>CM034079.1:8982500-9582500 GCA_019845555.1 Aristolochia fimbriata
ACTTCATTGTTCTGAAGAGGGCTCGTGGTCCACCCCATGGTGCATAGCTGCTCAAAGAAGGCAGTTGTCCCTTCGGCGGCTATATTGAAGAGTAGCGGCGAAAGGGGATTGCCTTGTCTGATCCCTCTTGAGCTTTTGAAGTATCCGAACAGTCCCCCGTTAAAAGCAATTGAGAATTGGGCTGAACCAATGCAGGACCTCATTTTCCTCCAACGTTCTCCGAAGTTCATCTTCAACATGATCATGTCTACATAGTTCCAGTTTATGCGATCAAATGCCTTCTCAAGATCCAATTTTAGAACAAATTTGGGCTTTCCTTCCTTGAAGCTATGTATTGCTTCATGAATCATCATTGCCGAATCCAAGATCTGGCGTTTAGGAACAAACGCATTCTGTTGAAGGCTGATTACGGAAGCGATAACTTTTTTCAATTTGGCCGCCAGCACTTGCCACGATTTTGTATAAGTTTGATACTAAGCTAATTGGCCGAAATCCGTTGATCTCCTCTGCTTCATCTTTTTTAGGTATCAGGGCGATGATCGAGGCCCCGATGCTCTTATGCTGCAGGCCATGTTGGTAGAAGTCTGCAAAAAGACTAACGAGATCAGCATTGAGAAAACTCCAAGCTGCGCGATAGAATTCGCCATTGTAGCCGTCTGGTTCGACCGCTTTGTCTAGTGATAGCCCTTTTCCGCCCGCTTCGATTTCCTCCAGAGAGAAAGGCGCTTCTAGAGATTCTTTCTCCTCCTATCCAAGCTTAAAGAAGGCTAAGCATTTGATGCAAGGCTTACATTTACCATCGTCCTTATAGAGTTCTGCAAAAAAATTGACAATTCCGGTAGTAATAAGAGATCTCTCAGAAGTTAATTCCCCATCGATGATAAGGGAGTTAATTCTGTTAGATCTTCTCTTGGAAGAGGCGACTGAATGGAAGAACGTGGAATTCGCATCGCCCTCTCTAAGCCATTTGTAGCGGGCTCTTTGTTTCCAATACACACTCTCACTGTAGACGAGCGAACGTAGGGACACGGCCGAGGATTGCCTATCCGATAGTTCTTTTGCTGTAAGCCCATTCTCTTCTTCCCTCTGGTCTAAGCCTTGGATGTGGAGGCGTAACAACCGCTTCTTGATCAGCTCTTTGGCCTTTTCCAGTTTGGTCCAATCAATGATCTTCGCCTTTAATAACTTCAATTTCCTTGCTGCCCTTCCTCTTGGTGGTCCGTGTTCGTCTATGCTGGACCACCATTGCTCCAGCAAATCCCAAAATTTGTCCTTTTGAAGCCAGTGGTTCTCGAAGCGGAACGGTTTCTTCCCCCAAATCACCGTCTTGGTATCTACCAGAATTGGCGAGTGATCTGAAACCACTTTGGTCAGAACCCGTCCTGAACAATCCGGATACATCCTCATCCACTCCGGACTTGCCAGAAACCTATCGAGCTTGGACAATATTGGCTGAGTTTGATTATTGCACCTGGTGAATCTCTTGCCGCTAGATGGAATTTCCTCCATCGCGTACGCATCAATCAGGGCATTGAAGATCCTCATATTGCTAGTTATTCTCGTCGCTGGAGGAGATTTTTCCCTTCTGAATCTAATAACATTGAAATCGCCCGCCAGGAGCCAGGGATTCGCCCAGCAATTTAACAGGTCCTCCAATTCCTCCCAGAATTGCGAGCGGTCGTACGCTGAGCTTGGGCCATAGATTCCTCCTAAACACCAGATTTTGCCAGATGCTCTCTTTTATCTTAACCCCTAAGCAAAAGAGCCCGAATTCTTCTTCCACGAACTCTATTTCGTCTTGGTCCCATGCAACCAGGATACCTCCTGCCGTTCCATCCGCACCAACAACTCTCCATCCT
This sequence comes from Aristolochia fimbriata, assembly GCA_019845555.1. Lineage (NCBI taxonomy): Eukaryota > Viridiplantae > Streptophyta > Magnoliopsida > Piperales > Aristolochiaceae > Aristolochia > Aristolochia fimbriata. The sequence goes on from CM034079.1 coordinate 8,984,360, forward strand.
GGATTTGAGAGATGCATGACGCTTTTAACTATTTCATCTGTCATCGAGCCCACCTTGGTCTCTTGCAGTACTGCTACCGACGCTTGATTGTCTCAAAGCACTTCTTTTATGTTGGCCTTTTTTGGGGGACCACCGAACCCCCTTACATTCCATGAGACGATCTTCATTGGGGGGGGGGTCTTGATGTCGACGAACTCCTCTTCTGATGACCCCACCCCTGGGGTGCAAGGGTGGGATTGTACCTGCTGCTCTACCCGCGCGAATATTCTCCATTGCCATTGCTAACTCCAATAAGTGGTCCCGGACAACTTCAGAGAGTTGCATGGCATTAGCTTTTGCATCCGCGATCCAAAGATTGCGAGCTCGGCTCGGAAGGCTGGCGTTGACATGTCGGGTGGTTGGTATTGCGACCACCTGAGGGTGGTGATAGTTTATGCGGTTTCTGCTCCTCTTGTAGTTCAGGTCGGACAGGTCATGGGATGGCTCGACAGTTAATGTCTGGGTTACATTTCTGGAGATGGGAGAGGAGGGGAAGGGCTAGGTGAATCCTCCTCTCTTGGAGTTTGGTGATGGGGCCTAGGCCAAAGGTATCTGGAATTGAAGTTTCTTGGAGGCATGATTTCTGTGAGGGCGACAACGTGCTCGTGATGGTGGTCGGAAGAGGGTGGGGGAGTGACTGAGGAAGAAAGGGTTCCGGAGGGCTTTTTGCAGGTGTAGGTTTGCACCGGTGGGGGTGAAGGTTTGCACCGGTGGGGGTGAAGGTTTGCACCGGTGGGGGTGAAGGCTTGCACCGGTGGGGGAGAAGGTTTGCACCGGTGGGGGTGAAGGTTTGCACTGGTGGGGGTGAAGTTTTGCACTGGTGGGGGTGAAGGTTCTGGGGAAGAGCCGTATCCTGTTTGACCAGGGGAGTAGATGGGGTTAAAGTGTTGTAGCTGAACGCAGGCGTGCATGGGAGGGTTTGTTGGGTCCAAGGGGGAGTTGCCAGCTGTGTCTGTTGCCTTGGGGGTAACGGCTGGGTTACCACGAGTTGGGTCTGAGTTTGCATGGGGGATGGGAAGCTCAGGTTTGTTGTATTGTCATTATGGAAGCTGAATTCTGCCGCCTGACTCTTGGTTATTGACAGGAGAAATAGGCATCGATCCCGTACCATGCAATAAATGCGAGTTTGAATTTGAATCTGGATCATCCATTGTGGTCAGGTTCCATTCAGCCAATGATCCACTCATTGAGTCCAGTGCCGGGTCATGACCCAGTGAGTTGCTTGCTAAAGGACGCTCCACCGTCGTCTTCGGCTCCGGTTCCATCATTACTCCTACAATTGGGAAGCTCTTTCCCAGTCGTATCTTCCTTTTACCCCCCATTCGATTAGAAAGAGGGAATTTCACCCGCCCTTTGGCCTTCGATACATTTAACATGTTTTTGGTGTTGTCATCGAATGTCTGTAGCTCTCCGAAGCTTTGAAAGATGATTTCTAGATTCTGCAGAGACCACAGCTCGAGCGGAATGCCATAAACATCGAGCATCCTTCCACCGACGAGTGTACTGCTCGCTTCTCCCATTTTGCAAGTCGTGTGCTCGCGAATTCCCTATGCTCGGGCCAGGCTTCATTAAGGTCCTCCTTATCCCTCTTATTCTCGCACCAGATAACCCACTTCCCTTCTCCGAATGCCGACACTTTGGGTTGGTACGATAGCGGATTCACTTTATCTACCATGGCTTCGACTTCAGCAACTGCTATCGCCTTGTTCTCCACTGTGAGTATCAGTGTGCATTCCATCTTCTCTTCTTCTTCTCTCCAGAGATGTCCTGGCAGTTCGATCTCATCTTTTTCGACATGATCTTTCTCTTTAGTTGTCTCCGCGACATCCTCTGCGCTTTTCAACTTCGGGGTGGATCCTTGGAGGGTGGTCTCCTACTAGGCGAGGACCATTTTTCCTCCCTGGTATATGTCTTGGATTGCTTCCTTCAGTTTCTCCCACCGAAAGTTCTTCCCGTCCTCAGCTGGGATGTGAAGCCTAGCTAACAGGCTTTTCTTCCTCCATCGTGTGATCCAGCACATCCTTCGGAACCCCTGAGATGTGGAGAAGACAAATGAGTCCCCTGTTTTCACTACCAATTTCTTGTTTTGCCTATCACTTACTTCTAAGCATTCCAGTAGTGCTTTGATGCATTTCGGAAGTACTGTCGTCAGGAACCTTATGAACGATTTCTTCTCCCCCTTCGAAACCGTGAATCTGAGGCTACACTTCCTCTCTTGTCCCACTTTATCGATCCATTCCTCAACACGAATCGTGGAGTTATCAAATCGTAGGATGCGGGATTTTAGCGTAACTGGACGCTGCTTTCTTCTGGTAACTAGTGTCCAGCCCTCTTCTTGGTAGGTATCCCATCCTCCTCCTCCGACGGCTTTGTCATCATGGCCTTCCTCGTCCGTTCCTTCGGTTAAACAATTAAGCCTCGTCTCTCTCTCCCTCGTTTGCTCGTTAAACAGGTAAGCCTCGTTAAAACTTTCCAAACTCGATTAAGCCTGGTTAATTGGTTTGATTCGCCTCGTTATTCTGCTTCGATTGTCAGCCTCGTTTCAACTCGCTGTTGCCGCTCTTAAAACAAACGGTCGATTAGCTCGTTTAGGCTCTCGCTTCGGTTAGCCTCTTTGCTCTGATTCGATTAAGCCTCGTTAAAATTAAGCCTCGTTAAGCCTCGTTAAAACTCACATTTTTTCGTTTACTCTCGCTCCGTTTGCCTGGTTAAGCTCTCGCTCCGTTAAGCCTCCTTTGGCTCTGCTCATTTAGCCTCCTTACGCTCTCAACTCCGTTAGCCTCCTTCATTCCTTTGGACATTCGTCTAACTATTCATATTTGATGCTGTCTTTTTTTCAAAGCCAAATTGGCCTGAGTTATGGGACTGCTTCCTCATGAAGTTCAGATTTTGGCACTTCCTAGCACATGTCAAACAGTTCCTCATCGACCCAGAGTCCTCATGAAAGCTTAGTTGATTGAAGCATTTGTCACAGTGATTCATTCCTTCATTCCTACTTAGTGTTCACAGACTTTTTCTACACATTCATTAGTGTTCTTCTCATAAAAGCTGTTAAATCAAGGGAAAGACTTTTAAAGTTGTGAAATAGTTTGCTCATCTCTGTTATTCTGAGACCTCATCCTTTTCTTCTGGGATTGCAGGGGTCGAACTTGTGACCTCTTCTTGAGGGGTTGAACTTGTGACCTCTTCTTGAGGGGTTGAACTTGTGACCTCTTCTTGAGGGGTTGAACTTGCGACCTCTTCTTGAGGGGTTGAACTTGCGACCCCTTCTTGAGGGGTTGAACTTGCGACCTCTTCTTGAGGGGTCGAACTTGTGACCTCTTCTTGAGGGGTCGAACTTGTGACCACTTCTTGAAATGCAAATTCAAATTAAAAGCAAAAATTATATGTTGTTGGGGTTTCTTTAATTGATACCACAATAGGCTGTCTATTGTAGGATGGCTGTGGGTGGAGTAATCCGGGAACCAGCCATACACTGTCTAGGGTGGTTACCATGGTAATTGAGACAAGGTTGGGGAGGCTGCCTCCTTAACAGGGGAAGGGTGTGAAAATGTCAGGAGTGAACTTTTGGTTCAAATTCCAATCTATGGACGTCTCAAACGAAATGTGGATTAGGTTGTTTTTTTTTTTTTTTTTTATAGATCAAAGTTTCTAACTTCCCCTCTTAGTTTCAAAGTAGTTTTTGCTGTTTAGATTAGTTTTAGGACAATTATGTTTTAGGAAAGGTAATGTCACAAAATCAGGTCTGCTAATAAAAAGGACAAGAGTGGGTCTTGTGCAGTAGCTCAATGGTCCCATCGGAGTTATTGCTGCGGTAGGTATTGGGTTTGGGTCTCCACAGCAGCATTGGGAGTAAAATGTATTCACCAAGGACAAAAGAGTACAGAGAAAGGAGTGCAATTTCAGCTTTCAGAGAAAAAGAGGAGAGAGTTCCTAATGGCAAGGGGTGTGATAAGTCTGGCCCACTGTTGAGTTTTTCACTGACCAGTTCACAACTGCAGTCTGCTGATAAGATGAGATTCTTTATTTCTGGACGGTGTATCTTATGAAGTTCCTCCCTTTATTTCCTGAGGGTTGAGGCTTTGTCTCCGCTCCAAAGATTTTGTTTCCTCATTCAAATGGAGTATGACTATTCACAACATCACACTTTAAAATCTAAGTGACCAAACTAGAAGATTCTCTATTTAAAAAGAGAAAAAAAGGATTTCTGAAAAAGGTTATTCTCTTTCTGGTACTGCTAATCCAATGGTGTGGTTTCTTATACGTTCCTACCGCATGCAACATGTCAAATTCCTTATGGAATACTAGTGAAACGTTTATGTTCTTGCCCCATAGTATTTCTTATGGCAAATCACTGACAATTAACGGCTAGTATGTTCTTCATTTCAAATGTAAATCTTGAAAGATGATTGGACACCATACTTTACCTGTCAGTTCCTATCCTGATGATGACATTTTGCATCACGCTACATGAAATTTATTTAGTAGTAACAACTGCAAAATTTTGTTATCATCTTTCATAAACATTTTTTGAGTTCACACCTGTCCCTGATTTACCTAACTACAACAAGAATGGTTGGTGAATGAAATACAGGGTCACAATATAATTATCATATCTAACCATCAAACTGAGGCAGATCCAGCTGTAATTTCATTGCTGCTTGAGACAACACATCCAAATATTACTGAAAAAATGGTAATAGTTGTTGTTTCATTTTTATTTCCCCAGCCTAGTGATTAAACACTTTTGAGTCAAAATGCCCTGGAATAACTGAAATATTTCTACCTCAGACATTTGTTGCAGGTGATAGGGTTTTGACAGATCCTGTTTGCAAGCCATTCAGTATGGGAAGGTGATCAATAGTTCTTGCTGTAATTGGAGCATCTCTAGTTGTATCCTCTGTTTTACTTAAATGCTAAGATAGCATGAACTGGTTCTGTTTGATTACTAGAAACCTCATCTGCGTGTACTCAAAGAAGCACATGTATGACATTCCCGAGCTTGTTGAGATGAAGAAAAGAGCTAATACTCGTAGTCTGAAGGAGATGGCTTTGCTTTTAAGGTATGGTCCCTAAGAAAGCTTAAATCATTCTCATAATTACGAGTCTGTATCCCCTTTGAGTTAAGTGCTTGCTGATGAAGGTCTGGATCTCAAATAATTTGGATTGCTCCAAGTGGAGGAAGAGATCGAGCAGATCCTATTACTGGAGGATGGTTTCCAGTAAGTAACCTGCTTCCCATTTAGGATATGCTTAAATACTTTAATTGTGTTTCCTTTTTCTCTTGCATTACTGTGGAGTTTTGCAAAATTAAAACAAGCCATACTTCCATTCTAATAACTCATGTTTTTTATTTATGTATAGACTCCTGATATAAAAATTCTGCATTGCAGTTTCTGCACATCCTCTTTCAATTCCTGTATATAATGAGATTTGTCAAGCAGCTTTTCTTCCTTGGATTAATTTGTTTGATGAGAGTCATATTAGTGTTGTCAGGATTTAGTGTTTCATAACTGTAAGTGGACAATGGTAATGCCAACAAGTGAAGGGACTAATGAACTACCGTAGATTGCCTAGTACTTTTTGTTGTCCATTAGGGTGTTTGCCAGACAGAATTGGACTCCTGAGATTAGTATTGAGATTAATATTGTCTTACAAGCTACTCAGATGTTCGTTAAACTACACATTCAACATGGGAATTCTATTACAGTAGCCTTTCTCACCCTACATCTTTTCCGGAATATTAAATTGGGAGACAGAAAGCAAAAAATACTTCATTTGTCCATCTTTGTTCTCACATGTTATGATATCTCTAAATGTCTGCATATAATATTGATATTGTACTGAGAAATGACCCAATCTACCTAAGCGAATAAAAGTGAAAAGTACACAGTTCTCCTTATATAACTGAAAGTTAGAAATGTTCATCTTTTGACAATGTTTGTGAATGTGGTTAGAGATACAAATTCGTTCAAGTGATTTTTACAGTTAGCCTGATTTTCCATTGCCAAAATCTAAATCAAATCTTGCTTTGGCTAGATATCCTTGTGTTTCGTGTTGTATTGTATGTTGTCGTTCCAGTACCAATAAAAAGGCTACATATCCTGTACTGTATGTTGTCCTTCCTGTGCCCAATATGATTAATAAAAGGTGTTGCAATTTTCAGAAAACAAACTAATGAGGTGTTAGGATTTTTTTAGAATTAGTTGTTCATACAATGCAGACATCTCTTATAGCAAACCTTTTCTCTCTCTCTCTCTCTCTCTCTCTCTAATCATTGTAAAATTTGTTACATTTTCATAGTGAAAAACATGCTATATGGTTCTCTGGAATTCTTCTGAAAATCTCTTTATGGAACATGTATTGTCCTCTTTTGACACATTATTTCCTTCCTTTATTTTCTACTATGATGTTCCCGTTTACAGTTTTACAAATACTGTCAAAAGGTAATAAATTCTTATTATACAAGAAAATCTTATCCATTGCATTTAACTTCACAGTTGCCCTTGAATTAGATTTCTTATGCGTTGTGCAATTCATCGCTAGTTCCTTTTTATATGATGCTTCTATTTTTTCTAGTACTGATATAAAAAGGGACAGGCACCCTTTGATGCATCTGCAGTGGACAACTTGCGGAGGCTTTCATATCATTCTGGTGTACCAGGGCATATGTATCCTTTAGCACTGCTTTGCTATGATGTTATGCCACCACCACCACAAGTATGTTCCTTTGAGTTACTCCGCTTGGTTTCTCTATTCTGCTTGGCAAGTGGCTTTATGATGCTGGATTTTTTCAGGTGGAAAAGGAAATTGGTGAGCAAAGATTAATTTCCTACCATGGTGTTGGGTTGTCTGTGGGTCAAGAAACGAGCTTTGATGATGTCACAATTGGCATAAACCCTGAAGAGGTTATTTATTTATTTATTTTTTCTTTTAAGGGAGCATATGTAGGTGGCCAGTCCTTGAAGTTTATTTTGGCTTCTATTGGCTGCATGGCTCTTTCTTATCTTCCATATCTTTCTTGGCAATGACTTTGGAGAAAATAAAGGGCATTTAGAAAATAATTCCCCATCAAAAGTTTTGAAAATGTTATGGACAATGGCCTCAGATTGTTGTGTGTATTCTATTACCTTCAGGGTAGAATTACTGAGTGCATTGATCACTGTTCATATCATGTTTCTTTGGTGACTTTGTTGGATTATAGTTCCATAGATCCAATAATTAACTAAGTCAATGTATCTCGAAATGATAAAGAAATTGTGAATGGACCTGCAATTGTTGATTTTTATAGACGGACACTATCTTTTGTGCACTTAATAACATACTATGTTTTCTCTTCAGGCCAAGGCAGCTTTTTCAGAAGCTTTATACAGTTCGGTGATGAATCAGTACAGTGTACTGAAGTCTGCTGTGCATGGCGACAAAGGACTTGCTGCCTCAAATTCTAGTGTTTCATTATCTCAACCATGGAAAATTTCATGAGTGGCTTCCATTGCTTTAGATACCCTAAGCGCTATTCAATTGAAGTTCATAAGCTGATGGCAACATACGAAAGTAACATCTAAGTGAAGCTGCTAATAAGCATCATTTCTTTCAGCGTGTTGTCTGGATCCTCTCCTCAACACCTTTATGCTTGAGGGCAACCAATTGATTCTAGCCCCCAATGTTGAGAACTGCACTCAACGTGCTGGTAGGGTAGTCCTATCTATTACCCTTTTTTGTTCTTGAAATGTTTACACATTAACTTTGTTAATTTTTATCCTTGAAATGTTTAACTTTGTAAATTTGTGATGTATATAAGTAGAGCAGAACTTATTAGGTTTTAAATTAATTCAAGGACATTCTAATAAATTTATTTCTTTCATTTCTCCTGGAATTGAATAAGTTGGTGAGCAGCGACAGGTTCGCTTGCAAACAGTGGCAAGACAAGGAAAAAATCATTCAGGCAACAACAGCTGCTGAATTTCCTTAATTTCTCTGAACATGATTTTTATGTTGTTTTCTGGGGGAAAGATAAGGAAGAAATCATTCAGGCAATGAAGTGGCAAAATCTTTCATTCGACTTCGTAACATGGATGGATGTTGCCAAAGCATGCAGAATTTTCTTTATAAGTGGCAGGTACTCAAGAAGAATGTCCCAATCAAATAATGAAGAATGAAAAGCAGATTGCCGAAAATGATGAAATGGATACTATTGAGTAGATGTAGCTACATCTAGAGGAAGAGAAATGAATGGGGAGTGGGGAGTGGGAAGTGGGGAAACCTGAACCTAGCTTGACTTTTATAACTTGAAACCCGAACTCGCAAAAAATAGACCTCGGTTTTAAAAGTAAACCCAAATCTTTTTTTATTCTCAAATCCAAAACTGACCCAGCTTGACTAAAATCAGACCTTTTTATGATTTTTTTTAATAATTCAAAAAGATATTGTAGTTATGTAAATTTGATTGATTGAAGATTGGATCTTTTAGGGAACATACATCCTCTTTAATTTAAATGTTGAACTATTATCAAATCTTGTTTTTGATCGATTGATATATTTTGGACATTTTTACCCCTTTCTAAACCCAGCAAAGACCGGGTCAAAACAAATATAAATGAAAAAGACATATAACCAGGTTTGCGACTTTGAAACTTTATTCATATTTTGCCCAAAGTCTCGACTATTCTCTTTGGTTTGCATTTGCTTTCACGAGTCCCATTTTTTTTCAGTCCCGACTATTCTCTTCGCTTCCGCTTCGCGTTCACGAGTCCGAGAGGTTTTTAGATTCCAAGTTTATACTTTTTCACTCCTTTCGCCAGAGGAGTTGCCACTGATGTCGGTTGCCTTTGTTTGTCGTTGTTAAACTGTCTGTTGCTCTCCATTTCGCAGGTAAGTCACGACAATCGGCCACTCTCACACTCTCTATCTTTCTTCTCTCTCCTTTCTCTCTCACTTTTTCTAACTCTTTCCTTTTATCCTTCTCTACTCTCTCTGTTTCTCTCTCTCACTTTGTCTCTCTCTCTCGCGATTTTTATCTCTATTTATCTCTTTTTGTTTTCTGTGTCTCTCTCTCAGACTCACTATTTCTATGTCTTTCTCACCTCGACTCTCCTGTTCTCTGTCTTTGTCTCTCACTCTGTTTCTCTCTCTCTCACTCTCATTATTTGTCTCACTGTGTTTTTCTCTCTCTCTCTCACTCTCATTATTTGTCTCACAGTGTTTCTCTCTCTCTCTCTATCTCTCTCTCTCTCTCATTATTTGTCTCACTGTGATTCTCTCTATCTCTCTCTCTCTCTCTCATTATTTGTCTCACTGTGATTCTCTCTATCTCTCTCTCTCTCGCGTTCTCAGTCTCTTTCTCTCTCTCTCTCTCTCTCTCTCCCACTCCCAACTCCGGACCTCCATCATTTTCAGTTGGTTCAGCTTATAGACAGGAACTAAAACCAGAGTCGCCATTGTTTCACCTAAATTAAAATATTTTTAGTAAATAATGTTTAATCATATTCAATAAATAAATTTTGACAAAGCAATTGATGGGTTATGGTATTTCAATGAAATTGGAGGCAAAAAGCCTCAGAGTTGTCCAATGTTTAATTTTTTTATATTGAATTATAAAAATTTTATTTTAAAAAAAGGTAGAAAAATCCTTTGTTTAGTTGCGAAGTAGTAAAACATAATATTCAAAAATCTGTCATGGGTTCTAATTTTTGAGTTGTACTGCATGTATATAAGTTGCACATTTTTCCTTCATTTCAAGTGGAATGACCTCCTTTTTGAGTTGTTTTTATATTTCTGGAGTTTTTTTGTGGTGTTAATTTTTGGATTTGTCACTTTATTTGTTGTTGAGTAATGTTACTTATGGTACTTCCGATGATAGCATATCTTATAGGGTAGAAATATCATAATTCTAGTGCAAGGGGCTAAGTAAAGTTGTAGCAAATTGATAAACTATGTTTTTAATTCTCAAACATGTTAGGATAATGTTAATGCTAGAAATGAAGTCTAAACTATTTCTTTAAATAATCATGTTGGCTTTGATAGTGTGCACCAGATATTTGATATATTTGTACTTATTTTATGAAATAGGGTCCTGTGCATGAGAAGGCTTTCAAAGGATCTATCCCAGTTTGAAGGATCAGTCCTAGTTTTGTAAGCCCAATCCAATCGTAGTTTGCAAAGTCTTAGTGAGTAGCTATTTAATTTTATTCTAATTCTTAAACTTTTTGTGGATTCCATCTATAAGATCTATTATAATTGGTTGATTTGTTTTATTTTAATCCATTATGAATCAATCTTAGGCTCTTACCTGATGATAGTTTATTTACAAGTTTATAGAATATAGACAACTTTTATGCACCCATTAATTGGGTTTTAGGAAGATCTACATAAGAAAGAGTTCACTCGATGATTGTGTGATGTCCTGTGTTTAATGCTTCTTAGTTAAATGGAGTACCTTGTGATGAATGTATGAAGTACCTTGTGATGAACGCATGAAATACCTTGTTATAAATGCATAAAGTACCTTGTTATGAATGCATAGAGTACGTTGTGATAAATATATGAAATATCTTGTTATGAATGCATGAAGTACGTTGTGATGAATGCATGGAGTACACGGTTAATTATTCATGAAGTACCTTATTATGAATGTATGCAGTACCTGGTTAAATATGCATGCAGTACCTTGTTAAATATGCATGCAGTACCTTGTTAAATATGCATGCAGTACCTTGTTAAATATGCATGCAGTACCTTGGTAAATATGCATGCAATACGTTATTAAATATGCATGATGTACCTTGTTAAATATGCATGTAGTACCTTGTTAAATATGCATGCAGTACCTTGTTAAATATGCATGCAGTACCTTATTAAATATGCATGTTGTACCGTGTTAAATATGCGTATAATACCTTGTTAAATATATATGTAGTACATTGTTAAATATGCATGTTGTACCTTGTTAGATATGCAGGCAATACTATGTTAAATATGCATGCAATACCTAGTTAAATATACATGCAGTACCTTGTTAAATATGCATGCAGTACCTTATTAAATATGCATGCAGTACCGTGTTAAATATGATTGTAGTACCTTGTTAAATACATACGTAAGACGTTGTTAAATATGCATGTTGTAGCTTGTTAGATATGCATGCAATACTTTGTTAAATATGTATGCAGTACTTAGTTAAATATGCATGCAGTACTTTGTTAAATATGTATGCAGTACTTAGTTAAATATGCATGCACTACTTTGTTAAATATGTATGCAGTACTTAGTTAAATATGCATGTAGTACCTTGTTAAATATGCATGTTGTAGCTTGTTAGATATGCATGCAGTACTTTGTTAAATATGTATGCAATACCAGTTAAATATGCATGTAGTACCTTGTTAAATATGCATGTGATACTATTTTTTATTTTGTTCAATATTTCTTTAGAGAATCTTACCGTTCTAATCTTGTGTGCTAAAAGCAGGTGTGAAAGTTAAAAATTTAAAAAAGTCATGGAGCAAAAGGGAGAAGCAAGTACCCTACTGTTCTCATAGCTAGGTTCTTTGTAGAAGAGAATTATTTAATCTCACAATTACTTTAACTACTTCTACAGGAGGGTAGGGTCTTGTGCCAAACAAGATGTTTACCGTCCCGATTTAAGGAAAGGTTTGATAGCCTCAATATACCTTCTCACTACATTAAAGCCATTATGTCTACCCCTTTTGGCCACCTATTGAACATCCCTACCTTGTGTACAGATAAGGCCATCCTAGATTTCATTGTCCAGAACTGGGATGTAGATAGATGTGGTGTGTCATATTTAGGGAGATTTATCCGATTTAGACCCGAAGATGTTGCTTTAGTTTTAGGATTGAAATGCCATGGTAGCCCTGTGGACTTCTACAATGGAGGTAATTATGATGATTACGAGAGGTTGCACGGGGTTGAGAAGTTATCAGTGTCGAGCACAAGAAATATATTTGAGAGGTTAGTCAAGGTGACATTGACACTGTAGATGTAGTTAGAGTATTTGTGTTGATCGTATTTCTGGGGTTTTTATTTGTTTCAACAAATGGAGGGTTGAACAAACCATTTTTGAAATTTATTGGGGATGTGCATTTGTTGGGTACATATGCATGGGCCCCTGTTGTACACCGCTATCTTGTAGATAGCGTGAACAATTGTGCAACCCGCAGCAAGGAAAGGTCATCTTCTGTTATACATTATGTAGGTGGATGCACACTAGCCTTGGTGGTAATTTTTCCATGCCAAATGTTGGCTTAGTTTTACTAAATATAATCTGGTTTGAATTTGCAGGGATGGTTTAAAGAGGCAACAATTGGTCATGAACCAACGAACCCTCAGGCCTACCCACATTTGTTTAGATGGGAAGGTAAGAACTTCGATAGGAGAGGTTCAGTGGGAAAAGTGTGGTGGAGACGTGGTTATCAGGTAAATAACTGAACTTTATCTAGTTTTCCTCAGTAACAGATTTCGTAGTGTTAACTGATTCATTAATAACATGCTAATGTGATGACAAGTGCTCCTCTTGGAGCCTGAGACTCTTGCAGAGGAAGAATTACTAGTAGCACCACATCAGAGTAATGCATGGTGCAGCCATGTATGTTTTTTGTGCCTTATTTTATTATATTTTTTGGTGAATTTCGTAACTTATATAGAGTGACATATTAATATGGTTATACTTTGTGATGTAGGAGGAATCCGAGCATTTGAAAGAACGCATATCCAACTTAGAAGCGGAATTAGCAAACTTCAGATCCACCGTTGATGATAGGCGAGATTTGTTTCCCCCTTGACTATGCATCCCCCTTGAGATACATGGTCATAGCGATAGGGAAGATCATTCATGGGGTAATAGCGGGGGCATAGGAGTGCTTGAGGATGTAAGAGTTGATGTAGAAAAAAAATCTCATGAAGGACGGGAAACAAGTGTTGTAGATGAAAAGACAAATAATGAAAGAGAGAAAGTCACGGGTGAAGATGAAGGCAATAATAGCCCAGGTCTTTCATCTATTGTGAGGGGTGTGAAGGAACAACGAAGGAAGAGGCAAGATGGCCCATAGTTGAAACCTCCATTTGCAAAACATGAGAAAAAGAAAGTTGTAAAGGAGAAATGAAAGGAATATATTTTCAGCTGAACTTCCAGTTGAACTTCCCTATCTCTCCATCCCATTTTTATTGGTAACAGTTCATTTACTTTAACTTCTGCTGTTGCAATTTCTTTGAATGTTATTGTTCATTTACAAACACAAAATTGAAGGAGAAAAAAAAAATCTTTATTAGATTAGTTAGAGAACCCAAATTGAAGGATACAATCAAGAACAATTAATACAAAATAATTTAAAGGTCATAATAAAATGACAAAATGCAAAAAATTCTTTCAAGAACAAACAATGCGAAAAAAAAGAAATTGAAGCTCAAGGCACAATTACAACTTCTTCTGTAAAAACACAGTATATAAAATATGGAGGAATTTCTCTATCTATGGATGAAATCTCCACAATCTCATCTATTGGTGCAAAGTTGCACTATCAATTAGAACAATCACGGAGTTAATTGCACTTAAAATGTATCCCCAAAAAATGAACATTCAAGATTAACACTCAAAAAAATGTACTCCCTAAAAATATACTCCCAAAATGTGCACTCCCACCTGCATATAAACCAAATTCAGAATTAGATTATAACCAAACACACTATGTACATCATAAAAAACATATTAAGTACATTGTTATGAACAACCCATGTACATTATTATAAACATGATTTATATTGTTGTAAAACACTCGATGTATACCTATTGAAAAGAAATTAACTATATTGTTATCAACAGACTATGCACATTGTTATAAATAGACAATGTACATTGTTATAAATAGACAACTTACATTGTTATATATAAACAACATACATTGTTATAAATAGACAACATACATAGTTATAAATAGATGACATACATTGTTATAAATAAACTATGTACAGAATTATAAACAAACTACGTACATTGTTATACACGAACTATGAACTTACTTTGTAAACAAATAAAGTATGACATATAACACACAAATATATATTGTTGAATGCTTACTTGTACACGATTATAAACTGTCTACATGATCATTTTATGACAACATAGAATGTTATAGACAGACTGAGTAACTTGTTGTACCATAAATAAGTACATTGTTTGGAACTTAATAGTACAATGTTATATATAGAATGAGTACCTTGTTATAAACAAACTAGGGCTGTTAAAATTTAACTCCATATCGTGTAACAAACTAACTAGTTTATTAATAAAGGGACTGACATTGTATCATATCATGAATAAACAACATCTATTGCTATAAATAGAGATTAACCTTCTTTCTAATAGACAAGTATGATGTCATAAAAACACAATATACATTGTTATAGGCATGCTTATACATGGTCACAAACTGACTATGTATATGGTCATTTAATTACATCGTAGAATGTTATAGTCAGACTGAGTACCATGTTATGAAGAAAATAAGTACATCATTTTGAATTTCGTATATAGTGTTATATCCTGAATGAGTACCAAGTTATAATCAAAACAAGTACATTATTATAAACTAACTAGTAGTGTTACAAACTGACAAGTGCCCATTCGTGTACGTACTGATCATGTTTGAAGCTAAGAACTGACGATGTAGTTAGCTATGATATAATTTTTTGTTTAGTGAACTCCTGCCACATAATGTACTAACCATGTTCAAGGTCCTAAAATCATTCATAGGTAAATTAATAAGCAACAAAAGCAATGAATTTCAATTTGATCTATTGTGGTTATATGCAGCACATGCAACCATGGTAAACAAAAACATAGACCACAGAACAGATACAATACATAACACAGAGAGCATGGAGAGAACAGAGAGAACGAAGATTGAAGGAGATAGAACAAAGATTAAAGGAGAGAGAACGGACTTTGAATGAGAGAAAACCAAGATTGAAGGAGAGATAACCAAGATTGAAGGAGAGGGAACCAAGATTGAAGAAGAGAGAAAGTGATGAGAGGAGTGAGGGAGAGAGAGGAAATAAAGGAAAAAAGAGGAAGAATAGATATAAAGGAGAGAGAAGAGAGAGAAGGGAGACAATATGTACCTGGAAACGTGAAGCACTTTGAACATCAAGATACAAGGAGGGGCGGTCTGATTTCAACCGTAACAAGAATAACTTTGAAGGAAATACAACGAGAGGAGAGGAGTGAGAGAGAGAAGGAGGAAAAGAGAGAGGAAGAAAGAGGAAGAAGAGGCGTGAGGGAGAGCGAGGAGAGAGGCGGGAGTCTTTAATTGAGAAACTCAATGTAAAAGAAGGGGCCGGTCTGAATTGGTTTAGGTTTCTAGTTTTTCTTATTTGCAGTGGGTTGGTCTAATTTCAAAGATAACCGGGAGGGGTAAAACTGTTCGATAATATCCCAGTCGATCAAAATCCAGATTTGATATGTAGCTCAACATTTAAATTAAAGCTGATATATGATCCGTAAAAGATCCTTGAATATTTGATGGTCTAAGATTGTTCATACGATCTAAGGTCCAGATCGATTCAATTTCTTGTTAATTGAAGTCAAAGTCAACAAATTAACCATCACAAGTTAAGGATTGATTGGAGATTAACCAACTGTCAAAGACGAACCATCCATCAAGGGCTTAATTTTAGTTTGATCTACGATTGTCTCAATTTCGTGATCAATTTGGTCAAAATTTCTAAAATTGATCTAGGTCTAGAGTAGTTTTAAATAGAATATAGCCCAAATCAAGGCAATTGGGCCTAATTTGACGCAACCCAATCAAAGCCACGAAATAGATTTCCCCCTACTGTTAAGAACATTTTTTGGTAACAATAAGGACCTAATAAAATTTTTTTTCTTTGGAGTTTATTTCAAGTCACAAAATTGTAACGATTTGGTAGTTTTTGTGACAACACAATTTCCTGGGAAAAAGGAGAAATTTCTCTCGAAATGTTGTTTTTAAGAAATATTTTTTCATGAAAAAAATGATGGCTTCAAAAAAATTCTTTTTCTATTCCCTTATCACATGTCCTAAAATATTTTATTCATGACAATAGTATATTTCTTATTACAAAATATTGTTCGTGACAAAAACATTTGACACCAAAAAAAAAAAAAAAAAAAAAAATCTTGTTGTCTAGACCAAACTTCATCTTTGAATTGGTTGGCGAGTGTGCTAGAACTTTGCTTGTCAAAGGAAACAAATCCAATGACGTAGAGAAGCATGGAAATTTTTTTTTTTGATGACAATATTGCAAATAAAATCAACTCAAATATTGATAATGTAAGAAAGATTGGGTTTAAGTTGTTATGCAATATTACATGTGGATTTGTACTTGTACATTCAAGTGAAAGTTCATAAGATTTTCCAGGCATGCAAAACTACACAATTTAATTGAGACCAACATATATCCAGGAAATTTTTTTTTCTAAACTAAATAGATTAGAGCAGACAAAGAGAAGTTGTCTTGAGTTGGAGCTTCTTATTACTGTTGGATCCATGCACCCTTGGTTAATTTCATTTATTTCATGTGCAGAAAATATTGGAGTTTAGTGGAACTAGAAGAATTAGAAAATGCAAACTGGACTTAACATGAGGTTCGATCAAAGTGAAGTTTAATGTCGACCTAATTAAGCAATATGTTGAAAGAAAAGAAAAATACTAATTTTTTGTCATAATAGACCACCTATAATGTATATTAAAAAGATTTTTGACCTCATTTTTAGGATGGAAAAGGTGAAACACAAACATGTCCACATTATTACAGGTTGGATGAAAGAGTTGGACAAGTTTGTCAACTTTGCTGTACCGTGGTGACTGATATCAGTCATATCTATCTAACATATGTAAATTGCTTTTAGTTGGGTAAACTATTTCTTGCAAGCATAAGTATGCCAAAAGAACTTAAGAGACTGATATAGGTTAATCCAACTGTAAGACTTACTTTTCCCTAACCATTGTTTTAGCCAATCCAGATTTATAATATTATGCTTGGAGTTTACCTCTTGTCACAATACTGTTAATCGTGACACTAGATGTCCCCTTATTGTTTCGAACATTTATTAATGACAATATGGCAAAGACCAAATTTAAAATTTTTGTCAGGAGTTTATCTCTAGTCACGAAATTGTAAATCGTGACAATAGGTTCCACCAATTGATACAAATTATTCTATCTTATGACAACATTATT
The DNA here is from genome assembly GCA_019845555.1 of Aristolochia fimbriata. Classification (NCBI taxonomy): domain Eukaryota; kingdom Viridiplantae; phylum Streptophyta; class Magnoliopsida; order Piperales; family Aristolochiaceae; genus Aristolochia; species Aristolochia fimbriata. The sequence continues at coordinate 9,001,633 of CM034079.1, forward strand.
TCTCAGGAAACTTAGATATTTTCTCGGGACACATTATTGTCAAGAAATTGGTAAATCGTGAAAATAGATTTTCCCTACTATTAAGAATATTTTTTCGTAACAATATGTCAAGGACCTAATAAAAATTTTTTATCTGGAGTTTACTTCTACTCACGAAATTGTAACGATTTGGTATTTGTTGTGACAAGACAATTTCCCGGGAAAAAGAGAAATTTTGCTCGAAATGTTGTTTTTAAGAAATGTCTTTTTCGGGAAAAAAATGATGGCTTCAAAAAAATTCTTTTTCTTTTCCGTATCACTTGACGCAAAATGTTTGATTCGTGATAATAGTCTATTTCTTTTTACTAAATATAGTTCGTGAGAAAAATATTTAATGCAAAAAAAAAATTCTTCTAGTCTAGACCAAACTCCATCTTTGAATTTGTTGGCAAATGTGCTAGAACTATGCATGTCAAAGGAAAGATATCCAACTATGTTATTGAGAATCATGCAATAAAATTTTTTGTAAGTCAATATTGCAAATGAAATAAACTCAAATTTAGATAATGTAAGCAAGATAGATTGGGATTGACATGTTAAGAAATATTACAGGTGGATTTGTACATGTACATACAGGTCAAAGTTCATTAAATCTTTTGGGCATGCAAAGCTTCACTATTTAATTATGGTCAACATAAATCCAAGAAATTTTTTTGGCCAAACTACACTGATTAGAGCAGGAAAAGAGAAGTTGTCTTGAGTTGGAGCTTCTTATTACTGTTGGATCCATTCACACTTAGTTAATTTCAACTATTTCATGTGCAAAAAAGTATTTTAGTTTGGTCGAACTAGAAGAATTAGAGAAATACAAAATGGACAAAACATGAGGTTCGATCAAAGTGAAGTTTAATGTTGATCTAGTTAAGCAATGTGTTGAAAGAAAAGAAAAAATTCTAATTTTTTGTCATAATATACCACCTACAAAATATATTTAAAAGATATTTGACCTCATTTTTAGGATGGAAAAGTCAAAACTAGAATAATTAATAGAAATACAAACTGGAAATAACATTAGATTCCATCAAAGTGAAGTTTATTGTCGATCTATTTTTTTGTCGTAAAAGTATATTAAAAAGATATTTGAAATAATTTTTTGAATGGAAAATGCGAAACACAAACATGTCCACATGAATACAGGTTGCACGAAAGAGTAGGACTGGTCAACTTTGCTACACTGTGGTGACTAATATCAAACATATCTTGCCAACATATGTAAGTTTATTTGAGCTGGATAAATGACTTCTTACAAACATAATTATGCTAAAAGAACTTAAGAGACTGATAGAGGTTAATCACACTATAAGACTTACTGTTCCATAACCATTGATGTAGCCGGACCAAATTTATAATTTTTTGTCTAGAGTCTCTAGTCACGAAATTGTAAATCATGACAATAGGTTCCCCCAATTGTTACAGATTACCTTTAGTCACAATATTTTTAATCATAAGAATAGATGTCCTCCTAGTGTTACGGACATTCATTCATAACAATATGTCAATGACCAAATTAAAAAAAAATTGTCTGGAGTTTACCTCTAATCACAAAATAATAAATCGTGACATTAGGTTGCACATATTGTTACGATGTATTCTATTTAGTGATACATTATTGTTCTCGGGAAACTTAGATATTTTTGCGGGACACATTATTGTCACGAAATTAGTAAATCACGAAAATAGATTTCCCTTATTTTTATGAACATTTTTTCGTTACAATATGTCAAGGAACTAATAATAATTTTTTTACTAGAATTTACATCTAGCCACGAAATTGTAATGATTAAGTTTTTTTTTTTACAACACAATTTCTAGGGAAAAGAAAAATTTTGCTCGAAATGTTGTTGCCACAATATATCTTTTTCGTGTCAAGAAAGATGGCTTAAAAAATTATTTTTTGTTTCCCTTATCTCTTGTCACAAAATATCTTATCCGTGACAGTAGTCTATTTCTTGTACCAAAATATAGTTCATGACAAAAACATTTGAGACAAAAAACAAATTTCTTGTAGTCTAGACAAAACTTTATCTGTCAATTTGTTGGCAAGTGTGCTAGCACTACACTTCTCAAAGGAAAGAAATCCAGCAAAATAATAGACAAACGTGCAATAATTTTTTTTTATAGACAATATTGCAAATAAAATCATCTCAAATGTAGATAATGTAAGAAAGACTGCGCTTGATATTTGAAGAAATATTACAAGTGGATTTTTACATGTACATACAAATGAAAGTTCATAAGATCTTCTGGGCATGCAAAGCTACACAATTAAATTCAAATCAAATTATTTCTAGGAAGTTTTTTTGGCCAAACTACATATATTGGAGCAGACGAATAGAAGTTGTCTCTAGTTGGAGCTTCTTATTAAAGTTGGATCCATGCACGATTGGTTAATTTCAACCATTTATTATTATGTAGAAAAATATTTCAGTTTTGTGGAATTGGAAGAATTAGATAAATACAAACTGGACATAACAAGAGGTTTGATTAAAGTGAAGTTGAATGTTGATCTAGTTAAGCAATGTGTTGTAGGAAAAGATAAAATGTTGATTTTTTGTCATAATATACCACTGAAGAAGTATATTAAAAAGATATTTGAAATCCCTTTTTTGATGGAGAAGGTAAAAAACAAACATGTCCACATGAATACCGGTTGGACGAAAGAGTTGGATTGCTTTGTCAACTTTGCTACACCGTGGTGACTAATATCAAAAATATCTTTCCAACATATGTAAGTTTCTTTGAGCTGGATAAATGACATCTTGCAAACATAAGTATGCTAAGAGAATTTAAGAGACTGATAGAGGCTAATCCTACTGTAAGACTTATTGTCCCCTAACCTTTGATGTAACTTGACCAAATTTATAATTTTTTGTCTGGAGTTTACATCTAGTCCAGATATTTTTAATCGTGACAATAGATATCCCCCTATGTTACAAAAATTCATTCATGACAATAAGGCAATGACAAAATTAATAATTTTTGTCAGGAGTTTACCTAGTCATGAAATTGTAAATCATGACAATAGGTTCCCCTAATTGTTACAGATTTCCTCTACTGGTGATATTTTTAATCGTGAGAATAGATGTCCCCCTAGTTACAAACATTCATTCGTAACAATATGTCAACAACCAAATTAAAAAAAGTTTCTCTGGAGTTTACCTCTTGTCACGAAATTGTAAATCGTGAAAATAAGTTCCCCCTATTTTTGTTATGTATTCTATTTCGTGACAGCATATTGTCATGGGAAACTTAAATTTTTGCGGGACACATTATTATCTCGAAATTGGTAAATTGTGACAAGAGATGTCCCCTTAATGGTATGAACATTTGTTCATAACAATATGTCAACAACCAAATTAATAATTTTTGTCAGGAGTTAACCTCTAGTCATGAAATTGTTAATCATGACAATAGGTTCCCTATATTGTTACAAATTATTCTATTTTGTGGTAACATTATTTCCCGGGAAGCTTAGATGTTTTCGTTGGACACATTATTTTCACGAAATTGGTAAATCAGGAAAAAATATTTTCCCTTTTGTTACGAAACTATATGTCAAGGACCTAATAATTATTTTTTGTCTGGAGTTTACCTCTCTAGTCACAAAATTGTAACGATTTAGTATTTTTGGAGATAACACAATTTCCCTCAAAAAAGAGAAATTTCGCTTGAAACGTTCTTGTCACAAAATATCTTTTTCGTGACAAATATGATGGCTTTAAAAATAATCTTTTTCTTTTGCCTTCTCTCTTGTCATAAAATATTTTATTCGTGACAATAGTCTATTTCTTATTACAAAATATAGTTCGTGACAAAAACATTTGAGACAAAAAAAAAAATCTTGTAGTCTAGACCAAATCCTTGAATTGGTTAGTGAGTGTGTTAGAACTACGCTTGTCAAAGGAATGAAATCCAACGACATAATAGAGAAGCGTGAAATAAAAATTTTTTATAGACACTGTTGCAAATAAAATTAACTCAAAGGTAGGTAATGTAAGAAAGATTGGGCTTGATATGTTAAGAAATATTACAGGTGGATTTGTAAATGTACATGCAGGTAAAAGTTCAGAAGATCTTCCGGGCATGCAAAGCTACAATATTTAATTCAGATCAACATATATCCTGGAATTTTTTTTTGCCAAACTCATAGATTGTAGACAAAGAGAAGTTGTCTTGAGTAGGAGCTTCTTATTACTATTGGATCCATTCACCCTTGGTTAATTTTTACTATTTCATGTGCATAAAGTATTTCATTTGGTGAAACAGGAAGACTTAGAGAAATATTAACTGGACATAACAAGAGGTTCAAAGTGTTGCTAGAAAAAAAATGCTGATTTTTTGTCAAAATATATCACCTATAATGAATATTAAAAAGATATTTGAACTCTTTTAGGATGGAAAAGGGGTCATGAGATCTTCGTACTTCAAGGTGATCAAGAAATGTTAGATCGTGCTATGGTGATGGCCAAGTTCAAAGAAAAGGGGGTTGCTTGTACGGTCCTCTAGTTCTTTTAGAGTGGTTTATATTTTCACCATTTTTTTAATATATGTGTACATACATGTATATATGTACATATATGTGTACCTATATACCGGGTCAACTCGGTTGAGTCCAAATGGGTAGTAGTGGGTTGCAGTGAGTCGCAGCAGCCGGTCCAAGATGGTTCTGATTTCGTTGAGTTTGTCTGAGTTACGGCAAGTTGCAATGGCTGAGTTGGGGCGGTACTGACTCGGTTGATTCCCCTGAGTCATCTTCTTGCATGTCTCTCCACATGGAAACTGCTCTGCTAGGGATTTCTGATCAAGGTAGGTTTCCTACCTTAGCACGTTTAATTGAATAACCCTAGGTTCCGCTGGCCAAATTGCAGCATGGCCAAAGCGAATCATGGGGTGCCCCCGAGTCCCGTGTCTGGACGCCCCGTGATTCGCTTTGGCCACGCTGCATTTTGGCCAGCGGATCCCAGCTCCTGGTTTAATAGAAGGCCTCACTAAAATTTTTAAAGAAGTCGTACCATCGTGTGGAAGTTCTGGCAAAACCTTCTCCTATCAATCACATCGCAGTTGTCTTTTCCCTCCATTCAATCTCTCTTTTCGGAGCCTTGTTCAATAGTAATCCATTGATTCAACCGGTACGTAGCACCTTCTCCTCTTCTCTGCTTCTTCCTCTTTTTCTTTCTTTTTCTTTCTCCTTCTTTTCTCTCTTTTTCTCTTCATCTCTTCCCTTTGTTCTCCACTCTATCTCTCTGTTCCAACCTCGAGACCTCCTGTATTGATCAACTTTATCAATCCCTTGGACTGCTCAGGCTCGATTCAACCGTGATAAATATAATCCTTGTGGAATACAAAAGAGAAATTGCGAATGGCATGGGAGCGAAGCGGTAAGAGAGGCGAAGTTCTGACAAGGATGCGATGGAGTAGAAGGGATGGACAGAGTGATTCTACGCATGCAGAGGAAAGGGCTCGGAATCAAGGAAAGGATGAGGAGGGTTGGATACTTGTGCAGAAAAGGAAGAAAAGTAAGGAAGATGCAGCACGAAAATTGATGAAACTGAACACTGACATGAGAAAATGGAGGACGACGCTCTTTTCTATGAAATTCAAAAAGGATTTTTTCAAATTGTATGAAGATGATAGGAAGAAGCAATTAAAATTGGTAAGAATGACAGGTGAGAAGTTCACTTTCATTATCTTTTCCATTTTTGTTGCTCCCACTATGGTTCAAACCATAAAATCTTTAGAGCTTTCTTCGGGATGCACTTTCTCTAAAGAAGTGGTCTGGTCAAATTTTACTTTTGTCATTACGAAATTTGCTAACAGAGAGGATGAGTGTAAGTTTGTCCTGCACCATGAAAGTAAAGTATATGCAAGAATCTATATTCCCATGTCTACAGAAGACGGATCTATATGGAGAGGTTTGAAACAAGCTTTGAGTAAGTACTCTTTAAATCAAAAGGAACCACTGGTGAAAAAATAGGATATGGAACAAATGTGGTTGAAGGGTGGCCTTTCATGGTTGTCTGTAGTTGAAAGTAGTCGTTCGAAAGAGTACCAGAACTATCATCCATATCGGGTAATTGTGCATATCTCACTAAGGCCATAAAAGAGAGACGAACGGTGTAGCTGGATAAAGGATAGATGGATGTTCCACAATATCCCAGTAGCCTCATACATGTCAGAGGAGACATGGATTTTGGGCTTTGATAATGAAGCAGATAGTAGACTGGTATTTTCTAGTTGGTCCCCTCATGAACTTTTTCAATGTTGGGCCATGTTTCCATGGAAGCTCCACCGTGATGACCCTTTTACGCTCTGAATAAAATTTACAGGGCTTGCTTTGGATTTGTGGAATTCAACTATTTTTACTACAATAGCAAATATTTTTGGCGATTTGGTGGAAGTGCATAGAGATACATCTAATATGATTCGTATTGACTATGGTCTCCTTCGAGTCATTCCACGCTTGATCCACACAGAATACAAGTTAGCCAATATAATGATACATGGTGATCTTATTCCTTTAAAGTTTGAATTCTATACGAATCTACCAGTACTCGTCTCGGCTTCGATCGGAGAAAAAACACCGGCGCGGGAGAAGGTAAACGAAAAGGAATGGGTATCTTCAGAGTCTATAGCATTCCCATCTTTGAAACATTGGAATTTAGAAACGTCGAAGGGTTTTTTAAATTTGAACTCTAAAAATGCTTCGGTACCCCAGCCAACGTCTTTATCCCATCTGGAAAAAAAAACTTTTGATCTTCTGCCCTCTCGAGTGGAGGATGGCAAGAAAGCATTTATAGAGGAGGAAGTAAGCGCAGAAGTCCCGTCGGATTTCACATCGCAGCCGCCGATTTTGGGGAGCAGCTTACTGCTGCTCCCAAGCCGAGAAACCACCTTTATCCCCCCCCCCCCCCGAAAAGCCCCTTAACTCACCATTAAATTCACCTGCCAGTTATGTGAATAACCCCACTGAGCTCATACATCTCTCACATACCACCTCTTACCACCTCCTCCCTCAACCAAGTACAAAGAGGAACTACCACCCCCACTCCATATTCGCACCCCAAAGATCATTCGATTTTCCAGCCTATTCCAATTCAGAGTTTCTCTCCGGTATGAAACTCAAATATCATGGAACCTCTTAGTGGCATTTCTTCTACTGACCCTCCGCGTAGTTCTTTTGAGAAACTACGAGCCGAGAAAAAATTTATCGAACAGTCCATTTGAACTCGTAACGATCGCATGGATGAATTACGAGTTGCAGATAATTTTGAGCAAATAGAAGCCCGAGCACCGAAATGGGGGACCTGGTTGGCAGCGTTTGAGGCGGATCGTGATCGTATCCTGCTGGACGTGTATGAAAGAATGCACGGTATGATGGAGCAACTTGATGCGGAGCTGGAACGGGAGGTCCAGCGAAGGGCAGAGGCGAACAAGACTACCCGTAGAAGGTTCAAGATTTTCTCAAGCGGACCCCCCAAGAAGGGAAGAAAGGGCAAGGGGGTGGAGAGAGCTTATTGCTCCGTCTCTCGGCAAGTTTGGTTTTCGATTTTTCATTGTTTCGTGTCAAAAAAAAATTTTATCTATGAAGATTTTGTCGTGGAATATCAGGGGTTTAAACTCAGCGTCTAAAGTTTCAAATGTTAGGGAGGTTATTAGAAGTTGTGGGGTGCATTTGATCGTCTTACAAGAATCAAAGTTGTCGGCCGTATCGGATGTGAATATTAGAAATCTTTTCCCTTTTGCTAATCCATTACTTGTTCAATTGGATGCAATTGGGCATGCGGGGGGTATTTTAATGGCAAGAGATTCGCGCTTCAATGCTTTTGACGATCAAGAGATAGGTGTTTTTGTTGTAGGAGTAAAGATAAAAGACCTTGGAGAAAATAAAACATGGGTGTTGGCAGGGGTCTACGGACCGTCGATATACGAGGAGCGTGAACAGTTTTGGGAAGAATTGCATGATATGAAGGCTAGATGGTCAGAGTCGTGCTTATTTGGAGGAGATTTTAATCAGATCAGATTCAGAAATGAAAAGAAACCGGTCGTGAGGAAGATAACAACATCTATGAGAAAATTTAATGATGTAATCGGTGCACTAGATCTTGAGGAGATATACATGAGCGGGAAAAAATTCACCTAGTCAAATAATCAACTTATACCCATTTTATCAAAACTAGATCGTTTTCTAGCTACACCAGAGTGGCTTCAAATGTACAAGGATGCTACTGGCATGGTACTAAACAAGCACATTTCAGATCATTGGCCCATCCTAATTGATACGAAACTTGAAATGTGGGGAAAGAGTCAATTTCGTTTTGAGAATGCATGGCTCAAACATGATGATTTTTTGACTATTATGCAATGTTGGTGGAATGCTATGGATGGACATCTCAACCAAGGACTAAATCTCCCCATTAAGATGCAAAAGCTAAAATGCAGGATTAAAGAATGTCTGCGAGCATGGCTGCGAGAAAAAGGAATAGCCACGAGAGGGGGTGTGGAGGCTCTTACACAAAGAATAGAGCAATGGGATGAGCAGGAAGAGATGGACCCACTACCAGGAACAGTTCCATCACAAAAGAATGATTCGAAGGGAATTACAATTTAAGACATCGGAGGCTTGTACAAGATTGAAACATAAAGCGAAGTTTAAATGGTTAAAGGAAAATGATGCAAATACAAGGTTCTTTCATAGTATTTCATCGGTCAGGAGAAGGACAAACAGAATAAACGATCTTATGATTGGAGAACATATGATTGTTGACAAAAAGGAAATAGTGACACGTGTCACAAATTTTTTTACTAACCTATATTCTTGTGACAGGACTCAGAGGCCAGATATGCGGGGTACGCCCGTCAAAACCTTGTCAGCACCGGATAAAGCTTTTCTTACACAACCTTTCACGCTAGAGGAAATTGAGAATATTATAAAAATCATGCCAGACAAAGCTCCGGGACCTGACGGTTTCAATGCCGAATTTTATAAAGCAACATGGCACATTATCAGAGATGACGTGGTCATGCTCGTTAATTACTTCCCTTCTCATGGTTTTGTTTCCAGACATGTTGCTGCTACCAATATTGTTCTCATACCAAAAAAAGAGGGTGCAACGTCATTAAAGGACTACCGACCGATTAGTTTGACCACAAGTTACTATAAAATAATCGCCAAGATACTAGCTGAACGGTTAAAAAAGGTGGCGGGTTCTTGCATTTCGTCAGCTCGTTTCACAGTAAACCTGAATGGTGGTACTTTTGGTTTTATCAAGGGGACCAGAGGCTTAAGGCAAGGGGATCCCTTATCCCCTTTATTTTTTAACTTAGTTGTAGAAGGACTATTGGCTTTAACCAGATGGGCGTGTGAAGGGGGAGTTTTAGAAAACATAATGCCTGCTGGAGGACTTCCCATTTCACAATTTGCAGATGATACTGTTTTATTCATTAAAGCAGATGAAATACAAATTCAAACTGTAAAGTGCCTCATTTATGCTTTTGAAATATGCTCAGGTCAGCGTATAAATTGGGGGAAGTCATCAATATTTGGTATAAATTAGAGTTCTGAGGAGATGAATCGATGGGAGAGTATTTTGGGTTGTACGGTCGGTCAATTCCCAAGTTCCTATTTGGGCCTTCCTCTTTTTTGTACTAGAATTACAAAAGGATTGTGGGATAATGTGGTTGAGAAAATGCAAAGACGCTTGTCGACATGGAAGGGGTGAACATTATCTAAAGCAGGTAGATTAGTTTTAATCAAAGCTTGCATGGCAGGGATACCGACATATCATCTATCTTTCTTACATTGTCCAGCTTCTGTGGCGCTGAACTTGGAAAAATTAATGAGGAAATTTTTATGTAGTGGGAATAAGGAGGAATTTTAAAATGTCAATGGTTAGGTGGGAACAGGTATGCCAAAGTAAAGAGGAGGGTGGTTTGGGGATAAGGCAGATTTCCCTGGTTAATAAAGCTTTAATGATAAAATGGATATGGAAATTGAATAAGGGTCCATCTAGTCCATGGATTGACTTGGTTAAGTAGAAGCTTGGGAGAACAAGGAGGAAGTGGTTTATATATCAGAAGTCGAACCCTTCCTTATCTCCAATATGGCGGAAAATAGTCCCTCTTTTTCCTTTATTTCAAAATTTGGTGAAATTCATTCCAGGGAAAGGGGATACCATAGATTTTTGGAAAGACACGTGGTTGCTGGATAAAAGTTTAGCTGAGATCTATCCAGACTTATTTACGATAGCTCGCCCTAAATCCATCACGGTGAAGTAGCTCTGGCTCATCGAACAGGGCAAAATGTAAATTGGTTAAATTTAGTGGGACGACGGCTGAAAACACAAGCTACTGTCCAATTGCACGGAGCAGATGAAAAATTCCAAAATATCTCCCTACATGAAGATCATGACGATTTATTAATCTGGGTTAAGACTTCTAGGGGAGATTTCACCATCAAATTGGCTTTTGAATGTATAAAGATGAACAGAGCTAAACATGTGGCGGAGAAGGCTTGGAAATTAGTTGGGCCCTCGAGGGTTTTATTCAAGAGATGAACTGATAAGAAGGGGTATCACGATAAGAAGGGGTATCACGATACAATCTCAAGAGTGTCCGTTATGTGCAATGGCTGATGAATCTGTTGATCATATACTATTATAGTGCAATTGGTCATGGCAGGCTTGGTCTTATTTTTTTGGTCGGTTTCATTTTGATATGTCCTTCTGACTCTTTTGAGTCATTACTGCTTTAAGTGAGAGGTCTTAAGCTGGGTCATCGAGGATGGATTCTGCTTAAATCATGTTTGGCTTATGTTGCGTGGGGAATCTGGCATGAACAAAATCAACGTATCTTTTGCAACAAACAAAAAACTTTGTTGCAATTTTGTCATTCGCTGGAAAGATAGGTAGTGGAATGGGTGACAAAGACTAAAGAATTCAAGGATATTACTCCTCGACAATTACATAGCAACAACTTGTTGTGGTAAACTCCTAAAAAGATGTGCTTTTTTCTTCATAAATAATACATCTTTAGCCTTTTCAAAAAAAAAAAAAAAAAGAGAACAATTGAAGTAACTGCCATGGAAATCTCAATTGATAATAATTACATCCTTCAAAAGCTCAAGAGGGATCTTGGTGGTGGATATGCTCAAGTAATTACTATTCAAGACTATAAGTTGGTGGATAAAAGTAATATATTTGGCCTGATATTTTCTTCTTGTGAGACTGCATGGTTAGTTGTTGTGTCAATTTTAAATGGAATGGACTTTGTGACAAGAGTAAAGGGACAAAGATTAATATATCTCATTACAAAGGGTTGGAGAGATGATATTGCCTTATATTTTGAGATATGCAATGAATTCCCAAACCAAAAGTATGATCTATTCTCCCTATAAGCTCTGAACTTATAGTAGCAAAACTTGTGCTCATGATAATTTTGGAAACGAATTCATTGAGTTTCATGATTTCATAGATTTGAGAAGGTGTAGTCATCAATGAAGTCCCCCTGATCGTTATATCATATATGGGCTTTGGTGATTCTTCGTTAGCAAAAAACAGCTTGTTAAATTATAGAGAAGAAGTAAGTGTGTCGAAACCTGCATTTAAATCAGATGAACACAAAACTAAGTCAATGCTGAAATTAGATGAACCAAAAATTTGTACCAGCATCCTAAAGAAGAAGAAAAGGTGCAGTGAAACCAATGGCAATGTCTTTGATGCTAATGGTAGTTTGTATCAGGGGAAGCCTTAATTTGATCAAGATCTTTCATGTTTAAAGGCAAGAGGAGCTGCTAAGAGGTAAATTAGTGAAAGTTGCTCAAGAAATTATGAGGAATATAACTTTTCAGCAGTGCCAAGAAAAAAATTTCAGAGAAGAAATATCAAATGATAAGTGGTTGTATTAGTATGGTACAAGAAAGATATGGAGACAATAAGAGGAGTCTTGACTGAATGAGTTAAAGCAAATTATGGAGAAATGCATGAAGGGTATAGAATTTGAAAAGGAGAACCTGGAAAAAAATCCAAAGTTGCAAACAGAGAGGAGGAAATTAATCTTTATTAAAGAAAGGAATATGAAGATTTGTTGAAGGAGATGGAAAATGCATTATGTGAACTTTCAAGTAGAAAGAGAGGAACACACTTTTCTAACTTGAACCTGTAACACACTTTTCAACTTTTAGTATAGAAAAATGAGGATTTGAGGAAGTATTTTGATATTTCATTCGCTATTCTAAATGTTTATGTTCTTTACCTCCTATGAAGTTTACTTGAATTTTAATCATTTCAGGATCCACTCATTTCCAAACCAACCTTAGTAACTTATTGTGAAGGCGAAACACAAACATGTCTACATGAACACAAATTGGACGAAAGAGTTTGACTGGTTTGTCAACTTTGCTATACCGAGGTGACTAATAGCAAATATATCTTTCCACCATAAACTATTTCTTGCAAACATTAGTATCCTAAAAGAGTTTAAGAGACTGATAGAGATTAATCCAATTGTAAGACTTACTGTCACTAGTGGGCAAGCACCTTTTGCACTTGATCGTTAACTGTTACTTCTGATGATTGCTAGGATTCTTCTATTACCTACATCTTGCCTTATCTCTAGTTACACACCATCACTGATTGGTATATCATTTTCTTCTTCATGTTACTTTATTTCATTTGAACTTGTTTTAGCTTCATATTGTCATAACATGTCTGCTGAATTATATATTGTATCTGATTTTCACTAAGCTTTATTTAGAAATCTTAAATTTCAAGTAAATAGAATAGTTATGTAGTTAGACTAACATATTCGTGGAACTTCTGATTGTTATGGATTCTTAAGCTTAAGTTCTGTAAATTAGGGCTGAGTTCCGAGCTAGTGTAGATATATCATTTAGCCTCCTACTAGGTGTTTCAAGCATGTTTTAGGATTAATCCCAGGAGTTTTTAGTAATATCCTTTAATTTGTTCTTGATTCATCTATGGCATAAGACTTATTCCAGGAGTTTTCGGTACGGTTGTTGGGCTTTATGTTTAGGCTATATCAAATAGAGTTAATCATGCTAGCTGGTTGTCTCTAGGAGAGAAAAAGTGATGCCGGAATTAAGTATTTTCCTTGGGTTTAAAAAATTTGTCAAATTTTCTTTCTAAAACTTTAATTCAAATCAATCTCTAAAGTAGCTAGGGAGGTAATGGATTCCTAAAGTCTTTCCATAGTTGGGATCACATCACATTGCGCAAAACGTTCTTGAGTGGCTATGTACAAGATTAATAGCTTGCCAGGGAGCAGTGCCCCCAACATAGGAGGATACATTAGGTATGCATTTATACTATCAAACGTTTTTCTACAAAAATCATCCCACTCAAAAGGTGCATTCTTCTTAATCAGCCGACTTACGGGTTGACATCTCTCGGCCAAGTTTGAGATGAATCTCTAAATATAAGCAGAGCAAATGACGAAGTTGAAGCCTTTTGAATTCAGAAAGGCTCCTCGGATCAGGCATCTTTTGAAATGCATCAATTTTAGCTTGATCAATTTTGATTTTGCAATGGCGAATGGAGAACCCAAGGAACTTTCCTGAATATACATTGAATGAACATTTCAATAGATTCATCTTCAACTGGTAATGTCGAAAACATTCAAAGACTGCTCGTAGTTCCTACAAATAATGTTCTACTTCCTTGGATTTAACGACCAAGTCATCCACGTAGCATTCAACGAACTGAAGGAAGAAGTCATTGAATATGAAATAGCTTTGTGCTTCACGTGTACGTATGAGTGTACTTACACCCGAAGACTGTTGTAATTACACTTAACCTTAATTTACTATTATCCTTATAGACACCAGCAATTGTTATCACAGTTCAGAACTAATAGTTGCTACTCTACGGGGCACTCGGCCCAAGGTATCAAAGTTTACTAGAGAGAGTATTACAGTAGCGATGATTTGGTAACACTTACAGTAATGAGTTCTCCTCCCTCAGGATTTGAACACAACCCTCTTAGCCTCGCAACTTCCTGTTCCAACAATCAACAAAAGTCTTCTTGATACCCTACACACCAAGGCTCTCCCCCTTAGTGTGTTCCCTCAAGCAAGGGAAGTTATGCACGCAGTCTTCTCTGGATGAGAACACCCTTGGATGGTCAACAACTTCTTCAATATTAAGCCAGTGCGACCTCTTGATCAGCTCTCGTGGGAATACTCTTCACTCTACACATAACACGATCACCATTGCTGAAGAACTCCCCCTTACTTCATCCTTCCTTCTCTTTCTATACGTTCTGTGTCACCCTTATCCCACGATTGAATCACCCTTATATAGTCCTAGGGTATTCGCTCCTTTTATCACAGAGTCCTATCTTATTCGGTCTATTCTCATTGATCGAGGAATCCAGCTCACTCTAGTTTCCTCTTGTGTATCAAATTCCTTTTATACATGTTCCATGTATATATGCACTTCTATACTCATTAGTAAACTTCCTTTCTTTAACTCCAATCAGGACTCATCTGTGGAGTGCGTTTTGTCATAACCAGCCAATCACACGTATGTGTTCTAACATTCTCCCCCTTTGGCTCTTTTTGAGAAAACCCCTTCCCATATCCTCATGATATATTTACTATTAACTCTTCTTTTAAAAGAGCTGAAACATTCAGAACTCCAACACTTCTCATTTCACCCAATAGCAGTCATAATATACCTTATTATCATTCCATCATTAGCAATCTTAAATTCGGATCTCAATAGAGCTGATCCTAACCAGTATCATCACATGTCCCACAAAAATAAACCATAATACTACCAATTTTCAATCATACCATCTGTTCACATCAACTGTAATGTCAAAAGAAACACAATATAACAAAAACCACAGTACATTTTTCTCCCCCTTTTTGTCAAAAAGATATAAAGTCATTACCATAGGCAGTGCACTGAGATTTACTGCGAAGACGGATTCTGCTGCACTTTCGTAAGGTGTTGCAGTAAAGACAATTCTCGCTGCAAACCCTTATGTCGTGTCACTTATTGCTCCATTCCTTCCTTCACAAAACGTATACGACGAACAAGGTAATCAAAAGTTTGTTGATCAGGAGAAATACCTGGAGGCCAGGGTCCAGGATGAATCGGGTAGCCCTGGGAATTGTGTCCAGTAAAGACAGGAGCACTTGCAACGACAGATTGAGTAACAACAAGTAAAGATACTATCGGAGGACCTGAATGAGAAGGGGGCACCTTCTGACTACATGGGTCTAAGTCACCGCGGGACGATTCCATAGGGGACACAGATACTATGGAAGCTGGAACAGTAGAAACACTGGACTGCGTAATTGTCATAATGATGCTCTGAGTCTAAATAGTTGTAGGAGGGTGAGATAGGGAAGAAGCAGCATTCGACACACATACCTCAAAAGGCGACTGCATTGGAGAATTGGTCACTGTAGCTATGCTCTCACCAATGATCACAGGTCTCTGTTCTTTAGGTAAGGTGTTGGGATTGTTCCTTAACCTTTTTCGTGTATTATGATACACCATAGGTTCAGAGGAGGCAAATGCTTTCTGACTGTTCAGAATACCATAAATCAGTGATGGGAAAATTAGGCATCCTTGTTTCTCTGTTTGTTCTGGAACTCTGAGAATCTGGTCAAACATTCTTCTACTCAAATCAATTTTCTGCTCAGCTCTGAGTCTGTATAAGAAATCTAACATACTACGGTGTATGGTTTCCCTGTGTCGAGTTGGAACCCAGTTCCAGACACCTATCTTATGTAAAGCGGAGTACTTTGGTGTCTGTTTGGAAGCAGGAAAAATGTGTGCCTCAGCCCAGTCATGTATCAGATTACCAGTGAGCTCTTTTAACATGATTCCATCTTCGACATTTGTGGTTTCACCCTCAGAGGTAAGAATTCCTAGATAATCTACAATGTGTTGAACACTAAATTCATACCAATGGCCACGTACATACACGTTGCACTGAGTGCATTCTTTTGGCCGACCCAAGTTAGCATAGAATTCCTGTACCAACGCCGTTGAATATGGAGAAAAACCAGTAACTGTTCGCAGCAATCCCAAGTTCTCCAACAGAGACAAAATAATTTGAAACTCAAAGAGGAAAATTTCTATTTCTGGACGAAACTCCTTTTTTACTACAGTAGCAAATCTGACCTCTGCTGTAGTATCCACAAACTTATAACTTACAGCTTCAGCATGACAAACTTTCTCTGGAGTCTTGCTATTCATTTTGGGTTTCGTTGATTTTTTGTTGGAAACCCTCTTTTGTTCATCTGATCTATCCACTCTACTCCTTAATGATAACCTTTGCTTACCCCCTGCAACAGCATTGTTTCCAGTAACTGTCGACTCTCTTCAAGCCATAGCTTGAGTTATGCGAGGTGTACCCCTAATTTCACAACCAGATTCCGTCACCTCGTCTTCTGTTGTTTCTTCACCGTCTAAGTGAATTGGAGAATCACCTGGCCGCATACCTCTCTGTCGCTTCCATTGAGTCGTATCTCGAAGGCGTGATTTCCTATCCATCACCTCTTCTTCTGAAACTATCAGCCTGCGCCGTCGCGAAATGATGAGAGGCCCATCATCGTCGTCTTCCTTCTCTTGAACAACCACCATATCTATTTCCTATGGACTAGGCGACATCACATTTACAACCACTTGTGGATTTACACTTTTACGTACAGTGCTTTTCTTACTCACCACTTTTTCCAGAAATTGGCGAAGAGAAATCCCATGATCATCATCACTCAAACTCCCTTCTGAATGAGAGTTTATCAAATTTAAATCTTCGGATTGATTTTCAGCCATAGCAACAGAAACAAGTGTATCCAAAGGTCGTAATGTTGAGTCCCCATCATCTAATAGCTTCTCAGCATCGTGAGTCGGTATTGAAGACAGAGAGTGAGTTACAATTCTCGTACCTTGGCTCGCTTCAGGAGGGTTTTTTTCCGTATGGGTAGAAGAGGACGCCATACCCATGTTGAGGACGAGTTTGTCTGCTATGCTCCTATGCTCCGGAGCACCAAGTATTCGCACCTGGGAATGAAGGTAAAAAAGACAGTTTTTGATCTTGTACCTTTACCTTTCACCTTTACCATTTTACCCCCCTTTTTTTTTGAAAAAAAAAAAAAATGAAAACTATATATATAGATACGTATACACATACATATGTGTGTACTTACACTTCTAAGTACACTTCCTGACACACTTTCACATACAACACAGTCCTAGAGCTCCACGAAGGAACTCAAATCTTTTTGCATCCAGGCTCTTTGTAAATATGTCAGCCAGCTGATTTTCAGTAGATACATGTTCTAGCATCACTTTTCCTTCTTCCACAAGCTCCCGAATGAAGTGATGTCTGATGTCAATATGCTTCGTTCTTGAGTGTTGAACTGGATTTTTGGATATATTGATTGCACTTGTATTATCACAGTATACTGTAAGGACACCGCTAGTTACCCCATAATCTAGTAACATCTGCTTCATCCAGATAAGTTGTGCACAGCAACTTCCTGCTGCTCTGTATTCAGCTTCTGCAGTCGAGAGAGATATCGAGTTTTGTTTCTTACTGTACCAAGATATCAAATTGGTACCTAGGTAAAAACATCCTCCTGAAGTACTTTTTCTATCATCAACATCTCCTACCCAGTCAGCATCACTATACTCAGCTAGCACATTACTTGTGTTTGTTGAATACCAAATTCCCAAGTTGATTGTACTTTTCACATATCGAATAATCCTCTTGACTGATTTTACATGAGACTCTTTAGGACATGATTGAAATCTAGCACACATGCCCACACTATAGCTTATGTTTGGGCGACTTGTTGTCAGGTACAACAGGCTACCAATCATACTTCTTTACAGTGTGGGATCTGTAGGTGTTCCACCATTATCCTTGCCTATACGATCAGTAGTGTCTTTAGCATCCTCTAGTCCAAATTTCTTCACCAAGTTCTTTGCATACTTTTCTTGTGAGATATAAATGTCATCCTTTCTTTGCTTGATTTGAAAGCCTAAAAAATAAGAAAACTCACCCACCATGCTCATTTCAAATTCTTCTTCCATATGTCTCAAAAACTGTTTCTGAGCTGATTCAATAGTAGAACCAAATATAATATCATCTACATAGATTTGAGCTATAGTCAGTTCAGTACCTTCTTGCCTAATAAATAGTGTTTTGTCCACTCCTCTTGTAAATCCTTTAGAAGAAAGAAACTTTGTCAACCTGTCATACCATGATCTAGGTGCTTGCTTCAGACCATACAGAGCTTTAGTTAAACGATATACATAGTTTGGTCGATGTGGATCAATGAACCCTTTAGGTTGTTCTACATAGACTTCTTCAGCTAAATACCCATTCAAGAACACACTGTTCACATCTATCTGTTGTAACTTGATCTTTAAAGAACTTGCTACAGCAAGTAGCAATCTGATAGACTCTAGTCTAGCCACTGGTGCAAAAGTTTCATCAAAATCAACACCTTCAACTTGAGTGTAACCTTGAGCCACCAGCTGTGCTTTATTTCTCACAACGATCCTTTCCTCATCTGTCTTGTTCTTAAACACCCACTTGGTGCCTATAACATTTACGTTGGCAGGCCGAGGTACAAGTGTCCATACCTCATTTCTGTCAAACTGTTCAAGTTCTTCTTGCATAGCTCTAATCCAGAATTCATCTTTTAGAGTTTCTTCTACTCTTCTTGGTTCAACTGCTGAAGTATAACACACAAATCTCACCATTTCTGAATCCCCTGGTTCTCATTCCGTCATTAACATTTCCAATAATAGCATCCACTGGGTGATTCTTCCAAACCCTCATTGATGGACCTTTCTCCCTAACCGAAGTTATATCTCTTGTTCTCACTTGCGCATCCTCTGTTTCTTCAGAAATTTTTACCAACTCTTCACCAAGTGTATGACTCTCAATTGGTTCTGAAGACTGTGTAACCGAGTCATAACTTGTTTTTTTTGCAAAAAACCTGAGGCATGTTCCCTTGCTCGTCATCCAGTACTGGCAAATTCTCATTCTGATTAGCTATTTCAACATTTACTGTTTCTATGATAGTGTTGTTACTTCTGAAAAATACCCTGTAGGCATGATTGTTCCTTGAATATCCTATGAAAATTCCTTCTATACTCCTGGAATCAAATTTTCTCGGCTGTTCACGGTCTCTCAGAACATAGCATGTGCTTCCAAATTCTCGAAAATAATGAACCTTCGACTTTCTTCCCTTCCACGGTTCATACAAAATTTTATGAGTCATATACCTGAGATGTACTCTGTTACTTATATAACAAGATGTGTTTACAGCCTCTGCCCACAACTTGTGAGGAAGATTTTTTGAATTGATCATAGCTCGGGCCATCTCCTGGAGTGTTCTGTTCTTTCTCTCAACAACCCCGTTCTATTGGGGAGTTTTAGGAGCAGAGAATTCATAAGATATTCCTTTCTTCTCACAGAATTGGGCAAACTGATTATTCTCAAATTCTCTACCATGATCACTTCTTATTCAAACTACTTTTCCTATAGAGACATTCTTCTCAGTCATGAGTCTTCTACATAAACTTGCAAACACCTTATAAGTATTTGATTTTTCTCTAATGAATTCAACCCATGTAAATCTTGAAAAATCATCAACACACACTAGCACATACGTTTTTCCAGCAATGCTTTCAGTTTGAACTGGTCTCATCAGATCGATGTGAAGCAGTTCCAGGGGTCGTTGCGTTGTGACGATCTTCAACGCTGAATGAGGTGTTCGATGTTGTTTTCCTGCCATACATCCTTTGCAAATAGCGTCTGCCTTACTACTTATAACTGGTAATCCGCGTACATCTACATACTTAAGCAACCTTTGCATGCCTCTGGAATGTAGATGACCAAGACGTTTGTGCCATAGTTGAGCAGTTGTTTCACCAGTGTACTTGCAATGTTGTGAAATATTTAGCTTATAGCAATTATCTCCAGTTCTGGTCCCTTCTAGCACTGATTAGTTTTTGTCATCTTCTACTAGACAGCCTTCTTTAGTAAATCTCACATGCAGATTTTGGTCACATAGTTGACTGATATTGAGCAGGTTTGCTTTCAACCCATTCACTAGTAAGACATTCTTCAACTTTGGTAATCCATCAACTTTTAACACCCCTCTTCCAATCACTGCTCCTTTAGCACCATCTCCAAATGTCACTTGACCACCATCCTCTCTATGGATATTAGTCAGGGTTTTTGCATTCCCCGTCATATGCTAAGAGTAGCCACTGTCAAAATACCATATTCCATCCGAGGTTGTCTTTCAAGCCGTATGTGCTGCATATAGACTGATCTCCTTTTTTATCCATACATAGTTTGATGCAGATTTTGAAACCATTCTATATCCACTCCATCTCCAGTCCCTTAGCAACTTATAGCAATGTGGTCTGATGTGACCATACGCCCCATAGTAGTGATACACTAGGATTTGTGATGATCTATTTCGTCTAGATCGAGTCTTGTTGTACATCATTTTTGAGTAGTCTAGCCCCTATTTCTCACAACTTCTTCTTCCTTGGATCAGAATGTCATCTAATTTTTGCTTTCCCTTGTCAAACTTCATTAGAATGTCTTGTAATCTTTTCAAGTCTTCCTCAAGTTTTAATATTACCTTTTCTTTCTCAACAACTTCCTGTTTTATGTTATGATTGTCCTTTTCAAGACAGGAAACTAGTTCTCTCAAAGTCTTTAGTTCATCTTCTGGTCTCTGATCTTCTTCCCTCATTTCACCAATCTGTCTCTTTAGTTTAACGTTCTCTTTCTCAAGCACACCAATCTATTCTCTCAGGATATTTGTACTTTCAAGTACCCCATCCCATTGTTGAATGATGTTTTCTACCGTGATATCTTCATCTTCATCATCTGTATCCTCTTTACTGTTTGTTGAAATAGAGTGACTTTTAGATTGTGATGATGAACCCAACTTCTGTCTGAACTTTGCTGCAAATGCAACAAAGTTGCATTCATCTTCTCCATACTAACTACTTTCATCATCGCTCCAGGCAGCACTAAAAGACTTTTGCTTCCTTAAGTAAGTAGGACATTCTGATTGAATATGTCCTTTTCCACCACATTCATAACACACCACAACTTTCCTTTTTGCTGCTAGTTCAGTAGTTTCGGTTCCACCATTGTTTTGTCTGTTATCTCCTTGCAGGTAACTTTTCTTTTTGTTCTTCCTGATAAACTTACTAAGCCCTTTTGCTAATAGAAACACTTTTTCATCTAATTCTGCTAGAGTAGTAGTTGACACATCATGGTTTCCAGCCAATTGAACTGATTCTTCTTTCGCTACAGACTATAATGTCACACTTTCTTTTTTACTCCCTCCTGCTGAATCTTCTGCTTCCTCGTTCATTTCAAACGTTTTCAATGACCCAATCAATTCATCTAGTATCATATTGTCAATGACTTTGTACTCTTCTATAGCTACTCTTTTCATCTTGAATTTAGAGGAGAGAGAACGTAATACCTTTCTGACTAGTCAATTCTGAGAAATTCTGTCTCCCAAAGCCGCGGATTGATTGGCTATATCCCTGATCTTGCCTTCATATTCCAATATTGACTTATCTTCTCTCATCCGCATAAGCTCGAACTGGGTAGTAAGCATCTGCAGTTTTGACACTCTAATGCTCTCAGTTCCTTCATAGTGAACCTCCAATATTTTCCATGCTTCTTAAGCCGTGGTACAAGCAGAAATTCTTCTGAACTGTTCTTCATCCACTCCTCCAAAAATGGCATTCAAAGCCTTGGAGTTGCAGTTAGAAAGTTTCTCTTCCTCTTCTGTCCATTCTGTATCTGATTTCTCAACTATCTTTTTATCAGCACCTTCTCCAATTTCTTTTGTCGATGGCAACCATCCCTTCTCAATGGTCTTCCAAGCCCTTTCATCCTGTGCCTTAATATATATTTGCATTTTGGCCTTCCAGTATGAGTAATTCGAACCATCAAGTAATGGTGGTCTGGTGCTTGAGGCTCCTTCCTCTAGATACAACCCCATTTTTTTTGTCAGTGAAGCTTTTCTAGATCTTTTTCCTCCAAACTAATGTGGAGCCCGCTCTGATACCACATGAAATAGCTTTGTGCTTCACATGTACGTATGAGTGTACTTACACCCGAAGACTGTTGTAATTACACTTAACCTTAATTTGCTATTATCCTTATAGACACCAACAATTGTTATCACAGTTCGGAACCAATAGTTCCTACTCAGCGGGGCACTCGGCCCAGGGTATCAAAGTTTACTAGAGAGAGTATTATAGTAGCGATGATTTGGTAACACTTACAATAATGAGTTCTCCTCCCTCAGGATTTGAACACAACCCTCTTAGCCTCGCAACTTCCTGTTCCAACGATCAACAGAAGTCTTCTTGATACCCTACACACCAAGGCTCTCCCCCTTAGTGTGTTCCCTCAAGCAAGGGAAGTTATGCACGCAGTCTTCTCTGGATGAGAACACTCATGGATGGTCAACAGCTTCTTCAATATTAAACCAGTGCGAACTCTTGATCAGCGCTCGTGAGAATACTCTTCACTCTACACATAACACGATCACCATTGCTGAAGAACTCCGCCTTACTTCATCCTTCCTTCTCTCTCTAATCCCACGATTGAATCACCCTTATATAGTCCTAGGGTATTCGCTCATTTTATCACAGAATCCTATCTTAATCGGTCTATTCTCATTGATCGAGGAATCCAGCTCACTCTAGTTTCCTCTTGTGTATCAAATTCCTTTTATACACGTTCCTTGTATATGTGCACTTCTATACTCATAAGTAAACTTCCTTTCTTTAACTCCAATAAGGACTCATATGTGGAGAGTGTTTTGTCATAACCAGCCAATCACACGTATGTGTTCTAACAGAATAATTTCTGCATCACTCTATGATAGGTTGCATCAGCATTCTTAAAGCCAAAGGGACATAACTTTGTTGCGAAAGATACCTTTAGGAGTACGGAAGGTGATGAAATCTTTGTCTTTTGCGTTTTTTTGGATTTGGTTGTACTCGGATGACCCATCCATTAAAAGACAAGGGCTCGTGTCCACACCATGAGCTCAGTAATGGACAAGGGGAGCCATCTTAAGACAAGCCTTGTTTAAGTCTCGATAGTCAACACAAACTCTGATTTGACCATTCTCCTCCTTGACAGGAACTATATTTGCAATCCAACTTGGATACTTCATTTCGGGGATGAAGTTGCGTTTATGAGCTTATCTACTTCTTTCTCAATATCTACAACGAGTTCCAGCCAGAATCTTCTTTGTGGATTGTCTTTACAAGCTTGGTTCTTGGTTTTATGCCGAGTTTATGGATTGCAACTTTCGGGTCAGGTCCAGACATTTCTCTGTAATTCCAAACAAAGACATCCTTATACTCCAACAACAACAAGATGTATTCTTCTTTTTCTTCTAGTAGCATAGATGCACTTAGTAAAGTTGACTTGGGTCTTCCTCAGTGCCTAAATTTATTTTCTTCAAATCATTGAGTGTGGCTTGTGCCCCTTCTTCGAATGTCGCAGGCGCATCTTCAAAAGCGAGTTCTTCTTCTTTTTGGCCTTCTATTTCTATTGTGGAAATGTGATTAACCACTATGACTTTTTCATCAACATCCCCATTTCTTGAGGAACTAATGAAAATTATAGTAATGACTAAGAGATTTACACATTCAACTGTGGACCGGTATTGTTCTTTATTTGCTCGTTTGCATGGCTCTTCAAGTCATTGGAACATTGAAGCCCTTCCTTTTCATTTTTTAAGACTTCAAAAGCCTGGAGTCCCGTCTGTTGAAGCATCTCAACTTTCCCGAGACTTTGGAAGACACTTTTTGGCGTTGAATTTTCCTTTTTCCTCTAAATGTTAGGAATTAGCATTTTTGGCATATCTTTCAGCCTTTGAAACACATTGTTCGATCTTGCAGTTTTATTCACACAATTGTTGCCTAACTGTATGACCACTGAAGAGTAGGTTTCAGACTCACCAATTTGGTCAAATGGTGACTTGCGTGGTTTGACTAGGGTAGTTTAACTTTGTCTTGAGTCTTCCTTTTCACAATGATCTAGTGCACACCAGAGATGTCTTGAGATGCGAACATATTCTCTTACTTGATCGTCGATCCCAAAGCAATTCTAGGGTATTGTATACTCGTTCTTTCTCAACATTCTTGTGTTGCCATTAATAGTTGGGATCCTAGTAAGGGGCTTCCATTAGTTGTTCCTTTGTGAGGTCACATCCGGCCCTTGCCATCAAGCGGTAAGCATTTGGGTCGTATCCTTCATGTGTGCACATGGAATGTAGCTTTTGCTCGAGATTGCCTCTTTTTTATCATGCCACGGTTTTCTAGCTTTGGCAGAGGTAAGGTGACCTTCTCTCCAAGTGCATCTTTGATTCCTTCACTGCAAGTTGCAAAGGGAGATTCCCTTTCTTCTTTTTTGATAAAACAACGTACTTGAGCATGAGAAATTTATCACCAAAAATTTGTGGCTATCATTGAATTCTATTCCTACTCCTTGGAGATGGATGATAAGTGTTTAAAAGACAATGTTTTTAGGTCCAAAAATGTGTAGAAAATTCATTCTTGAGTTGATATTTATCAAAAAATTATAAAAATTGATTCAAATTGTTCATTTTTCTCGCAGGCATCCAATGAAATAAGAATCACTCAATTCGGAGATGAGATGAGGAAGTCATGACCAAAACAATCTAGAACGGTGACTTGCACTACCACACCGGGAAAAATACCAAATATTCAAATAATTTTGCAAAAATGCCCATTTGCTCAACGGTCATCAAAAAGCTAAATTGGGAATGTGGTTTGGTGTTGTTGCGCCAAAATATGGCACTACCACGCCAGAACACAACGTTGTTGGCCAGAAACAGCACTACCGCACCACAAAGTTGTCTAAACATGTTGGCTAAAGTTTTCGATTATGGACTTAGGCGAGTTTCCTTTTATTCGGCGCTAGTGACTCTGGAACAGTGAATCATGAATATCTCAGGATTCTGACATCAAATTGAACCCAAAATTGGACCACATCACACCCAATGTATGGTGAATCAGTCCATGAAAATTCAGAGTAAATTAATTAATGCTTTTTATATTATGAATTTTCCAAGAGGGGGAACCCAGTTCTGGAATTGACAGCAGAACCAACCTAGCTTCCAGACTTTGGATCCAAAGATTCCTAACTCAGATGAAGCTCAAATTGTATACAACAGTCAAAGACCCTATAAGTAAGGACTAGATGTAATTTCATGCAATTTCAAGGTCAAGACGGTATAATTTTGACCCCCAGAACAGAGACCAAATTACCAAACTTGGACAGAAGTACAACTATAAATAGGGGTCCAAGGGGAAGGCTTGGCATCGAATTTTAGTGTAATGTTTTCTTATTTTCTTTAGTTCTGAGGGTAGAAGGAGGCTAGAGGGAGTCTTGCATGACCTCTTGGGGCTTTTGGGAGCAACGGTGGAGATTCAACCATTGGGAGCAATTTTGTAACAAAGTGGATTCTTCTCTAAGGGAGTGTTTAGTTAGTTTACTTTATTTTCTTCTCATGGCTGTAATCAAAATCGTTCTTGTTGTTTTTAAGTTCAATATGGAGTAGTCGTTCATGTTGGGAATTCATGTCCCTGGTTATATAAGAATAATACTTTAGATTCAATTAGAAGTCGAATTTGTGTTTGAATGAGTTATTTAAGATTGTTAATACTCTGATTTTGTTCTAGCTATCCTGATGACATACTGGGTGAGAAGTTAGGACTTAAGGTTTGAATAAATGATGAGATGTAAATTATTTTATGAGTTCAAGCACTAGTTTCATATAGGTAAGTCCTAGAGAGGATTCCATGTTATATGGTCAGTTTCTTTGATTTTTTATATGCATCTATGACATAGACCGATGCCGGTTAAAAGCTAGGTCGTTGGGCTTCATATTTATGCTATTGAATAGGGATGATCATGCATGCTTATTACCTTTAGGAGATAGTAGGAGATGTCGATTAAAAGCTTATCCATTGGTTTTACATAGCTCATCAAATTTGTCATCCTAACTTGTTTTCCAAAACCAATCTTTGAAGTAACTAGGGAGGAATTGAATTCCCAATACTTTTCACTTACTGGTTTTCATCAAAATCCCTCTCTTGATATCTATAGGTTTTGTTAGGTTTTTTTATATTTAGTTTATTTACTGTTTTTGTAACTCTTTTTAATTCAGTTTCTCAAACTTTGGTTTTTAAACTAGAAAAGTAATTATCCATTGATATTCAGACTCCAATTTTGAAGTCTATATTACATTGATTAGTCTTCTTGCTAGTGATAGCAAGGATCACATCAAGTTTTTTGTGCCTCGGGGACCAATGTTTTAATAGTAATTGCTCGTGGTTAAAACTAGAGCTTTGAGTTTAATTTCTGATTTTTTTTATTTTTTTTTTCTTGTGGATTGATGTGTTGTGTGCATAGATTTTCATATGCATGAGTCCACAAGTGGAAGGAGGTACCTTTGGGAGCATAATGAGTTCTCCTACCCAAATCAAGTATGGGATTCTTTTCAGCCATCTAGCACTTTTCATATGTCATGTGATTCTTTTGGACAACCATGTGATTCTTTTGATGTCTCATATGATTCTCAAACCTATCATGATCATATGTCTAGCCTTCAAGCAAAAATTGATTCACTCCAAAGGAAGCTTGCAAGCTTGCAACCACCAAACACATCTTTTGTAGCTTTAATTTGTGATAAGTGTGGTAGAGGACATCCAAATCATGAATGTCAAGGTAATGTATTTGCTATAAATTCAATGCTTGATCATTCTAATTATGTGTCTAATTTATGCATGTTAGACCCATATGGCAATACATACAACCAAGGATGGAGGGACCAGCCAAATATTTCTTGGAGTAACAACTATGATCATGTAAAGCAAGCCCCACCCACATTCCAGCCCTTGCCAAATTCTTTGCAACCAGAAAGAAGGATGGAAAGAGACAATCAAGACCACAAAATATCACTTAGAATGGACTAAATTGCAGCTGACTTTGAGGTCAAGAAGAGGATTATCCAAACCATGCAGTCAGATATTCAATTATTGAAATCCACTTCAACACTCATTCTCAACCAATTAAATCAACTTTAAAAAAAAATTAGTAAAATACTAGTGGGAGCATTGGCTAGCAATTCCAAGATAAATCCACGAGAGCAAGAGCAGTCCATACCCCTTAGGAGTGGAGAAATCCTAAAAGACCCTCAACCAAAAGAAACCTTGGAAAGTAAAGAGATTGGGTGCCCCTATGAGTTTAAGTTAATGATGATATTCCCCCCCCCCCCCCCCCCCCCCCAAAATTCCATAAAATTGAGGAGTTATGTGCACTAGAGGCCAAAGAAGAACCCATGGCAGAAGTAGTAGACAAGGCGAAAGAGGTAAAAATCATCCCATTTTTTTCCTTTCAAGTAATTGAAGGAAAAAACCCAGCAAGAGCCATATGCATTGGAGGCTAAAGAAGAACCCATGGCTGAAGAAGTAGATTAGGGGAAGAAGGTAGAAACCATCGACCAAATCCTAGAACCTTCCCTTGAAAAACCATTAGAGACTTGGGTAGAGGAGAAAAGAGAGATAGGGTACTCATATGATTTAGACTTTTTCATCATCCCACCTTATACATCTAGCCCACACATACAACTAAAAATTTTATTGAGGTTGGACAAAAGGATGAATGAGTAGCTGATACATGTAAAACTCTACTTCCTAGAAACCACAAAGTCAATAGAAAGGATTTGTACCTCAACACCCAAATTTGGTAATTCTACCATAAAGCATTGCAAAGGAAGAAAGGTTTTAATGAATGGATTGGAAAAAAAAAATTATTTTGATCCAGGTGGAGTGAAGTTATGGTCTGGCTGAAGACCATAAACTTAGCACTCATGGGAGGCAACTCATGGTAGGTAAGTAAGTTTTGCTTAGTTTCAATTTTTTTGCTTTTAATAATCACTTTATGTGAATCTTTGTTTTTAGGTCTAGCTTTGTTTTACATGTGTTACATTAGTCCTTCAATCTGTTTAGTAGGAATAAAAATCAGAGTAAAACAAAAAAAAATTGTCATAGGCACCAGTACTTAGTGAAAAATCTGGAATTTGAAAACTGAGTAGAGTTGCATGGAGCCATTTTTCTAACTATATTTAAGGTGTTTCTAGACATGCTTTTCACATCCTAATTGCATATATCTATAAAAGGAAGTTGGAACTATCATTCTCAACCATTTACATTAGCTTCCTTAGCCATCAGAACACTCAAGTAAACTTTGTACAGATAAGTAGTGCAACAACAACTTTATTTGAGAAGCCAACTTTGGGGCCAAATTTTGAAAAATATGGAAGTGGAGAGCTCCAAAGCAGGGCAAGTATTTCTAGAGGGCACTTAGGAGATGAAATAGGGCCTGGTTTAATGGATCTTCATTGAGTAAAAAGAAGTTATGAGTACCGCAAGTTGGGTAGTTTATACTGTTTTCAGGCAAAATTTCTATGTTGGCAACATTACTAGCTTGCTGTCTTTGAGCTGATTTTACAATTTTTTGTAATGATTCTTCGAAAACAATTTGAAGATGATTGTAGTGTGTATTTAGTACTTTCCAGCTCTAGATGAAAAGTGGTTAGGGAGATACAACTCTTGCAAAAAGCTTCCAACTCACTTTCTGTCCAAAATTTTAGTATTGCTGCCAATTTTTCAAATTTGTGTATCTTTCAATTCCCTCAATAAAAGTGCATGAAATAGGTTTCTTTGTGAACCTATGAACCTTACTAACATGCTCCAAGTGGAAGTTTTATATTTTGCATTCAGAATTTTGATTTATGAAGGAAAAAGGTTGGCGCAGCTGTGCCAAATTCTGGTGCTGCAGCACCACATGTTTGATCAATTCCCGATGCTTTGCAACTCAAAATCATTCTATTCCAATTCTAACATTCTTTTTTTAATGAGTTATAAGCTTTGGTTAAATTTCATGAATTTCTAAATTCGTTTGCAAAAATATCTTGCTTTGAATGTTCTTACAACTTTTGGGTCAAGCAAGAAGACAGCTTCAGTTCAAAGTCCTCAAGGTGGCTCAAAAAATCTGGAAGTTCAAGCACCCAGCATTTTCAGGGAAGTTTCTTACCATCTGTTTGATTTGAGCACAATGCAAATTTTTAAGTTTGGGGTGGAAAACTCGAATTTTGAATTCTAATTTATTTTCTTGGTTTAGATAGACTAGTAAGTTTTTGTTTCTCTTTTGAGTCTATACCAGAGGAATGCTTCTAAATCTGAAAAAGTTTTTGCAAACTTTAATGGGAACTCTGATTTGTGGATTGTAAAGATAGATTCTATTCATTCTCGTGAGAAATATATTTGTTAGAATGCTTAGTTTTGGCATGAGAAAAATTGTCTTTGAAAAATGGTTTAATTGGTTAAATGCATTGAGCATGTTTATTTTGTTAACTAGAACCAACCTGAGGGAAGCTTGAGACGACACAAAGAAAGGTTTTTGAAAATTTTGTAGTGGTTTAGGCACTTGTTTGAAATCGTTTGAGCTTTTTTGAGCTACCTACTTTAATGCACAAGATGCATCACATATAGTTAGACATTTTGAGCCGACAAGATCCCTACTTTATTTTTAAATTTCACTTTACATGAACCAGTCATTCTGATTAAAAACTTATTTCTTACTAACCAATATTTCTCTGAATTATTGAAGTGTTCTGTTTGAATAGGCATGGACCAAAATCTCAAGTTATGGAGAAATAAGGGGGGTTGGATGAAGCGTATAAAAATTCTATAAAAATGAGCGGAAAGGACCAAGAAGGAGATCAAAAAGAATAAAAAATGTGCTAGAATATCTTCGAGGAAAATTTGAAAAGCAGGAAAAAAAAGTAGAATAAGAGAAAAATCCAAAAAAAAAAATTTGTTGAGTTAGGAGAAAGGCCACCTTGTGTGAGCAATGGGTCTGGGGCCTCAGCAAGCTTAGGGACTCTGAGTCAATCGGTGAGGTAACCTAGACTCCAGACAAAGCCAAAGAAAAAAATAGAAAAGAGAAAAAAAAAAAAAAAAAAAAAAAAAAAAAAAGAGATGAGACTAAAACATATGAGAAGAGTTTTCTCCACGAAAGAAAGATGGGGATTGTTGTTTTCAGTTTTATTTGATTGCTTTGAGGACAACAAATTTTTAAGTTTGGGGTGGGGTTGTACAATCAGAGATGGTTCATGCTCACCGACTTGACCCGCTTGAAACAAGAAAACAAAAATGCAAATTTTCTAACCTCAAACCTCTTTCTGAGGCTCAATGAAAATTAGAGAAGCTCTATGTAAAAAAAGAGAGAGATGAGAAGAAAAAAAAAAAAAAAAAAAAAAAAAATTAGAGATCCTCGAGTTACCGATATCTCTCCTTGTAACTTCTCGAATTCGCGAACTTCCTTATCAGTATAGAAAGAGGCTGAGAGAGAGAGAAGAGGAAGAAGAGAAAGAAAGAGGGAAGAGAATCATCGCAATGCAATCGGGAGAGTAGAGACTGAGAAATATTTAAGGCAGAATTTTAAGTTGGAAACTTTTTAATTAGACCCTTCTTTTTTTAAAGTTTTACATAAATACTAAGCAGGTTGGGTCGGGTTTTTTGGGCAAAACCTGTCCCCACCCCGAACCCATACCCGACCCGCGGGGTAAAATATTGAACCCATACCCACTTTAAGCAGGTCAGGTCGGGTCAGGACGAGTTCCCCTATTACGAGAACCCGTAGTCACCTCTAAACTTGGCAGGGAAGTTTGTGCTTTGTATCACCATGTGGTATTCCAAGAAGTTTTAGTGTAGCGGCAAAAAGATTGCTTGTTGCTACAGTGTTCAACGAGCAACGTTCTTGGCAGTAATCTAGGAGCTTGGCACTAAGATCTCTATTGCAGCACAATACTCAGGAATTTTCCCCATGAGCAACTATAAGAGTTTTTAATTTAAACTTGGGAAGCTTCAATAGGTCTTCGTTCTTTGTTCTTCATTTTCTATTTAATTAGCAGCTACAAAAGTGTTTGACCTTCTAATGCTCTAGTCTCCACAAATGTGACATCTAGAGCTCAAAATGAACTCATATTTATAGGTAAGGAGAGGGGTAACTAGCGGTGGATTTGAGCCGAACCAAGCCGAACATAGGGGTGGGGTTTTCTGGGTAACCCGACCCGAAAAACCCGGGTATGGATTCCCAAATCCAACCCGCGGATCGGGTATGGGTTTGGGAATGCAAACCCGATGGCGGGTTGGGTCGGGTTCGGGTTTACCGAAACCCAACCCGCGGGTTTTTATATTTATATATAATATATATACTTTAATATACATATTTAACCTTATGAAATTTCTTTAAGACAAAAAGCCCTTCGATCTTACAAGTTATTTTATAGTTGAACAGGGTTAATATTGGAAGACCAAAATAACTTTTAACATGTTGCCCTAACCCTAAATCGATCTTCCGTTCCCCTTTCTCGATTTGCCTCTCGACTCTCCAGCCTCCATTTCTCAACTCTCCCATCTCCATTTCTCAACTCTCCCATCTCCATTTCTCAACCCTCCCATCTCCATTTCTCAATCTTCTCGCAGTCTTGCCGCTCTCCAGACTCAAGTCTCCAACCTGCAACAGATTACTTACAGACCACGAAATTTGAGTGTCTGAAGGCCGTCGACTTCGATCTGCGAAGAGATTTCCTCTCCTCGGTCTATTTTTTTTTTTTTTTTCCTTTCTTTCCTTTATTTATCTATCTGAAATTTGTGTTTTAGGTCTCAAGAGTTCTCGATTTCAGGAAGCTATAAGCCATGAATACCTCGATTACGACAGAGAGGTTCGTATTTTGGGTTTTGTCTTGTTCAATTTTATTTTCCTCTCGTTTTACCCTCAAGGTGTTCATTTTAGGTTAATTAAATAATGGTTCAATAAAATACAAGAGTTATTTATTTTTTATGTTATTTCATGATGATATTTGGTTGTTATTTAGTTCTACTGCTGAGGCGAACTCCAACATAAGTGTTGATTTCATGTTGTATGACATTATTATGACCATATCTTGTAATTTTTTAATTTAATTATGTTGTAAACCAATGTAATTATTCATTTGAAGGAATTTGAGATGTGAATGAAGTATTTGTATAACTCTAGGGTTTTTTCTATATTTTTATGGTGGTAAAGAATGTATATTTTGTAATTTTGAAGGTTGTAAATTAGTGAAAAAAAATTTCTGCAATTTTCTGTTATTTTTTTCTTTTTTTCATTTTGTTTGAATTATTAAAAAAAATCGTGTTAATGGGACTTAAGTCGTGTTCGGTACGGGTCGGGTTCGGGTTTTGGTCGGGTCAGGTCGGGTGCGGATTTGGAAAATCAAGCATCGGGTCGGGTACATGGCAGATTTTTAAAACCCGTTCGGGTTTTAAACGGGTTCGGGTTTCAAATATTTAGGTCGGGTTGGGTTCGGGTTTTTAGAAACCCGACCCAAACCCGACCCGTGCCCACCCCTAGCCGAACATATATAAGTTTGAGCTTGGCTCCGTGAAAGAAACAAAAACTCAAGCTCGAGCTCGAGTTCGTCACGAGCCTGAAGCAGAGCTCAAGCTCGAGCTCGAGTGATTTTACCAAACTCGAGTTCGAGCTCGAACGGCTCAATAAAAAAAAAAAAATCAAATAAAGAGGATTTCGAACTCAGACTCACGAGGCATAGCAAACTTTCTTTTAAGTTCGAGCTCGGCTCAAGCTTGTTTTCCGAATCAAAATTGAGCCGAGCCCGAGGTACTCGCGAGCTAGCTCGGTTCAAGTCTACCCCACTTTCCCTTTTTTCTCCTCTTGATTTGAATTTTGACAAATAAGACAGGCATCATGTGTCACTTAGTTGAGATTAATGGGGTGGTTGAGCTTGAGTCACTAAGATCTCGCCACGTGTTAGTAGCTGAGTCCAAGCTTCGTGATATGGTGCCTTGTGTCGGGGGCTAAGTCATCTTCTGGGTGAATCATTCGTCCTGTGTGGCAATCCTTCCAATAGTCGATCAATGCCCAAGTGTCGCTTAGTCAGCAGTGATGTGTGCGCCTACATGTCGCTTCCTCTTTCCTTTGGTCAATCTCTTAGCAATTCTTGATTTGTGACGGTCAATTTATTGATTTTGGAATTGAATTGATTGAAAAATTGAGTAGTTCAGATCACCAGATCAAGCTTGGACTGTACAATCTTCAATTGATTAAATTTTCGTTTTTACAGTTATAAATTGATTACATATAATGTTTTAAATAGGTTATGTATATTGTTGTAAATAGATTATGTACAATATGTAAAAACAAGACTACATACAATATTATGTATAAATTATACGATATTATAAACAAACTATATACAATGTTATACTTTGGGTTAATAAATAGGTATTTTTGTCAACCAGTATTAGATTTATATAAAAACGAGAACCAATATACACGTTGACATAAAAGGCAAAATTGGATACATGACCTATAAAAAAAAATATTCAAGAAATATACCACAACGTTCTTATATAGTTCCACACTCGACCTGATTTAACAGTTTGGCATTTAAAACATCGATCACTTTAGCCAAGGCACTAAAGCCAATTCCCTCGAACGACCCTGTCGTACTCGCTCTCTTATTGGTCTCAGAGGTGAGCCCCACCTCACGTAATTCAACCGCTGAGTCTCCTCACACGCGCTCTACCGTCCCTCGCGGGTGCGTCTCGGAATTCTGCGACGCGTTTTAGAATTTAGAATACTTCGCCGCACACTGTTTACTTTTAATTAAATACGTATCACGGGAGCAAGCGGAGCATCCAACGGACCACAACAAAGGGCCGGATTTATCCAACGGTGGATAAATTTCAAGAGTATTAAATCTTTTCGGTGACTTTAAGATTATATAAAAAGAAAAAAAAAAAAAAAAAAAAAAAGACCGAGGAAACGTATAAGAGGAGACTGCAACTCCGACGAAAGAGGAAGACTTCTATTCTTCGCCATCGTCCATAGACCTCTACGATCCTTCTCATCGCTTCCTTCAACTTGAAGGTATGTTATGTTTTTTCCCCCGGAATTTTCTCCTCGTAATTTCGAGCTGAGGCTTCTCCTGTCAAAGGTTCTGAGTTGTGGAAATTGTGATTTGCTTTTGAGTTTTTTATGTCTTTGGGAGCTATTGGGGTTCAATTTTGTTATGAAAACTTCATTGTTTCTTGAGGTTTGCTGATTTTAGTGGGGATATTTATTTTGCGAGACTGGTGGTAGAATTAGTTGCAGAACAGCTGGAAGGTTTGTGGTTGCTTCTTCCTGCTCTAAACATGCGCATTTGTGATATAGGTCATCTTATCAAGTACGAGGCATTGAGTTTATTGGATCGGTTAACTTTTTTGGGCTTTAGTTCTTTAATTTCTCTCTCCTAGTTTGTTTGTGGATTTTCTGCTTAGCTTGCTGTGTTTAAAACTGGGTCTCATCGGGAGTGAAAGGTTTACTCTTGTGATAGTTTTGGTTTTGTAGGAAACTCTGATGCTTTTTTTGAATTACTGTTTTTTTACTGTTTGTGATGTTGGAATTTTGGGATTTACTCAGGTTTGCTCTGCTGACGGGCCTTTTGAACCTGATAGAAATTAGGGATTCTCTTCGGTGGTTCAACAATGAGTGATAATCTGATGGACAAAGTTAGTGCCTTGGGCGAGCGATTAAAGATTGGTGGAACTGAGGTTGGTAGGAAGATGACAGCTGGCATGACATCCATGAGCTTCAAGATGAAGGAGCTTTTCCAGGGACCAAACCAAGCGGACAAGATTGTTGAAGAGGCCACGTCCGAGAACCTTGATGAACCTGACTGGGCTTCCAATTTAGAAATTTGTGACATGATCAATACTGAAAAGGTCAACAGTGTTGAACTAATTCGTGGCATCAAGAAACGAATTATGTTGAAAAATCCCAGAATTCAGTATCTTGCTCTAGTCTTATTGGAAACCTGCGTTAAAAATTGTGAAAAGGCTTTCTCAGAAGTAGCAGCAGAGAGAGTCTTGGATGAAATGGTGAAATTGATTGATGATCCTCAAACTGTTGTGAACAACCGAAACAAAGCTCTTATGTTGATAGAAGCATGGGGTGAATCAGGGAATGAACTACGTTATTTACCAGTTTATGAAGAAACTTATAAGGTATTGAGGTTTTATATGGTTATGAGCTGTTATTAGTGCAAATTGTTGTATTACTTCTTATGATCATCCTTTCTAGATTACATTCACTTAATAATATCTTAATGACTTGTTCTTTTCTAGAGCTTGAAGTCCAGAGGCATTCGATTTCCTGGACGTGATAATGAGAGTCTGGCACCCATATTTACTCCTCCACGCTCTGTTTCCGAGACAGAAGCAAATGTGGTGGTGTCGCCTCAGGCCCCCACTGAGGTCGTACCACGAAGCTTTACTCCAGAACAGACAAAAGAAGCATTTGATGTTGCTCGGAACAGCATTGAGCTTCTTTCTACAGTTTTATCATCTTCTCCGCAGCAAGATGTTTTGAAGGTAATTGGTTTATTTGATGGTTTTGATAACATGGAGATATTCAAGCTAAATTGCATTTGAAAGCTGGGCTTCATATACCATAGGGTATAGGTAGAAATGAACAAGTTGTGGTGTTGGAGTTCAGGACCTATTTTTGACTTCTTATGGAAGAAAAATCGTAGTACTTATGCAATGGCTTAAGAAAGAAACAGTTTACTGATGTTTCAAGCAACCGAAGGGTCTTTTTTTTTAAATAAAATGCATGTCTGGACTTTGTTACTTAGGGTTTTGGATCATTTATCAACTTTTCAGTGCTGTACCTTTGATACTTATGCAGTATCAAGATCTTTTTCTGCTTCTGTTTCTGGAGAGAACATAAAAATAGGGCTCTAGTTCTGAAATGCTATATAAACTGGCATTCTTGGAAGAAATTTTTGTTTCTGTTATATACATATATATATACACACACACATATATTTATGGGTACATGTACATGTTGGGAAAAAAATTCCTACATGTAAAATTTAAAGAAGAAATGAGAGAAATTTTTGTAAATGTTAGGGTACTTTTGTAATGTGAATAAAATTCCAACTCACTTTTACAAAATAGTCCTCCTTTCTTCTTTAAAATTTGCTTGTAGGAAAGTTTTTCCTTCCTGTACATGTAGGTGATTCTTTCTCTATACGGAAAAGTTCACCTGCACTGAATTGTAGAAAAAACTTTCCTACACTCAAATTTTAAAGAAGAAATGAGGGGCATTTTATAAATGTGAGGGGTATTTTCGTAAATGTGAGTAAAGGTCCATCTCACATTTACAAAAATGCCTCTCCTTTCTTCTTTAATTTTTTGTTAAGGAATTTTTTTTCGTTGGCTAGCCTTCTTCTCTCTCTCATTTGCTCTCTATATCTCTCTCATTTGCTCTCTATATCTCTCTCATTTGCTCTCTATATCTCTCTCATTTGCTCTCTCATTTGCTCTCTATATCTCTCTCATTTGCTCTCTCATTTGCTCTCTATATCTCTCTCATTTGCTCTCTCTCTCTCTCTCTCTCTCTCTCTCTCATTTGCTCTCTCATTTGCTCTCTCATTTGCTCTCTCATTTGCTCTCTCATTTGCTCTCTATATCTCTCTCATTTTCTCTCTCTCTCTCTCTCTCTCTCTCTCTCTCGTTTGCTCTCTCTCTCTCTCTCTCTCTCTCTCGTTTGCTCTCTCTCTCTCTCTCTCTCTCTCTCTCGTTTGCTCTCTATATCTCTCTCTCTCTCGCTCTCATTTGCTCTCTATATCTCTCTCATTTGCTCTCCCTCCCTCCCTCCCTCCCTCCCTCCCTCTCTCTCTCTCTCTGCTAGCTTTTGATTAGTTATGGTTTTTTATAGCTGATTAATTGCTAATTTTGTAAGGGAGAGAAATTCTTTTATTGCTTAACAACATAAATGTTCAAATGTTATTTAGCGAGCTTATACCAAATGTTAGTTATCAACCTGAATAACAGGTATGATGGATTCAGAGGCTTCTTTTCATTCTCTGAAACACAAAAAATTTCAGTGTACCCAAAACTGTCATGTGTGTGCAACTTATACCTAATCTCATTCTTGGGACTGATCAATATCTTTCCAAAACCTAATGTAAGAAGAGGATCTTTAGAAATATCCTGTCAGGTACCATACTATCACAGAGAGTTTATGTTCAGATTAGTAACATTATTTTAAGGAGCTGCACAAGAATTGAACCCAATATACTTTTTTTTGCCTCTTCTTTCATTAAATCTTTCATTTCAACGAAAAAGATGAATACCCAGAAGAGATGGAAACAAGCATAAACGAAATTAGGAGCAATATTAGGCCCCCACATGTTGAACCCTTATCATTTTTAAATTTGTTTTTGAACTTTAAAAGTGAAGGAAATTTGAAACAGGATTATTACAAAAGGTAAATCCATTTTACTGTTAACTCAAAGACTACATCACGCGAACTTTTAATATCATTAGTTTTGGAAAAATTAACACCTCTACTGTACCTGACTTTATCCAATGGGCATACCAGACAGTGCTTTCACTATGTGAGCACTCTTTACCC
Organism: Aristolochia fimbriata; assembly: GCA_019845555.1. Lineage (NCBI taxonomy): Eukaryota > Viridiplantae > Streptophyta > Magnoliopsida > Piperales > Aristolochiaceae > Aristolochia > Aristolochia fimbriata. Next base: position 9,039,292 of record CM034079.1, read on the forward strand.
ATCTTGGCCATCCTTGATTTTGAGCAATATGTTAGACCTGGTGCAAATTTGTGAAAAATAGACTACTTGTGGTTGTCAAGCATTTACCTATATGTGAATACCTTGGTCTCATTTTATATGACTTGCTATTATTTGAGCTGGTTCTATCCTTGCAGCCATTTAGCAACTCTTGTCTTAAATATTATTGAAGTGTTGAGGCAATAATGTTTGCTTGAAGTTCCTAGCTACCATCTTTAACATCGATGTTTTATGCAAATATAGTCTCTAGGTGTCTGAATTGTGGAGATTAATTCATTGGATGGCTGTAGTACTTCAATTCTCTTCTTCATACTGTGCTCTAAAGGAACAAGGATATTCGTAAGTAACATGCATTGGATGCCTTTCTCTGTTTCTTCTGTAAAAATGAAATAGCAAGAAACATGCTATTTATGGCTTTCTTACTGTCTCTCTTTGTAGGTCAATTTGCAAGCCTGAGCAAGGGAAATTTAACTTATTGCATCTTGCACCTAAAACTATGAGTCCCATTAATTGATTTTGTGTTTAATTGGCAGGATGACTTAACGACGACTCTTGTGCAACAATGCCACCAATCACAATATACAGTCCAAAGGATTATAGAAACAGCCGGTGACAACGAGGCTTTACTTTTCGAAGCATTGAATGTGAATGATGAAATCCAGAAGGTTCTGTCCAAGTATGATGAACTGCAGAAGCCCTCAGCAGCTCCTACAGAGCCGGAGCCTGCCATGATACCTGTGGCTGTTGAGGCCGATGAATCCCCTGGCATGAGTAAAGAAGAAGCTTTAATTAGAAAACCTGCAGGATCTCGATCTCGTGGGGGAGAAGAGGACATCCTAGATGATCTTGATGAGATGATATTTGGAAAGAAAGGAAGCTCGTCTGACGGCCAGGGCCCCAAGAAGCAGAAAGATGATGACCTCATTAGCTTTTGATGTTTGGAACAACCCTTACCAATTAAAGATCTCAAATAGTGTGGATATTAAACTTATAACTGCCGCTTATCACAGAAAGCCTTCAAGAGCGATGGCTCATGGGGTTTAGGGCACTGGGTGGTGGTTTACCTTATTATTTTTTATTTTTATTTTTATGGGTTTTACTTTGTTGATTTGAATGCTGAAAACGAGCAAACACTTGAACCCATTTGTATAAATTTTTAACCTTTGTCAAGAGTGAGATGTTGTTATCTGCGTGTGTGTTATTTTGTGTCCCCAGTGGGGGATCCTGTCCCTAGGATGATCCCCTATGCTGAGAATTTTCATGCTTAAAGACTCTAATCAGTGTCTTCTTTCCTATATTCAAACTGTGACAGGTTGAAAATTGAAAACGGATATGGCAGTGTCCGATTCTGCAATTGCTCCTCATAAGAGGTTCAATTCAATGGACGCATAACGGTACCATTCAGCAAAAGTCCAGCTGCATTGTCCTGCAGATCTGAAGTGGATCAAGATTCTGGGTTAGTCTCACTTCCCCATCACGGTATGCTGAAGTGGATTCGATTCACAAATAAGAAAACGAAAGAAATATTTTAATGGGTTTGAAAGTCGCCTGTAGCCAGTTGCCACAAGAATCACTGCAAGCTCGCTGCCAATCGAGAAGAAGACAAGCAATTCATACTATACTATTTTTTTTTCAAGCCCTGGTTCGGCGACAAAACCACTAGTGCTTCTCCATAATATATGTTGCATGCACGAGGTTTTGGAATAATCCCACTTCTCCATGCTATTAAATAAGTGAAGAGACCCTGTTTCCCCTATTATTTTCGACGAACTCACCGTGCTTTTTACAGTTCTTCCCCTCGTTCTCACGTAGGGCGACTCAAAACTTTGAATCACGTTCACATTTTTCTAAATCTGGGTCCTCGAGTTATCGTTCCTGGTTACATGGACAGCCTCGCCATGGAAGGAGCCTGATCGGTCGTTCCGGAATCCCGCGCGTCGTTGCTTTTTATCTATCTCATGTAGACAAAGTGTTCTATGATTTGCGTTACCGGGTTTATCCTTCCACATTCTAACCTTGGATGATTCAAAACCTCGAATCCCGTTCACGTTTGTCTGAATCTTAATCATGATTCCTGCTGTCCGGAGAACGTTCTGAGATGGACGGACGACGGACCCAATCTCTGTCGACCCGGTTCCGGGATTCTTCACGCCGTTGCTTTCCTGCAGACAAGCTGTTCGATGATTTGCACAAATTGGAGATAAGCGGCGGATTTTCATGTCGGTTGAGCTTCGGCCTGACTCCCACCCAACCAACATCTTCATTGCGTTCCCTCCCGGCTCCCTCTCGCCTGCAACTTTTCCGTTCCCGTTCCCACGCCGTTCTTTCCTGAAAAGCTTAAATCTTTTTCTCTTTCTTTAATCCTTGAATAATTCCCTGGGCATGAAATATGATGCAGCTCGGTCTCTTCACTTGGGCCCTGCCCTCGCCTGTTCCGTCTCGTCTCCACCTTGAGTGGGGCTTTTGGACGACGACCTGTGCTGAGTAGCTGGTGGAAAGTCCGGGGCTTCGTTTTGTTTTCTTGCTTCCCGACTCGTCTGTGTGAGTCCATCATGACGAGATGAGTCGAACCCTGTCGTTAAATTATAGATGCAGCCAGGTGATATACATCATAGATATAAGGACCACATAAATATTTGGATTTAAACCCAAAAGACTAATTTAAAAAACTGACCCGAATTTAATCAGAGCTAATTTAATATAATTTAATTTTTTTTAATACTTATAAAAATATTAAATATAAATAAATTATAAGATATATAACATTAAATGATTGGTCCAACCGGGTACACAAAGGTTTAGCTAAAATTGGACATACAACCAATTCGGTCCGGTTTTCAAAAAAATAGTATTTTTAAGGGTGGGTTAAATTTAAAATCAATTAATGTAAAATAAGATCAATTTATTGACTTGAGTACTTTTTTAAAGTTATCTATGCACTTATTTCCTGTCCTCGAATAGATGTCATGATGATTTGTGTGTAGATTTGGGTCCCTTAGAACAAGGTTTGTGCTTCTTTCGAGCATCTTCTCAAATCCATTTTCCTTTGGTACCAATTGCAGAGCTAGGATTAGACACAAAAGGTGGGACCTTCTTGTAGCGGATAAGGCAGGTATACATGACCCACCAGATTGGAATCATATTTCTCAATTAAACAAAGCGTGCTTTTTCCCATCTCGTGGACTTGGTTTTCAATATCTCAAATCATATGATGTTGAATGGTTGAGATATGTTGACTATTGAGTGGAGGGGGCTCTTCCATTCCATGCATGTGAAAGAAAGTCGAGGAATCCCAAGCAATTATATTATCTAGTAATATATCACGTTAATGGGTGAAAGCTAAGATGAGTTAATGGGGGTGGGAGGGTACGCCTGAGCTGACAGACAAGTGTGAGGGGTGGGTACCCGGAATTGGATTTTCTGATTTTCACTCCCCTTCTCTGTTCGCGGTGCTTTGCTTTGCTTTGTTACTTTGCTTTGCTCTCTCTCTCTCTCTCTCTCTCTCTTACTTCTGGGTTTCTGCTCTGCAGTCTGCTCTGTTAGTCTGCTGCTGCCACCTCTAGCGCTGGGTCTTCCCCTGAGCAGAAAAGACCAGAGGACGCGCCACATGCATGTTCAAAACCCTAAACCGGAACCTACTAATCTCTCTCTCACTCTCTTTTGCTCTCTCTCGTTTGCTCTCTCACACTCTCTTTTGCTCTCTCTCATTTGCTCTCTCACATGCGCTCTCTCTCATTTGCTCTCTCACATTCGCTCTCTCATTTGCTCTCTGTCGTCTCTCTCTCTTCTCTCTCATTTGCTATATATTTCTCTCTCACTCGCTTTCCCGTTGCTTTTTGGTTTTCTATCTCTCTGGTTTCAGTGAACCTGAAAGGCCCAGAAGCCCAGAGCTTTCTTTCTCGGTGAACGTCTTGGTCTTGGTACGACTCGTGTTACTTACTGTAACCGTCGGTTGTCTTAGCTGAAGTCGTATGTTGCTTTTGGGGTTTTGATCAGCTCGTGTTCTTTTCGGGTTTTTGACCAGCGCGTGTTCTTTTTGGGTTTTTTATCAACTCGTGTCGGGGAAGAGTATTTTGATGCTGGAGGTGGATGTGGACGAGTTTGGTGAAGCTCTGTCATTGGAGTTATCGGTCTTTTGATTCTGTGGAAACCCATCTGTGAAAAAAACTTCATTTTGGTGGTGGTGGTCCTGGTGGAGTTTACATGCTTATGCATTTCGGTTGTCTCATGTATCAATGAGTTGCCAGTCCGTTAATGTTCTCGGGGGAAATGGGCTGCTGTTTCTCGCATTTGGCGGCGAAGTTCGCCTTCTTCCCGCCGGATCCGCCGACGTACGGCATCAAGAATGAGGAGGACGGGAGGGTGGTGGTCTCGGGTATTCCTTGCGACAGCTCCACGGACGTTCTTCTCGTTGACACCAAGCATGGTAGCAAAATCGTTGCTTTCTACCTGAGAAACCCATATGCTCGCCTCACGGTGCTTTACTCGCACGGCAACGCCGCCGATCTCGGCCAACTCTACGATCTCTTCGTGCAGCTCAAGGTTAATCTCAGGGTCAATTTGATAGGGTCAGTTGCTGTTTTGACTACTCCCTGTTTCATCAAATTATATCTCTTATTTATTTATTTATTTATTTTTATTTTTTCCTTCCTTCGACTGCTGCCCCCGCTTTTACGACGGTCATCCGGGTTTTTACTACCACTACGAGTTCGATTTTACTGATTATTTAGTCTGAGTTATTGCTCGAAGTCGTTGATTTATTTTTCGTTAGCGATGCGATTTCGTTCGAGGTTCCTTTGCGTTGGATGATTCCTTCTAGTTTCTCCCTTCTGTTGTGGTTTAAACTCTATAATCATTTTGGAACTTTTTTTTTTTTTTTTTTTTTTCTTCTTGAATCAATTCAATGATGTTGTTTCTCTGCGATTCTGGTTCTTACGAACATCAAAAGATTTTTCCTGCTGTGGTTCGAGATGTTTTTCGGGGAAATTTTCCGTTTGAAGTATTATTATATGTATCAAAGTGATGGTACCGTGATCTGGCTTTTCCCGTCACCCAGCTTCCCATCTCTTTCCGCTGTGTTTCCTATGGAAATTCTTCTTCGCTTTCTTTTTTCTTCTCGTCACCGTCATTCTATTTTTCGCAGCCGATACTTGAGCTCGTGAAAGCACTCATTATCTCTCTGTTTTTTCTTCGCCTCACTGTAGTTTGCTTTTCTACCCCGCCGTTGTCGTCTTCCTGACTTACTGTACCAATCTTGTGTAAATTCTCTATCTACATCAATTTGTTGTTCCAAATTCGAAGTCGGTGAATTCTAACGCGCTCAACTTGTTGCATTTGAAAATAGCATTTTCCTTTTTAGTTCTTCCGAGAGGAAAGCATATCCCAGATCTTCGATTTCTGTATTCATGATCAATTTGTCTTTTCCTGTGTCTCTTGCTAGTTCCTAGTAGACCTGTCGATATCATCAGCTTTCACTTTTACCTTTAGCTTTCGGTTGGAAGGACCACAGTGGGTGCGGGCTCTCCTCTGGTTTTGGACCAGTCGAAGCCTCGGATACTGGAACCTTAAGCAGTCTCAGCCATCGTTATATACGTTTGCTTTCCTTCTCTATAGATGCAGTGCTGCGTAATTGTGTGATTGGACCTACACTTTTCATAGCTGGTTTTCTACTGGGAGATTTGATCATTAATTTACATATGGTTAATGGTGGTGACGCGTCACTGTTTTTAAGTTGTTTTATGCTCAATTAAACTGGGGTAATTTGTGAAGGAATTTTTGTCATCCTGTAACTTTTCTTTCACTGAAGTTCTCCTTTTTACTGGAGTTCATCATTCATGGGTTTCTTTATTACTTAGTCCTCGATGTCAATATGACCTGTCTATTCTTGCTTCAACCCCCAAAAAAGAGAGGGAGAGAAGAAAAAAGTAAATGTTTATCTCGGGGTGCTTGTTTCTTCTCTGTGCCAGATTCTTTTACTGATGGCTAATTATATTTTGATACGCAGCTATGACTATTCTGGCTATGGTGCCTCAACTGGGAAGGTATGTTTTTTCCTCTCTTCTCCTGGTGGGCCAATGTTCTTTTTGTGTCCCATCACCTTTTTTCCTTCAACCTGTCTGTAGAATTTTGTGCTTATTCTATTTCTCCTCATGATTAATTACTTCTTGTCTTATTTTGCTGAAACTACAGACGCATTTACCCTAATCTTTTGGACAATAGTAACTTAAACTGACTTATGTTTCACGTTTATGGGCTCAGCCAAGTGAATCCAACACATATGCAGACATAGAGGCAATCTATCAATGCCTGGAGACCCAGTATGGTATTAGCCAAGAAGACTTAATTTTGTATGGCCAATCTGTTGGCAGTGGGCCAACATTGCACTTGGCAGCTAAGTTACCTCGACTGAGAGGTGTTGTGCTCCACAGTGCAATACTTTCGGGTCTCCGTGTACTCTGCCATGTCAAGTGTACATTTTGCTTTGACATTTACAAAGTATGTCCTATTCTAAAAACCATCCTAATTGCAATTCTTCCTTGTCTTTGTTTAGCTTCGCAATTGTAGGAGGCTAAGTTTTGTCTTACTTTTGCAGAATATTAACAAAATAAAAAAAGTCAAGTGCCCGGTACTTGTTATACATGTGAGTACTAATCCTTTACTCTTTCTATATTAGTAATTATGTTTTGTGGCACATTTGCAATAATTAGATTCTTCTTTTCCTTTGCAATACCCTTCACTATGGCTTTGTTTATTACGTGTTAGTAATAATTATACATGTATTCTTTAGTCTCTCTGTTATTTTTATATTTGTAATTATGTTTTATGATACATCTGAAGTAATATTAAGCAATTAATTTTTCTTGGAAAATTTCTTGTGCAATAACCACAATCTGTTTCGGTCATCGTGGATCTGTTAGGTACTTAACAAACAGATGCTTCAGGTTGGGACATCGCTTCTTGAGATTAGTTTTTACTTCTTTATGTTCATTCCTCAGATATGTCATTAATAGCTAATCTTAAACTTGAATGGGTTAAAATTTGGTTGATGAGATCATCCTGTATTTAGCTATTTATTGGCTTTTTCTAAAGTTTCATCAAGGTTGGCATACAAGATCTGGTAAAAGGCTAGCAGTGGGGGGGAGCAAAAGGTTTGTCAGGAATTATATTATCTGTAGTTAAATGTGATTGTTGTCAAGCAATGCATGAGAGTTCAATTTTTCTTAACTATGAACAATGATCTGTAGTTGCTTTAATACTTTATTAAAAAGGCCAGTAATCTGAATTAAACTTAGTAAACACTAATTAGTTTTAATAAGGCTTATCTTATTGAATACTTGAATTTATCCAGAAACACTAAAAAAATTGCTGAAATCTCTTTCAAAAAAATAATGGACTGTGCTACAGATGAATATTGGAGACTGTTGTTCCATGTTTTATTTCTTCTTTAAGTCGGCAGCTGGTGTAAGGGGCAATAAATAAGATTTATATCTGATAAAATTAGATTGCTGCTGCATACTGCATTTAACAGTAGAGCAGCAGCTGCTGTCGGGGGGGCAATAAATAAGGTTATTCTGACATAGTAGTTGATAAAATTAGATGGCTGCTGCATACTCAATTTAGCTGTAGAGCAGCACATGGTTAGTCATTGATAAATGTTTTTTCACCATTAAGATTACAACCATTGTGTTCTGAATCTGAGAACTAGGCTCACAACTTCTGAGGATTCATTTCCTACTTGGTGTTGACAATCTTGAATAAGACTAAAGGTATTGAGCACGTTTCAAATATATAACTTCTTTAAACACTCTTTAGTTCACAGTTATTAGTTTTATGTGCCAGCTGGTTTGCTTCTCCTGGATGTGTCCATCAACACCAGACAAAGATCTCTGTTTATCTCTTGAAAGGATTAAGATGCATATTATGGTGATATGCTACACTAGATTGGCTATGATTTGTTGTACCCATCTTTCAGGACTCGGGATCTACTCCCAGTACTACCTCAAAGCTATAAGCTGAGGTGAATTTGAACTTTTTAGCTTAAAATTTTTTGGTTCTTTCATTTGTGCTGGTCAAGTTAGCCTTCCGGTATGATAACTGTAACTTATTCTTCTTGTTCTTAACTTTTTTTCCTTTGTTGAAGTGGGAGAAGGCCAGCTATGTTTAGAAAGGAATTAATTTGTATGAGTCACTGTTTTGTCATTACTTTCTATAGGGCACAGAAGATGATGTTGTGAATTGGTTTCATGGGAATGGACTATGGCAATTAGCAAAAGATCCTTATGAACCATTGTGGATCAAAGGGGGAGGACATTGCAACTTAGAGCTGTATCCTGATTACATCCGTCATCTCAGCAGATTCGTCCAGGAGATGGAGAAAATAACCACAGCAACTCGACTGAAAAAGATCAAGCAAAACCTTCGGGGAGCAGGAAAGACTTGTTTGCCTAGTATATGTTGTTGTAAGTTAAAATTCAGAAGATTGAAGTGTGTAACGTGCCCAAAATGCTCAAACTGCTCAAAATGCCTGAAATGCCCAAAATGCATCAAGTGCCCGAAGTGCCCAAAGTGCATCAAGTGCCCCAAGTGCCTCAAGTGTCCGAATTGCCTCAAATGCCCCAAGTGCTTCAAGTGCCTCGACTGCTTCAAATGCTTCAAGTGCTTCAAGTGCCTCGAATGCTTCAAGTGCTTCAAGTGCTTCGAATGCTTCAAGTGCTTCAAGTGCCTCGAATGCTTCAAATGCTTCAAGTGCTTCAAGTGCCTCGAATGCTTCAAGTGCGTCAAGTGCCTCGAATGCTTCAAGTGCGTCAAGTGCCTCGAATGCGTCAAGTGCTTCAAGTGCTTCAAATACCCCAAATGTGTGAAGTGTCCAAAACCAGGATGTGTATCATTATCGTGCTGGTCATGTGATTGTTTTAGTTGTGCAGGAAAAACGAGTTGTTGTTCATGTTGATTTGTGGTGTTTATTGTGTACAGTGATCATGAAAGAGACTAACCTTTCTTTACAGGGAATTATCAATTGGGGGAGGAGAATGGGCTGTAAGAAACCATCTGTAGAGATGAGAGAGAAGCTATTTTTCTTGATTTTGATGTTGTACTCTGCATTTTACCATTAAAGAATATTTTTTTCTCGTATCATGTGCTGCCTATCGGGCTAACATCTTCATGGCAGTTGAGAGATGGTTGGTCAAACTAAAGAACCAGTCTCGCACCAGACAGAATGAAGCCCAGCAGGCAGCAGCAGAAGGATTGCAAAGTTTGCTTATAAAATTTTCTGTAAATTCCTGTCTTGGATATGTTTGATCAGATGCTCCTCTCTCCTATTTTATTCTCTTTCCTATCTCCCTCCTTTATGTTCCTATCTATGCCATACCAGATTGCTCTTTCCCCAAAGTTAACGATGTGCTTTTCAAGATTTTTCCCATAAGTTTTTATATGATTCCTTCAGCAGGAATTTGCAGGGAAACGTGTGAATAATCCACCAAAGAGAATCCCACTTTCTGAAAGATCAGCAGGCGGTACCTTAAAAAATCTTCTAATACCTTGGTAAAGGGAAACCTTGACTACGCCTATATCCTCTTATATTAGAACACGAGGATGATCTAAGAAATTATCAAGTTGACAATAAGAATATGACAAACAGCCAACTAAAGCCCTGTGATGATCAAAGAAATTATCAAATTAACAAAACGCGCAAAAAGGCATCGCATCAGACCCCTTTCCGATTGGAAAAGCGTAAGGCGGATAAACTTTAGGACACCTCCAGGGAAATGTGGAAAATGAAAATATTTTGGTGACCTTTAGGGTTGTGTTTAAACTTTTCGTGAAATATTAGTTCAAATGTTGCACAAATAAGATAAGAAAAACAATAAATACACTTGCTTAATAGAGTAACAAAACTAGGATACCTTCCAAACTACTGACCTACTCTTGAGGTAAGTAGTTTGGTTATTATCCTAATTGAGGTTCCCCTCAATTCGAGCCTTTAGAGTGAAAGCTCACTCTGTCTCCAGCACAAACTATAGAGCTTGAGTTGCAACACCATCTTCATCTCTTTGACAACTTCTCAATAAGCAAATGGATGAAGATCTATTACGCCACAATAAGACTCGCACTTTCTCAAAATCTTGGAATAATAATTCTCATTCAAAAGTCATGTCTTATAATAAGGCTTTCATGTTTTTATATAGTCCTTTATGACTAATCACTATGGTAATTGTTTGATTTATGGACTGTCAATCAATCCCTTGATTTCATCTCAATTAATCCCCTGATTTTATCTTAATCAATCCTTGATAATTAATCCCCTGATTTCATCTCAATCAATATTTAATAATTAATCCCCTGATTTCATCTCAATCGACCCGTGGTTTTCTGTTGCCTTTTCACGTATCTATTATTTCCATATTTGAGAGATCATTGACCAAATCACCCAAGGCATGTTCCATATGTGTGATGTTTTCAAATGAATGCCAATCCTTCATACGTGCTAGCACGAAGAGAAAATATCTGAGGCATTGGGTACCAACGAAGTGAGAATGTAAGGGAATTCTACCATAGGCGTAGATGTTAAGCTAAATGCCAAGGGAGAGTGGATTTTCTTCAGTTCATAGTTTGACAGTAATAGAATTGATTGGGCATGTCTGAGGAAGGTGATATTCCCTTGTTGCTTGTGGATCCCATGATAGTTGATCATTGATCTTCCTTTCATTAATGGGAGGCGAAGAATGTTGTACTAAAAAGTGTTAAGAGTACCCGATAAGGCAAGTACTCCATATCCTCCATCAGATCAGAATAAAGTAGGACCTTTGGATCTTCTACCAGATTATGCTACATCATAATATCTACTTGTAGTATCTTAATTTATATTCAACTGTATATCAATCACGTTTGTACATTTTCTTGATTCAGTAGAGACTCAACTCTATATATATGTACATTAAAATCATTGAAAGTACATTGTGAGTTTTATCTCCTTACATGGTATTAGGCCGAAGTTGAGGTTCTTTTGTCTTGGCTCGTACATCGGTCAGTTTAACATCATTGTGTCACACATTAGCCACCATCTCTCCGTCAAATTACATTGACATACATTTCTTTCTTGGCGTACGCAGTTCGAACCAATCTTCAATAGCCAGAATTTTTAAGGCTTTGTTGATGGCTCCATTACAACCCCCTCTCAATTTATTGTTTCTTCTAAGTCTGGTACTTCGGTCACCAATATAATCCACATTATTTACAGTGGTATCAAGACGATCAAACTATTGTTAGTTGGATAGTCTCCATTATGTCCAATGCGCCCTCGGTTATCTATATTGTCCGAAGACATATGTTGAGATGTAGGCCAAATTATATTCTAGTTCTTTTTCTCATTCCCAGGTATGACTCAATCATTTGTTGTTCACTCTGCAAACGCTATGCCAAGGTTCTTCAACTATGACAACTTACCTGGAGAAAGTCAAAAATATTATTGAACTTGTTGGTGTTGGACAACCAAGGACAATCAGACAATTGTTCACTACATTATTGGAGGACTCAAAGCAAGAATTTGAGCCCTACTGTAAGAAGGTTAATTCAATCGCCATCTCTTCAATTGTACAATGGTACATATATACACTTCGTGAGTGTATGTTTCCTAATTGGACTAGGAAATTTTACATAATCAAATCAAAGGAGATTGGGATTACAGCTGGATAAGATTACAAGATCGTATCAGATTTGGATTCTGATAAGGAAGGTGAGTCAGCGTGTGCTGTACCATCTTCTGACGTGTAACTCTTGCTGTAACTCACCTGTATCATTGTGTGATACAGTATATCTAACATTCCCCAGCAAGCTTGGCGTTTGAAGAGAAACGCAAAGCATGGAGAGAAGTGTACAGAACTGTGATCTCGAGAGGCCGTTGGTGAAGACATCAGAGAGTTGACCTTGAGGCGAGAGGAACCAAACTTGAAGAAGGTCGGAGGTGACTGCTCATGGCAGACTTGAGCCACATCGCCGAAGCACTGGCAAGGCTGATGATTTGTCCAATTGCTGAATTAGACAGGGTTGCTACGATCCAACTCTGGACCGTCTGGTCGAGGGCATACCACTTCGTGTATTCTGACGTGACAGAAGGAGAGTCGACAGTCGAATATGTGAGAGGTGGTTTGATAGAGCCGTCGACGAATCCCATAAGGGACTGGCTATTGAAAACAGGAAGAAATTGTTGTTGCTAGAAGTAGGGATTTGTCTCGATCAAGCTTGATGGAGACAGGAAGGGTGCTGATATTGATAGTCACCAGGAACTGGTTGAGAGGTTGTCCGAGATCAAACAGAGTAACCCGACGAGTATGCTAAGATCGGGCAAGGTAGGAAAAGAAGGAGCAAGCGCCCCAGATGAAGAGCCAATGGCCGCAGCCGAGAAAGGAGCACTTCCCGCTGAAGAAGCAAGAGCCCCAACCAAAGTGGATGGAGCAAAAAGTGGAGGCAGCAGAGGAAGACGTGCCAAAGAACAGAAATCTTGAAGGAGCCGCTGAAGAAGAAGATGGCATTCTGAAGGCAAACGAGGGTTTCAAGCCCGCCGCGCCCTGTGGAAGCACGTAAAATTTGAGAGGTCGGTTGACGGTGATCGATGAGAGAACCAGGAAGTAGTAATGAAATTCAGGTCTCCTCAAGAAGGAACCGTGAAAAGCGAATCGACTCTAAGAAGGTAACCAAAAGAAAGCACCCCTACTTGGAGTTTGCAAGTTAGCAAGGAGGGAAGTTGTAGGGGTGGTGGACGACTGAGAGAAACCTTCATTGGCCATTGTAGCAAAGGATCGAGAACCAGAAGAGAAACTGGAAGAGAGAGATACTAGGGTTCCACGCAAATTAGGGTTTTTACGTGGAGCTGGGGTCTGGCCTGATACCATGTGTGAGCCATCATAACCTACACCAGTATCGTTAGGGTCAGTCGAAGAAGCTGCATTACATTTTGTGGTGGATTCATAACCTGATTAGAAACAAGCAAGTTCAACGCCTCTTCTTTCGTTTCCGAAGCTTGCAATGCAGTCACTACTTGTGATCTTTCAAAACCCACGGATATAAACTCTTCAATGGCAGCATCTAGTGCTTTCCTTTGTCTATTTCGTTTCTTTGAGTCAATATAAACCTGTATTTTTGAATTAGTTTCTGTATTTGTAAGGTCATCCAAAGCTTTTTGTGTGTCATTTTCATTTCTTCGGAGGGCTTCCGCAGCAAGCGACTTCTCAAAACCAATGGAAACTAATTCATTCAGTCTCTGAAGATTGACAGCCTTCTTCATGGGAGTCATTCCATACTTCTTTTGTTCCATAATCTCTTTTCTTTGTTTTAGATCCTCTTCATGCCTTTGTGCTTCTCTCTCTTTCTCTTCAACGAGAAAAGCTACAGCACTCTCAACATTTTGATTGGTCATCCTTAACGCTCTTTTTGCTGCCCTTTCCTTGTATCCCATGCTCATAAGTAGGGATAAGGCTTCATCCAGAACTTGAAGCTGAAGATATTTTGCTTGAGCAGAGGTTAATGCTTTCCGAGATTGCTCAAAAAGACCACTATGGTATGCCACTACCCCTTCCAAGAGCTCCAGTCTCAAGTATATGGCAAGCTCTGGATGACGTCCTGCTTGAAGAAGTCTAACCCTGGCAGAGTCCTTTCCATGAGAGCGTTCAAGCCCATCTCGAGCTTTTGCAAGGCGTACTCCTGCCATGGAGAGCCAGGAGATGTCTCGTAACAAGAAATAACACCAGACTGTGTCTATTTGAAGAATTGGCACATTATCAATCATCTCAATAACTTCAGGATCACAAAGAGAAAAAGCCTCCTCTCCCATGGCAAGCACATCAAGAGCATCTTTGTACTGTTGATTCCTAATCAGCTGTTTTGCATTTCCATGAAGCATCAGGCCCATCATCACGCCCCGCTGATCTGTCTCAGAACCCAACTGCACTTTCTTCCCACTCTGATCTTCAAGCTCCAAATTGAAGTCTTCTACAGGTAATGTACCGGCAGCATGTCTCTTGGTCATTGCCACAGCAGCAGCCCTGATTCTTGCGAGACGCTTGTTCCGCTCGGCTTCATCTTGGATAGCCTTTCCCTGATCAACGGAAACACGACTAGCCAAAATCTTGGCATTGTTCTTGAGACCCATTTGTGCCAGAGAATCATTACTCCTTTCGCCGTCCCGCAGGATTTTCCCTCCACAGATTAAATTGATACACTCCGGGCGCAACCGGACCGGTTAGCGATCTCTCGTCTAAGAAAATGTAGCGTCCATTGATGCAAATCGACGTCCAAGACGCCCGTCCAAGCACCCGCTATTTTGAGCTTAGCAGTTGCCACGTTCTGCGACGACGAAGCTTGTGCCTCCATAGTAGAATGAAGTTAGAGGGAAAGAAGAAAAAATTCGCTGGTATTGGTACGGTAGTCTGCAGACGGTAATGGATCACCAGATAGCTCGTGTACTAATTCGTTTTCCATATCTTCGTCTCTTTCATCTTCTGAATTCCGTGTGCCCAGAGGACCACTTTCTTGCTCCGCATCCATGTATCATTGTGTGATACAGTATGTCTAACACCTACGCTCTAATTGTCACTGAAGGCATGCGCCCTGTCTCATTTGACACAATTACATATGACCTCACCTCGAAACACTGCCAAGTCATGCAAGCTTAGTTAGCTCAACTTGATCTTTTTACAAATCTGACCATTCGCATGGTTTCTTGTGGGTCTAATTCCTCAAATGGAGGTCGTGATAACAATGGGTCCAATGGTGGTCATGAACGTATACTAGGTTGCAATGGATGTACACCAAGCCATAGAAACAATGTACATCGCTATGGAAACAACACTACTTCCACCTTTGTTTCAGCTTGCTAAAATTGGGGCCGGAGGGGTCATATTGCCTTGGCTTGTTGCAGCTATCAGTCGACTACTTCCTTTTTTTGCACTTTACCCACTTTGAGACCTCTTCTGATGTGCCTGGTACACCAATTCAGGGGCTACTCATCATGTCACATTTGATGGCTCATTACTCTCTCATTTAGCCCCTTACACTGGTTCCGACTAAGTTGTAATGGGAAATAGTGCAAGTTTACAAATTTGTTCCATCACTTCCCATTCATGTTCCTAACTCTCTTAAAAATCTAGTGTATTTCTCCAAACTCTGTACATATGATAATAACTGCTGATGACTTTCTCAAGTGATGGCTTTGTGGTTCAGGATTTGAAGCCGGACAACATCAACCTTCGAGGACGGATTAAGGACCTTTATGTCATTGATCATCAACTTACTCCTTGGTGTTTGTTTTCATCTAAGTCTCCATTGTCTTTTTCGCATAGAAGATTAGGTCATTCGAACTCTTCAATTTTATAGTTGATTTTTTGGGCCATGAATCTTGTAGTTCCAAAATGCATTAGGAATAAAAAGTGCTCTGCTTGTCGTGTATACAAATCCATTGTACGCCCTTTTGTTTTGCTCTTCAAATTCTCCACCTAAACCTTTACACATAGTTTAGCCAAGAAATGGGGACCGTCTACTGTAAACTCCTGTTGTGGTTATAGTTATTATGTTATATTCCTGATTTAAGTGCATAGTTTCCTTATTCCATCAACTTTAGAGCTTTATGCATATCAGATAGGTTCGTAACATTTGGTATCAGAGCAAGTGAGCACTTGCTCTGATACCAAATGTTAGGTACCTAGCTGATATGCCAAAAATTCTAGAGCTGATGAAACAAGGAAAACTAGCACTTAAATCAGGATCGTAACATATTACCTCTCATTTGTCGATCATTATAGTCAATGTACATGGATGTATTTATTAAAAAATAAGTTGGATATCTCATTAATCATTCTCCAGTTTAAGAGCCATGTTGAAAATCTTACCTCTTATCGCATTAAGTATTTTCAAAGCGATGGTGGGTTTGAATTCCTCAGTTCTACCTTTCAGACCATCTTACATACTCACGATATTCAACATTGGATTTCTTGTCTGTATACTCCTAAGCAAAAATGGACTGGTCAAATGTAAACATCATTATATTGTTGAGATAGGTTTAACATTATTAGCACAAGCGGCAATGCCTAAGTTCCATTGGGGTTCTGCCTTTTCAACTGTTGTACATCATAAATCGTCTTCTAGTACTAATCCTCGAGTCCAAGAGTACTTTACAAGTACTCGTCCACCTAAGACTTCTTTACTTCTTCAAGTCTATGGTTGCTTGTGCTTCTCTCATCTTAGGCCCTCTGTTAAGCATAATCTTCTCAACATATCTACCTGTGTCTTTCTTGGGTATCATACAAATTACAAAGGACTTCGTTGTTTGGACCCAAAAACTAGTCAAGTCTATGTCAAATGCAGTGTGAATTTTTTTGAAGAGACATTTCCTTACTCTAAACCGCATTGGTTCGACTCCATCTCACACCAAAAATTTAACACGCGGGGTGCCTCTTTTGCCTTTACCCAATTTGCGACAACCTCAACCCTTGGCCATTTTTTAGTCTAGACCTTGAGTACGTACACCATACTGTCATGTTTTTACACCAGGCACTGGTGAACGCACAACGATCCAAAACCTCAGTGCACCTACATGAGTCCCAAACCCCAATGTCCCTACACCAATCCCCAACCCCTATATACCTACACCAGACCCCACCTCCAATGTATTTACACTTGTCCACACCCCTAGTGTACCTACACCAATTGCAGACCTTCCCGAAATTTCTCCTCATCACCAAACCTTCGCAGACCTCTGGCTCCTCTTGCCACTCATCGCATGACCACTCGCTCTATAACAGGAAATCTAAAACCCAAAGTACCCTAATCCACAAATACCTCCCTCTCCTTCCATCTGCTCCTTGGGAGCCTACCACATTCTGAGAGCCCTCGAAACACTCAAAAAGTCGGGAGATAATGGATGAGGAGTATCAGACATTATTGACTAATCAAACATGGGTTTTGTGTTGTCTTCCCTCAGGTAGACAAGCTATTGGGTGCAAATGGGTGTATCATATTAAGTGCAATCCTTATGGGTCAATAACATGGTATAAAGTTTTTCTATTATCGATCTAAGGGATTTAATAAGGTTATGATTACTTTGAGACTTTCAACACGGTGGTTAAATCGGCGACTATTCGACTTGTTCTTGTTACAAAAAATTCCTTAACCCAGGAAATCTTCCACAACAACACAGACAATAATCCAAGACGAGATAATCTGGCACTCGAGAAATTAAATAAGCCAAACTCAACAAGAACACAAAGATTTAACGTGGAAAACCCTCTTTTTAATAGAGAGTAAAAAACCACGGGACGCGACGAACAAATCCACTATTTTTAGAAAAATAGTACAAGAAGTCTTTCAGATGAACAAGAGAAGAGAAAGAGAAACTTTACCCAACCCTTACAAATTTATTCCAGGATCGTTCATCTCCCAATTTGTTTCTAAGGATTTTTTCCGGTTTCTCCCGTTCTGCCTTTCTGTTCTTTCTCTCAGTTCTTTTTCTCCTGTCTTGGTTTTTCACACACACCCTCCTCTTTTACCCTAATCCACTAAAGGACAAAGTAGAAGAAGAAATGACGATTTTGACCCTCACACTTGAGAGATACAGGTGGGCTCCACACACTTGACAATCTCCCACTTGGAGACCATCTGGAGCACAACTATTCCAACCTCTGACCTTCCTCTACCTTGTTCGTCGCATATGTCCATCTCTTGCCAATTAGTGCAAGTTCACCATAGTTGAGCAAAGACTCAACTTTTGGCCCTCCACCGGCTTTGTCAACATATCCGCCGGATTCTTCTTTCCATCTATCTTCTCCAGCTTCAATTGTCCTTCCTCAAGTAAAGTTCGAATGAAGTGGTACCGAAGATGAATATGTTTGGTTCTCGAATGAAACGCCGAGTTCTTGGCTAGATGGATTGCACTCTGACTGTCGTTGTATAACCTACAATCAGCATTATCAAACCCCAACTCATTCATTAGAGATTTCAGCCATATATACTCCTTTGCTAGCTTCGCATGCCACCACATATTCAGCTTCTGTTAAAGATAGAGCAACAACTTTCTGCAGTTTAGAAACCCAACTGACTGCGGTTCCACCAACTATAAACACATACCCAGAAGTGCTTCTGCCATTATCTCTATCACCCGCATGATCAGAGTCTACAAAACCTTTCACATCAATGTTATTTCCTCCAAAACACAAACAGTAATCATAAGTACCTTTCAAATACCTGAATATCCACTTCACTGCTTCCCAATGTTCTTTGCCTGGATTTTTCATGAATCTGCTCACAACTCCCATTGCATGTGCTATATCCAGTCTTGTACTCACCATTGCATACATAAAACTCCCAATAGCTGAAGCATAAGGCACCGTCTTAATGTGAGCTATCTCCTCATCACTCTTGGCACCTTGTTCCTTAGACAATTTAAATTGACTACCCAAAGTAGTAGTCACCGCCTTGGATTCATGCATGTTGAACCTCTCCAAGACTTTCTTCACATATCCCTCTTGGGACAGCCACAACTTCTTCTTCTTCTTGTCTCGGGGTAATTTGCATCCCAAGAAGTTGTTTAAAACTTCACCTAGGTCCTTCATGGAAAATTGATTTGCCAACCTCTTCTTGAGATCATCAATTTTCTTCATGTTAGTCCCTGCAACAAGCATATCATCTACATACAATGTTAAGATAATATAATCTCCATCATTGAACCTTTGTAGATATACACACGGTGGTCCGCATTGCTCCTAGCAAATCCAATGTCCAACATAAACCTGTCAAACTTTAAGTACCACTGCCTCGGTGCTTGTTTGAGTCCATATAGACTCCTCTTCAATTTGCACACCCAACTCTCTTTTCCTATGACTTCAAAACCAGCTGGTTGTCTCATGTAGATTTCCTCCTCCAAGTCACCATGAAGGAAAGTTGTTTTGACGTCAAGCTGCTCTAAATATAATCCTTTCACAGCAACTATACTCAAAATAGTTCAAATTGAAGTCATTTTCACTACCGGTGCAAATATATCATGAAAATCTATACCTTCCCTTTGTCCAAACCCCTTCACCACAAGTCTTGCCTTGTACCTCTGTACACCACCGACTTCTTGCTTGACCCGGAATATCCACTTGTTTTGTAATACCTTCTTCTTTGCAGGCATCTTTACCAATTCCCATGTTTGGTTCTCCTCCAATGACAACATCTCATCTTTCATAGCAAGCTCCCACTTAAGATGAGCTTCATCCGCCATGGCCTCACCATAGGATTCTGGCTCTCCTGCATCAGTATACAAAACATGTTGTACAATTAAATTTAACTTTTGTACATGCTTTCCTACCCTTGTACTCCTCCTCAACCCGGAAGTAACAATGTCCTCTTGTGGTATTTCTGAGTCATCAAAATCAGTTTGAGCATATGAATACTCATGTGATTCACCGTCATCAATACTTGATTGTTTACCCTGTGACTCATTCTCTTGTTCAGTTTCAATTTGTTGTTCTCCTTCACTTGGAACAACCTGTTCATTTGTTGCTTGAGGTAGATTTTCATCAGTCTCATCTCTCTTTATGTACTCTTTCTCCTTAGGCTCAATCTCTTTTTCTTCTTTTCTGGCTTTGTACATTTGCTCCTCATTAAATACAACATTCCGGCATCGAAACACCTTGTTGTTATCAAAATCTCATAGTTGGTAACCATACTCGTCACCTCCGTATCCAAGAAACACACACTTGGTAGATTTAGGATCAAGCTTCTTCCTAACTTCCCTGTCAATGTGAGCATAGGCAATACAACCAAAAATTTTCAGAAAAGAATAATCCACATTCTTACCAGCCCATACCTCTTCTGGTATTCTTCCATCTAGAGCACTTGATGGACTCCGGTTGATTAGATAGACTGTTGTATCCACAGTAGCTCCCCAAAGATGCAAGGGGAGACCCGCATGAATTCTCATGCTCCTAGCTCACTCAAGGATGGTTCGATTCATTCTCTCTACCACCCCGTTCTGCTGTGGTGTTCTAGGCACAGTCTTAATCCTCCTAATCCCCCTTTTGGCACAATAGGAGTCAAACTCCTTATTACAAAATTCTCCGCCATTATCAGACAACAGACATTTCAGCCTTGACCCTGTCTTATTCTCAACACGAGCTAACCAATAATTGAACATGTTAAAGACATTTGATTTTTCTTTCAAAGTATAAATCCATGTCTTCCTACTATAGTCATCAATAAAGATAACAAAATAGAGATTACCTCCAAAAGATTTACCTTGGGTTGGTCCCCAAACATCTGTGTGAACCAAGTCCAATCTGTTGGACTTTTTCTCTCTACCATCTTTGTTGAAGCTCACCCGCTTTTGTTTTCCTAAGACACAGTCTTCACAAAAGTCAAAGCAAATATTAGTTATACCTGTCAAAACCTTCTTTGAATGTAGGATCCTCATCCCATTCTCACTCAAGTGACCAAGCCGGCGATGCCATAATGATGCTTTATCATCCTTCTCAGCCGTCAAGGAAACAATTTGATCTACCTTGGTGCACAATGGGTAAAATGTGCCCACTGCCTTCCCCTTGATAAAAGTCAATGCTCCACGGCTAACCTTCCATGAGTTGTTCTCAAATGTGATCTTATAGCCCTCCTGGTCTAACTTGTTGACAGATATAAGATTTTTCTACAAATCTGGTATATGCCTTACCTCTTTTAGAATCAGTTTACCTCTATCATTCATCTTCAAGTGAATTATGCCTCTTCCCTCAATTTTGCACTTCTGACCATTTCCAACAATTACATGACCAAACTCACCCTTGATGTAATCACAAAACCACTCTTTGTGATATGTGCAATCGAAAGAAGCTTCGGAGTCAATATACCAATTCTCCACCTTGTATTCGTCATAAACTGACAAACATAGTTTTTCCTCATGTCCATCTACAACATTTGCAGTATTCTTTACTCTCTCTGGACAATCTCTCTTAACATGTCCTTCTTTATCACAAACTCAGCACTTGAACTTACCCTTAGATTTACCTTTCGACTTAGATCGATCCCTATTATTGGGACCCCTGCTTTGATTTCTTCCCCGGTCTCTGCCCTTCCCCTTATCAATTGACAAGGTTGTGTCGGAAGTGGATGATGTATTGCTCACCATGCTCCTCTTCATCATCTCCTGATTCAGAATAGCACTCAGCACCTCATCAAACTTCAACTTCTCCTTAGTAGCATTACTAATTGAAGTGATCACTGTATCCCAACTTTCAGGCAAAGAACACATAAACATCAAAGCTTTCACATCATCATCAAATTTTAAATCAACTGCTTCAATTTGTGCCCACAGTTTGTTAAAATCATTTAAATGATCTGCAATAGGAGTTCCTTCGGACATTCTCAAATAAACAAGTTTTCTCAAAAGGAATAACCTGTTTGAGGGCTGATGACTTCTCATAGACTCCCCGCCAATCTTGTCGATAAATCCTTGACAGTCTTCTCCTTGGAGACATTAAACGCTACCGATTGAGTCAAACTCATCCGGACTACAGCCAATGCCCTTCGATCCAAGATAAGCCCACTCGTCGACCTTCATCTCTGCCGGCTTCACCCTATGAGTGGCAAATGTAATTGCTTCTCATATAAGTGGTCCTCTATCTGCATTCTCCACCACCGATAATTTGATCCATCAAATTTCTCAATCTTCCCGTCTTGGAAGATTTCTCTGGCATAACTCCCACTCAATTTAATAACCAATTGAATGAAACCGCTTCTCGTTCCCACAGACGGCGCCAATTGTTACAAAAAATTCCTTAACCCAGGAAATCTTCCACAACAACACAGACAATAATCCAAGACAAGATAATCTGGCACTCGAGAAATTAAATAAGCCAAACTCAACAAGAACACAAAGATTTAACATGGAAAACCCTCTTTTTAATAGAGAGTAAAAAACCACGGGACGTGACGAACAAATCCACTATTTTTAGAAAAATAGTACAAGAAGTCTTTCAGATGAACAAGAGAAGAGAAAGAGAAATTTTACCCAACCCTTACAAATTTATTCCAGGATCGTTCATCTCCCAATTTGTTTCTAAGGATTTTTTCCGGTTTCTCCCGTTCTGCCTTTCTGTTCTTTCTCTCAGTTTTTTTTCTCCTGTCTTGGTTTTTCACGCACACCCTCCTCTTTTACCCTAATCCACTAAAGGACAAAATAGAAAAAGAAATGACGATTTTGACCCTCACACTTGAGAGACACAGGTGGGCTCCACACACTTGATAGTTCTCACCCTCACCGTTTTGAGTCAGTGGCCTGTCTTTCAGCTTGAAGTGAATAATGCCTTTTTAAATGGCACTATTCGAGTGGAGGCTAATGAGACAACCTTCTGGCATGAAGTCAATTCACCTTTAGTATGTTGGCTAGTCAAATTTCTTTAGTGTGTGAACCAAAGTCCACGGGCATGGTACCAGCGATTACATAATTTCTTACTTGAACTTGGTTGTGGAGTCTCAAAGGTTTGATACCTCCTTGTCTTTTCATATATCATTCCTCTCATGGTTGTGTTGTTTTAGTGTATGTTGACGACATTGTTGTAACTGGTAGTGACTGAAACGATGCACGTACACTGAAGAATTAGCGACGAATACTCCAATAAAGAACCCCTCCGTTGTTTCCTTGGCATTGAAGTCATTTGCACTAATTAAGTCTGTTATGAACCTCGTTAAAAATGCTAATGAATTATTGACCCGCTTGGTCTTTCCAAGGCCAAGCCAATCTCCACTCTTGTTACGATTGACAGCAAACTTTCTAAGCATGAGGGACACCCCATGTCTGAGGTGCTCTCAAATACCTCAAACTCACAAGGTCCGACATCTTGTATGTTGTAAACCAAGTTTGTCAGTTGCAGCAGCCACCTATCGATGTACACTGGACCGCCTTAAAATGCACGTACACTACGGAATCTCAAAGGCACTCTCACTTTGCATTTCACAGACAACAACCAGGGTTCTTGAAGCATATTCAGACGTTGATTGGGGGGACGCTCAGATGATCGATGTTTTGTCTCTGGTTTCTGGGTCTTTCTTGGCGGGTCCTTAATCTCTTGGTCATCCAAGAAGCAGTCGATAGTAGCTCATCAGTCTATTGTTGAGGCTGAGTAGCGTGTGTTGGTACTTGCAGTGACTGAGTTAAAGTGATTTCTTCAGCTTTTTGTGAACTCGGAATGCAAATTCTGTGTACTCCACTCATTTGGAGTGATAATATTTTAGCCACTCAAATTGCAGCCTAATAAGTGTTTAATTTATAGTATTTTTCACTAGGTTAGATAGGTGTTTTTACCAATATTTTGGACTTTTATGAATGGTTTTATGTTTTTTTGGTGTTGGAACAACTCAGAGTGAAAATGGTAAAAAAAGATTAAAAATCAAGCAATTCACTTGTAGAGGCACTTAGGCTCAAGTCCAAAAGTGGGTTTGATTCATTTCTCTTTTATTTTATTTTCTTTGTGTGCACTATTGATGAATTCTAGTGTGCTTTTAGTGACAATAATATTGTAGTAATTTTCACGGTTTGGGACTCTGTGTGATGAGTAGTTTTGTAATGTATTGACTTGTGGTTTGTTAAGTCAATTTGAGCTTTTATAATTTAGGGTTTTATGTCTTAATGCATGTGATTCATCTTCAAGTTAGTATTTTTCCTAGCTAGGTACTGGTTCAAGGAGACGTTAGGAAGATACTTTCATGAGATTTATTACATGATTATTAGGCCTAAGTTAGTTGCTAATTAAGTCATAGGTGCTACTAGTTTAAGGTGACTGAGTGATTAGCATTAGGTATAATGTCTTTTTTCTTGTTTGAGGGACTTTATCTTAGATTCCATCTTATGCAATTCAAGTCTTTATTAGCGGTTTAATATATTTAGAGCTTGAGTTGAGAAGCTTTACTAGTTTAAGGTTTGCTCGTCGCAACCCTTGAGTACAATTTCACTGAGTATTTAAAATTTTTCAAGTGTCTGCGGGTCCTCTCTTCTAGTGGACCTTTGATCGTGTAACAAAATTTGATGCCTAGCTACAATTGAGTTAACAACTATTGGGTCAATGCACGAGTACCTACAAGTCCTTGGCACTCCCAACCAATTTAAAATCTCATCTTTTTCCTCCAACATTTATTCATTTTGTTTTACTTTGTCTTACAAAATCTTAATAAAAACAATCTTTTTATCAATCCCCCAACTATAGGCTAAGTCAAATTACAAGTAGTTGTTAGCTAATTCTTCGTGGGATTGAATGGGGGCTCTCTTGAACTCTAGATATTACTTGGACCAGTGTACTTGTTTGTGTTGTTGAAACACACCTAAGCCAAGCCAATATGTCGAGCTTGACTATCACTTGTATGAGAAAAGTTATCAAAAAGCATCCTCCAAGTTCAATATGTTCCTACCAAATATCAAATAGCCGATGTGTTAAAAAAGGGTCTATCGCGTGTCTCTAATTGACAAACTCCACATTAATTTTTCCTTCTACTTCAACATGTAGTATCTTTCCCAAATGGGGCTCTGTCCATCCGATCTTAATCTCAATTATATTCAACTATATATCAATCACATTTGTACACTTTCCTAATTAATTGGGTTGAGACTCATATATATATATATATATATATATATATATGTACACTAAAAAAATCAATGAAAGTACATCTGGTTGTGCAAGAGATGATTAATTAATCCTGGTCATCTACTCAATGTAATGATGGATTTCATGGCATGAAGACGTCATCACGAAATGAGCTCCACCCATGAAGCATTTTCTCTTTTGTCCTCGAACTATTTCGATTATGATATGTTGTTCTCATCTCAAGATCTACCTTGTGCTTTATTGGGGGATTTTGGAGAAACAAGGAAAGCGAGAAGAACGGATTGTTATCCACAATAAATCTTTAGGAATTCCCCATGGAGTGTTTTCTAATAGATGGCTTATCATTCTATCATTATTCACATATGTAGACATGAAAATTTTATCAAACCAAGATTAAGGGTCGCAATTAAATCTACAGATCCACGGTCTAAATCAAAGGAAGGAATCTTGACAAATTTGGGATCAAAGTCAATATTTGACCATGAAATTCAGATCTATAGTCAAGATCAACCTAACCAAGTCATCTAAATCAAGCCAAGAGGAGGAAAATTGGTGTACACCTGGTTGACACCAGGATGACACGTTAGCACATGCAGTTGACACATGTGACAACAAGCTGACACTAGATGCACATGATGCACCAAATGGTGACTCGTGACCCAATAAAAAAGATCCATTCAAACTTGATGGAGTCAAAACTACTAGGGGTGTAAACGGGTAATAATCAAAACGGGTAAGGGTTATTTCGTTACCCGTTACGATTACCCTACCCGTGTTCCATCACCTGTTTCGCCCGAATAAAAATTAGTCATTCCATTACCCAAATTTCTTACCCAATTACGCGTGGGTAATTAGGTAATCGGGTAAAAAAATAGATAATAATATTTTAATAAATTTAATTATCTAACCCCTATAAATTTTTAAAAAATACAAAAAAAATTAAAATCATATGAAAATTACATCCAAATTCATAAGTTTATCTAAAAATAACTCAATCAAATGTACAACACATATTATCTAAAAATAACATTAAATACATAAATTTAAAAAAAATTACCAAATTACCATCCGAATAATCGGGTAATCGGGTAAGAAATACCCATTATCCATATCCGTTTTGATTAAGAGGCGGTGATCGGGTAATTGGATAATCGGGTAATCGGGTAATCAAAACACATAATTTTGTTCCTTATCCATCCGATTACCATTCAGGTAATCGGGTAATCGAGTAAAATTGCCACCCTTAAAAACTACCCGATCCTCAAATCAAGCAAAATGAGAGATTAAGGGAGAAAGAGAAGGGAAAGTATGAACAACCCCATCATCCTACAAATTAACCAGGATTTCTCCTGTAGAGGGGTGATCGGTGAAGAAAAGAAAACGTAGAAAAGCTGTCTCCTACGGGTTAGCCTAAAAAACATGTCAAATTTGTGCTAAGGATTTTCGTCTAGATCGAAAACCCAAAGCTCTATCGGATTGCCGCAAAGTCGTTGAAATTCTATAGTAAGAGTAGCAACACGTAACAGAACTTGTTGCTACCCTACACTCTTTTGGATCGCCATCAACGCTACAAAGAATCCCCAACTTTTTTGTCAAGCCCAGGAAAAAAGTGAGTGACAACTTTGAGCTCGTTATTTAGGAGATAACAATTCTATCATCGGATCGGCAGATGATACTCGAAGATCAAATCCGAGGACTAACTAGAAGTCGCACCCACAAAATTTCCCAACTTGTAATTTTCTTTGTATTTTGTACCAATGATTGCATCACTTCCCAAACCAGCACATTTTACGGGATATATATTTTGGCACACCTAGTGGGACCCTTCTACATCTCATCTCTTTCTCCGCAACAATCCAACACAATGGTCACCAACAACACAAACAATGTCAACCACACGAACAAGGAGATTGTTCTTGCAAGTGAAGCTTTGAACAGATTGGCCACTACATCTACAAATCTGGTGGTTTCCTACACGCATTAGGCGAAAGAGATAGCTCCAAAAATAGTTGTCTCTAAGGAGAAATCCACCAATTTACGTAGTGCCTATGGTCCATCCTGGCCTAATCACCCGCTCTGTGGTGATGTCCTTGTCTACTGGATAGGTGTCTTACCAAAAGGAAGCTCCATGCATCAAACTAGAGGAAAACGTGTACTCAAAACCCTCAAAATGCGCTAGGAAAATACTAAAACATGTCTTTTTTCTAGAAGCCACAACCTCTGGGATGAATGAGGAGCCTTGCTCTAGTACACCGCTGGAAAGTACTTGTTCTACTTCAAGCCCAACTGTTGTGTCGGAAATGATGAAGTATGAGGAACATTGGAACAGTTCTTCCTAAAGAAATATAACAAGCCTATACACACCTCATGACATAAACTCCTCACAATTTGTTGCTCCAAAAGCCAGTGCATCAGTCATGATGACACAAACAAAGACTCTAAAGGAATAACTTGCAGAGCTACACTAGGCTATGCAAGAAAAGAATGGGCAAATCGGTGCACGAGATGCACAAATCGAACTACTTATGGGAAAAATTGAGTATTTGACAATGCGATTTAGAGAACCTTCAACTCCTAAGGACCCTTCTCTAAATCGTTCAACCTTTGAAGGTGCTGCTTCGACTCCAACAAGCCAACAAGCCCAAATCATCGAAAAAGGTTCTTTGAGTCTTGAAACAATCAAACTAATGGTTGAAAATGCCATTTGAAATGTCCCACAAGCAGAAGAAATCCCATCAATATCTCAAGCTTACATTCGACCTTACACTCGAAGGTTACAAGCTCCAAAGATCCCTTTTGGCTAAAAGCCTCCCAAATTCTAGCAGTTTAACTGAAATGGGAACCAAAAGCAACATATCGCTCATTTCATCGAAACTTGCAACAATGTCGAAACGGATGGCAACCTATTGGTGAAGCAATTCAGTCGTTCGTTAAAATGAAATGCTTCGATTGATTTGTGGAATTGCCTGCTGACTCAATCAATAGTTGGTTTGAACTTAAAAATAAATTCCTAGGTCATTTTTACAATACCCGCTGCAATATCACTTTGGTGGAGCTTACCAACACTAGGCAACAGATTGATGAAAGAGTCATTGACTACATCAATTGTTGGTTAAACATAGCCTAAATTGCAAAGAAAGCTCGAGCTTTTCAATCAAAACAAAAATCCAAATGTGCACACAAGGGATGGAGTGAGGATTACTCTACTTTCTCCAAAGCCAAAAGCCAGAAGATTTTCAAGAGGTGGTGACTGAAGCTCACAACATGGAAATGTTCATCGTCGCAAAAAGAAACGACACCACGCCCATAGCTGATCCCAAAGGACCGACGAGGAAGAGGCTAATTCTCCTTGAGAAGATCCAACTGATGAAGCACATGCAGTCAACATCTCATAAAAAAGTTCTTCCTATACAACGCAAACTTTTGGTACTCAAGGCCCCACTCTCAAAGAAAGGCAGCAGAAGATATATCCGTCTTTTAATGAGGATGTTCTAGAAATGCTTAAGCAACTCCTTGAACGAAGGATAATAATTCTTTCAACCCCAAAGTGCCCAAAAGATGTTGGGAAGACAAACTTTCCATGCTACCGCAAATTCCACTCAGGAATCCTTGTAGTCATTGGAACCCAAAGAATCCTAGGAACCCACATAACCCAAGGAACAAACCATGGAGCCCTAACAACCCTTGAAACCCTGAGAACCTTGGGTTCTCTCTTGGAACCTTGGAAACTTAGGGAATAGTAGGAACCCCTAGTACCCTCGGAATCGAAAGAACCCAAGGAACTTTTTTGACCATGGGAACCCAAGAACCTTAGGAATCAAGGGAACCTTGGGAACATTTGGAACCAAAAAAACCCTTGAACCTTTGGAACCTATGAAACCTTGGAAACCCTGGGAATCCTTGGAACCTTAGGAATCCTTGAAACTTTAGGAATCCTTGGAATCTTAGGAATCATTGGAACCTTAGGAATCATTGGAACCTTAGGAATCATTGGAACCCTGGGAACCCACTAAACCATAGGAACCCACAAAACCATGGGAACCTTTGGAACCCTGGGATCATTGAGATCCCCAGTCACCCTAGGAAACTCGAAAACCCTATAAGTCGTGGGAAGCTTTGGAATTGTAGGAATTGGGAACCCTATCATCCCTTGCATCCCTAGGATCCCTAGGAACACTAGGAGCCCATAGAAACTCTAGGAACCCATAGAACCCTAGGAACCCATAGAACCCTAGAAACCCTTTGAATTGTGGGTGATAACCCTTGGAACCTGCATAGCTCTTGGAAGCTAGAGAACCCCGAGAACCCGCATATCTCTTCGAAGCTAGAGAACCCTGGTGTCACGGGGCTGGATTCGACTAGGCAGATTTATAACGCTTTGTCAATCTTCTGCCGAGTGCGGCCTAACTCCAAGGTCCATCTGGATGTTAGTCAGCCTCCCAGGGTTGTTTTCACTCAAGAACGCTATGTTCTAGGTGGAAACGCTCAATGGAACAAGGGCTCAAGAAAGGGGCACGAAATTTGGAGAAAAATGAGTTTATTCATTCAGAGAACTGAATTGTTCCAAGATGTTTTACAAGCTACTTTACATGCCTATTTATAGGCTCCATGCTAGCATACAAAATGATCGAAAAACCCCCTAGAGATAAAATAGATTTCTATCTCTCTATCTCTATCCATGAGTTTGAATTCAAATCTCTTATCCTATCACCCATTTGAACTTAAAGCCATCTTTCAAATTCAAATGGTTCTATCATTGATTCAAATTCAAACCTCTTGTTCAAATTCAAATCTTCGTCATTCGAATTCAATTGGTTTTGAATTCAAATGCCTCCAAGTTCAAATTTGAAATTTACCAAGTCCACCAGAGTGGCTCGTTGCACTGTGGACAGTCCGTCCATCGACCCATCTGTTGGCTACAAGGTTATCTTGGCCCGTTGCGCCCTGGTCTGTCAGTCCATTGACTTGTCCATTGGGTGCAGGGCTTGGGGTTGGGTTGGCCCGCAAGCAACCCCAAGGAAAGTGTTCCACCCTTGTGAATGCATGTGCCTGGCCCATTTGCATGCGGGCTGGCTCGTTTGCTCTATGCGCGCGCAGATTTGGATGAGTTGTGCGTGCAAACCGTCTGGAACTTGTCATGCGTGTGTGCGAGCCCCCCGCGCTGAGCATGCGCTTGCGCGCATTATCTAAGTCATGGCTGCGTGCATGACCCATGTCGTGTGCACGACCCTTGCCTTGTGCGCAGCCCTTGCAATGTGCACTGCCCGTTCGATTGCATGAGCGGCTCATGTCTTGCACTCAGCCCGTGCTGCGATGTCCATGTGCGAATCCCAGTGGATTGCATGTGCACTTGCCCACTTGACCTTTGGCTGTGTAAGTACTTGGTCCGCTACGTGCTTTGTCCATGCAAGTGGCACAACCCATTACACCTGGGAACTCACATAACTATTGGAAGCTAGAGAACTATAGGAACCTAAGAAATATGATATCCCTGGGAAACACGAAACTATAGGAACTGTAGTAATCTTAGGAATCCAATGAACTCAGGTATCCTTGGAGCAGTAAGAATTTTGAGTACCTTTGGAATCTAGGTAACCCTAGGAAACCACGGAAGTTTGGGATCCCTTAGAACACTTGGATCCTTGCAAACCCTGTGAACCTAGGCAACCAAAAGAACCTAGGAATCCTAGGTGCCCTTGGAACCTAAGGAACCATTGAAACCGTGGAAACCCTATGAACTCTGGAAACATTGGGCCTTTGGAACCTTGTGAACTATGAGACTATCGAGAAGCCTAGGAACCCTTAGAACCTTAAAACAAAACCCTGAGAACCCTTGAAAGAAACCTTGGGAACCTTAAAAAGTCAAGAACCCCGGGAACCCTACGAGCAGGGGGGTGAGCCCCTTACCAACCCCCTTCCACCCCAAATTCTTTGCGCCCCATTATTTGAGGATTGCCCCCTCACATATAATTATATTATTATTTCATAGTTTAGTTATACAGATTCTCTCTAATACATCATATTTAAAGAATTCTAAATATTTTATTTTATATTTTTATCAGTGGTTTTCTAAATTTAGAAAAGTCATAAAAATAAGAATTTACTCCTATTTTCTCTATTAATCATTATTAGACATTAGTGTTTATAGATTCATTATAGTTTGTCTCTTTTGTTTTTTATTACTTTTCTTCTCTTAGATTCATTTATATTCCTTTTCTTCTCTTTTACTCTTGTTATCTTTTCCCCAAGTTCTCCATCAGTTTAAGCTCCCCTCTTTCAAATTTTATTCTCAAATAAAATTATAATTTACTCTCAAAATTTCAAAGTTTTTGTGCATAGTTAAAGCAAATGAATTCTATGTGTCGAATTTAAGACACATAAATTCAAACATATAAATTTATGTGATTTTTTATCAGTTATCACTTTAGCATTAGCTTGTCCATGTTTAAAAATTTAAATCCAACGTGATGCATCAACAACACTTTTATTAAAACAAGTAATTAAGAATCAACATAAAAACATTATCATACCATTTTCTTTCAATTTTATAAAAATATATCAATTGTTTTACTGATACACTTGATTTTATAAACTTTATTTTATTTGAGATATCCTATATCTATTTTAATCTATTTATTAATTTCATATTGGTATGTTGATTTCGAAAACATCTACATGAGTTCAAATTAATACACAATAATTTACTGACTTGAACTTATTTTGAGATTAGCAAACTCTTAAACCAATTATTTTTATAAGATATTTAATATAATTAATAAAAAAGTAAGTTTGTAAACCAAAACTACAAATATTATTTTATTTAGATGTTTGCCCCATCCCTAATGTTCTTGTGTCTTGCCACTGCTTGGAACCTTGGGGACCCTCAAAAACCCCGTGAATAATGGGAGCTTGGGAACCTTGGAAACCCGGAACTTTGGGAACTTGTAGAATCCACAAAACCCTTGGAACCAAACAATGAAATTGATATTTAGCCCTTCACTTATCTCTCCTACTTACCAAAAACTACAATTCATTTGCCGCATTGGAGGGGGGACTCCAAGGGGGTTGTCCAAATAATAATGGGCAATTTTCAACTACATTGGTTGGTGGTTTCAATATTTTTGAGGTGAAGTAGCTGCTCCACGTGTACTAGAAGAGGTGGATTAAACATAATATTAGAGAAGCTAACCGGGTAGCAAATACGCATTTGGCATACCTCTTTGCAGGGCAAAAACTATTTTTTATGATAGATTTTTTTTTTTTTACTAAAATATTTGTGTTTGTGTAGTCATTTTAGATCTCTATTTGAAACAATAATTTTTAGATAATTGAAAGAGTTTCAAAGAGATATTTCAAAGTCTTTTACAAAGAGCGATGCCGAAACGCTGCCTTAATTTGGTCTTTTTTTAAAAAATTGGTCTTTAAGCTCTTTCAAAGATCTAAAAATTTCTGTTTAAAACGAAGGTTTGTATAAAATGAAGTTTATCCAAACACAAATATTTTTATAAGAATGTTTTTTTCCTAAAAAAGGAGATTTTTAACTTTACCTTCTGTAACTAGTTTCATACTCCTGATTAGGGGTGGGAATCGGATCGGGTTTTTAGGGTAACTCAACTCGACCCGATCTCAAAAATTCGGGTTTGGATTCCCAAATCCAGCCCGCGGGTTGAGTTTGGGTTTGAGATATACAAACCCAATCTCGGGTCGAGTTGGGTTCAGGTTTGGAATATACAAACCTAATCTCGGGTCGGGTTGGGTTCAAGTGTGGGATATACAAACCCAAGTTGGGTTGGATTTGGGTAACCTGAACCTGACTTGCGGGTTTTTATTTTTTATTATTTATATTTTTTTTTATGTCATTTAAAAAATTGCATTAAAAATCAGGTTTTGTTGGGTCGGGTTGGAGTTTGTAAAAAAAGATTTGGGGTAGGGTTCAAGTTTTTAACAGTTCAAGTTTTGGGTTATATAAGTCGAGTCGAATTCCGATTTTCAGAAACCCGACCCAAACCCGATCAATGCCCACCCCTACAAGTCCTAATTAATATAATTATCTTCAAGATAAAAAGGAAAAGAAAATTCATCCCCCCATAGAATAACATTCCTGTGCTTCACTACACGACACTTGCCCTTTGGGCTGTATGGATATCAAATTTACTCGATTATTTGTATACCATTCCGTCGTTTATCAATGTTTCAAAAATTGAATCGAACCGGCCAGTCCAACCCGGTTGAACCAAAATCGAAGACTAGTTCGGTTCTTATTGACTCAGTGTGGTTTATTGTAACCACCATTATTTTTGCATTTTTTTATAGAAATGTTAAATATATTATTTACACCAAAATGTGAACAGCTCAAATGCAACGAGCCCAAACGCCCATCAATCCAGCAATCGATCGTCGTGGGTAGGCCCTGTCGATTTTCAAAGTCACTTGTCACAGCCCATCGCTAGACCCATTCGCGTCGCTACGTCATCGATATAGTTGTCGCCCCAGTCAGCAATAAACCGCCGCGTCAGCACCAGTCTGCAGCCAGCCACGAGTTAGCCTCTTCAGCAGTTAAAACGACCAAGTTTGGTCGCCAACGGTGGAAGCCAAGAAAGATGTTCGCGATCCTCATTCGAAGGATCCAAGAGAGGAACTTCCCGGTCTTCCTCCCATCTCAACAATCGTGATCCCATTCCAAGGAAAGAGCTCCAACAACTAGACAGAATCGGCTACAAATAACCAGAAACGTTCTGTCGAAGGGGTTCAAAAACCTTTTATCGAGAAGAAATCTTACACACAGAGACTCTTTCGAGCTGAAGAAGTTAAGCAACTCACAGTTCGTCGAGATTCAACAGTTCAACTGGAGCAGCTCTACATGTTCGTCGGCAATGTCAACAAGTCGATATACGCGGAACACAAATACTTCCGTACGACCGACCAAAACCATCATTGTTCGTGCACACTCGTTCCAAAACTCAGATTTCAACGTCAACTCGCCAGAAGCCGAAACTTCATCAATTTACACAGATATCGAATCAGAGGAAGAATAGGTGAGTGTACTCGCATTCCTGATATTCAAATACAAAGTTGTAACATAAATTTTTTGTCGTAAATTGAATTACTCTCTCGGTCGCGCCTCTTCGCGGACCGACGGATTTTCGATGAAACATATATGGAATATTTGGTGTATAATATTTAACGGTCCAACTCAGTCTAATCGGGTTCAACCAAAATCGAACATAAAGCCGATTGATGGCCAATTTGGTTTTTAAAACATTGGAGTAAATGGATAATTTATCTGTATACCAAGTAATAAATGGAACTATATATGGAATAAGGTCATTCCATCAATTTACCCAATTAAGGAGGGTATACTAGTTATTTTTCATACTTTTTTGTATTTTTTTATGATATACCTTATTGTCCAAGTTATTTCATTTGATTAAATTATATAATTTTCTTATAATTTATGATTTTTTCCTCTTTAACATATTATTATCCTTAAACTTATATACAAATTATCTATATATTTCATTATTTTGTACTTTTATAAATTTTTCATTGTTATTTAATTTCTTACTTGATTAGCCATTAAACCATTCGATAAATAAATAGATAAACGATATATGAAATAACTTTTTGGTTATTTTATTTATACCGTATACCATTATACCGATTATTAATAAATGGTATACGGAATAACCCTATTCCGTTTCGTACTGGTTGGGTTATTTAGGACAAACCGTCAAACTGTATCCTTGAGTAAATTCGGTTTTAGAAGTAACCGTGGCAAACGACGATTGGGTCCCGTAGTTTTATAAAGGTAAGACATGTGCGGAAGGTTATTTTCAGTCGATCTAGTGGATTTCGTCTCCTTCAGCTTGTCCCGCAGGGTTTTAGCGTCTTAGGGTTTTCTGAAAGCCCTATATCGCTTAGCGTGGCCGTCGTCGTCACCGCGGAGATTTCTTTCATATCGGAGGTAAGAACGCGATCTGTCAATTTTCTGTTAAGTGATGAAGTTGAATTTGAGTAGCTGCGAGATCTAAGTGTTTCCTTCGAGTTTTAGGCGGATTTTTGTCTACGTTATTTCGTAGTTTGTCTTCGTATTTATTTTATTATCTAAAGCCGATCTGAATAGGGCATCTTAATTGTCATATTCCGTCTGACTAAGTTTCTGTTGAAATGTTCGTTTCTTCTACTTTTAAATTTCGAGATTTTTGCTTTCATTTTTATTTTAGTTACATATGATTTCGTCGAAGTTATTTTTTATATTTCCCTTAATGATTATTGCAGCGGCATTTTCTTATAGGATTTGGGATTAGGTCTGTTCCTCGTAATCCTGTCTCGAGATTCAGTCAATCGAGAACGTTTCTATGCTTATTAATATGTTATCTCCTTCCGATAGAGCATGAATTCGTCCTTTTCTTCAATCTCTTTTGGGTGGGGAGCCGCTGAACTCTAGTTTCTTCAACGTTAAAAATGAAACTTTTTGTCTGACTTAAGACTAAGTGGCTAAATAGATGGTTATGTGTGATGCTGTTCTGGCAGCACATTTCGAGGAGTTTCTGTGGGATGCTAACTTGTCCTTTTTGGAAAGTTCCTTTATTTTTCGTTCAGAGTCTTAGGAAAACTAAAAAATTTGGGCCATGATTTGACCTGCTTCCTTACGTCATTCTATGAGCCTTGGCATTCTCTTGCACTGGAAGCTGTTGCTGATATCTGCTATGATGTTTGGTGATCCATTAAATTATGTGCATATTAGTATGGTAGGCAGTTTACATTGCTTTATCCTTTATCGCTATTAACTAGAAGTTTGATTAATATATGTACTTGCCTTCATGTAACTAGCTTGTTATGAGCTTTCAGCTTGCCACTTTGTCTAAGTCCTACTTAGCCTGTATGTTCTCTTGTTTCTTTCATTTTCAGTACTACTGGACTGCAACTTACTCCTGGGTTGTTGGAAAATGTTTTTTCTGTTGAACCTGTAGTAATGTGGTTTTATACTTTGTGGTTTTCTGAAAATGGAAAATTTGTTCTGTAGAAAGTAAAAGAAAATTCTGCATGTTTTGTTTTATGTGAGCAGTGTTACAAATGTTGTCTGAGCAAATTTACTGCCCCAATTTTGTGCTTTTATAAATAAAAATCATTGTTATTGTTCTACAAAACCTCTTCCATATTGTTGTTTTCTTCTCTGTACAATGACTTTGATCAATTCTGAGAAGTTATTAATGTTGCATTTTATGTTCTGATTGTGATGTCAATAGAGAACTCTGGTTTTGTTATTATTATTGTTATTATTATTTTTTCCAAACTAAGTCGAGAAAGGTAAGTGGCATTTCTGAAACTTTGTGAGCTGATATTGATTAGAACTCTCCATAGGTTTGCTGCTGTTTTCATGATGAGGCCCATCTTTTGTGGCAATTTTGAGTATGATGCTCGTCAATCAGATCTTGAACGGCTCTTCAGTAGATATGGGAGAGTCGACAGAGTAGATATGAAGTCAGGTAAGTGCACATGTTTTTGAGTTTTTACGTAAGATCTTTAATGACAAGGTTTAGTCGTCTGTTATTATTACCCTGTTCCTTGTGCATCCTATTAATTATCTTTATCAAGTTGTATGCTTCTCTGTAACTGTATTTAAAGCTGGATGTTATTTGGTAATAGTTAGGTAGCTTCTTAAGCATGATTACTGAATGCTGCATGAGTATGGCAAAGATCATGAAATTTTTGACTGCTTTGGCCAAATGGTAGCCATCAGACAAAATGCAGCAAAGATACGTATTGGTTTGCCAGGTAGTATGCTTATGGGAATTTTCAAGTTAAACTAGATGCATAACTGTGTAGCTGTGATCCTAATTGAAGGAATATTTAGAAAGTCATATACTGGTCCCAGTACTTGGACATCAGATGCTGAGTTTCCATATCCAACAATGCCATTGTCATACTGAGAAGATGCTTGCTGCAACAAGGTGAAGAAAGTTAATGAGCTGGTGGACCTTCAGTTGCATTCTTCAGTGGCACTGGGAGTTTGTTTCACGGCTTGATGAAAAGACAGGGCCATCAGGATTAAGTTTAAGAAAACAGTATCTTTTATGCAGTGTAAGCCCCTGTACTCAGCAATTTCTTTGCCGCAGGACTATGTCTCGGAGCATCCATTGCTCTTCTTCTGGATGAGGGGGCTCTCGTGCACTGTCTTTTCTGCCCGTGCCCTGAGCTTGTTCATCATCTTCTTGTGTTTTTCAGCAGAGCTGATGTCATCCACAATGGCATTCATCATCTTACATTTTCCTCAAGAGATAAACATTGCCTTTCATTCTTCATGCCTTTCGCCCTACCTCCAATATCATCCCTATACCAAGGGGCCAGCCTGCCAGAGCAGCATACCTGGAGAACGCAATCTGTTCGATGACCTAGCATGAGACACCCACCACTTTTGGATTATTGTTCCTTGACCTCATTTAGTTCAACAAAGAAGGTCTGTTCTGATATTTCAAGTCAGTTGGTTTCTAGCTTTCACAGAGATGGCTAGATATTGTGTTTATTTCATTGACAAAACTTGTGTATTTTCTTAGGGCTATCAATACTTTCGGTTCTTTGAATACGCTTTTGCAGGAAGGACTTTGACTAACTCTTTTTTTTTTTTTCAAATGAGTAAGGGTTTGTTTTGAAGGGTCCTGAAATTCTTTTTTTTTTTTTTCCCTCTTTCTTTCTTTCTCTTTTTCTTTCATTTAGGATTTGCATTTGTATACATGGAGGATGAGAGGGATGCAGAGGATGCTATTCGAGCACTTGATAGAACAGAATTTGGCAGGCACGGGCGCCGTCTTCGAGTTGAATGGACCAAGGTGCTTTATTTCATTTGGATAACTAGTATTCAGCAGTATGCCATTGTGCTTCCATACTGGTTTTATTCATGTATCTATTTTTATAAAGGCTTCAAATTGTACACTTGACAGCAAGAACGTGGAATTCGAAGACCAGGTGGTTCCAGATCTTCAGCGAATTTGAGACCTACTAAAACATTGTTTGTCATAAACTTTGATCCAATCAATACTCGAGCTAGGGACCTAGAGAGGCATTTTGAGCCATATGGAAAGATATTGAATGTGAGAATCAGAAGAAATTTTGCATTCATTCAGTATGAGACACAGGAGGATGCTACTAGAGCATTGGATGCTACCAACATGAGGTTTGTTCTTTCATCTATGTCTTTTGATTTTCTGTTTAGTTATGAATTGGTCGTTAAATTAAAATTAAAGCCTGAATAGGTAATACAATTTATCAGTATTGCTTGCAATAATAACATTTTGAAATGTTTTCTGGATTATTTAGCAAGTTGATGGATCGGATGATATCTGTTGAATATGCTGTTCGGGATGATGATGAGAGACGAAATGGATATAGCCCTGGTAGGAGAGGAAGGGGGGAAAGGTCTAGGTCTCCTGAGCGGAGA
Organism: Aristolochia fimbriata; assembly: GCA_019845555.1. Taxonomy (NCBI): domain Eukaryota; kingdom Viridiplantae; phylum Streptophyta; class Magnoliopsida; order Piperales; family Aristolochiaceae; genus Aristolochia; species Aristolochia fimbriata. The sequence continues at coordinate 9,077,365 of CM034079.1, forward strand.
GGCCGTGATCATGGCAGGTCTAGAAGTCCCTATGGAAGAGTTGAGCGGCCTAGTCCTGACTACGGCCGTGGGCCCAGTCCCTACAGAAGGCCTGATTCTAGGGGAACTCCTGACTATGGCAGGGGTGGGGAAAGGTCTAGAGGCAGTCCTGATTATGGCAAAGGAGGAAGGGCGAGGGGTACCCCTGAGTACAGCAGAGATAGAAGGTCTAAGGGTAGTCCTGACTATGGCAGAGATGACAGGCATAAAGCCAGTCCTGATTATGATCGTGAAGAAAGGCAAAGAGATAGTCCTGACAATGGTAGAGTTGAGAGACGTAAAGGTAGTTCTGAATATGGCAGACAAGAAAGGCATAAACACAGTCCTGATTTTACTAGAGAGGAAGTGTATAAGGAAACACCTGATTATGAAAGAGATGAAAGGCACAAGAGTAGTCCTGGTTATAGGGATGAGAGGCAAAAGGTCAGTCCCAATAATGGAAGAGGAAACAGCCCGCAGGCGAGTCCTGATTTTGACAGAGATGAAAGGCCTAAGGGCAGTCCCAATTATGGTAAGGGAAGCAGGGGAAAGAGCAGTCCTGAGTATGAGAAGCAAAAAGTTGATCCTGGTTATGATGGAGAAGAAAGGTCCAAGGGTAGTCCTGATTATGACAAAGCTGACAGGCCCAATGCAAGCCCTGACTATGATAAAGCTGAAAGACTAAAAGACAGTCCCGCATATGGTAGAGATGAAAGGCCAAAAGGAAGTCCTGATTCTGCCAGAGCTGAGAGCCCAGGTTATGAGAGGGATAGCAGGTTGGTTTGGCCAGCTTATTACTATTTGACCTTTCAATTTTCTTATTTATTGTTGTCTTCTTTGCTTCTTCTAGTTGATAGTGTTTTTATTGGGGACTTGTTCACTTAATGCTGCGTAGGTCACCTGCAGGACGCGAAAGATCTTGAGTAGAAGAAAATAGTCGGTATTCTGTAAGTTTATTGGCCTTTTTAGTATAATGAGTTATGAATTTGATACCTCTTTGTGAGGTTCTTTATGTTGGTTACTCTACCATATTAAATCACTAGTAACTCTTGTTTGGTAGCCTTAGAATCATTTTCAGTATTTTATTACTTTCTAATCTGTCTTGAACATATAAGGAATGTAAGAACAGTCACTGGAAAAGTGCCAGGGGAACCTATCTTTTGTTCTTTTACCATGTGGGCAGGCTTTTTCTGTTTTTGTTATTGCTGAAACTGTGATCCACATCTGAGATGCCACGTCTTCACAAGTAGCTTTTTTTAATGTGCACCTACTAGGAGCTGGAATATGGCCACCTATCATTACTGTACTGCTGTTGGTTATGAATGTGGGCTACTAACTGGCAGAAAGATGTTTTGGTTACTGTACATTCTTTTATCCCACCTATATGGTAGGACTGGAGACTTTTCGTATACAGTCCTAGTTGTTTCCAGCTGAGCTTGCAGCTGTGCGATAGTTAGCTGTGGGAGGTCTTGGTTCGAATCGCCCGTACAGCATTGGGAGTAAAATTGTAATTGGGAGTATAACCAGATGTATATGCCGTTTAAAAAAAAAGTGTCATGTAGTCCAGGTTCATACTTTTGGAGTTGTCATTTGTGCAAAGCTATGTTTTGAATCAACAAATGATGGAAGGCCATTCCTTTGTTTCCAATAGGGATGGGAGGCCATTCCTTTGTTTCCGTTTTTTGTTTATTTATTTTCTATTATTCTTTGGATTGGTAACTGGTAATGGGTGTAGTAAATTTAAGTTTTATTGATTGTGAAGTAGCTTTTTGGACTATCACAACCACTGTCAAGGTGAATGTGTTTATAAGAGGGTACCCTTCAGTTGCGTTGGGGCGGTGTTATGAGTTATGGTTAGTTAAACCAAGAAAATTTAATAATATAGCTGAAAATCATTTTGGAAATATTTTCAAAAAATTGTATAGTAGAAATTGGGCCAGAAGACACTTCACATATATGTGGGCAACAAACCCCTTCAGAGTTTATTTAAAATATGAGAAAAAATATGGGTGGAGAAGACACTTAGGATGTGTGGGCAAGAAACCCCACCTGGCACTTGTTCTAGTGAGGAAGGGGCATTATTGCTATCTATTTTTGTAGAACTAAGGTAAGTGGAGGCCTTTTCAAGGCAAGTGGAGTGTGGAACAGCCCTTTCCATTTCTTGCTAAAAAGGTGCAGATCCCTTTCTGCGAGGCTGTTGATGGAGTATCAAAGGGATTTATTGGTAAGTTTGGCAAAAAAAAATTGACTTGGGTAATTTAGTAATTACTTAAATTGATATGTGGTGAAGTGGGTGTTCTAGATCCCTCGCATGGGTGGTACCAGCTACCTTCCTTGGGTGGGTGGTGTCAGATTTCTTCCTTGCATGGGTGGTGGCAGCTACTTTCCTAGCATGGGGTGGTTGCAGCTATCCTCCTTGCTTGGGTGGTGGTGGCTACTTTTCTTGAATGGGTGGTGCCCCTTCCTGTAATGGAAAAGTCAAATTCAGCTGTCAAAGTTTATTACTCTGTTCGGTCTGACTTTGATTATCAGAAGAGCAGTCTTTGCATGCTATCAGGAAAAGGGGAGTCTTAGTTTTTATTTGGTTAATGGGGAGTTTAAGTTGATAAGCCTATAGATAGGTATGATGTAAGATTCTTTTTCAATATAAATCTTTCCCAAATTTCCTAATTGGGATCAGGCTCGTCTGCAGGTGATAACTTTTTACTTTTGTAGGCCATGTAATTATTCTTAAAGTTGCCCATTGAAATTTTGTACCTAGGTTTATTGATTTGTGTATAGTGTGGTTTAGTGTGATTTTTTATCTTGACTTTTTCGTTCTCTCCATCTGTTCCTCTCGTGCTTCTTCCCTTCTTCTTTGGTTCTTGACTTCAATTCGTGTAGACCTCTTTCTTGGTTGGTAGGTCAGAAGTTCTATCCCAGCATTTGCAATTCATTGGGCCCCCCTTCTTACTGCTGTTACCTCAGCATCATCTATATCATCTATACCATTGGGGGCCACTTTTTGATTTTGGGTGAGTTGTAACATTTTGGCTCTCTATTTTCCATGCTTCCAGAAAACAAGCGTAGATTGTGGCTGCAACTGACAATGTCTTCAACCATCTTTTACCTTGACTGATTGGGATTCCATGGCTAAGATTATTCATACCATTAACATGCTTCTGGATAGGGGTGGCAACGGGGCGGAGCGGGCTTTTGAAAACCCGTTCCCGCCTTGTGAAAAACCGGGGGAACCTGTCCCGTCAAAAACCGGCCCCGTAGGTTGGCAAGGAAAACTTGTCCCTGCCCCACCCGCGGGTCAAAAAATCCACCCCAAACCTGTTGAACCCAACCCTCATTGATGAAATTTTAAACAATCATGAAAAATAAAAAAATAATCCTGTAAAATTAAATCTGTGAACACTTACCCAAGTCCCCCAATTTTCAACCATTTTTTTTTTCCAAACAAAAATGGCTAAAAAAAATTAAATCTATCAATCTCCATTCACAAAAACAAATTCCAAAGAAATTAGAAGAAAGCTTAGAAAACTTGGGTTTGATTCAGGAAAAACATGGATTCGATTTGGGAAAAATCTGGTTTTTTTTTTGGGAAAAACTTGAATTTGGGGGCTCAAAAGAGAAATTGGAGTCCAAAATCTCTATAGACCCCTTTTCTTTTTAACGGATGAACACGGTGATCTGCGAGCTCCGGATAGAAAAAAAGAGAGAGAAATCAAGCAATCTTTTCTAGTTTTACTCTTCGAATCTTTTACTTTCGATGATTGACGATTTTGAGCGTCCTGGGAAGAGAAGGTGAGAGTATGCCGAGCAGAGATCTGAGAAGAGAAGAGGGGAAGAGATCCGGCGCCAAGCTTAGAGAAACAGCCGCAAGCCAAGGGAGAGGATGCTGGAAAGAAAAATGAAGTTAGGGTTACATACATTTTCACATATACCCCTTACGTAAACATTAAACGGCTCGGGTCGGGTTTTCTGGGCAAAACCTGTCCCTGCCCCAAACCCACAGCAGGTTTAAAATAAAAAAACCTTACCCGCCTGGCGGGTTAAAAATCTGAACCCGAATCCGCTTTAAGCGGGGCGGATTCCCAGCTAACAGGAGCCCATTACCACCCCTACTTCTGGATTTGAGAGTGCCAATGTGGATGACATAGGTTGAAGGAACAAGCTGAGTATTAGTTCTACTCCAACTCTTGGGTAGCATTCATCTATAATTTTTCTGAGTATGTTTCTGGTTTATTGGTTTTCTCACTTTGACAGTGTTTTTCTCTGCCAAGGATTCAACTTGACTGTTGTTGCCAAAGAAGCCTTTCTGCTCTCTAATGCTTATAGCTGTACTGCTTCATTAATTTTGAAAGCAAACAACTATGGCTCATGTTAAGTAACAGAGCATCAAGTGTTCATAGTTATCAAAGAAAATAAGGAATAAAAAATAAAGTTTGCTACTTTTGAGGATCTGAGCACCCTTAAGCATTCCGGCTATAAATTCTTGAACTCTTTACTCAGTAATGGCGTGGCTTAAATGAAGCATGTGTTTCACATATGGAAATTTATCCTGCCGTGTGAACTTTAAGGTGCATGAATACACTAATGGCATATTTTTCGCGCTAGATTGTACAATGTCTTCGTCTTTTACACAAAGTTCCAAAGTATGTTCCAGGTTGGCATCGGATTTTAATTCAGCATTACTGTTGGAGCTTCTATTTGGATTTTGGCATAACCTGCATCCATCTTTTCTACAATTATAGAGTTCAACAAGGCTTATCTATTTGGATCCTAATCACATGCATTTGGTATGAAAATCCAACGTAAGTTCCAAACTTGTGGTTTTGGAATCAGTTTCCCTTAGTAATTATTGAAAATGGTGATGTAATGGAGCTGAGCAGGATAGCTTGCGTAGGTGTTGCCATTCTCCCCCTCATGAAGAAATGAAGTTCACTAGTCAAACTCAAAGTCATATTTCCTAGACTTTTGATGCTAAATTTTTTGGCGAGTAGTCTTTGGGTGCAATTAGGTCAAGGGCCAGTTTTAACTTAATCAGTATCTTAGTGTAATTTGGACAGTGATTTGGGGAATTTAGTTTGATTATTCTAAAAAAAATAAAAAAAAAAAAAAATAAAAAATAAAATATATATATATATATATATATATATATTTTTTTATTTTTTTTTTTGAGGAAAATATATATATATATATAGGCATGATGTAAGATTGTCTTTAGCCCTTTACTTAAATGTAACTTTTCTCATAATTTTCTAATAGTTGCATTCTTGGTCCTGACCTGATAATGAAAATGTTGGGTCCTTTTCTTGAGTGCAGCCCTTTGGCTTCATTTGCTTATATGGCCCATTTTATGGTTTCTCTAAATTTTCTAATAGTTGCGTCCTTAGTCCTCACCATGTAACGAAAATGCTGGGTCCTTTTCTTGAGTTGCAGCCTTCTGCTTTCATATGCATTTATAGTCTATTTCATGTTTTTCTCTTTTGCAGTTTTTCAGTTGTTGGTGTCATCCTTGTGTGCCTTGATACTGTAATTTGGCATATTGACAAGTTCTTTATCTGCCTTAAAACTTAGTGGATTCAGGTTTTTGTTTGTTTCTACCTTGGTACCGAGGTTAGTTTGGTCTAATACCATGGATTATGGAGACTACTACAAATTCCACTAAAGGAGAAAAGTCAGTGGATATTTGTAGTTAATATTATGTTTAATGCAAGATACTGGTATGATTATGAGAATTCTCACTGTGGTCAAACTTTTATGGTTTTCTTAATCTGTAGGGGCTGCTTACATTTATTAATATATACGTTAACAATTTAGTTGACCTTTTAATTTCATGGATTGTCAATTTTAATTGTCAGAAGCTCCCTCTGCTCTTAATCATATTGCTGCCTTCGCCTCTTGTTGAGAGAAGTAAAAGGGCTGACTTTTTTTTAAGTGTATGAGTTGATGATGTTGAGAGCTAATTCCTTTTCAACATTACTGCAGTCATAACCATTTCATAATGTTGTTGATCATAGTTGGTGAATGTTTCCAATTTAATTTTATTAGGATCCAGATATAGAAGGTTGGATATGATAACTTTAACACTTCAATATTGAGATATTGGGTTACAAATTGTGGCAGTCTGGTAGGGAGGCATGACTTGGGGGTAGCATTGAACTGACCTAACTCGATTCATTGACCTATTTCCCCATCCTGTCCCAGGTGCCTTGTGCCAGGCATCCCTTTATACCTTGTTCCAGCCATCCCCTTCTACCTATCCCCCTGCCCTAACTGATATCGGTCTTGTGACCTTATCGTTCATCAGGAAAAATCCTATTTTCAAAATATTAAGAACAATTATTCAAGAAAATCTTTAAAAAATTAATTGGTTAAAATTTTTGGGGATTAACCTGGTAAGTGTCTAGTCATATGGGATGGAATTGATTTTATGGGCTAAGGCCTGCCTGTGCTCCTCACTTTATTTGTGTTATGGGTTCCATGAGGTGGGAACTTGTGTGTGACCACGTTTCAGGTCTATTTCGTCTAATCTTGGGCTTGAGATGTTGAGGGAAAATGCCCCACGTCGGGGAGTGTAAGAAAAGTTATAAGCTTGTACATTAGCCCTCCTAAAATAAAATGGCTTGTCATTTTGGGATGAAACTGGGGTCAATCTTTAACTTGGTACTTGTGATATTTTGATAGACCACACAAAAGTGCCTATAATGGTACCATATTAAAGATTGATCCCAAATTCACCCAAGATGACTAGCAGTTTAAGAGGCCTATTGTCCAACCTCATTACTTATCTATGTGGGACTTATTCTGAAGTAGTACCTATCAGACAACCACTAAAAATTTTGAAATTGATTTAAGTTGTTGTAAAAGTATGTCAAGTTGAATGCAATAAGATAATGCTAAGAAATATAGTTAATAGATGAAGAATAACAAAAACAAGAGACTGTCCTCCAAGAATTTAGTAAAAATCTGGAACAAAAATTTAAAGAAGATTAGGCATTATTCTTTCTTTGAAGAAATGGTATGAATAACTTGAAATTGATGTTCTAAAGTTAGGAGTGGGAAGAGGAGAGGAATTAGTTAAAGTTTGTGTTTGGTTTTGCTTTTGATTGAGGACTTCTTGAGATAATTCTTTGAAAGAGGTCTCCTTGGAAAAGCTTTCTTTGTTCAGTCACTAATTTCTCCTCTTTGAACGAGAGTACCTGAAAGGAGGTCTATCAAAACACATTTATTATGCAAAAGGGCCTCTCCATCAAAGAGGAGCAGCCTCCAAAGTGCTTAGCGAAGCACTCTCTAAAACTCAGGAAAGAAAATTTATGGTGTCTCGGATTAGACATTCTAGACTAATTATACACAGTTCTACAAAAAGCTTTATAACTTGGTGAACACCACATGGCTTTTGTTATTTTATTTTTTTCAAAATATTCCTCGAATTGTTAAAAACCTTATTTATCTTTTGAAACCCATCCGAAACCCTTATGAGTGATCTATATGAGAACCTTACAAATCAAATATTTCCTTTATCAAAATAAAAGATGTTCTAATATTCCCTATTTAGAAAACATTGTTTCAATTTTGAGAATTTATTAAGTGATGATACAATTTATCTCCGTTTCCAGCAAAGGCATCTTTCAAAGCTAAGTTGTCATATTCCTCCAGTACCTATATACCAAGGAGGTAGGCATGGTGCAACATTCATTTATCTTTTATTGAAAGAGGTTGAAACATCTACTATGCAAAAGCTACAAGAGTTTGTGCTTCTACATTGGGTAACGTTAAGGGTGAACAAACAGGAGTATCGGTAAACATTTTAAGCCAATTTTCTACTTGTTGAAGCTATCATCTTGTTTCAAATGCTAAGTGAATTTTTTTTTCCTTCTTATTGTTGTTGTTGTTGTTGTTATTATTATAAATATTATTTAGATTTTGAATCTTGTGATAGAGGACCTTCCACCTCAAATTTTATATTATCAATTGTCTTCTGGTGTAAAAATCCATCACCAATGGCTTAAGGTTGGGCCTAGTTTCTCTTTCATCAGTCAACATATTTGTTGTGTGCACTGCTTTGAAGTGTTCACAAATTGCTATTGTTACACTATTTCGAGTTATAGTTAGACAATTGGACCCCTAAATGGTCATCTATGAATCCTCTACTGTTGAGCTCTGAATGTTTTGGCTAATTGTCTTTCACTCGCACTGGCAAGACTTAGCCTCAATCCAAATTTTTTGGGTCTCAGTTAAGCATCTCTGCAACCCTATTGCCTTGTGTTCATATGCATGTGGCATCGCTTGGTGCACTGTGAGCTGATTGAAGTTTCCTAAACATTGGTAAATAGAGTTTTCTTCCAATGGGATTAGGAGTAACTGTAATGATGGCAACACATCTGAGGAGTAGATGCTGCTAATAATCATCAAAATGTTAGATAGTCAACATTTGGATTATTGACTTCATTAGTTTTTGTCATGGTGTTTAACACCACTTCTGGCTCTGCTCATAGTTCTTTACCATGGTCATTGTAGTGCATTGATATGTGGGACACTCACGGTGGGTGGCGAAAGGTCGATGATGACCTATCAATTGCAAACAAAAGCTCGAAAGCAGTTCTTCAATTGCATAACTTAATGGGTTTGCCTTATGCCAATTTTCTTCGATAGCTAGTAAGTCATCCTAAGTTGTCTGTTTGGGTTAAGTCGAACATTTTTCTTCCAATTGTTTGCCATTAGTTTTTTTTTTTTTTGAGAATGGCGAAGATCTATATTCATTTATGAGATAATACAGTAGAGCACATAGATGCCATTAGCTTTTACCTTGCCATGGATGTTTAAATTATTTGCGAGACCCATTGTATAGTCCTAACCCGACCATTGGTGCTACTGTTCACATTGGTCCATTTTCACCTGATTGGCGCACTGGTTGCTTCTGCTTCAATTAATTAGCTGGTTTACCCTAAACCCAGTCCACAAGCATTGATTCTACCTGCCGCGTTGGACGCAATCCGAATTTGGACTTGGGATATTGTCATTCCTTGCCATTCAATGTGCAACCACCATCACTTGGGCCCTCAGCTATCATCAGTTTGTTCCTTGCTAGTCCTTTTATAGTGTCATCACTCTATATTGCTTGTCTGTCCACACCACTGAGTTATTCAAGCAACCTGTCTTGGTGCCTCGTCTGGTGCCTTTTGATTTCTGCAACACTACAGTCAGCTTTGCGAGTTTTAATCTCTGATCCAACAACTTCGACCAGTGTCCCCGAGTTCTCTTGTTGCTTTTGGTTGCTGGTCGTCTTTTGCCATAGATTGATCAAGTATGCGCTGATTGATTGCCTAGTCTTGAGGCTGCTAAATTAGTGTGCTTGCTTTGTAATAGGTTGGTGGGTCTTGAAGCAGGCCTTATTTGCATCATAGTAGGCTTGAGGACTTCTTTAGTATTTTGAGGATATGTTGGGTTATTATGTAAGTTCAGGAGTAGGACAGACACCACTGCAGTTACTGTATCTTTCACTTATTATAAATACCTATCCCTTTGTTGAAGGTAGTCAAAGTGAACCAATCTGTTACGACACATTCTCCTTCTTTTCTCCCTCTTCCCTCTTTCTTCTTTGCTTGTTTCTGTCAACATACATTCTTCAACTCTCTTAACACGAATTTTGGATTCTACTCTCTTAGCACCAACTTCCCCCACCTATACTGCATTGTATCAGCAACATAACATACAACTAAATTCCCTTTGAAACTATTGCCCTTGGCAGCAGCAAGTATAGTGCTGCTTCATGCAAATATTCTGCACTTCCTCAACTGATTGAGGTAACCCATTTAAAGCCATTAACAGATGTTCTATCTCGGATTTGGTAGTCCTCTTCACATAAGCAATTACTGAGGGAGGATTGTGTCCACTAATCACTCCAGAGAAACAGCAGTGTGAGTCTAAGAAATGTTTCATGTTGTAGGACAATTAGGTCCATGGATAAACTTGTTTTGTCTGCTCTACATAGGCTGTCATGTCTGCATTGTTTCTAAATGTCATCTCAATGCCTCCATTTACCCGTCACGTTGGGGGTGGTATGTTACGAATAGTTGCAATGTTGGACCAAGTGAGAATTCTATTCAACAAATTCCTTTTAAAATTTGTTATGGTGGTTGTATTTGGCTGACTTTGACAAAAGCTCCAACCACTCTCTTGGCTGTGGGGGTATGAGTTCTGAGAATTTTGAGCGATGTAGGTTGTGTAATTCCTCGGTTTCCAATTTTCCTTGACAACAACTCTGCCTATGATTAGATATCTCAGAAATCAGATTGCATTTGGCCATTCTGCTTCAAATGTGGTTTATTTACTTTTATGAAAGATGCCTTCCTGGCCAAAAGTATCCTTGGAACTGCATTTGGCCATTCAGATTGCATTTGGCCATTCTGCTTCAAATGTGGTTTATTTACTTTTATGAAAGATGCCTTCCTGGCCAAAAGTATCCTTGGAACTGCTTGTACACGAGACCATACTTGACAGAGCTGAGCGCATTACAGTTTGCTTTGATGGTTGTATTTTTTGCTCAACTATAGTGTCATTAAAAGGTGCCTATTCCATTTGGTTGTTTGTGGCTGTTCAAAATTGTTTGAATTAGCTAGGTCACCTTTCCTCCATCGTAGGCATCCTCAATCCTTACATCAATATTGTGAGTCAGCAGGACAGGAAGCAAGTAGGAATGTACTATCACGGTAGTGCTTTGTCTCCTCTATTGCATGTTCCCTTAGCAGCTCCTTGATTTATGGATGACTTTCGGTAGGTGCTGTAAATTTGTCCCAAGAGGTGATATTGCTGTTATTGTATTGTTTAAACTAGTTCGATCATCTTGCACTCGTCCACCATGAGAGTATGTGCCCTTTGATGCATTGATCTCTCTCAAATGGGGTGCACTTCTAGTTAGATGAGCGTAGGGGTGAAATCGAGGTGAGTCAAGCTCGAACCTACTGAGGTTTGGGGTCGGCTCCCAGTTTGAGCTCGGGCTTGGATTCGACTTTGAGCCCCAAGTATGGTTTGAGCTTGGGCTCGTGCAAAATGTTCGAGCTCAAGCTTGAAATTGCTCAATATTGGAAAGCTTAGAGATATTTTTCTCTGGTGCGAGCTTGTCTCAACAAGAACAAAACCTTTGTAGCTGGACATCCCATTTTGGTTTAGGAGAATAATAAAGGAAATCACAGAACGAGAAGATTTGGGGAATAAGAGAAGGGCAAAGGAGTCGGGTAAAGAAGGAAAGAGAAGTTATGGGAAGCGGAAGGTGAAGAAAAAGGGAAACTAGGGAAGAGAAAAATGAGGGGCGAAGAAGAAAGAAAACCTGGGAGAAAGAAGAAAGAGGGTCGAAGGAAAAAGAAAGAGTAGAGTGAGAAACTAAAAGGGAAAAAGAAAAGACGAAGGAGAGAGGGCAGAGAACGCTTACGGTCAATCCAGTTTTTGCTTTTATTCTGAATCGCTCAATCTAATATCATCGTTGAATCTGAATTTAGAGAAATTTTTAATAAAGGCAAGAAATAGTTTTTTTAATTAAAAATAATCATGGTTTGTTGTTTAATATCCGATTACCGATCCTTCTCATCTCTGTCCAACATCTGTCCAAAGGTGTCCATGACCCTAGTTGCGTACATTCTATGCAAAGGCATGACTGGATAGAGAAGGGGCAATCTTATTGATGGGGAAACTATTGCATGCCTACATTCTATGCAAAGGCATGACTCGATAGAGAAGGGGCAATCTTATTGATGGGGAAACTATTGCATGCCTACATTCTATGCAAAGGCATGACTCGATAGAGAAGGGGCAATCTTATTGATGGGGAAACTATTGCATGCAATAAAATTAAGGCACGAGAAGTAAAATAGATCACTAGAGTTTCAAGTTTATGTAAGTAGTAACTGATATCTGTAATAGGTGTTAGCATTTATGGTTAGCGATGGATGCTCCTTTTGCATCAGCACATCGATGGGTCGATGGAACAACTACTATAAGCAGCAAGAGATTGATATTTGCCGTCTATTCTTGTAAACTGTCTTGGTCACTAATTCAGTCAGATCTATTTTCTGGGGTATAATTTTGTTGATACACGTCAAGATACTGTTTAGGTTTTCTAACAGGATAAGAAAAGGTTGGTATTGCCTTTAGAGACTAAACGTTGGGTTTTGAGGGTGCCTCACATAGAAATAATCGATATTGTTGCGATTGGTGATGGCTGTAATTTCTTTCTGACTATAGAAGTCAAATTTGTTTGTCCAAATATCTGTTATCTAGCTTAGGTATAATTCTGGAGAGCCTCCTGTCTTTAACTAACAACCTCGTTTTTAAGTAATTTGTGTCTTTCAACTTCTCTCAATGAGAACACGTTGACTTGAAATAAGAGAAAGTTAACAAATTGAAATTCCCTTTAGGCTCTTGCTTCTTTCAGTTCTTAAATCATGTCAAAACGTTTGGTGAAAAGTATTTTCTAATTACAACTTCCCATATGTTATTTATGATAAAGTTAATAGGCAATTTGACTTGGGACAAGAAGAGTTGAGAAAGGTCGGTGATTCTTGAGAAAGTTTTCCGAAATGGACACATAGTCTACTTTGAGCACAAACCCTTATTGAGTTCAAATCATTTGAATTGCTAGAGATTTGTACGATTAGAACCATGTTGTGGGATATGGCCGGGTCGGAGTTCTAGAATCTCAGGAGAATTACGACTCATGAACTGATCAATGAAAATATATCGAGTCATTAATTCATGTTGTTAAAATATCTTCTGCCCCTCATTTTAACTCTTTGAACCGGAATATAGCCTGTGAATATGCTCAACTGAAAAATATGTTACACGCAAACATAATAGGATTTTAAGGACTACAAACTAGCATGTTAGGCCCTCAACCACATGAAATGATAACTTGCCTAAATGAGAAAGTATGTTACACATTAATATAATAGAATGTTATAGACCATTAATTAATAAACTTAGTATGTTATACTGTACAAACTAGTATGTAGTACGACATGGCCCCCAGAAGGCCTCAAAAGAGTGGAGTATTGATCAGAGGAGCCATTAATTCTTGCAAAAGAAAACAGAGTCTCCCTCCAGCGACCCACATGTACTTAGCCACAAATCCGGAAACAAAAATCCCAGAATCTTCTTCAATCGAATGAAAACCAAGGTAAAAAAAGAAACCTAAAATCAAAAGAAATGAGCCACAAAAGGGGATAGCTCGATACAAATGATAGGACGGACAGTGATGTTAAGAGGGTGAGATTTATTTCTTTACAAAAGCAAAGAAGACGTAATGCGGCCTTAAATTTTTTTTTTTAATGCGGTTCGAATAAGCTATCTAATCCAGTTATCTTTCTAGGATTAGATATAACAATCTGCTCCACAAATTAATTCTGTTTGAGGATAATCTTGACTGTAGATTTTAATGCTATTGATAAGGTGATCTTAATGCTGTTGAACGGGTGATCTCAATCATTGATTTGTTTTTTAATGATCACAATCTTGACCCTTGATCTTAAATTTATATGATAACATGATCTTGACCTCAAATTAAAGTATTAACTAATTGTGTTCTCGATTGTCTAATCAAACTGCAGATAACAATCTAGATCATCAATCTCAAAAAAAATTTGATGTCTACACTACTAAAGTAAAAATATCTAAAGATCATCAACGGTCCCTTCATCAAGTCCAACCGTTGATGTGGCTAGTTGAAACACTTAAGCAAAGACTAGAATCATCAACCCCATAATGCAATTAATGGCAACCCTAAATGGCAATCCATTGCTCTGTCTTCCTCAATGATTTAAATTGTAATTGGAGTTCCCAATGGAACTCCCAAGTCGAATTTGAGTCAAATCCCCATTTAAATCTGTCCCAAAAGGGCTTTAATGGATGCATGAGATCTCGTGTTGGTTTAGGGTTTTAAGGTTATAGCAAGATTAACTGTTCCTCTCCCAGTAGACTTATATATGCAGCCTTTTGCAACAGCAATGTGCCCACCTGTCCTGTGTGATAACTTGTATTTTTTGCATTGCATCTAAGGTTTTTATTATTGATAAGAAACAATCGATACAGGGCAAAAACATATCCATTTCTCTAGTTAAGGAAATTAAAAACACAGTTTTCGGAAACTAACCCCTATACCTATACTTTATCACAACATATGTTTCCTTATTTATCGAGGAAAAGAAGGTTTACCCCGGCCCCTGACCTACCACTCTCGGATTATAACGTATCCAAGTTGATTCCCGGTGTGAGTCGCATGGTTAACCATGCTTCAGATTTTTTTTTTTTTTTTCTAGCACTAAGTTCTGGTTTATATGAGACATGCTATATATATGATTCTATTGCAGTAATCGTTGAATAATTCTTGTTTGAAGTACTGGTAATATTGCATATATAAGTCACCTTTATGATGTTTAAAATGTCCTCTTAATCAATATAAAAAATTCAACTTATGAATATTATACCTTATAATTTGTATATATTTAATATTTCTATAAGTAATCAATAAGATATATTATTTTAAGGGATAATTACAACTCATGGACCAATTATTGTCTAATTATTGAGTCATGAATTAATGTTGATAAAATATCTAGTCATGATGCAAGGGCGAAAATGCTCCTCACTTAACCCGTTTGGCCTTATGAAACTAGTATAATACATTAGTTAGTGTACTATAACATACTATTATGTTAAACATAACTTACTTTCCCATTCTTCACAACATACTAGTTAGTAGTATAATTTCTCATGGTTAAGGGGTATTTGGCTATATGAAACTGGCATAACATATTAATGAATGGTCGATAATATACTATTATATTATGCATAACATATTTTCCTCTTATGTATAACATACTAGCTAATGTTGTAATTTATTGTGGTTGAGAGTGTTTAGTCTTATGAAGCTGGTATAATATATTAGTTAATAGCTTATGACATACTATTATATTTTATATAACATATTTTTCCGTTATGCGTGATTAGTTATTGATATAATTTTTTGTGGTTGAGAGGTGTTTAGCTTTATAAAGCTGATATAATATATAAGTTGTTGAGTATGCCTTGAATTTGTGAATTGGGTTTGGTTCATTATTTTGGAGCAACTTATTAGGAGCAAACCAAATACGGTCTGGGTTTGGGCTCATCTTTCTATTAGGGTTCTTTTGAGATGACTCAAAGAAATAAAGAGATGTTGTTCTGTTGTCGTCTTGGCTGGTGAGAGACTCTGGAAGAGAAATCAGAGTGAGAGAGTGAAGGAATACGACCTAGGGATCTAATATTTGGTACCCTGGTCGATTATGCTCTTGTAATTCTTGTTGCATAGTGGATTTTCTTCTCCTTGCCAGTGGAGTAGGCGACCCGGCCGAACCAAGTAATTTCTTTGCGTTCTTTCTTTCTTTTCATTCTTTGATTATTATTTGCACCGATTTACTGTTATATTCCGTGTTCGAATCTGCGTTTCTGTAACATAAGTTGATGGTATATAACATATTATTATGTTATGCATAATATATTTTTCTATTATGTATAACATATTATTGGTTTATTATTTTTTGTATAAACTAGTTCAAAAAGTTTAGTGAGAGCATTTGCATTATTGTATCCATAACTAATATTTTGCCAACAAGCTCCATGATTCGATATTTAGCCAACAATTGATCCATTATAATTCTCCCTTGTTTTAAAATGCCCGAGTTTTGTGAGTCACACTTTCGTGTGACCATCGTCTGTCAACTAATAATATTATGCTATGATGACTCACGAAAACGAGTAAAAACAAGTTCATTTTGTCTCAGGAAAAAAGGGACATCTCCTTTTTTTCTTATTTTAATTTTTTAAGTTCGTCTGCTCTGATCCCTCGATTCACTACTCCGAAGTCCTTCTGAGTACTTAATTTTCCCCCAAAATCGTTGTGAGTACTGTCTGAAAGAAACTTCAAGTAACCGTACTTAGCCGACTGCGATTATGAGGTTTCTATCCAAGAAGCTCTAGTCTCTAATTCAAAGTTCAAATACGAATTTGTTTATATGAGAATCCTAAGTTCAAATTGAAATTGATTTAATTCTGAAATGGAAATCATCCTAGTCGCATACTCAGAATAGTACTCTTCCTCTGCTAATCCGGTAAACAAGCCTTAGTTCCGAGGAGTTGTTTTCACTCCGTTGCATGAGTCACCCTGTATAGTTATGTGGGATGGTTCTCTTCATCATCTTCATCATCTTTGGACGCTTCTTTTCCGATGAAGAAAAGAGAAAGACGTTTACGTAAGAGAGTGGATGACCAGTCTCACAGATGAATCCTGTGACCCGAACGAGACACATTTAGGAACTCACATGTACAGCTCCCATCGATTATGCTATCTCTTTCTCGTCAATGGAGAAAGAAACTGTTGGATTCATCCTGTGACGCTAGTTGGCGTTTTCTTACCAGGTGAACAGCGAGTAGACGTCTGTTCGAGTTCCGATCGTTCGTTGTTTAGCGCGAGTACAAACTTCGAAAGAGAAAGACAGCTTCTCCCGTTTTTGGGTGCTTTAACCCTTGAGTTCCAACGGCAGCTGAACAGCAAAAGTTGGTGACTGGTTCAATTTATGAAACCGTTGGATATAATAATAATCAGATCTGGCTTTTGCTGGGCCAATTTGACTCACCAAGCAACCAGCCTAGGCCTCTCCTGTTTTTTCTTTCTTTTCTGTTCTGACGTCCAGCCCTTTCTTCTTCAGCGGCCACATGTACGGTGGCCATTGCTGAAATGACCCACGCGTCGAGTTCTTCTGAATCTTATGGTATGCAGAATTTATAGTTTATTACTTCCATTAAATATGTGAGTTTACCAATCCCTGTTCCATCCTTGGTAGTATATATAAGAGCTGGAAAGACCAGATGCTCACCATTGCTACAGAGATTTCCCGCCATGGCCGGGAAAGAGTCTGTAATCCCTCACTCGCAGGGAATGCAGGCTGGTCAAGGGGGGCGGTACGAGTTGCTGTTGAAGAGGTTCAGAGATTTGGAAGTGAGCCACAATAATCTTCAGGAGCGGTTTCAGGTATTGATTCAAGAGAGAGAGGAGGAGCAGAGAAGTGGAATATGGAGGGAAGACAAGGGAGTTGAATGCAAGAACGTGGGGTTGCTTCCGCCTAGTTTGTACCCAAATGTGTTACAATCAATGGGCCACGCCGTTCACATATGCCGGGTGGATACTGGAGAGATCTTTTACTGGTGCCCCTCTTTTCACTCTTTTCTTCTCTGAATCACGTTATCTGCTATTTCACATAAACTATCTTACATCGACTTTGTCAGCGAAGGTACATAGGTAGTAGTGGCAATGTCGAGACACTGTATTGATTCGAAAAAGAAATCCTGATCAAACATTCAGTCACGCTTAACTTCAATGAAAAATTCATTCTAGTTGACATAAAAGACGAATCAACCATGAAGGCAACAGCAGAAGAGATCATATAGCAGAGTCCCTCTGTTCAGTGATTGACATATTTTAATCATATTCCAGTAGATGCAGAGTTCCATTTTGCGTAAGTTATATGCGAACTTTACGCAGGGCAAGAGGTGGTAGATACCGCTAAGTCCTTCCTCTGTTTCCACTTATTGTAATACATGTCTGGTGCGATGTACTAATGATAAATAAATCACAAATAAGATTATGCCTGGTGAGAGATCCTTCTTACTCTCCTTCCCAACGACAACATTTTTTGGATGTGGTTCTTTGTTGCCTTCTGTTTTAAAGTTCTATTTGTTGACGATCATCTTAGTGAAGAGGTCCTTTCTCTCTTTACAGGAATAGGGCAGCTGAAAATCTCTATGGCTGGAAAGACTATGAAGTTCTTGGGCGAAAAGTGATGGATCTGCTTTTTGATGAGGAGTCGTATTCATTTTTCGAAAACATCATTGAGAGGTTGAGCAAGGATCAATCATGGTCAGGTCAGTTCCCATTAAGAAAACGATCTGGTGAAATGTTTATGGCGATGGTAACAGAAAGCCTATTGGTCGAGGATGGGGAGCTTCTTGGAATTATAACCATCTCAAGTGATGCAGCAGTTTTTACTAGCACGAAGTTGGAAAAGTTTCCATACCAAGATGCAAATAATCATGGTCCACAGAGAGGGTGGAAGATGAACGTAAAGAAGATTCAGTCGCAACCAAAGCCAAAGATTGCATCTGCCGTTTCTTATCTGGTGCGTGTGTTACCCAGTGTTATTTGACTTTGTTTTTCTACTACTCAAAAAGTAAAAATATTTGGTTACTACTTTCATTTAGATTTTATATTCCTTTGTTGCAAGCACTTAAGTATGTCTACATGAACTAAACAGGCATCAAAACTTTTCTCATCTCGTCAAGAGAATACACGAATAATTGGTTCTGTTATTGAAAGTGATATAATGCGTGAGCCTCATATTAATCAGTCTTTGAAGGTCAGAATGCTGGTAAACATAGATGTATCTTTTTCTTCAATTTTAATTTGTTTTACTGACAATGGGGCATCCTCTTACATTTTTTAAACAACAACAGAAGTCACAAGACACATTTAACAGTAGACCATTCCATATGGAAGTGGAATCTCAAAAATTTTCTTCCATTGAAGGCAGACTAAGTTTCAATAAGAGAACTCCATCCCATGCTCTAAGGAAGTTTTCTGACAGAAGAGAGCCTGAGGCCCACTATGAAAATGGGAATAACTTTGCTGTGGTAAACCAAACAATGGTAACCAGCGTGCTGGAATGTCATGAATGTTCAAAGATGGTTTCCACCCCATATATTTTGCCTGAATTAAGGCTTGAGGACAGAATAGTCAAAGAAGTAGATCATGAGAAGACATCTGAGAACTCCCACGCTAAGAATAGACACCAAAATGAAGAAATACCTAACTCGCTTTCAAGCTCAGGAGAGAGTGTTGATAATGGCGAAACATCATTTCAAAGATCCAAGGAAGGAAATTCAATGACTGACTGTGAGATTCTCTGGGAAGACTTACAGTTAGGGGAGGAGGTTGGGCAAGGTATGTATAAGTGCTTTCCTGTTTCTATTAAGTCTCTTCCAGGCAAGAACAGTTTCATTTATAACCTACTCTCTCTCTCTCTCTCTCTCTCTCTCTCTCTCTCTCTCTCCCTCTCTCTCATTTGGCTTCCCTCTCTCTCTCATTTGGTCTCCCTCTCTCTCTCACTTGGTCTCCCTCTCTCTCATTTGGTCTCCCTCTCTCTCATTTGGTCTCCCTCTCTCTCATTTGGTCTCCCTCTCTCTCATTTGGTCTCCCTCTCTCTCATTTGGTCTCCCTCTCTCTCATTTGGTCTCCCTCTCTCATTTGGTCTCCCTCTCTCATTTGGTCTCCCTCTCTCATTTGGTCTCCCCTCTCTGTTCTCTCTGTCTGTTCTCTCTTATATATATCTCTATATATATATGTCTCTCTAATATATAACTCTATATGTTCTGTCTCTGTTCTTTCTCTCTGTTTATATATATATGTTTATTATATATCTGTTCTATATATCTCTGTTCTCCCTATATATTGTTTATTTTATATATATGTTTAATATATATATATGTTTTTATATCTCTGTTTACTCTATTCTATATATATCTGTTTATATATATATGTTTATGTATATATACATATATTTTATATATATGTTTTATATATATATATGTCTGTTTATATATATATTTTAATATATTTATAATATGTTTATATTATATATTTTATATATCACTGTTTTTAATATATATATATTTATGGTTTTAATATACATATACACACACACACACACACACACACACACACACACACACACACACACACACATATGCACACACACATACACACACACACATGCATACACACACACACACACACACACACACACACACACACACATGTACGAGCATCCACACACATCATGTTTCACCCTTTTTTTAGTAATGATGCTAATTGAGTCTTGCTCTTGTGTGTTTGACAACATATATCTATGTTTCTTTCTAAATGGTTCTTGAGTACCATTTTTCTTTGTTGGGAGATGGATGTTCCTCTCCATCTCTATTGATTATTTTTATATGGTTCTTATTCATTATTTGTATTTTTTAGGTTCATATGCTGTTGTTTACCGAGGAATATGGAATGGATCGGTACAACTTTGACAATTTATCTTCTGTGACATTAATTTCACATCTGCCACTGATAAGGACAAAGTACTCTATGATCCTCTTAACCTGAATTGACTCAATGTTTTGTTTTCTTCAATCAGGATGTTGCAATTAAGGTTTATATAGAAAATGAGTACCATGATGGGATTTTGCTAGATTACAGAAAGGAGGTATGACAAAGCATACAACAGTAATCCACAACTTGTACAAGTTTTTTGTTCACATAAAAGGGTTATCTCTGACTGAGCTTTTCTTCCAAAACCTCAGATTGAAATAATGAAAAAGTTGAGGCATCCCAATGTCTTGCTTTTCATGGGTGCAGTGTACTCACCTGATCGGCTTGCAATAGTGACAGAATTCATGCCCAGGTATTGAAATGGATAAAATAGTCTGATGTATGGATAAAGGTTTTACAACACGTCGTTTCCCCTCTTTCATTTCTTGCAGTATGGCCTGAGTTGTTACAAGCTAATTTAAATTCTAAATTGTACAGGGGAAGTCTCTTCAAAGCATTGCACAAGAACAATCAAGTCTTGGACATAAGACGTCGTCT
Source organism: Aristolochia fimbriata (assembly GCA_019845555.1). Classification (NCBI taxonomy): domain Eukaryota; kingdom Viridiplantae; phylum Streptophyta; class Magnoliopsida; order Piperales; family Aristolochiaceae; genus Aristolochia; species Aristolochia fimbriata. The sequence goes on from CM034079.1 coordinate 9,098,090, forward strand.
GCGAATGGCCCTTGATGTTGTACGTTTTTACTTCCGATGCTCTTTCCTTTTAGTTCCAACAACCTTTGCACACACTTCCACGTAAAAAGTTCTATAAAAGGATAACGTGCAAGTATGTTTACAATAAGCTGAATTTTTTCTTGGCAATGGACTACAATTTTTTGGTAGGCAAGAGGCATGAATTATTTACATCGTAGAAATCCACCAATAGTGCATAGAGATCTGAAGTCTTCGAACTTGCTTGTTGACAAGAATTGGACTGTCAAGGTAAGAGCTGTCCAATGAACTCTACTTACATCATGGAAGTCTGATCTACTGAATGACTGGATTATCCACCATGGGACCATTAGGTTGGAGACTTTGGCTTATCTCAGTTGAAGAAATCAGCTTTTTTAACTGCAAAATCTGGGAGAGGAACGGTAAGGATCCTTTCTCTTCTATAAGTCGCAATTTTAGCTTGTTAGAGTAGCTAGAACTGCTGACTGTGATTGATCTCATTAATCTGACCATGTTCTTGAGATACTTAAGATGGTTGATACTTATGTTTTGTAGGAACCAATAATTAACTTCTTAGAGTAACAGGTTTGTTGATGTTTTGCTACTGTACTTTATATATAAGAAAAGTACAAATTTGTAATCTTGTATGTCAATAACTTTAGTTAAAGATTGAGCCCGGTTCCACCCCAAAATGGCAAGCCAATTCAGGCAACCTATTTGCCCAATCTTATAACTCAATATGGTTGCTTAAACCTTTTCAATATTAGATATTTCCCACCCCACATTCCCCCACATCTAGGCTTACACATATCAGGCCTTAGACCTAAGCACAAACTCTCAATGGAGTAGTGAGTAATAAAGTCTCACCTCATGGAGCCCACGAACAAATTGTATCTTACATCGTGGACCCTACAAATAAATAAATTGGGTCCTACCTCATAGAGCTCACTTGTAAACAGGAGAGCTCATTGGCATTGGCCCATGAAAACCTTCTTTAATACCTACTTTATAAAAAAACCCTGCTTTAATAGCATGTTAAAGATTGAGCCGAGATCCACCCCAAAATGACTAGCCAATTTAGGAGGCCTATTGTCAAAGCTTATAATTCAATGCCTTGTTTAAAACCTTTTTAATGTGGGACTTAGGAGAGCCTTTTTAGCAAAGTATTTATTAGTGGTTTTAGCTGATTTAGGAAAGTATTTATTCATGGTTTTTAGCTTATTCAGGTAAGACATAAAGGGAGTTTCTATTTAATTTTCTTATGGGATTTCTACTGCATCAAGTGTCTTTCAATTTGGTAAGTAGCAATGCAATTGTAACAAAGAAGTTTATCATAAGACATGCAAAGGCATTGTAACCTACTTTGGCAATACCCTGATGGTTTTAGAGTATAATCTGAGACATATGATGTAAACTTTAATGGGTTTTGAATAATATTAAGAAGTTCTACTTTTGATTGTTGGAATACGTTGTTTTATGCTCTTTCTACGGTTCTGTAAGTGTTGTTCCTTTGTTCGAGGTAGATATTCAATGAGGTGTTCCAACACCATGTATAGCTTTACATTCAAAAAATTAGCACAGGCAATTATAAAGTATAAGGCAAGGACACCCAATATGGTATCGCAGTTCGGAACCACACATTCTTACTTTGTGGGGCACTGTGGCCTAGAGTGATAATGAATTCACTATATCAATAATGTTTGCACAAGCATGAATGGGCTTACATTATAGCAAACATCAACGCCTTCAATGACGACAAGATTGATTAGTTGATACATATTAAGAAGCACCTTGATAAGTACTGCTCCTCAGCATGAGCAGTCTAAATTATCACCCTACACTGCTCCTCAGGAAAGCTCGGTCTCTTTCTCACACAAACTTCATCTGTGTCTAACAATGCTCAGTCTGTTTCCCACAGATTTCAACACTGCGTACAACACATCATATGCTTAATGCTTCTATATCAAGCAAATATAGGAATAAGCTTTTCTCCCAATGGCACTCCTCCAATTTAGCCCAGCATATGCTCCCTGAATATTGTGTCATTTGACATTGCTCTCTAAACATCTATCTCCATATCTTCTGCATCTTCAGCTTGGCATCCATCACCATGAAAACTTCTGCAGTCTAATCCTACCATCCCTGCAAGTACCCAGTTTGATTGCTCCGCATGTCAACCTGGAAAGCATCGATGCAGTGTGTTTCACTCAAGTCTTCATCAAAGTCGTCCATTCGAGTTAGTACAATCTGATGTTTAGGGGCCATGAAAGTTCCCACTAGTGCTTGTTATAGTTCTTTCATTTCATTTATAAATGATTTTAGTTGAGTCACTTGTTGTTTCTCCTCCAGGAAAAGTCCGAGGTTATGGATGTATTTAAAAAAAAATTGCTTTTGAAATAAAAACTCAAATTAATCTACTGTTTGCATTCTCGGTCTGATAATGGGCTTGAGTATATGAGTAAACAATTTTCTCATTTCTGTAGTACTCAAGGCATCATCCACCCAACCTCCTGTGTTTATATGCCTCAACAGAATAAGGTGGCTGAGCAGAAAAAATGGCATTTACTCAAGGTGGCACGCACTCTTTTGATCCATTGCAATGTCCTGCGGATATATTGGAGTGATGCCATTTTAACAGCATGTTAGATCAATCGTATGCCCTTCTATTACCAATGGCAAAGTTCCACAGTCTGTCCCGCAACCAAATTCATGTCTATTCCATCTTTACCCACGTGCTTTTGGGTGTGTATGTTATGTTCACAATACTGGTTCTTCCTTTGGTAAACTCACACCTTGTTCTACTCAGTGTATTTTTCTTGGGTATCCTCGACATAAAAAAGGATACGGATGTTATGACCCTACTTGTAAAAAAATGTTTGTATCTACTGATGTAATGTTTCTAGAACATCTTCTTTACTACTGCAACTCCTAGTGAAGAATTGCCTATCTGCAGATTCCTCTCCACTACCACTTCCAGTGTTCAGTGCACCTAGCAATTGCCCAGACCTTTAGACATCAGATCCTTCTACTAATCAGTCCTTTCATGTGTATCATCATCGCCCTAAAACTAAACCAGTGTCACTTCCCGAGCCTGCGCCTGAGCTTGATCCAGTTTCTTCTGCTCCTTCAAGTTCTCAAGTTGATGATCATCATTTACCCATTGCCTTATGGAAAGGTAAATGTTCATGTAATGTTCCACATTTTCAACAGTTTGCATTATTCTTGTCTAATATCTTCATTCCATCTTGAGTCAATGATGCTTTGTCTTCTCGTGAGTGGAAGTCTGCAATATATGAGGAGATTCAAACCTATTAGCCTGGAATACGTGGTCATTGGTGGAACTGCCTCGGGGTGCTAAAGTAACAGAATGGATATATATGGAAGACTATAAGTCTGATGGTACTTTGGATAGGTATAAGGTGAGACTGGTAGCCAAAGGCTATACTTAGTTTGGAGTTGATTTCTTTGATACTTTTTCCCCTGTTGCTCGTTTGTCTACTATTCAGATTCTCATTTCTGTTGCTACTCACCACTGTTGGCATTTGTTTCAATTAGATATAAATAATGTCTTTCTATATGGTGACTTAAAAGAGGGGTTGTATTTTTTTTTTGAGGAAAATGCTTTGTTTTTATTGCATATTTGATAGTCAAAGTACAAAAAGTGGGGTCATCCTCAACACATGTGAAGAGAGGTGAGCCTCTTCTTTAGCTAAAGAGTCTGGCACTGAGTTGGCAGCTCTAGAAATACATGACCATTTTTTTTTTTAGGAAAGTTGCTTGTTTTATTCAATATATGAGGAAAATATCATACAAAAGGTGGGGTCGTCTTCACCTCAATGGAGGTGAGGACAGTTCCCTGCCCAGCCAAAGTGTTTGCCACAAAGTTGGCAGACCTGGGAATACAGATCCACTCACAAACAAATGAAGATGAGGACATGGTTAAATAAAAAATCTCTCTAAATAAATACAAAAATCTCCAAGGAGGGGCTGAAGTTTGACTACACCAGCCAATGACATTCTTGGAGTCTCCTTCCACTATGAGCTCTCCTATGAAGTGAGTGCGGAATAGGCGGATAACGTGCAGGACAGCATGAACTTCCGTGGAAGTGGAGTTATCATGACCCAATGGTTCTGAAGATCCATCCACACTCCCCCTGGGTGGGTAGGAATATGTTACGCACCTTGCCGATATTCCAAAAGCTCAAGAGCTGATGGAACAAGGACGGCTAGTGATATTTTTCGCATCCAAAGCTGAGATTTTTTACATATACGCTCCATGTTGAGGGGGAGTGTTAGAAGACGCGTAGTTAGATAATTTTTCTTATAGGGGTATTTCTGTAATTCTAGACACTAGTGATATTTTTCAAGATGTCAATTTCGGTATTTTTAGGTTGTCGTGGGGTGTGCGGTTTATTTAGTTAGTCATTTAATTTCCTGGTTATTTGAGTCATGGCTTAAGTAATCTACATGAGGGGTAAAACTGTAATTTTGTGTTATTAGGGTTTATCACTTAATATAAAAGAGGAATGTCTAGAGAGACAGAATAAGCTAACTTTCTTTTTCTCATTTTTTAAGCAGAACTCTCTCTTCTCCTCCTCTCTCCCTTTTGGTGCTTACTTTTTGCCTTTTCTAACTCTGGCAATTTTCAAAATTCAGAAGGTGGCATTCTCCTCACCTTTTCTGGTCTTGGTGGAATTATTGACTTAGCTGAAGTGGAAATTTTTGGTGGTTCTCTTGCACTTAAGGACTTTTAGAGATGGGAACTGTTGAGCCCCAAGTGTTTGGCCTCTTTTTGGTCAAATAGGGCAAAATTCGGATATGAAATTTGACCTACAAAGGTGGATTAGTTGTTATGTTGTATATGTTAAAAATTCCTTACACGTTCTTTTATCATTATATCTTTATTGTCATGATCAGACATCCCTTACATAGTGCTAACACTTGCACTAGAAAAGTGGATCTGGTCTAGTCCCAGATCTGTCCCAGGAAGTGTCCATTGCAACAACCAACTCTTGCAACGTGTTCAGTTATGGTTGAATTTTTAGGGACCTCAATGTTACAGATATATTAGGGTTAGTTAGGATTATGACCTCTTAGTGGGACTAATTATGGGTTTCCATAGCTTAGGCACTTTATTATGACTTATAAGTCTTCTAGGATTTATTTGTAAATGTTGGAATGGACTAAACCGTAATATCGTATCTTTTGATTTGTTATAAATAAGAAGTCATTCCCCTGGACCGATTAGGCCAGAATTAATGAAAAACTCTAATATCTTGTTCTCTTCTCCCCTCTTTCTCCTTCTTCCCCTTTTGCCTTATTCAAAACCCTAATTCTCTCTTCTTCTCCCTCGTTTCCCCTTTTAAACCCTAATTCCTCTTCATCCCTTTGCCTTTACGGATTAGAATCGTAACAATTGGTATCAGAGCAGTCGATTCTTGGCCAAATTTTTGTTTTACTCCCTCAAGCTCTCCTTTTTCCCGGGCTCCTTTCTCTAGTTCTCTTCTTTCCTAGCCTCTGTTCTCAAAAATCTTCATCCGCTTTTCTCCTTTGCCTGTGGACTCCCTTTTTCGACTAATGTATCACCGTGGCAAAAAATATCAATCTGTTAACTGTGGGAAGTGTTGATTCCGGCTGAGTTGGGGGTCTAGTGATTCTTGTTGGTCGTCTTACTCAATTGAAGTAGTCTTACAAGTCTAAATTTTTGTTTTTCCTTATCGATCCAAATTGTTACATTAAGTGCAATTATTGACGGATTAGGTCTTGTTGAGAATTGTAACTTGTTGGGATGCCGTGTGAAGAACAATGGCTCTTATGACATTATTGTAGTTGATGAATATTGTTTACAACATCTTTTCTTAGGAGAAAGGTTTATGACACTTGTCGTTTACTGTTCTCTCCATAAGTGTTATCGCTCAAAAGCAAGTGCCGGCATTTTATTGGAACGTGGTAACCACATAAGACACAACATGATGACATGTGCTGCTAATGACTGCATAGGATTTCAATTTGTGATGGAAGCATAGGCAAGTCTCTGATTTTTATGGTTTTTATCTGAGAGATCATACCAGCAGAACTTTTGGCAGATTTTCTTATGTGGTTCTAACTCTTACTCTTCTTTTGGTAACTCTGATTTGGAAGCCAGAATGCTTTTCGGGGTTTTCTATTCTGATTCATCAATTCGACTACATCAATTATTCTTTTGACATGAATAGTGATCTGCATATTGTCAATTTGTAAGGATTGTAATTGGGGTCCAAGTAATTGTCGAAGTGTTGAGTATAGTGCCAATTAGAGAGTGAATTCAGATTGCTCCATCGTATTCCTTGATTTGAATCTCGTGTAGAGATGGACAACCATGACAAGGCACAATTCCATAAACTCTTGCCAGTGAGACCTATAAATGTCTGATTGGTTTCCAATTGAATATTAGACTATTGATTCTTGACATGTTGTTACATAGTGAATGAGCACAACTTCAGAATTGTGTGCACTGTTGTCTATGGTAGGCTCCCTGTCCAAATTTAATTACGACGTGCTTCTATACCTTGGTCAAGCATACGATATTCGAAGACAATGCTTGGAGATTTGTTTGCTCCCCTATATTTTCTTAAACTCCTTCTGGCTTACTACTGGATTTGATGGTGTTTCTGCTGAATTCTAGGTAGAGGGTGGACTTGGTGTAACAGAAGCAACAATTACATTGAGTGGAAAGAAAGCAAAACAAAGTGAGAAAAAAAATAGTTGGTTTTAATATTGGTAACGGATTATGAGTGATATCTCAGGACATATGGATTGCCTCGAGGCTAATATGATAGCTCTCAAAGCTTCAGTGGCTGCCTTACAAAGAGTCCAAACTTTTCTTGGTTTGGGGTGCTTTAATCTGGCCACTCAAAAGCAAGCAGAGGTACAGGTTCTTCTCCAGTCACAATCAATGTTTGGGCCACTTGAGCTGCTGTCATTGCCATTCGGGCCATTTATTCCATTGTTGGACCCTCCGCTTCCACCACTATCGGATTTAGAACATTATCCGCTGCTTCCATGGCTGACTTCTCCACTTGGACTTTCTCTTCTACCATCGCCAATGTCACACCTTATGCCATGGACGACCCCGTTGAGGCTCTTCTCATTGATTCGCCTCTGTCGAACTATTCACGGCCACTGGTTCAACTGGTTGCTTCTAGGTCGGTTCTTCAGATGGACTTCCCTATATCCGATGCAGATTTGCCCTCACCACAATGGATTATCCACCGTCATCCTTTTGATGACACCTTTCGACCACATTGCCTAGATTTTCATCCTTCGGCTACACGTCTACAGCTACCATGCCAAACATACTTGACTCCCCTCATTTGCCAGATTTGTGTTCTCCTCCGGCATTATCAAATAAAGATGATCAACTGCCGTCCAAATTTGATGTGGGCAGCTTTGTCATATTTCATGGAAATTTCTCTACCACTGTCTTTTTTATGCTACTCCCAACAGTCCCCAGTCTGCCAAAGTTTGGGTGCCCTTCCACTTCCTTCATGCCACACCAAACAGATTATCATCCTTATGTCTCTTATGTCATCATTATTGCTGATACAACCTTGTTACCACATGATCGCGACATGTCATGGTTAATTGCTTGGTTTGTTGGGTTTTTTTTTTTTTCATTGTGAACCTTGGGGACAAGGTTCATTTCAAGGGAGGTGGAATGTTACAGATATATTAGGGTCAGTTAGGATTATGACCTCTTAGTGGGCCTAATTATGGGTTTCCTTAGCCTAGGCACTTTATTATGATTTATAAGTCTTATGGGATTTATTTTTAAGTCCATGTTGGAATGGACTAAACCGTAATATTGTATCTTTTGATTTATTTTATATAAGGACTCATTCCCATGGACCGATTAAGCCAGAATTAACCAAAAACCCTAATCTCGTGTTCTCTTCTCCTCTTTTTCTCCTTTCTTCTTCCCCTTTTCCCATATTCAAAACCAATTCTCTCTTCTCCCTCATTTCCCCTTCTAAACCTAATTTCTCTTCATCCCTTACCGTTACAAATTAGAATCGTGACACTCAATGGTTTCTTTACAACTATAAAAGGGAGACTGAGTGATTGAGAGAGTGAACAATTTGGGGAGTCTCTTGCAATGAGGAGTGTGTTAAAGAGTTTGGGAGGAATGTTTCTGAGTACACGAGTGAACGCAAGTGATAGATCTGTTCTATGGAGGGGAGGGAATTAGAGAGAGTAGTGTTTATAAGAGTGTCTTGTGTCCGTTCATCAGATTGTAAGTGAGTTGTAATTCCATTTGTGTTTGGTTGTTGTAATTTCTTACAATTGTGAATAAATTCTTTGCCTTGGGCTAAAAAACTCGTAGTATCAGTGCTTTGTGGCAGTTTACTACATTAAACAAATATTGTGTTACACTTCTTGTTTAGTGTTTTTTGGTTGTTCTTTAGTTCAAATTGTTGTAGCAGTACTACTGTTGTAACAACTCAGTGTTGTGACAGTGTTGAAGTAACACCAAACTCAAACTTTCAGGAACTTCTCTCATATTCATCATGAAAGTAACAACATTGGCATCATTAACTGGTGTTTAGGTATTAAAGCATCTTGTCATAGGCAAGCTAGTTATTGTAATTAAATTTAGAGTCTGAGTATTTTAGTGACTGAAGAGTCATGTAAAACTTTCAGCTATTGGGCATGCTAACTCATTGCCTCAAAAAGTGTCTCTCTTGAACAGCATGTTGTGAGAGAATTCCTCTGTTGACATTTCTTTGGTCTTTTGGCCAGTATTGATGCATTCATTCTTTCAAAAAAATTTAAAATAAAATAATGATAAGCTTTTTGAATAGTCAACATGCCTGAAAGTACACAGCTTCCAAAATCTTTTCAAGATAACAAATTTTACCCTTAAAAAAAGTATGACAGGTGCAATAGTATATGTTCCTATGCCATTACTTTGGAAAAGATGTTTTCCATACCCTACTGATCACCTGTTCAGATAGAAAAGGCAATCTTAGATCCATTCCTTTGGATTTGATTTTCGGGTGGTGACATTGAAATTGTTAGCCTTGCATCACACGATTTGGCCATGATTGTTTCCTTATGACTACTTCACTATGCCTTTCCTAAGTAGCCACGTAGCTGCTCCCAGAAGGGTGGTAGTGGTACATGGAGATTGTGATGTTTTTGTCTGTATGGATAAAAATGGTGACCGAGTTGTCTGAGATTGTAGAGGCCTTTTGCTCTATTGAACTACTACACAGGTTTCTCAAATCTTTGCATTAGAAACGAGATAACTAAATTGTTGCTTTTGCCAAGCTAAATGTAAATGTGCTTGATGCAGCTGCTGTAGGCTTGTCATTCTATATATTCTCTGTTTCCTAAATTGTATTCTTCAATAGAGTGAATATCTCCCAGTTTCTAACGAGATCCTTTTCAGTAATGTCTAGATTGCAAAGATATCCCCTGTCAGTGTTTCCCTTATTCATATAATTTGATGCAGCCTCAGTGGATGGCTCCTGAAGTCCTCCGGAATGAGCCTTCAAATGAGAAGTGAGTGCTTGTGGTTGAAGGAATAATGTATACTGCAGAAGGACTTATTACTATTACAAGCTAAACTTACATCATCTTTGAACAGGTCTGACGTATATAGCTTTGGTGTTATTTTATGGGAGCTAATGACTGTATCTGTTCCATGGACTCACCTTAATTCCTTGCAGGTAAGCCCGATTAAATTTAGGGAGGCCATCTAGAGGTTTCTAGTAGTTATGTCCAATGAAAGATTACTGCAGAGGATAGTTGCAAGTGCGTCCAACAGAAGTTTACTAAGACCTATGAGAGGTTCCTATAATTGTGTTTATATTTAGCTAAAATGTACAATATTGACAATAACAGGCAAGCCATGGGGTAGTCATTGATAATATCGTCTCAATATTTGTCTCACCTTACCTGTGTTCTTCTGTGAATTACTCTGCAACTTGCTCCATTTGACCTTTTTGTCAACTGATGAAAGGTCGTGGGTGTTGTTGGATTCATGGATCGGAGACTGGATCTACCTGAAGACCTTGATCCTCGGATCTCATCCATCATCCTGGATTGCTGGCAAAGGTGGACGAAGCTTATCCATCATGATTTTCAACTCAATTCTTAAGCAAAACTAATGGACTTTTTTTGTTTAAATGCATAGTGATCCTGAAAGCCGGCCCTCTTTTGGCGACATACTACAGAGGATGGGTGAACTGATCCAGAAGGGAGTGGCAGCTCCTGCACAAAGAAGTTCAGAGCCTGAAATTTGAGGAAGGTATCCGAGAGTCTTGGAGAGCTTCCTTGGTGCACTGTTCCAACAAGGCTGCAACGAGAACGTTTTTTAGGAGAATGAGGGGAAGTTGACAAAGCTATCGGAGTAGTGAGAAGGATCTCGTGAAGGCATCTGGAAAATATCGTCGTTAGATGACAACAATGTCCATTCGTACAACGCATGATGCAGCTCCTCGGCTTTTGGACATAGAATAGGTCGATGATGAGTACTGCTATATTTAGATAAATTATACGAAACCCTACAAATTTGCAACAGCGGCGTCAGAAAAGCAGGAGCAGGCACCTTCTTCAAGCGGTTGGGAGCAAAGATGATGTGGGGTCATTTTACTGAGTGTCAGGAGCAAAGCGTTTGACGTTCCCTGCGAGTCCGCTCGACCTCTGCCAGTATAAGTTGTTTTCCATATCTACTTACATTACATAACAGTAGGGGTCGGCACGGGTTTGGGTTGGATTTTTTAAAACTCAAATCTGACTCGACTTATATAACTTGAAACCTGAACTCATGAAAAACCCATACGTGTTTTAAAACCCAAACCTGAACCCGAACCTTGAACCCGACCTGAACTACAATTTTACAAACCTGCACCCGACTCGACCCGATAAAAACCCGACGGGTTTTGGCAAAACCTGAACCCGACCCCAAAAACTTAAATTTTTAATATATTTTTTAAATAAATTAATAAAAAATAAAAACCTGCAACCCGAACTCGACCTGACCTGATGTCAGGTTTGAATTTTCAAACCCAAACTCAACCCGTGGGTTGGATTTGGAAATTCAAACCCGGGATTTTTGGGTTGGGTTGGGTTACCTGAAAAACCCGACCCGATGCCCACCCTTATATAGCAGTAATGCTTTCACAAATACCTCATAAGTCTCATAACTTCGGAGGAATTTACTCTCTGTGAGAATTAATTTTGTAGGGAACTAATAAGATTTAATTCATTAAATCTCTCGCAAGTGAGGCATATAGTTTTAGCTTATTACAGGAAATCTTTTCTGGGCGACTATTTCAAGTAAGAAGATATAGAGAATGCAACTGATTTTGAAAATGTGAAGGGAGGTTTTCCCTCTCCCCTATACACGGCATCAACCACTCTTGGACGAGCAACTTTTGTATCAAGAAACAAAAGCTTGGTAGTACAAAAAAGGGGGATAAGTAGAAGATATTTGGACTTTTTAAGTCTGGCAGGGGAAGCTGTATTAAAAGAAAGAATTTAGATGACAACGCAAGCACCCACACTCTACTCGAACTTCCAATGCACTTAATACACTTAATACAGGTCAATTTTACTCGACCATAAAATTGATCTGGATTTTAATCTGGTTCACGTAAATAGCCTTGAATAAGGTCCGGAAAAGTCACCCCCCCATAAAAGTCAAGAATAGAATCCACAACCTCCTCTCAAACTGAGTGTACCCAAACAAACACAACATGATCATTGACGTGCATAAAAGGACAATAAAAATTTACTCGACACTCTTGTATGGTTCCACCCTTGGTTCAACCCCTAGTTCAACCCGGTCGAACCAGGTTTGACCCAACCGGGCCTATCCACCTATTTGATGAACAGATTGGTTTTTAAAAAACTGCTTTTCACCGCTTTTAACCGGACTTTTCAGGACCGCAGCGCACGATCTCAGTACAGATTGGCATTGACAAAAGAAAATACTGTGTGCAAGACAAGCACTTCCAGCTGGTAGATTACACGTACCTTCACAAGCAGGGGTTACGCTTTAACATCTCTCAATCAACAGACCCTGAAACTATTTACAGAGCATTTTCACTTCCAGGAGACTGTTACACCCACTATCCCATCTCAAAGCCGCTTCAAATTTTTCTGGCTGCTCTAAGGCTATATTCATGCTTCACCAGGCTAGCCCTCAGCAGCATTGAACGAACATCCCTATCAAATTCCACCCCAGTCTGCAGGACCCGCTGGAAAGTTGCATTCCTCTGATCAGCATGTCTTGCATACAGAATCTTGTTGTGTGAATCAATTCGTGCCTGCAGCCCACACGATGCTCAGAAATTTGAATGGCAGTGGAGGAGCCACAACAAATATAAGAAGCTTTCCATTACAGAGAATTTGAAGTCTCTAAGCAAGAAATAAAAGAACAGGACAGATTTTATTTTTCTTGTGCTAGTTCAAATATATTTTCCAAACAAAAAAAACAAAGCAGAATACACTCTTCTTTAAGGAAACAATACACTACTTCAGTTTACATCAATAACATATTTGTATTTCTCAAAAAACACTCGTACGATGCCTGGCAACCACACCAGACATCAGAAAACAAAAATTAGTTAAAAACAACTCCCAAAGAGTTGACATGCATGTCACAATGAATAATTATAAATTTTAGATAACCATTGAGAGTTGACCTTGATTTGTACCATGAAAACAGAAAGACACTTCTAAGGTAGCTCTATCTGCTTCCATACTTTTCCTCGAAACTTCTTGGCTAAAAGAGGCCCTAACCTGACAAAAGTCAGAAGTGGAAGTCGGTCACTGTTGCCTTTGTTCAGTATCAGCTTCAGCAAAGCCTAAGCTGCATACTAGCTTGGGTTAGTTCAGCAAAATGGAATTGACTTTGAGCCTTGACCAATAGCTCAGGTGGCCTCAGGTGGGTAGATATCACAGGTCTCGAGTTCAAGTCTCCTAGGGGACATTAGGAGGGTAATGGGGTTCACTAGTTTAAAAAAAAAAAAAAAAAAAAAAGGTATTGACTTTAGGTAACCTAAAACCCAGAGTATCTTTCTTTAAATGTTAAAATTTAAAAAAAAAGGTTCACAAATCAACTTTTGAAGATACCAAAACACTAGAAGGATGGACAAGAGTAGGCGCAAAATTGAAACTCAGTGAGCAGCGTACACTGGATTGTGATCGAGGAGTAAAACCCAGACTATCTTCAGGAGGAAAGCCTAGACACTCAAGGAGCAGCATACACTCCAGGAGCAAAACCCAGACTATCTTCAGGAGGGCAGTGATAGAAAGAACCTGAGAGCAGCGTACACTGGATTGTGGTGAAGAATCAGTGCAGGAAGGAATAAAAGGACAAGACCTGTGACCTTGCATCAGAGACTTGATGAAGTAGATCCTCCAAATAAACAAACCCGGGATACTAAGGTGGCAAGCTGAAGAGGGGCCAAAGCTATGGTGCCCAAGGGGGAGAGGAGGTCAATCAAAATCCTAGTGCCATCACGATGAGCTATATGCCCAACTTCCCAGCACCTTATGTGTGGACAGTAGCAACTTTTGTTGCAGAGAGATTTCGAATAGATTCCCAATTTGTTCTGACAATCTTCAAGAGTAGGTGCATCCTATGCAGAATAGTGCAAATCAGAGCTGGAAGAATTTTGTTGCAAATCTACCTTCCCTAGGTGGCGACTGGCTTCTCGGTATTGGAACCAGTGCACATCTGTACTACGAGGATTCAGGTGGAGTCTACATCCATTAGGTGGTGGCCGACTTCTTGTCGTTGGAGGCCCTACTGGTTGAGGGTGTGTCCATTCAGGACGACATAACAAGCGCTTAGTGTGAGTAGCCATAGGCATGAGCAATAGACTCAGAGCAACATCCAATGACATGCGCGTCTTGTTCTCTCAATCCAGGTAGGATAAAGGTGCTAATGAGCTTCATCTCCGTGTAGTGTCTCACGTCAATTGGCAGCCTAATGATTGGGAAGGGCTGTGTAGATGATCAGAGGATTACTGATACAGAAGTCACATGCCTCATTTTCGGGTGACAGGTGCCAGCTCATGTGGTTGAAGAAGGAAGAGGATTGCAATTCAGTGCAAAAATCGCTGGATGTGGACTTGATGATCCAAGTCGGGAGACTTATCAATGGCAACAGGCAACTTAAAAGCAGCGAGAAGAATCTGGCTATGGCTGGCCAATTGAGCACCTAGTGCAAGGAGATCTTCCTGACACCCCTGGGCACAATTTACAACTTCTTGACAATAGCTCTGGTAAGGTTACTATTCTATTGAGGTAGAGAGATTAGCTAGTTGATTGCTTTAATTAGAGATTTCATCCACTGAAATAGATATCGCCATTGTTGCTTTCATTTTCTTCCCTAACAAGATCCAAGTGGCAAGACGTTGATACATGAGCTCAAATGCTGGACTTGGCAAGGAGAATGGTGAAATTGCTAAAGCAAGCAGTAGTAGAGTGAGGACAAACAAGGGCCGGCGATGATCATTATATTGTGGAATGCGAGAGCTAACTAGCAGCAAAAGCAATCAAAGTCATAGAAGTTATTCCTGACCAACATGCATGGTTAGTTATTCTACAGGAAACCGAGTTGGAGTGTTTAGAGGATAGGATGGGGTATGGGAGCTTGTGCCTTTCAAGAATGCAACTTGAATCACTCTTGATGTTGTGGGTACCTTGGGTTCCTCATTGCAATTAGTATCCCCACCCTACCCATCCCCCCCAAGTGTCCCCACCCTACCCATCCCCACCAAGTATCCCCACCCTACCCATCCCCCCCAAGTGTCCCCACCCTACCCATCCCCACCAAGTATCCCCACCCTACTCATCCCCGCCAAGTATCCTCACCCTATGGGTCCCCACCCTATTTACTCATATTGTATCCCCACCCTTTTTACCCACACTGTATCCCCACCCTGTACCCACCCTACATCCCCACCCCTGTGTCCCAACCCTATATGCCTTGGCAATATCCCCACCTTTTATCCCCCATAATTTCCACCCTATCATCCCTACCAGGTATCCTCACCCTATGTGACCCCACCTGTATTCCCACCCTAAACATCTTCTCCATGTTTCCCCACCAAATATCCCCACCCTACCCATTCCCACCAAATGTCCCCCCGCTACCCATCCCCACCAAGTATTGCCACCCTACAAATTCCCACCAAGTATTGCCACCCAACCAATCCCCACCAAGTATAGCCACCCAACCAATCCCCACCAAGTATAGCCACCCAACCAATCCCCACCAAGTATAGCCACCCAACCAATCCCCACCAAGTATAGCCACCCAACCAATCCCCACCAAGTATAGCCACCCAACCAATCCCCACCAAGTATAGCCACCCAACCAATCCCCACCAAGTATAGCCACCCAACCAATCCCCACCAAGTATAGCCACCCAACCAATCCCCACCAAGTATAGCCACCCAACCAATCCCCACCCAGGTATAGCCGCCCAACCAATCCCCACCAAGTATAGCCACCCAACCAGTCCCCACCAGGTGTATAGCCACCCAACCAGTCCCCACCAGGTATGGCCGCAACCAGTCCCCACCAAGTATAGCCGCCCAACCAGTCCCCACCAAGTATAGCCACTGAACCAGTCCCCACCCGGGTCCCCACCCGGGTCTCCCCCCGGTCCCGCCCCCACCCGCGGGTTATACACCGGGTTATACACCGGTTAATACGCCCTGCCTCCCTCCCCGATTTATACGGGATTAATACGCGGGTTAATACGCGGGTTATACGCGTTATACACACGGGTTTTTCGATTATACGCCCCGATTTATACGCCCGGGATTTGATTTTAATACCGGGTTTATACGCGGGTCGCCGGGATTTATTTGTACGCGGGTTTCCCGCGATTATACGGGTTTGATGAACGATTTGAGTTTTTTTGATTTACCGATTATCTCCCCCGCCCGGTTCCCCGCGCCGATTTATACCCGGGGTATACGCGGGATTATACGCGGGTTAATACACCGGTTATATACGCCGGTTAATACACGTTCCCCGATTAATACGCGGGTTATACGCGGGTTATACGGGTTAACCACCCCCATACGCCGGGATTACGCCCGGTCTATTACGCCGGTTATACGCCCGGTTCTCCCCGGGTTAATACGCGGGTTAATACCCCCGGTCTTTGGGATATACCCGGGTTATACGCGGGTTAATACCGCCGGTTAATACACCGGTTAATACGCCGGGTTAATACGCGGGTCCCCGCCGGGTTATACACGCGGGTTCCCGCCTGGGTTAATACGCTTTCGCCCTGCGGGTTAATACACCCTTTTCACGGGTTAATACGCCTGCCGGGTTATACCCCAATACGCCTGCCGGTTAATACGCCCTGCGGTTAATACGCCTGCCGGGTTAATACGCCCTGGGGTTAATACGCCCTTGCCGGTTAATACGCCCCGGTTAATACGCCACCCGATTTTATTTACGCCTTTTCGGATTTTTATTTGAGAGTTTCGATTTTATTTGAGACGCCCCGGATTTGTTTCCCCACCCTGCCGGGTTCCCCACCCTTTTGACGGCCCGGTTTTCCACCCCACCAGGTCTTCCCCCCCTTTTCGATTTTCCCCCCACCCTCACCCTCCCTCGCCTCACCACCCTGCCCCCCATAATCCCCACCTTGCCTCATAATCCCCACCTTGCCTCATAATCCCCACCCAGCCACATAACCCCTACCCAGCCCCATAATCCCCACCCAGCCACATAACCCCTACCCAGCTCCATAATCCCCACCTACAACGTCCATGGACCATCCCTTCTCAATGTCCTGACCTTGCCTCATCTCTACACCTTGTTGCCATCCCATCCCCGCCCTACAAACCTAGAGGTCGAGTTTGAAAAAACCCACCATCGAACCAAAACATGACAGAATTTTTTCCCTTTTGTCCCTATTTCTAGGGTTTTGGATAAAGATCGGGTTAAGTTCTCACAAAACCCAACCCAACATGGCCTTCACCTAGGCTCTCGTAAGAGAGGGTCACCCTAGCAGAATTATCAGTACACCCACAAACCTAACCCTCCAATAGATGTCGTGCATGGCCATGTTTACAAAAAGTAAAATCATATAATCAGCATGTTAATACAACACTAATAAAGTTATCTTCCCACAATTACAAAAACCTATTAGTCATGAATATATATATCTTCCATGTTCCTTAACCCTTGGCAGTTCCAGCTGTCTTGTGTTTTTCTTTCATTCTTGTTTGGTATTTTGGCTTTTATTCACAAACAATTACAAATTCAGAAACAGAATGAATATAGTCCCCAGTATTATGGAAGCTTGTTTAAATCAGCTTGTTTAAATCCCCATTATTAATGTTTTGTTTCATTTTGAGGAGTATGCTTCTGAAACTGAAGAAATGGAAAGGAAGAAAAGACATCGTGTGCACACGTTTTGTACCTGGATCTGGTTGTCAGTGATTAAGGCTTCCAGCTCCTTCTCCAGCCCAATCACATCTGTTTTAAAGGCACTAGCCATTGTGTGCAAGTCAACAGAAATGAAAGGGTGGGTATATTGGATTATGGCTTTGTGACGGATTTGGCTGTAAAGTGTCTCAACATGATCATAGAGATGAATATCAAGCAACAAGTTTGCTTTAAGATTTTCCAGATACTCAAGACACGAAGCATAACGACTGCAACAAAATAACTTTATCCAGTCAGATTAAGAGATTCATTTGTCAGGATGACACAAATAAGATAAAATGCTCGAAATTCTGCTCGAGTTGATAGTATCCTAGGTGTTAGATGGATCATCTGTCAAAATGTCTTGACCTAAAGGAGTTCAGCGAGAATTGCCTCATCGTCATAAACAATAAAATAATATTGTATTATTGGTGCTTTTACATTCCTAGAGAGGGCAACAAGAAGACTGCAAAGAGCTTGACAATATTATAAAAAATCTAGTCATTTACCTTGAATAGAAGTCATGAATAAGCTCCCTTACTTCGGGTACTAGTTCTAAGAAATTCCGGAAGTTGACATTGTCAATGACCTTGTTCTGCAGGTGAAATGAAATGCTTAAGAAAACAATTTGACATTTTTAATTATATCTTAATCTATATAGAAAATATGGAAAATGCTTTTGCAACGACCAAAATCTAAAGAAGTGAAAACGCATTTGCCTTCAGCTCTGTCCTGTCAAAACAGGCAAGTGCACAAAGTCCACCATAAGTTGCAACATCTTGTGGTGCTATCACTTCTGAATAGTTATTGCCCAGTTCTATGCCGGTTTCCAAAAACTGCATGTCATACATAAAATGAAAGAAAGTTAAGTTAGAATAACAATTATATTTACTAGCAAATGCCACTAAGGAAAAGAAAAGGAGGGAATCAAACCTTACGAGCTGCAAGTTTGTACTTTTTACCCTCTAAGTGTGTCAAACCTGCAGCACATTTTAACTTTGCAACTGTAGTTGGATCCAGGGCATCAGGGTTTTGGTCTGCTTTGTTGACATAATTTGCAACATGTACAAATTGTCCCATTTCAATGCTAACCAAAATCACATTCAAACACATTTGGATTATGTGCTTTGCTGTGGTGCAGTAATCACGAGTACGAATATAATTCTTAAATGCATCCCCCAGTGCACCATGAGCATAGTAAAAATCACCAAAATCATTGTGTCCCATTCTAATGCTTTCTTTGATCAAATTTGTCTGCACGGCAGAATTTAAGATGGATTACCAAAAGCAAAATATGCAAATGCTCAGAAACTGTAACACTAAGGCTTACTTTGCAAAAGACTCAGACACTGCCCAACTTAGCTTCACTTTGTACCATTCAACAAAGAACTTCAACCATAGAGATTTTCCAAGATAACAGGCTTAACAATAACTACCAAATAACAATTAGTGACTCATTATACTAGCATAAGTTTGAGTTACCTCATTAAGTAAAGAGATTCAAAAAGCAGATAGAACATCGCAACACAGAAGCCAGCATAGAACATTATATTTTACATTATGTTGAAACAGGTAGTAACCGGATCGTGTTGTGAAGTAGTTAAGTCATTCATTGAAACAAACAACCTTTAACTAGTCCATTGAACTACTTTCAAGTTGATTAACAGTTTGCAAGGACTCAAATGTAGATCCAAAGTTGGATCTCATAGCACCTGCCACAATTTTAGGTAGTAGAGCTCAGCAACAACAAACAACCCAAAGATGAAGAGGAATCAACTACATCAACTACTGGTGAAATTTGAGTCTTAACTTAGACATAGCACAACCCTTTCAACAAAGATAATCCAAATACATGCATAAGGGATGAAGTGGGATTTTCACTATTTTCTTTAAAGCAAAAAAAAAAAAATCCCAAAAGATAGCTACCAAAACTCATAATATGGAAATATTTAGTCTTTTAAAGGAAACATTGATCCACCAATCTCTTCTTTGAAAGAAATCAAAAACTTGAGTGGAGAGTTGTGTTGATAAATCTCTTGATATCAACAAAACCAGTATTTGGCAAGGTTCAGTCTAAAAGGAACCTGGGAGAAGAGATATCATTTTCCACATGAAGATGTTCCAGAAATGTTAAAACATCTCTTTGACAAATGGGCTACGTTGCAAGTCCAAAACGGTGAGAAACTAGCAAAACAAATGACTAATGGTATCGCAAGTATCATCATAGTTAACACCAGACTAAAGAATATTTCATTGTGGAAGGCATAATGGTCGCACTCATTGTACAAGGTGTATTAATCCTTGATCGAACCGATGAGCCAACAACTTCAAACTTTGTTACAATCAATCCATTAAAACCACAGACAGCGAAGATATACTGTTCAAAAATCAAAAGTTCGTCTCATCCCAAATCAGACCACCAGCAAA
This sequence comes from Aristolochia fimbriata, assembly GCA_019845555.1. Lineage (NCBI taxonomy): Eukaryota > Viridiplantae > Streptophyta > Magnoliopsida > Piperales > Aristolochiaceae > Aristolochia > Aristolochia fimbriata. The sequence continues at coordinate 9,117,969 of CM034079.1, forward strand.
CCTCATAGGCTTCATTGACAACTACAAATGCTTCAATATAGGTTCTTTCAAAATATCTTTTGACCTGAAAGGGGAAAGCAGAAGCTATAAACTTGTGATGCTCATTGTAAACTGGTCATTTGCCTAGCCACATCCTTCACTGTACCTTATTGTACTCCATGCTTTGGCCTCACTAACTTTCATACTCTCATAGACCTTTTAATTTTTTTAATAAGATTCTAGGTAGACTTAAACTCAAACCTAATGGGTAAAATTTAGATTGGCTAGCTTAGGTAAACTCAAACCTAGTGGGTAAAATTTAGATTGGTTAGCTTAGGATTGTTACCTTTGAATGTGGAGTATAGGCATGTTCAGTTCACATGTAAGTATTCTCATTGAAAATCTGATAAAAATGATGGACCAAAAGGGTACTTATATGCAAAATAACATCCCCACATTGACCAGATTGATTTAATGAGGAATAGATAACATGGCACTGAGACAAACGAACCAATCATACATGAAAGTGGCTCATCTTCATAGGTATAAAAAACCAGTGCACCTTTGATGATCTCTTGGCTTGAAGCATAAATGGCCTACTTAGTGGAATTGCAACAAGTGGTTCTCCTTATCCAACAAAACACATCAACAGAAAAACTAGGCCAATTCCTTTGAAGCCCCATTTCTTTTATTTCGAGTTGTTCTGCACTTCTCCGGAAAATACAGGATACTTGCCCAACCATCACAAAGAATTAATCACATTTTGAGCTTTACAGCATCCTTCTCTTGGTAAGAAAAGAAGCTCACCTTCAGCCCTTTCCTCTGTTGGGGACTTGGAGACTGATCATGGATGGCTGAAGTCCATGTAGGTCTCCATGTGGAACATCAGGCTGCAGCCCTCAGCTGACAAAAAGAGTTTACGCTGCAAAAAAGCACCAGACCCCATCCCTCCAGCTGGCATTTTGATTCCTATAGCTCAAATCATTACAAGATGCGTAAAGCACCATTCCCATTTTTGTGGTTCAAGCACATACAAGAAAGCACCTCAAGCAACTCACTTCTTGGAGAGCGAGACCTGAAGGTCGGGTAAGAAGCTAGGTGACCTCGTCACAGTTTCAATCATTTTGTGACTCAGTGCCGTAAAGGGGCAAGAATTCACATTCTGGTCCCCTTTCAAGGACGCAGAATATCATGTTTACATAAAGGCAAAACATATACATCAACAAACACAGTACGTCAAGTTTACATACATAAAATACTTTTTTGAATTTAATAAGTTAAAAACTTAGGCATGCATGGAGTAGTAAGAGCTCATTTTGAATCTCTTTATAGCATTTTAAGGCACTGGAAGTCCTCACTGACAAACATTTTAAGTTAAGAGGAGTCCTATCAACAATTTCATATAAAAGATGGTCTATCTCCCAACATAACCATGACTTTAATACCCAGTTGGACAGCTAAAATAAAAATTCATCATGAAATACAACTTATGCAAATTCATGTGATGTTGATGATCAATGAAAAAGCAATTAATAGATTCAGTATGCAAATTCATGTGATGTTGATGATCAATGAAAAAGCAATTAATAGATTCAGTAAACCTCTACAAAAACAGCTCCCATACTGTAAGAGTAGAACCCTCCCGAAGGAAAACTAACTAATGTAATGCCAAAACTTATTTTATCAAGAAAACATATTCCATAAGGTAGAGAGTATGCCTGGAGTGGTGATAAAGCCTTGGAGGATGGTTTTAGTATATTGAAAAAGGCCAAAGAAAGAAGAAAAAAATTAATGTCGAGAGACTTCAGAGGAGCCATTAGCATGTTCTTCACCATAAACAATAGACACATGTTCTAACGCATCCATTTTGTTCAGCAGATACACCTTAAGAAAGAAAAAGTATATTCAGAGTACCCCAGTTCTAACAGCAGAAATGAAGAGACCAAAGGAAAGAAATACCAACCCTGTACCCATTAAGCTCATTGTCGAGCTTCTCCTTCCGTAGCTCTGCCCGGCGATCAACAATATTCGCCCAATCATTGTCCATTTCGTATGCAGGGCCCAACCTACCACCAATCTTCTGAACGACCTCCCTACACAGCTGAGTGTTCTCCCCTTTTTTTATTTCATCATATGCCATTCGAAGGGCTTCGAGTTGCATGGTTTGGTTGCCGCAGCGGTCAGCGATGAAGATTAGACGCATTATTTTGGTTCGACCAGAGTAGAGGCTCGCATAGGCCTCAACGTCCATCTGTTCGCTACTAATAATGGGTTTCAAGCGGCTTTCCTCGCCGGAGTTTAGGCCGTTGGCGGACATGGCGTCGACCATCGAAGTGGGCCCATCTTCCTCAGCTTCCATTGCAACAAATAGAAATGGCAGGTGAATGAAAAGCTTTTATCTGTGAAACTGAAAAACCCTGATCCTCTTCTCCTCGGAAAACCCTAGCAGTATTCTCCGACTCTCCCTAGTATGTCAAGGGGGAGCTCTAATCGACTGTCAAACTCTTCGCAGGACGGTATATGACAGAAAAGGTTATTTTATATATTGTACGTTAAGTTTGTATATAATTGTTGATTTATGATTCTATATGTATTGTATATACTTAAAAAAATTCAAGAAATTTTTACCAAAATAAAATACTGAAAGAAAATTACCAAAATAAAAGAAAAATAAAAATATTTTTCAAAACAAATTATACTTGTCAATATCCAATTAGGCGACACGTTGGCACACGTAGCTTCTGTTAAGCAACTACCCTAATGCCGCGATGGCTTACTATTATAAACAACAATTCATCGTAGCATTTCTTCCCTTCCCATTTATCTCAAAACTCATAAACCCTATTGAGACTATAGAGGATAACCTTAGAACCCCCTTTTTTTTTTTTTTTTTTTTTTGCGGAATCTCATCAATAGACAATCTATTTTGCGTCATTTCAACTTGCATTGAAGGTGCGTCAACAAATTACATGGCATATTTAGGTGCATTTTAAAGACATATTTTAGTTGACATTTTTTTTTTTGGGCTTTTCTCTTGCACAAGGTACGTTTTGTCTAATATTTTGATTTTTCCTACACTTATTTTGCATGTATTTCGTTTTTCCCATCATTAATAACTCAAACTGGTTTATTTTTACTTGATTTTTCTTTATTTTTTCTTTATTTGTTCGTATTTATTCTATTATTAAATATTATTTGATGTAAATTGTTAGTGGAAATGACATCCCTAGATTTGGGTAGAAACAATTGTGCCTTTTAAATTTCTCTTACAATATTAACTTATATTCTTTTATTTGTTAAAGTAAATTGTTTTAGGTCATTTTTATTTTATTCAAAATGCCTCAATTCGTACACATGATAAGTTACTTTGGTGGTCAATTTGTAATTGAAGGTAATACTTTGATCGACTGCCATGGTGGTGACACGTACCTATTAAATGTCGACTGTCAATGGCCATTTTATACATTGTATTAAAAAATATATAAAGTAATTGGATAGAGCCTAGATGACATAACAACGTGGTTGAGAAATCCCTATGTCTCTAGTTTGATGCGTTTACTTTATGTATGAAATTATGAGACGCTGCAATTTGCTCTTAGTATGGTTATCTGAGTACCTTGAGAATTTTGATGAAAGTATACCTATTGACTCAATTTGTGACATCACCATGACCGATGTGGATGAAGATGAAGAGGCCAAGGTTGGAGATGAAGATGCCAATGCTAAAGAGTTATATGTTGGACAAATATTTGTAAGTAAAGAAACGTTACAATTCTACACAGGACTACTCCATTGAAAGACACATTGAAGTTAAGGTATTGAAATTGATCATTGAATTGAGTCACATTGAATTCAAGGTATTGAAATTCAAGTGTATGAGGTGAAAGACAATTATGATAGGTGTAATTGGTTTATTTATGCATCAATCAAACGTCCTGCCTAAAGGTTTAAGTTAGAAAGTATCATGGGGACATCATTGTATAAATTCTACCTTCTAGAGTGACAATAGGCAATGCAAATCAAAGTTCATTTGTAAGTTGATCATGTATAAAATGAGATCAAAGTTTATGCTTGCTACTTTTGATAATATCCAGTTTGTGAAAGATAAATACCACATAAATATATCGAACAAGAAGGATTGAAAGGCAAAAAATTCGCATTGACTATTGTAAATGGTGACTTGGTAGATTCATATAACCTATTACCACTATACTTAAACGCAGTGAGAGATGCAAAGTACACCAGGTCTCTTTATGACTTGCTTTCTTATGAGATTGACTATTAAGAACATCTGAAAGAGTAATTTGGGCATTTGGGCTTCATTTGTAGGCTTCAGATTTTGTAGACCAGTCATAAGTCTAGATGGTATACATTTGCATGGGCTGTATCCAAGACGTTTGTTGATAGCTACTGTCGTGGTGAGAAGATCTATTCCTGCTTGCATTTGTTGTAGTAAAAGATTGAGAATATGACTACATGGTGATGATTTCTAACTTATTTAGACCGATATGTGATTCAACAGATGACTCATTTGACAGTTCTTTCTGATAGTTAGAAAGAATTAATTCAGACTATTAGTACTGAATTTCCCTCCTCTTATGTTTATCACTACTTTTACTTGCATCATGTCATAGCAAATTTCAAGGTCAAATACAACCAAAATCCATATTTTCCAAAGTTAGTTTGGTCATGTGCAAAGAGGTTGACAATTAATGAATTCAACGAAAAGTTGGAAGAAATTGAAATTGAATGTTCTAAGGATAAGGTTGAGCTAATGGAAGACATAGGCTAGACGGATGGTCAATTCACATGATGAGAATGTGCGACTTAGTATTCTTATCACGAACTTGTTCGAGATCATCAATGGGCTTCCACAGAGAGCTAGGTCTTGCCTATAAAAGTCCTTGCATCATTTACCTTTCAAAGGTCAAGTTATTTTTTTGTGTAGAGGGGAGAGAATGTAAGAAGGATGACCACATTGTGTAATCCAAAGATAGATGCACAACTACAAAAAAAATGAGCATAGTGCTAGACACTTTAATAATACCATATGACAATGGTATATATGAAATTGATGAATGTATTACAATTAAAGTAAAACATAAAGGGAAGCTCAAAAGGAAGCAAATATAAAAGAAAATCGACATTAGTAATTTGTAGTGATATTTATAGGTAAACCACCCGTTTAAATGTTTTGTCATTTGATTTATTTTTATTTCACCACAAGTTCCATTTTCATGTAAATTCCTTTCTTTAATTTTTGTTAGATGCTCAAAGCTTAATTGTGCTCTCCATCAAAAGTTAATCCTACTCTTGGTCTCAATGGCGAAGCTAGGGAAGGGAGGTAAACTCTATAAAGTTAAGAATACACGGGAGGGGGGGCAAACTCTATATACATAATTTTTTTTAATAAATAAACTTTATAAAATAATTTTTTAATAATAATATTTATTAAAAGCATTATTTTTTTTTTTTTTTTTAAGTTTATTTTATTCTTTATAAACACCTGATATTTTCAAAATATCAAATTAAAATAGGAAAAATCTTGTTATAATTTTATGAAATTGTTAATTATTTTGAGATTTTGAAATGCCTTAAAATAGAATTAGAATTATAGTTGTTTAAAATTTTTAGTTATTCAAAATTTTAAATTAACATAAAAATCATATGCTTCCTTATTAGTTAAAATGTTATTTTGTAAATTCTTTTGAAACATGTAGAGATTTATATTTGAAATTATTAGTTTCTTATATATTTTATGAGATAACTAAAAAAATTCTAAAACAAAGATGTTTTCAATGGATAATATTTCTTTTACTAAATATATTTTAAATAAAATACATGTTTTTTAGTTATTTCAATAACAAAGAAAGATAAAAAAAACTTCATGACCATTATGCTAGATAGAAATTAATATAACTAGAAACTTAAGACCATAAAATTAATTTAACTTTTTGTATTTAAGGATAATTGTATCTAAGAAAAAGGAATTATATTAGATTTCTTAAAACATGATGCAAAATGGGAGGGGGGGTAGTTTCTATTTTGGGAGGCTTTTGTTTTGTAATTTAGAAAATTAACTTTAATTTTTGAGGGGGCAAGTTGAGTGATTTTAATTTGAAGGGGAGCAAACATGTGATACCTAACCCTGTTATAAAGGGAAACAAAATTTTAGGGGGGGTCAATTGCCGACTAAGCTTTATTTTTGTAAATGTGATTTTAAGCTTTATTCACTTTCACAAAAATATCTTTCACATTTTAGAAAAACACCCATCATTTTTTTAAAAAAATTTAAGTGTAGGAGATTTTCACCTACACGTAAGTGTATAAAATATTTTCTCAAATAGTTATATATTATAAGGGAAGAGATCATCTACACGTAAGTGTAAAGGGCAAACTTTTTTAGATGCAAAATTTAAAGAAGAAATGAGGAAAATTTTTTATGTGAGGGATAATTTTATAAATTTGAATAGAGTTTCAATTTATATTTTCAGAAATGCCCTTCCATTCTTCTTTAAATTATGCAATACAAAAGTTTTTTCTACACATAAATGTAGGTGATTATTCTTCATCTTATAAATATTTATTAAATAAGGGAAAAATGATCGGTCCCACAGTGTGTCCCCACAAACCTGATCCATAACTACAATCTCACCGCTTTCCACCAAATCATCATTGGTTTTATCTGATGACTCTAATCTACAAATTTACCTAATAAACCTAACCTTGCCTCACAATCCATAGGCCAACCTACAAAGCCAACCCTGCCTCTCAATCCATGCGCCAACCTCTAAACCCAACCTAAAACTACAAACTTGACCCAACCTAAAATCACTCTTAAAAACCCGATCTTGCTTAACAAACCTGCTCAAGAGACCTAATTCCACTAATGTGATCCAAGCTATCACTAGCAAGTGGACTAATCAAAATAATATATACTATAGGAGTCAGCATATCATCCCATAGGGACCACGTTAATATATAATTGATTTTCTAGTTTAAAAACCAAAATTTGAGAAATCAATTTAAAAAAGAGTTGTGAAAATAGAAACTAAACTAATCATAATCAAAACAAGAGATGATTTTTTATGAAAATTAATATTTGAAAACATTCGGAATCCAATTCCTCCCTAGTTACTTCAAAATTGACCTATAAGAATTAAGTTTGAAAACAAAATTAACGTGCTTTATTAAACCCATGGGCAAGCTTTTAACTGACATCTCCTTCTATCTCCTAGGGGCAATCAGCTAGCATGATCAACCTTATTCAATGGCACAAATATGAAGCTCAACGCCTTTTAAGTGGCCTCGGTTTATGTCATAGATGCAAAAAGTGAATCAAATTAATAAATTGACCACATATTATAAGACTAGCTTATATGAACCTAGTGCATGAACTCATAAAAGACTTGTACATCTCATCATTCATTCAAACCTTAAGTCCTAACTTCTCAATCAATTCGTCATTAGGACAACAAGAATAAAATTAGACAATTAACAATCAATAAAAACTCATTCATACACAAATTCGACTTCCAATTGAAAACTTTTCAAATTTATTTTTTATTTAAATGTTGGGTTCAAGGGCAATTTATGGCCATTTTTTTATTTTTTGGCACCAATCTTGGCGCCAAGTGGTGGCTGATTTCAAACTCTTACCATTTGGGTTTGAAGTCTGATTGCGAACCCTCTGCACGCTGGGCCGCTTCTGTCGGGTCGGGTGTAGAACTCACATCGCAGTCGACTCAATGAGCGGCTCCGATCCTCACGCAAGCGATCCGTCTAATTCAAGAAATATTTCAAAAATCAAACCGACCGTTTTCGTAATCCCACGTGGCTTCATACTGCCACGTCGGCTTCTCGATTACACCCCGTTTCTTCATTTCAAGTTTCAAATAACGATGTCTTTATAATACTCTATTTCAAACTTCTGCCTCGTCCGAACGGTCGGATTTCCTGCTGCCGCCACAATCGCAACCGTACGATCTCGTGAACTGCTCGACATTTAAATCCGCTTGATACGGATTCCAACAAAAAAACAAAAGAAAAACTTATAAACTCTTTAAGGTTCTGCCTTTTCATGGAATGGAGACGAGAGAGAAACTGAAGAGAGAGATTCCGAGGGAAGCCAGGGTTGAAGAAGACGGGAGAGCATCGATGCGATTGTCTGTTTCTGGAATCGACTTTGGGCTCTGGAGGTTCGATATTAATCTGTCTGTGTTTTGATTTGTTTTTATATTACTTTCATCTCGACTCTGAAGTTTGATGTGATATCTGCGTCTTTGTATCTTTATCTGTTTTTCGTTTATCTAAACGTATCTGAAGTTTGAATCTTTTTATGTACTTCTTACCCTGTCAGGGCGTGCTCGTTTGAAATTCGAACAGAAGCCGAAGCCGAAGCGCCCTTCCGTACGTATTGACGAGCTCGGGTTCCATTCGCTTGACACTTCAATTAGGGGGTTATGTGAATTATTAATCGATCAATTTTGCTCTTCAGAAGAGAAAAGAAAAAGGTCGAGGGGGCTTCTTTTTCGGGCAAGCCTGTGCCCTGTAAACCAAACAAGAGAGTTGCAGTTGGAGCCGGAGTAAAGTTTGAGAAAGTATTACCTTCTCATTTTTCAGGTACGTGTCATCTCCGTGTTTCTTCCTCTTTTTTCTCAGAAAACTTCTTCAATTCTATTTGTATGTTTAACGTTTCGAGTTGAAGAGATTTCTCTTCACTCCATGACGGTTATCGACTCTTCCGAGTTGTGAAAGACGTCTATCTTCTCTTCGAAGCCACGTTTTTCCTGCTCTGTCTTCGTAATCCAAATTTTTTCCCAAACAGCTGATTTTTAAGATTGCAGAAACTGTTGAGAAAAGAGTGTCGGTAAAGACACAAGTCGATCGCTTTATTCTTACACTTGCTCCTTACCTTTACATTCACAAATTTAAATTTACCTTTTTTTTTTTTTTTTGTTGTCGATCATTCTGTTTCTTTGAACTCGAGTCTTCCGAAACTATGTGAGCAGAAACTGACTTCTCACAAATGTATGTCTGTAAGGTTTCATGCTAAAGAAGAGAGGGGAATCGCTCTGATTTTGTTTCCTTTCATTTTTTTTTTTTTTTAATTTTAGAATGCAAGGTGGCTGTTTCATTCCCGTTCAGATCGGTTAAGTGTGCATACGGTGCACATTAGCTGTAATCCGTTTTAATTCGCGCTTTCTCCTGTCGGTTGATTCTGTTAAGAAGGAGACGGAGACAGCTTTGACAGGAAAAACACGATCAGCTCTTAGAACTTTCTTAGCATAAAAAGGCACCGTTTCATTTAACTTAATTCTTTCTTGACCGTCGGATGTATTGTTTAAAGATCTAATCCTTCTCATCGGAGGGCTTAAAGTGCTTCTCACCTTGAGGAGTTGTCACGGGATTGTTAGCGAGTTAGAAACTGGGAATATATCTACTAGTAGCAGTCTCCCGGGTAGGGAAGTGGAGCCCTGGGAGAAAGGGGCGCTTTTGGTCTTTTCTGCTGAAGCGTAAGGTCGAAACTGCAGAGGGGTCCATATTTTGCTTGTTGCTGCAAAAATTCGGCCTAGCTGTTAGCATCTGGTTAAAAAGCATTGTATGCTGTAACCATTGTGAGAGCAGGTGAAGGCCGTTGCGGTGGCTTTGTTTTTAGCTTCCTTATTTAATGCTTCTGGGGAGTCCGTGGTCTTGCTCTCTGTACTTCGATTCGGTCGGCAGTGGGTTGTTTTCATAAAAACATGCTATCTGTGATTTGGAAAGATTCTGGAAACCCAGATCATGGGTCCCCTTCTATTTTTGAAAGTTCTTCCTTCTCCGTCTTTCTAATTTGTTTCTCTCTTTGAAACCCATCTCTGATCCATGTTCCGATCTGGTTTTGTTTCTCAACTTGGGTATTTTTGCATTTTGTTTTGGTTCCCTTTTCTCAGACACTGCAATGGTTGAAGAAGGGGAGAAAGTAGCGGATGCCCAACCGCAATCGGCTGAAGAGTGTCTGTCCCATGCTCGGGAACTTGTTCCGAAGGCACTCGAGTGTGCGAAATCCGTAAAAAATTTTCCTGGTAGATGGAAGACCATCATCTCCAAATTAGAAAAGTTGCCGTCTCGCCTGTCTGATCTGTCCAGCCATCCCTGCTTCTCTAAGAATGCGCTGTGTAGGGAGCAACTACAAGCAGTTGCGAGCAGCTTATGTGATACAATCGAACTTGCCAATTGCTGCCTGGGGGAGAGATATGCCGGTAAGCTTCAGATGCAGAGCGATTTGGATGCTTTGGCAGCGAAGCTGGATCTCAATTTGCGGGACTGTGGTCTTTTGATTAAGACAGGGGTACTTGGGGAGGCAACTTTACCCATTTCTGTAGCTCCGGCTGCTGAATCCGATGAGGCTCCATGGAACATAAGGGAGCTCCTTGCTAGACTTCAGATCGGCCATCTCCAGTCTAAGCACCGAGCTCTTGATTTGCTTGTGGATGTGATGAAGGAAGATGAGGCGAATGTATTGTCTGTCATGGGTAGGAGTAATATATCGGCTCTCATCCAATTGCTTACAGCCACCTCTACGAGGATAAGGGAGAAGGCTGTAACGGTAATATGTTCTCTTGCCGAATCTGGGGGCTGCGAGAACTTGCTTGTTTCTGAAGGTGTGCTACCACCTCTTATAAGACTGGTTGAATCAGGAAGCTCTCTGGGAAAAGAGAAGGCAACAATTTCTCTTCAGAGGTTGTCCATGTCTGCTGAGACTGCTCGTTCAATTGTTGGACATGGTGGGGTGCGTCCTCTAATTGACATTTGTAAGATGGGAGAATCAGTTTCTCAGGCGGCGGCAGCAGGGGCTTTGAAAAATATTTCAGCGGTACCAGAAGTAAGGCAAAATCTTGCCGAGGAGGGGATTATTAAGGTCATGGTTAATCTCTTGGATTATGGAATCTTGTTGGGCTCCAAGGAGTACGCCGCTGAATGCTTGCAGAACCTGACAGCCAGTAATGAAAATCTTAGACGCGCTGTTGTTTCGGGAGGGATTCGAAGCCTCTTGTCCTATCTCGATGGCCCATTACCACAAGAATCTGCAGTCGCTGCTTTGAGAAATCTAGTTGGCTCTGTTTCGACGGAGGGGTTGGTTGCGCTTGGTCTTCTTCCTCGCTTGCTTCATGTGCTTAAAGCAGGTTCATTAGGTGCTCAGCAAGCTGCGGCATCTACTATTTGTAGAATATGCAGTTCAGTTGAGATGAAGAAAATGGTTGGTGAAGCTGGCTGCATTCCCTTTCTTATTAAGATGCTTGAGGCTAAAACCAACAGTGCTAGAGAGGTGGCAGCTCAGGCACTTTGTTGCTTATTGAGTATCCCACAGAACAGTCGGGAAGTCAAGAAGGACGAGAAGAGTGTGCCTTATCTTGTTCAGTTGCTTGATCCTAGCCCACAAAACACAGCAAAGAAGTATGCAGTCTCGTGTCTCGGGTTTCTTTCGTCCAGTAAGCGTTGCAGGAAGTCCATGATTTCCTATGGGGCGATTGGGTATCTAAAGAAGTTGAGTGAGATGGAGATACCTGGAGCCAAGAAGCTACTTGAGAAACTGGAGAGAGGAAAACTAAGGAGCTTGTTCAGCAGGAAATAGAAGGAAACATGATCTTTCTATGTAATGTATATCCGGGTAAGCTCACCTGTTTCATAATCTTTATGAAACGAAAGCTTGTGAGAAAATGTGATATAATTAAGGTGATTATTGAACTCGTATGTTATGTTGTCATGGTTCAAGATGTTCTAACCTTTGTATTAAGCTGCTAATGTCAGAAGTTAATGTATCCAGCCAAGGGATCTCCTCGTGCTTTTTGTTTGCGCTTCTTCTTCTGCCGTTGGGGCTTTGTTTGCGCTTGGGTTTTTGCAGCACAGCAGGGGCAGGCAAGCGCTTCAGTAATAACCGCGGCAGGTAGATAACCTTCCACTGCAATATGTAAATTAGATTTCATTATTCGGCATCTCCACTTTCCCCATGATATCATGGAGGCCTGAGACATCTTCGTCACTTGTTAAAATACCTATTAACAAAAGAAGACAGCGTTTTATAATAGTAATATTTATTAAAACTATATGAGTTGAACTGTCATATTGAAATGAAATAAATATATGTTTTTTATTTATTTCATTGACAAAGAAAAATATGAAAATTTCATAATCTTATTTCATTGTGCTAACGGTTAACTAGAATAATCTAACAAAAAACCTTAAGATAAAAAATTTGAAATTTAACTAGAATTTTTTATTTAATTGATTGAACTGGATTTTCTATTTTGATTAAGATAATTTAGTCTTAGAAAAATGAACAAAATTATAGAGGTAATTTTTATTTTGGGGAGGTTTAGTAATTTAGAGAGTTAAATTTTAATTTTTAGGGGGGCAAGAGGGTTTATTTTATTTTGAAGGAGGGCAAAATTGTGTGTGACTCACCCGGAAACAAAATTGAAAGGCGAGCAATTGCCCCCCCCCTCCCTTGACCCTGGCTCTGCCATTGGGCTACGGCCTTAATTGCAATGTTAAAATTAAATTCTTGTTAAAAAATTAGTCTCTTATTAGGAAAGTTGTATTTAGTGTTCAGAAAATATTCTCATATTAGAAAACTAAAATAGTCTTGTCCTGGGAAAGTTGAAATTCAAACCCAATTGTCACTCAAAACACAGATTCACAAACGAAAAGTAAAATGATGCAAAGCAAAATGAGACTAGAGGTGGCAACGCATTCTCGCAAACGGGGAACCTGCCTTGACCCGACCCGCTTAAAGCAGGTTTGGGTACCAATTTCTAACCCGCGGGGTGGGTACCGGTTTTTCTCCTTAAACCCGTCATGGGTTTGAGGCAGGGACAGGTTTCGCCTAAAAAACCCGACCCGACCCGTTTAGTTTTTATATAATATAAATAAAATTAAAGGGGTATAATTGGGAATATTTTTAAACCATAACACTCCTGTGAACCTTTCTCTCTAGCTCCGATTATGCGATCTCCTCTTGTATCTCCCTCTTCCTCTGCTCTGCACCTATTACATCCACGTATATTATATTTCAATTCCTCTCTCTTTTGGAAACTTCCCTTTGTTTGATTTACGATTCTTCCTGATTTTCTTTTTTTTTTTTCTTTCAATTTTTGCCTTATCTCCCCCCTTCATTTGTTGTTTTGATCTGATTCCAGTGACATACTGACAACCTCCATCGCCGTTCTACACTCCCAAGCCTTGCCTTCTTTTTTTTTTTTTAGGTTGTGGAGAAGATCCCGCGGTGGGTTTTTTAAGTTGTTCGGGTGGGTTTTGCCCCCCACCCTACCCCGTTGCCACTCCGAAATGAGACATAAATATTTAAGTGGTTCGGCCAGGGTAGTAGTCTACTCCACAGACAAGAGATAGGAAAGATTTCATTGTGACAAAAGAGTATAGAGAAGACTACTAAGGTTACAAAAGATAGATCTCTCAGTCATCAATACAAAGTTTGAATCAATTTAATTCCCAAAATACTCAACTCGAGTTAGACGGGACTAGTACCAAGCCTAGCAGCCCCGTCCGTCTGCTACCAACACAAACCTCCAAAAAATTCATGTTCAACTTTACTCACATAAAGATGCACACAAAATTCAAGGCACAACATAACAATCTCCACCATGACTTGAATTTTCTCCTTTATTTGAACATAGAATAATTATTTTCATCTCCTTTGGAAAATGTCCTCTTAGCTCAACCATCAAAGTCGACTATGTCCAAGCAAACAATGTTCAAACTTCTTCATTGGCAGAGATTTGGTCAATATATCAGCTAGATTATCTTATTTTCCTATCTTCTTTACCATAAAAGTACTCTGTAATAGTGTCTTTGATAAAATTAAATCTAACATCAAAATGTCCAGGCCGTTCATGATGCATCTGGTCCTTTGTCAAATGAATAACACTTTAGCTATCACCAAACACAACAATAACTTCATCATTCTACTCTCTATATATAGACCTTGAAGCCAAATAACTTCTAGACTGCTTTTGTTACTGCCATATACTCTACTTTTGTGGTAGATAAGACAATTACAAGTTGTAAAGTAGTTTTCTAGCTAATAGCACAATCTGCAAGCATAAATACATATTCGGTAAGTGATCTTCTACATTCTAAATCTAATTAACATACCCAACAAGTCTACTATTATTTTTCTTGAATTCTAAACAAGTACTGGTAGTGATCTGAGATATTGAAGAATTCACTTCACAACTTGCCAATGTTCACTTTCCATATTTAATATTAACCTGCTAACCACTAATAACATGAGAAATATTAGGATGTGTGCATACCATAACATACATAAGACAACCAACTACACTGGTATAAAAAATATGCAGCATATAACTCCTCTCCTCTTCATTCTAAGGTCACAATGGAGTGCTAACTGGTTTATATTTTTCATGATAAATCTCTCTAAAAACTTCTCAATATATTTCTTATGATGAAAGATATAATCTTTCACCTTTCTAGTCTTTCTCAATCTCCATGCCCAAAATACGTTTTGTAACCTCCAAATCTTTCATTTCAAATTCACTTCTCAACTATGTATTCAATTTAGGAATATGTTTTCATCTCCTTTGCTGCTATTAACATATTATAAACATAAAGCAGGAAATATATGAAAGAACTATCCACAAAATTTCTAAAATAGACAGAATTATCTTATTTGCTCCTAAAAGAATCAAATCTCCTGTACCATTGCCCAGGAGACTGTTGTAAAACATGATATTCCTTACCTCAACAACAAATTCTTTAGGCTGAGGCATATAAATTTGTTCTTCTAATTCATCATGAAAAAATGTTGTTTTCACATCAAGTTGTTCTAGCTTTTGATAATGCATAGCTATAAAAACTAATAAGACACGAATAGATGAATGTTTCATGAAAGTTTGTTTTGGTACTAAGGACCACGTTAATAGCGATGCTTTTAACTTCATGCGAAAACATTAGTAAACAGATAACAAAAGTAAATGACATACAATATGTTATCGTAGTTCAGAACCATAATAGTTCCTAATATGCGGGGCTATATAGCCCAGGATGGTAACGATCCACTATAATAAGTTGTGTTACAAACCTTCTCCACCAAGGTTTTACAGGGGTGTTAAAAACACCTTAGTCAAAATAACTAATAGTGAATACCTTTTCAAGCTCTTTCCTTGAGCGACATACTCAGGTCGAGTAATCTTGTTACCATCCACACTGAGACTGCCCCTCAGTGTATGCCTTCAACAAGAAAGCTTTAGTCTGTCTTCAACACAGATTGCATCGATGTTAGAAACATCGCTTGACACATCTTCATCTTCTCATAAGCTTCTCAGCAAAGCAAATTGAGGAAGACTAATAAGCTCAGAAATAACACGAACTCTTGATCTTCTAAACCTCTCTCTTTCACTCTGAATTTGTATCTTGTACTCTGGCCTCCACGCCTTTAAGTAGTCATTCTTTGTGAGCACATACGGTATGATTTGTGCTGGCATATGTAAGTGAGGATCTGATTGCAATACGACCTGTCTATCCTTCTATATATGAAGAAGTCTTCTGGCTTGATTATCAATCACACTCTTGGATCTCTATTCATACTTAGTTTGCCATAATGAAGAATCTCAATCATTCCAAATATAAAATCGTGCTAGAAATTATATCAAAACTCTAGTCATTCCATATATAATAAACATACTAGAAATCATATAAAAACTCTAGTCATTCCATATATAATAATTACACCAGAAATTATATCTTCCATCATATAATGCTTTGTTAGAGAATAACAAATATACCCTCAGACGTATGCACTAACATTTCACAATAGGAGAAAACACATCATTGAAGTCAACCGTACCTGATTATTGCCATTAGCTACTAAGCGTGCCTTATAGCGTGCTCTTCAACTCTTGGAGTGCCTTCTTTCTTTTTGAACACTCAATTATATCCCACAATTTTTTTTCCCTTTGGTGGTTTAACAAGCTTCCATGTCTGATTCTTTTGTAGAGATTCCATCTCTTCATTCATTGCTACTAATCACCTTTTTGAATTGTCAATCTGAATGACTTATGTGTAGGTAGAAGTCTCTGACTCATCTACTGTTTCTGCCACAAATAGAGCATAAGTCACCAAATCAGCATCACTCTATTTCGTTGGCTTCTTAATCTCTCTTCTCAGTTTATCTCATGCAATGCTATAATTTTCAGTTTCTTCTACAGGTTATGAGGTACCTCCCTCTTCTTCTTCAGTAGTCACCTGAGGCACTTCTTGTGAGCAAACCTGCACTTTAGGAGTATTAGAAGAGGCTCATATCTGGCAAACTACCTTCTTAGAAGACTCTGGTTCTTCCCTTGAAATAATATGCTCTTTCTTTGCATTAAGTAAAGTAGACTCATCAAAAGTGACATCTTTGCTAATAAAGAACCTCAATGATTTCGGATAAGAACACCATAATCTGTATTAAGGTTGCACATATTGGGTTTCCAATATGTATTGGCCACCCAAAAATTCAATACTTGTCGGACATGTTAGGATATGTCTCGGCCCGTATTGGCCATGAAACGCAAAATACAAGGTTACAAGCCAATATGGATATAAAAAAATTCAAAAAAATCTTAAAACATTTCTTGAATTTAATTTACATTATAATGATGTTATTTTTCACAAAGAAAACCTTAATAATAAACTAAAATTTGAAAAAAGACCCAATGTGCTGAATATAAAACATTAAACAATCAAAATTTTAAATTTTTCTTAAAATTTTGAAGTAAATGTTAAGTATATTATAAATTTAAATGTTGTGTATATACAAGTTTAAAATTCAATAATTACAAAAATATTGGAGAGAAAAATGTGATAAATACTTGACAAGAATACATATATACGTGTTGTCGTTCAAGTGTCAATTCTCCTTCAAATGAAAATGGGCAAAAGTATAGATGAAATGTGTGAAGTGGACCCAATTTTATACTCTTAAAAATTTTATTTTAAAATTCCTCTTAATTTAGAAGATATAAACATTTTAAATTATATGTATTGTTGTTGCGATTTATGAATGCACAGGTTACTCTAGCATGCAAATGCATGTGTCGCAAAAGTAAAAACGTAGACTTAGAGTCAGTATGTCGAACCCATAGGGACTATGCATGACTAAGCTCTAAAAAAATATCCTAATAGCTATATATAACTGATCTAAAAGATAATAAGGTGAAAATAACATAAATATAAACCATATTATGACCCAGACAAGGGATAAAGGAGGATTTCACGTACACATGCTTAATCTCAAACCTATTCTAGTATTTTATCGAACATTTGGTAGACCCAGGAATTTAGTACATATGACCCTCTCCCAAGTGTACCTTAATCGTATACCTTATTCCAACCCCCTAATCTCCCGATTGAAGGTCTAGGAAATGAAATATATTACGTGTAGCCTATAGGTCATGTACGGTGGTGGATTATCCCTACCCTCACCCACGAATCCCTTAGCTAGACCTTTAACTAGGTAGAACACACGTCTTATGCAAGTCTACCTGAATGTACCCTCCCGATATTGAATTGGGTTTCTAAATCTCAACTAATTGCTAGTTAGACAATTAATCAAGCACTAAGCATGCATTAGTCACACCACATCGTGGAATCATGCTCAAAACACTAAAATACATTAATACATAATATAAGTAAGATACATCACACCCCTAAACGGGGGTCTAAATGCATATAATGTTAAAATGCAACATAATACCAAATCTAGACATACATATATACATCAAAGTATATGTGAATGGAAGAAATGAGAAAGATAGACAAAATCAGTGTGTTCTACGGTACTTGATGGTTCAATCCTCCTCCTCGATAGAAATCGCCTCAAGAAATAGCCTCAAAATCCTCCATTGAATTTCTCACATGAACCCTAGATAGGTCGATGTCGACTTCCCCACTCCCATGTCCGAATGAGTAAGCTTTCCCCCAAAGTAGGTATGTATAGAGTGCAATTAAGTTACCGAGCGTCATATGGAAGCGCCATGGCACCCAGTCACTAAAATAGTGAAAAATGCCTCACAAGCCCCAATGCCATATGGCACTTGGCAAATTACATGGCGCCTAGGCTCAAGGAACTAGCTAACCACTACTTGAATTCTATTCTAACTATCGAATTAGGTGAGGTAAAAGATGATTTTTGGATTGAGAAAATTGTGAAAACAAAGTAAAGGAGAGCAATTAATGATTTTGAGGAAAAAGATCAGATTTTATAGGTGGTTGGGACATCCAAGTGTTTATAGTTATGCATAGAATCTTCTCATGATCATTGGTTCAATAGAGTCTAGGCTAGTTCTAATAAACCCTAGCTAACCATGCAATTCAGGAAATAGCTTTTCAAATCAGGTTATAAACTCCTTACAATGCCAAAAACTTTATATCCTAACTTGCATAAACAAGAACTTAGAGAAATCCCTCCTTACAATGCCGGAAACGAACTTCTAGCCTCAACTAACCGAGAACCTCCTTACAATGCCAAAAATGTCCTAAGCAACTGCTATTCATACAAAAGCCACGAAATTAACTCAAGGAATTCACACTCGAACGTCTCATATCGATTCGTAGCGAGAAAGAACTCAACTTGCATGATAAAATCTTAGAAAATAAGCATAGGCATGAATAGAAACTCAAACATTGAATTAATAGATCTCAATTAAATTACATAGGATAACTACTCATCACTTGGAGTCCCAACCCATGACAAATTACTCCAATTTTATTGAAAAAAAAATAAAAACAATTGAAGATAGTTCAGACATGATAAAATAAAGAGAAGTTGGACAGAAAAACCCTATTTTGGACTTTGCTTCCTTCCTCTGCTCCTTTGCACATGCACTGAATTTGGCTCCAATTCTCAACGTGATTCCCTAGGATTTTGGGGTGCAAAACCCTATCAGCTACCTCTTTCCAATGACCCCGACCTTGCTTAAATTACCCTCCAGATGAGGGAGATATCCCACTTTTATTGCAAGTGGGTCTAGGGCTTTTTATCTCGTGAGAGGATCAAAGCATCTTCTATAAATCTTTCCAAAATTGTCCTTCCTTCATCTCCTCTCTTGAGCACGTCTTTGAAGAGGAGAATGACTCCTTGTTTGGCCTTAATTTGACCCAAGAAGTATCCCAAAAGAATCAGTTTCTTGGGGTTTTTGGGTTAGGAATTTTGAGGTTTTATGTGTTTCTGGGCACCATAGGCGCCCAACTGGCACCTAAGGCATCGGTACTTAGAGTTGGAGTCGGATTAGGAGTCTTAGGCGCTACAGATTTTGTGAAGTTTGGCACCATGGAGCCCCTATTGGCGGCCTGTCTAGCGCCTGTGGCGCTGGCTGCTTCGTTCTTCATTTTACACATCTTCCTTGGCGCTTGGCATAGCGCAAGAGGACTTTGGTGCTGACGCCTGTGGTTTGGTGGTTTTGGCCTATTTTTACTCATTTTTTGCCCTTTTTTCACCAATTCATCTCTGAACTGCTTTGCAACCTTAAACGCATCAAATCAGTGTAATATCTAATAATAAAGTCTAAAATAGGGGAAAAATAACTATAAAACCTAGTAAAAACCTACTAAAAAATATTATATCCTAGATACTTATCATTCGTCACATGCGATTGACGTTTCAGGTATTCGGTGATCACTCTTTATTTTTTAAAAGGACAAAGTGTACTTTTGGTTCTAGTAGCATCACATATTTAGGTCATGTCGTCGACCACACCAGGCTAACCTAGACCCTCAAAAGCTTGAGGCGGTTTCCACCTGGCCGCCCCCCATCAATCCCCAAGCAATTGCAGGATTTTTTGGCCATGCCAACTATTACAGGTGTTTTATCCACAACTTTGGCACCATTGCATGCCCATTGAGAAATCTTTTAAAAACGAGGCTTTTGATTGGACCCCTACTGCCCACACATTGTTCAATGCATTGAAGGCAACACTTTTATCAGCTCCAGTGGTCGTTTTATCGGATTTCTCTCAACCATTCATAGTCGAGTGCAACACGTTCGGCCTGTTGTGGACATGAGAAAGTTTTGGTTTGGATATTTCAATCCGACTCACACGCCGCCCACAGATACATTTCAATCATGCTAATTCACTTATACGGTATATAAATTCAACAATTGAAACTCGAAATTAAAAACAAAATCAATCAAGCACACAAGACAAGCAATTTACGTGGTTCGTCGAATCATGCCTCCTTCCACAGGGAGAGCGGATAGTCAATTTCACTATTAAGAGAATGGAGTATAATCTTCAATCAGCTTACAAGCTCCACATAAGAGGATTTTCTTTCTCCATTATTCAAAACATCCATTTTTCTTCCCCATACCTCTTCAATAATCAAATATACACTCAATACACATTAACCCACATCCACATTGCATTAATGGCATGAGACATGATAATCAAAGTCAGAAAATAGATAACAAATAGTGTAATAGACAATGTTTAAAGACAAAGAGATAAAAGGGCAAACAGGGACCAAGAGAACAAAACCTCTCCCCTTTCTTTCCTCCCGTCTTTTCTCTTCCATCTTCTTCTCTCTTCTCTTCTTCTCTTTTCTCCTCTTTTCTTCTCTTTTCTCCTCCTTTCTTCTATTTTCTCCTCTCTTCTCTCTTCCGTCGCGAAGCGCCGCAACTCCTCTCCCAAGTTGACTTTTTTTAGAGGGTGAGAGATAAAACGATCAAGAGAGGGGGGAAATATTTTTGCCCTAAGTTCCCCCCCTTGTTTCACTTAAGTGGTGGGCCCGGGTGGGCCCACCTAATAAGTGAGGGACGGGATAAAAGTCATCCCGTCCCAACAATCTCCACCTTTGCTTGTATCCCTTCTGTCATGAAACTGCTCTCCATATTTCACCCCCTCTCCCTAGGGCCTTCAACTTCTAACAAGACTGAAGATTCACCAAGTCCAAGCAATGCTTGAACTTGCTAGCTGGCACTGGTTTAGCCATCATGTCTGCTGCATTATCATCTGTAGAGACCTTCTCTAGCATGATTTCACCTTCAGACACTAATTCTCTGAGCTTATGATATCTAACATCAATATGTTTTGTTCTTGCATGATGGACCGGCTTTTTAGCCAAACAAATTGCACTCTAACTATCACAATATATAGAAACACATTTCTGATCAATCCCAAGCTCACCCACTAAACCTTTAAGCCACACTGCCTCTTTACCTGCTTCAATAGCAGCCATATATTCAACCTCTGTTGTAGACAGTGCTACTGTACCATGTAACATAGATTTCCAACTAATAGGACCACCTGCCAAGACAAACAAATAACTAGTCGTAGACCTCCATTTGTCTAGATCCCCTGCATAATCAGAATCTACATAACCATGCACAACACGGCCAAGGGGTGGGAGCAGTCCTGCAGCAATAGGGACATCCCATCTCTTTCTTCAGCAAGCCTTTCAGGGGTCGACAAGAGGGTTTTTTCACACATGAAGAGATGTTAGCAGTTGTCCTCACCGTACAACATTGACGTCACTAACTTAGGTCCCCGATTCACTATATTGACTTATCACAGATCTCTAAAATATCTGGTCGATAAGCGGCTCCTCACTCCACAACAACAACTCTGGCTCGTCAAACTTTTGGGGTTCGTCTTTACTATTGCCTTCCATAAAGGTGTAAACAATAGTGCAACAAATTCTTTGTCTCGTCGCCCACTGGGAGATATCTCTCACATCCTCCTCACATTGTCGATCCCCTTGCTTTTACAGATAAGACAAGCTTTTGATTCAGATGTCCCATACCAAAAGTTTTTGGCACATGTGCGCGAGAGATCACTAACAAACACACGGTATCGCCTCACCAATTGTTTAATATTTTTCAAAGACCATTTGAATATTCCAAATGTGGAGGATTTGTACATGTCCTTGGTGGTTGAAGTACACCATTCTCCTATGGGTGGTCATGAGGGAGTCTTTCGCATATTTTGATGCTTGGCAGGCAATTTATTTTGGTCGCACATGTTTGCTGATGTTAAGTAGGTTGTCGCCAGTTGTGATATTTGTCAACGAGTCAAGGTTGACCACTTGGTGCTAGCTGGCCTCTTACAGTCCTTACTGATCCCAGCACAAATATGGGAAGTCATTTCCACGGACTTCATCGATGGCTTACCCTTATCCGGGGGGTACTCCACAATATGGGTGATTCTTGACCGATTGAGAAAGTATGCCCATTTCTAACCAATTCGTCACCCGTACGCGGCAACAGATCTCGCTGAATTGTTTATACACGAGATAGTGCATTTACATGGCATTGCACGCAACATTGTTTCTAATCATGAACCTGTCTTCCTTTCAACATTTTGGTCAGAACTCTTCCGTCTCTCACAGACCAAGCTATTACGTAGTACTGCCTACCACCCTCAAACAGATGACCAGACAGAAGTGGTGAACCAGGAGTTAGAGACATATTTTTGATACTTTGAAGGAAGCACAAGTATGAGGGGACTGAATATGCCATGGACTAAATATGCCATCGACTTGCTCTCTCGTTCGAAGCTCTCTGATGTCATGGCTATCTCTACCCCTATTCCAGTTGGATCCAAGCTTTCCAAGTATCATGGTACTCCGCTTCAAGACTACTCAATATAGGTAGGGGTGTAAACGGGTAATAATCAAAACGGGTAAAGGTTATTCCGTTACCCGTTTCGATTACCCTACCCGTGTTCTGTCACCCGTTTATCCCGAACAAAAATTAGTTATTCCATCACCCGAATTTCTTACCCGATTACCCGTGGGTAATTGGGTAAAGAAATGGATAATAATATTTTAATAAATTTAATTATCTAACCCTTATAAATTAAAAAAAATAAAATAAAAAAATAAATCATATGAAAATTACTTCCAAATTCTTAAGTTTATCTAAAAACAACTCTAACAAACAAATGTACACCACACATATTATCTAAAAATAACATCAATTACATTAAGTTTATCTAAATATAATATCTCACATAAACATCCCACACACAAATATCTGAAAATAACTTTCACACAAAGTCTAAGGACAAATATCCACTAATCGACGAGATCCACAAAAAATTAGACGACTGAAACAGCGACGTTTGAAATGGCAATTCTGACTTGAAATGGAGATTTGAGCGGTCGGTCTCGGTTGGGAGTCGTGGAAGGAAAAGAGGGGGAGTCAGGGAAGGGAAAGAGCGAGGGGAAGTCGAGGAGGGGAAAGAGGGGAAGTCGAAAAAGAGAAAGAGGGGGAGTTGGGGAAGGATTCAAGGGAAAGGGAAAGAGGGGGAGTCGGGGAACGGAACTGATAATCGGGGAACGGAACTGATAATCGGAGCGTGGGTCTTGACGTCTTCTCGGATGTGGATTGGGGGGCTGCCCCAATAATAGGTGCTTGGTATCTGGGTTTTGTGTCGTCTTTCTCGATGGTTCCCTTATCTCTTGGTCCTCTAAGAAGCAAGCAACAATGGCTCGGTCTAGTTCTGAGGCCGAGTACCGAGCTCTTGCTTTGGCTACTTCGGAGGTGGTTTGGCTGTTACAGTTGTTCCCTGAACTTTGGCTGGTCGTTAAGCAAGCTCCCACCATCTGGTGTGACAAAATTTTTGCCACCCACATAGCTGCTAAGCCTGTGTATCATTTTGTTTCGGGAGAAGCCGGCTAATGGCACACTTTCTGTTCGGTTCGTGCCAACTCGTGATCAGATAGCTGAGTTGAATTAATAGCCAAGCTCAGCGTCTTTGTCGGCCCGCTTCGTGTGCGGGGAAGGATAAAGATCCTAATCTACATCCGCTTAATTAATCAGGGGTAGATTTGTTACCTTAATTGATTTCTTATCTTCCTATCATATTTTGGCAGGTAATAGCAGAAAAGCCCTTTAGGGTTCCAAGTTCTTTTTCTTGGGCGGGAGCCACGTTATAGATCTTTCATATATCCCCAGAAACTGGTTTGTAGGAATGTTCCCCATGCATGAAGTGGGTGGGTAGCGATCGAGGACGGAAAGCTTCATACTACAGTTTCTCGCTGGATCTCAGACTCCACCACTCGAACGCTTGAATGAATCGAATTTCTTCGAATGATCAACAAGGGCAGCATGCATGTGGCATATCTGATCCGACACGTACATACTGATTCTTTTTCTCCAAAAAGAATTCAATTAGCTTGAAGCTGAAGGAAATGGGGATCTCCCCCAGACATATATATATAGAGAGAGAGAGATACGTTTCATTCAGTCTGAAAGCCTTGACGAACTGATCCCTTTTAATTAACATGCCTTCCCCACGAGACATTCCATGCTAATTAAAATGAAAGATTATTAAACGACGAATGATAAATATCATATATATGATCGAGGAAGCTGCATGTTAATTCAACTGATTCGAAACATGGCCGGGCGGGGGATCCAGAAATTAAGGAGTCAGTACGTACGTACTCGATCTAGGCTGTCGTCCCTAAGTTGACATCTCAACAGCCGGCAATTGAACAAGGAACTCCTCTTAATTTCATCTTCTAAAGCAGAAGAAGCCAAACTTGCACTGAAAATACGCTCGTAATTAGCGTATAGAAGGCAATAATATATATATATATATGTAGTTTGGTGGGATGTTTCATATATGTCGCCAACTCCCACATTGTATAGCACATGTTGTTATCGTTATTTTATTGAAATGGGAATCTGGTTTTTTGGGTTATAAAACAGTACGTACTCTGTGGTCATAATTTGTGATATATATATATATATATAAGATCATTAAAAATCTTGGGTCATGTAATCATCTGTTAATTAATTAATTGCAGGTCAGTGGGAAGATTAGCAGACGGAGAAGAGGGCTTTTTTTTTCAAAAAAAAAAAAAAAATAATAATTATTATTATAAAAAAAAAAAAAAAAAAAAAAAAGATTATTGGGTTAGTGATCATTTTTCATTTCATATAAATATGAAAGGCAAGATTGATTTTTGTAGTGGGTGGACAGTAGGAATCTTGAAGATGCACTTTTGCAAATACGCCAAATTGCCATCCATATTTGGGACCTACCAATGTATAATGTTTACGTGGTGTCAATTTTGGTGTGGCAATACTGAAAACATGGGAAAATGAGATGAAATATATAGGAAGTACGTGCCTATCTATATATGCCGAGTCTGAAAGGACCGGATCAGTGGTTGAAACTTAAGCTGAGACTTCCACGAACGAACGATACAGCAAATTAAGGAGAGAGGGGCGAGAGAGTGAAGTGATCAGAGAAGAATTGGAAACCGCGTTTTTAGTTGAACATCATCTCGTTTGATGTGGAAGGGGGGAGACCATTAGACCCATCCCTAGTTACTTTTGGTTAAGGATTTCATTTCACACAACGACACAATATAGAAGAAAAGAAAGCAGCAAAAAAAAAAAAAAAAAAAAAAAAAAAAAAAAACCTTCGCGGCTGCAACTCGCAATGACTAATTGAAGAACATCGAAAAGGACATGACCCGTAACAAACAAAGGTGGGCAATGATAGAAGAAGGGTTAGGCCGACCAGGGGCAGGGGGGTAACCCCTCCCCTCCCGCGCTGTCGGCCTCTTTACTCTGGCGAATGTCTGTTCAAATGGCCCATTCAATTATTAACAAGACCCATCTCCCAACCGGCCTCCCCTCTCTCACTTGTCCCTCCCTCTCTCTCTCTCTCTCTCTCTTCCTATAAATGCCAAAGCCAGTGTTGTAGGGCACTTGAACATTATTAGTTCAATGGTCACCATTGGGAATAACATGATTGTAATTGGGGGGGGGGATACTACTTACTAGTACCGTGGGAGATCTTAGGTTGGGTTCCAACACACAGTTCCATTGGCGTCTCACTTAATGTGAGTGAGGAAGGGATTGATTTTTAATAAATTTAACATAGTATCACTTTTTTCTCATTAAAACTCAGGGTTTTCATATAACAACTTTGTACAATATAATTTACATATAACATAAAAGCCAAATGACTAAACTACCTGTCGGCAGTTCTTAATTGCCATACTGGATGATGTGGAGATAATAATAACCTCACTACTACTACTGGGACCGTGTTTCGTTTTTTCATATAATAATAATAATAATAATAATAATAATAATAATAATAATAGGACATAACACACATAACTATGTATTGGTTTGAACGTGTCCTGGTTTCTCAGCTCTTGTGTCTGATTGAGGAATTATTCAAAAAATAATAATTTCTACAAAAGGGCGGTGTTATCTGTCTTGGTCCACGCATTGATTTCCTACAATGTTCTGCCACACTACTGAAAATTGCCCTTTCCCCCCCCCCCAATATTGAATCACTGTCCCACCACCACTGACTCAAGTATCAGAACTTCAGAACTGTCCCCTAGGAAGAACAGAAAAACAACACAACAGGTAAAAGGCTCTCTGCTATACAGAACATGGAAGGTAACCTAAACCCTAGGGAAATTGAGCTTTTTTTCATCATATATTATTATTAACCAGCCAACATCTCCTTTTTTAAGTAATAAATGATCTTATGAAAACAAAATAGCAAAAAATCAATACAGAAACATTGTTCAGTTGAACATGATCAGGATTCAGAACACCATTAATATAATAGAATTAAAGGAAATATAAAAAAAAAAGTGACAAATTTCATTTCCTTCCATCTCCTCATCAATCGAAATGTTAAAAATATAGTATCTATAAAATGCCTAAAAATGACAAACCCTAACAACTAGCTTCTTCTTCTCGTGTAAAAATATTATTGAGAAAATGGAGGAAAAATTAAAGCACCATCGCTGCATCGCCTCTAACCCTTCTTTATTTTTGTTTTTCCGATGGATCGATCCAATTGGGTGGGAGAATGGTTAGAGCTTCTTTGGAGCCTAAATACAGAAAAGAATCGGAGGAGGAGGAGAAGACCAAACAAAAACACCACCACACGCATCACAACACTGACAAGGATCATATACACTTACTTACTCGAAAAACTCCCAATTAAGCTTCGAGTGGGCGGACGAAGACGACGGGGGGCCCGCCGGAGTGGGTTCGAACGTCTCCCATTTCGTCGTTACAACTACCGACGGAGACTGCTCGCGTGCCGACGCCGGGGAAGGTGCCGCCGGCGTTTGCCCGTTGCTGCTCGGCGTACCGTTTTTTATCTTCAACAGATCGAGAGTTTCAACGTATTTTTGCACTCTTCTAACCTGAAAAGATGTCAATGTTACTTATTCAACCACCACAATTTTGTGAAAAATAAACTTGAAGCTCAGGGCTGCAAATGCATACGTATAAATATATATATATATATATATATATACCTGCATTCTCCTCTGCAATTTTGCATCTCCATCAGCCATAATCCCATCCAGTTTTATAAGCTGAGTCATCAACATCTCGATCAAGTTCAACACATCGTTCTCGGCAACTTTCTTGCCTCTAGAAACAAGGGATTCGAGAGCAGAGACCTGAAGAAAACAGAGGCAAGTCAATCAACCAGGGCATAAGCTTCACCTGTACTTGAGATTCTCTCGCAGAGTACAATGTTGCTTCTCAGTTCATTTCACCATATTCACCTGCCCGGCGAGCTTATCGACTTCCAAGCTAATTTCCGATATGGATTTGGCCGCCTTCTCCATCTTCGCATTCTTCCTCATCTCAACGTACCGTCTCTCCTGACTAGTCGGATCTTCAACCAAAACGATTTTGGATCGATCCTTAACACCCGACAAATCAAGATAAGCAGTGTTGTCCCTCTCTTTATCTTTAAAGAAGAGTTTCTGGTCTTGGGGATGCAGTCCAGTCCGCGCCGACACTTGTTTCTTCAATTCCCCTGCACATTTCCCCCAAAAGAGGAGAAATTAGCTACCTCGGTGATCATTGTCTTAGTTTAGCGGGAAAAAGAGGAGAGACTACAAAAGAAGACAATTGATAAAGAAGGTTCAATATCGCGGCGATTAGAGGAAAGAAAAATTTTCTACCAAAAGTGGCTTGGGAGCTGATGAAAACTTCGTGCGTAGACGAGCCGTACTTGACCCTAACTTTGATGACGGGAGCCGGAGCAGCGTCTCGATCGGAATCGGGATTTCGCCTCTGAACCAGCATCCCGCCTGGTCTGAGCTCCCAGTCTACTTCAGAACCGGCGTCCGGCATCTCTGAACTCTTGCTCCTTGGGGGATTCACGGCTTTCGTCCTCATTCGCATCATTTCACAGCTGGTGTGACCACTTTAGGAAGGAGAGATATTCCTATTGTTTGAGGCAGAATAGAGAAAAATGCGGCTCCTCTTTCAGATCTCCCGGGAATCTGCTCTGCGAACGACACCAACGGAAAAGGATTCCGCGTAAAACATCTCTGATCTGGAGAACAAATGAAGGAGTCGCGATTCTCGCATTAAAACCGATCCGTCCCCGAGAGTTTCTCCGGAAAAACTCGAAGCTGCCGCGTTTAATTTCCCGGTCCGGAATTAATACAAGGGCCGCGGTGGAAGGAGAAACACCTCGGAATTGGATCTCCCCCTGCCGTAACCAAAGCCCTGGGACGAGACTCCCCGCTTTCTTCCAAAGTCGAGGAGGTCCGCCACCGGAAATCGAAGATCTTCTTCCTTCCCTAATCAAGACCCCGAAGCCTCCTCAGATTGGATCAAAAGAACCGGAGCGAGAACATCGTCCTTCCAATGAAAGTCCCCCCACAAACCGAATCGGGAAGTAACAGAAGGACGACCACAGGAATTCGGAAGACGCCTTTCGCCCGTTCTGGAACCGAACCAACGTGAAAAGGAAGGACGAACGAAGAATGGTGGGGGGGGAAGGGAAGGGAAAAATAATTTTTCCTTCCTTCGAAAGAGGAAGCGAGAAAAAAAAAAAAAAAAAAAAAAAAAATCGAAACGAATGGACGGCGAACGAAACTGCGAGGAGAGGAGAAAGAATACATAATAAACTAGGAGAGAAAAGGGGTAATAATAAAGCGAGGAAAAAAAAAAAAAAAAAAAAAAAAAAGTAGAGAGCGAGTAGCGACAAGTGAAAGCCGCCAAAGCTTCGTTTCGAAGGTTTGATGAAATGAAAAAGAAAAGATAGAGAAGAGAAGAGAAGGAAGGGAAAGAAGGGTTCCCTAAATTAATTACTAGGTCTCGTAAGATTTACCCGAGATAAAAAACAGAAGGCTTTGAGAAGGCCGAAAACAGAAGAAATATTTACTGTTTTATTTACTGTTTAATTAGCCGCTCCTCTAAAGCCCCATCTCTAACTTACCAGTTTGATGACAGGTTTGTTTTTTATTTTTATTTACCTTTAAAAAAAAAAAAAAAAAAAAAAAAAAATTTTCAATTAGGCATGTGTGTGGAGTGCGAAGAGTAAGTAAATACTAAATACTTGGCTACCACGCGACCACCGGCAACGTGCCAACGCCCCTTCCGTCTACTTTTTCGTTCACTCATTCGCGGGGGGACCCGCTTCCGTAATCACGTGCAACACAAGTATATTCCGCTTCCGGGACGCGTGCCCTCGCGTGAGATCGGCTTTCTCTACACGCCCGCGGCCCCGCGAGTATTTCCCAGATCGGATCGGGGGGCAATTTCGTTAAATGATCGAACTGCTCCGTCGGTTTTGGATTTGGGAAAAAGGCTTTTGTCTTGTCCCCGGCTACCCGGTCTAATTCTGGACCGGCCATCCTTTTCCCGACCCAGAAAAACGAAAGAGTTTTTAAGTTTTATCTCGAGGGTGGGGTCCGCCGGTCCCGGATTAAGATTTGAGGACACGGTTTTGTCACTCGTCGTCATTCAAAAAAGAGAACACCAAAGTAAATAAAAAAAAAAAAAGCGTAAAAGAAAAGAGAAAAGGGCGGTGAAGTGGCACGTCACTGACTCGCTCGCACCCCCGTGAATGAAAGCCAAGTAAAAACTGTAGATGACGACATCCGATATCACGTGCCACGTGTCCCACGGTAGCTGAGTAGTACGTGTACACGACAATCGAGAGCCCTCTCCTCCCCTCCCCTTTTGTCCACCGACACTCTTCCCTCTCTCTTCCTTTCCCTCGTGGGATGTTCAGAACCGTCGGATGAGAACTTACACGTGCCGAGAACCGACTTAGGGGTGGGGTGGATGAGTATCCTTTTATACTCTCTTTTTTTTTTTTTTTATAAAAAAAAAAAAAAAAAAAAAAACCTTTTGGTCTTAATTTTTAATAGTTAAATTTAAATATAAATAATTTAAAATGGTTTAGTTGATTAGAGACAAGGCAACCACCAGTGGATCCTTGTGATTAGGATAATATTGTCCTGAAGTCAAGAAAATCATTTTCTAATTATGGAAAGAAGGTGTGAGGACCCTGAGGCTGCCACTTTACAACATTGCCCCTTGTGCGGCTTCGAATCACATTTAAGACGTAATGGGAACTTTGGTGGGGTATAGGTGGGGCCACGAGTTGTGGTTGGCGGGTGGTGGCCAATTTGGAATTTAATTCATGGGGGTTGGATGTCGCCACAATTAGACTGACGAAAGAAGCTGGACAGCTAATTTTTAGACCAGCCGTGGATTAGTCAAACCACGTGCAAGTAATTAAGAAGATTTTTTTTTTTTTTTTTTATATATATGTATAATATATTACTGCAAAATATCACAGATGTTATATTTTTGAATTTTTATTAATAATTAAATAAATATATATATATATGAATTTTTTATAAATTTTTGTTTAACATAGTTAAGTACATAATCAGCAATCTTTAAAACTATAATAAAAAGCTTTGGGCTAGATTAATTGAAGTGCCAAAGTCCAAAATTATAATTATAAGTCTAGAAATCGTGATTGGCCTCGTTAAATCAAATGTCAGATTTGTAATTGTATAAGAAATTGCAATTTAAAACTATTTAAACCGGCCCAAACTGTTGAACTCAACTTGGGCTCAGATCGAACTCGAACTGGGCTGGGCTCCAATAAAGGCTCGATTCTCTGCTCGAATACGCTCGAGTTCGAGCTCGAGCCCGAACGAGCATTCATGGATCTGATCTAACTTGGTTTGGCCATAGAATTGAACCTGGCCACACTCGTATATATTTGTCGCCTTCCGTTGCCAACAGAGCTGCCCATTTGGCCAATTGGCATGCAATTATATTGGCTTTTCTTTACTGATGAATACATGTATATTAAAATTTGGATAAATTTTTTACTTCTATTTACAGGTCTCTAAAGTTTTTGACTTCTTGTATTATCACAAAAATTATAAAATGGTTAGGAATTTTAATATAATTTTAAAGTATTTTAAAATATTATAAAATTTAAAATAATGACTAGTTGCTTTACTCATTATTTAACTTTTTCAAAAAAAACAATATTAAATAGGATTTTCATTGTTTATATTATAATTTTGCTAACAAATAAAAAGTAAAACATAGTTCTAGTTATAGTAATGTAACTTATAATATTGTAATTAAAAATTATATTAAGGGGGTTTAATCAATTAAGAAAGTATAGTATGGGATATAAAGTTGTAGAGATCAGCATTTTCTCCCTTTATTCGTCACAAATTTCTGATAACTCTTTAATTCTCCTAAAAAATATGAGATAATTCAAATTTTCAAAGACAATGTAATTTTAGAAGCACTCTCAGAACTCCATTTCTTATTTGAAGACATGGAATTCTCAACTCCCACCAATTCTCTCTATTTGTACAACCTTCTAAAGAAGTACAAAAGTAACAAACATTCTCCTACAAATCTTGAATTAATATCTAGACTTTTTACTCTCTTTAAAAAAATATCATATTGACTTACTTCTTCTTAAACTTATAAAAAACTTATTTACCTATTTTTCATATAGAAAATAAAATTATTTCAATAAAACCACAATAAAAAAATTTATGTTATTTTAAAATATAAAAGTATATAAAAATTTAGATAATCTTTGAATGATTAAAAAAAATAAAAATCATAGATCCTTTTTTAGGATCTAATTTTTTATATTACAATTTTAAAAATCAAATATTTAAAAAAAAAAAATCAAATCAAAGAGGATAATAATAAAAATAATTTATTTTTATTTAAAATATGGTTATCTTTTTTTTCATAAATTGTAAACTTTTACTGATTTTATTTTTTTGAGAGATATTTCTCTTGAATTGACTTAAAATTTATTATTAGTTTTTAAATTGGTACTAGATAAAAAAAAATTAATATTTTAAAATTATTTATTATTTTATTTAATCATTTTCAGATATTTTAATTAATTTGACATATACTAAATTAAACCATTCCAAATAAAAAAAATATGTTTACATGTAATAAATGGATAAATATTTAATAAACTTGGTTAATAAATACAATTAATCAAATATTAAGATCATTGTATAAAAACTTAAAAACATGAAATTATGCTTACTAAATAAATATTTATCTTATTATGCATAGTATAAAAATTATTCATATAAGGAAAAGATAAATTCTTTGTGTTTATATAAAAAATAGTGATTTTTTAATTTTTCTCTCTAAGGAACTCGTCTACTATAATTTCTAACTCATTGACTATTGTTATGAGAAATAAAATTATTATTTATCAATAAATAGAATTTAATAATTATTAGTTTGGATATCGTTGTCTATGAAATTCTGAATGTTTTAACTAACAGTAGGGTTGAAACTCTTTGTGTCAACCAGTAACAAGAGAGTTTCGCTAGAAGTTTATTTTCAGGAAAATTATTGTATACGGTTTTAAATTTTCCATAAATTCTGAATTCTCTATGCACTATAAGCCCAATGAAGTAAAATTATCAAGTTATTATTATTTTTTTAAATTAAGGTTATAAAATATGGAGACAATGTAGCTAGTCAAAGGGATGTTTGGACTAGATGGAGAATGTATAATTTATAAACATGCAAATATGGAGAGGATATTGGGATGAAATAGAACCTAGGTATGTTTTATAGTGAGGTTGCGATAAGAATTAAAACAGGGTAGAAAGATCCAGATTATTAAGATATACTATTATATTTGTATGGTTAATATTTTAATTATTATATTCATTTAGTTAATATTTGATATTATGGTAGTAATTTTTTATGTTTTTCATTTTTAGTATAGTGGTTTTTCTTTTTAAGCTTTTAGCTTTAAATATTACGCAATTAATTTATTTTTTCAAATTGTAGAGAATTAATATGTTTAAAATTTTTATATATAATAAAATTTTCGGGTAAGCTCCAAAATGAGGAAAAAGAAGTAGAAGAGTGGGAAACCATGTGGAATCCAAGAAAGATATCAAAGAATATCTGAGTTGATGCTGGATAGTAGGCCGTTGTTCCCAATCGGGCGTGACCAAGGAATCGTGGCCCAGGTCAATCTTCTGTAATGGACTGGACCACATAACAAGAGTTTTGGGTCGATGGGTTAGTGCAGGCGGATGGGTTGCAGGTAGAAAGGAAAAGTAGGGTGAATAGACTGGCATGGTGAGGCTTTTGCGGCTGGGCCGATGGGGTGAGTCCGTAGCTGTGTTTATAGAGTTTGAAGTATTGAAGTCGATCCGTTGGGTGCGGGGGAGACAATTTTAAGTCGATCAGTAAGAGAGAGGTTGGTGATGAGATCATGAGAGTGAGAGAAATGATGGATGGATCGACTTGGCCACGCACACGCCTCTTCTCTTATATTTTACTTTTTTTTTTTTTTTTTTTTTTTTTTTTTTTCAGTATCCGGTTTTGTGTGTCCCCTGGCATTTGAACAAGGTGGGTAATGAGTCATGAATCATGAGTCATCCCTAGTGCTCCTCATCGGGGTCGTTGTGCGCCTCGGTCGCGGCGAAAATGGCGGCAACACCGCACGCAATCTCGGCACCATCCCACCCGGGACCGGGGCACGGGGGCAGGGGCCGAGGAGTCAGCAGAGGACTAGAGTCAGGACCGGCGGCTTCTGCTGCTGCTGCTGCTGCTGCTGCTGGCCTGCAAGCAGCTGGGGAGTGACTCGAGTTGAGTCACTTGACTCCGGCCTCCGGCGGCAACTTTCGCTTCCCCATGGCCATGGATCGTCATCGTACCCTACATTCGTACGTCGTCGCGCTCTTGTCCTTTTTATCTTATTGACTGAACTTGTTTTCCGATGATTAATTCGGAGGCCTTCCCCGAGACCCCCGCCGAGAATAAGTGAAATCATTTTTGTTGACAGTTGACGGCAGGCAGCAAACAAAACCACGCCGATTCATAATTCATTTCATTCGAAACCCAAGTGTCCGTCCCCGACTCGGTCCAACTGTCCAACCTCCAAAGCGAACGACAGCGAATCGAGACGACGACTAACCGTGCGCACCGCGCAGGCGCCCTTGACTCCCCCGCCCCCCGCACTCAAAAATATCAAAAATCAAAAATTCAAACTACTTCTCTTTGGTCCGTTACACTTACTCGACTCTGACACAACAACGAGGGCTACCAATATTGGTGAGCCGGTGGACGAGTCAACGAGTGACTCAACCCTGTGAGCATTGAACAGAGCACGCCTCCTGAGCCGCCGGCACCGCATGACGCTCAATCACACGCGCACGCCCTACCATCTCCTCCATTTCTCCCAATTATACTACTACTATATATATATATATATATATTCCGGAGCCCTTGCCCCCTAAACTGACTACTCTTCGGTGATTCCACCAGTCCGGCCAACCTTTTTTTTTTTTTTTTTTTTTTTTTTTTTTTTTTTTTTTACCAATTACCGGGATTTCATTATATATAGTTCCGGCATTTAATCTATCTAATCGAGGAGCTCAATAAAAATATGGGGAGAGGGACCCACTGGGAAACCACTGGGGCATTGACTTCTAGATAGATACCATATAATTAGAATTAATAGAAATTTAATTCTTTGACTTCGATCATCTTCGCTAATATATATGCGTTGTATAGAAGCTAAGTTTGTTTAATTAATTATCTGCATCTACTCCGGGATTACTGCATCCCTTGGAGTTGACTTCAAGCATCCTATTACTTTAAAATTTCCTGTATTAATTATTAAAAAAAAAAATATATATATATATATATATATATGGAAATCACTTGTTCTATCTATCTATCTATCTGGATCCCAAGGAATGGAAATCACTAGGGATTGCGTCCTTCCCACCTCATACTCCACATGCGATTCAAGAATATTACTGATGTTCTTCATTAAAAAATTAAACACACTAGCTCTTATATAACATATATAGGTTGGATTAATTACAGTATATATTAATTAATTAATCGAAGTTGTGAGTTGTACCCAGACGAGATTCGGATTCATAAGCTGGAAACACAACCTTGTAAATTGTAATAAACCCAGTAGAGTACAAAACTACGTCCGGCCGGTACAAATTGATTGTTTTTCTTTTATTTCTTTGTGTCGATCGCAGTCCCACCTTGTACTTGATCCTTGATCGGTTTATGCCTAGTTTATTTATTCGAATGACCGATATAATTAATTAATCTGGAGGTTTATATATACAACTTAATTTTTGTATTCGGTTTCGCAAAGCCCCATCCTGAATCTACTCCGGGATTGTAATTAATTAATATTGCATATCCATATCCTATGAATTAAAGTAGTAGACAAGTACATATATAAATTTTTTTTTATTAGAGAGGGCTCTTAATCTAATCGAAAGGCTAAATAATCGATTCCGTCCTCTTGTCTTGCTCCAAGAAGGTAGCCAAAATTTCAACGTTAACATGAAAGACCTCTGACCGCCCTCCCAAGTCTAACTCCTCCTTCTCGAGTCAGCGCCCAGTTCATGCATCCCCCTCCACCCCCTCCAGGTGGTGTTGACACTACTACTGCACCTTATAAATTCATATATAGCAGAGGACGGACGGCATTAGCATATATATATATATATATATATATATCTGTCTTTGCCGAGATATATAGAAATTAAGAGAAGTTAATTAAAAATGGGATTTGAGTAATATATTAATTATTGTATATATTACTGGAGGGAAGAATCGCAAGAGGAATGAGGGAGATGGAGGTAGTGTTTAATTAATTCAATATTCGACGACTAATAAGTAATAGCTAAGGGAAGCTTCTTTGATCTTAATTGATGAGAGAGGTAGCTAACTACGTACGATATGATCCCATTCACATGCAATATAACATTTCTAATAGGCTGGCGCCGATTCATGGATAGAGATGCAGATAGTGTGTAGTGTCTGTAAGTGGCCCTTGGCCTTTCAAGCCTGGATGAGATTTATGCGAAAAACAACAACAACAACAACAACAACAACAGCAACAACATGTAACTTATTTCACAAATTAATTAACAATTACTAATATATATACTATGACCTCTTCTCTCTCCCTCTTTTCTTTTTTTTTTATTTTTTTTTATTTTTGTTTGGTTCTAGTTTAATGGTCTTGCCACGGCGTAGAGCCTATAGACGGCATGCTAAAAATGTGGGCTCCATTGATTATATATATACGTGTTTAATTTCCAAATTGATTAATACATGTTGGTAATGGCAGACATCCTTCGTAGCGCGCGCGCGCGCGATATCTAAAGACATGCATGTGCCCTGCCTCCCCTGCATAATATTGCGCGCACGCAGTAGCTAAGCCACAAATTGGTGGGACCCCCCAGCGAAACTTTTTGAAAAAATAAAAATAAAAAAAAAATCCTACACTTAGGAGTAAGTAATATATATATATATATATATATATATATATATATATATATATATATTTTCAGGAAGCGGTAATTTATTAATTATGTGTGGGCGAATGAGAAGTGAGGATGGACGACGACGACGACGACGAAGAAATATGAAAAAGTATTTGATTAGTACGGTGTCAGGGCGTGCAATTTTGTCGGTAGCCAAGAGGAGGCATGCTAAGAATTAAATTAAATATTAATTACAGTCTTAATTTAGAGGCGTTCAGGATTTATTAAATAACGACCGGGTCGTCACCGCAGCCGGCGTCGTCCGGTACTAATACTGACATATAAAGACTATATATACTGTCTTATTAATCCTTCAATCTAAGTCATGTCTAATTAATATATACTACCGGATCCTACGAATTCATGATCGATCAATTTCGAAGAAAACAAAGTCAAAAGAAATGTTTACTTCAATCTTTTTTTTTTTTTTTTTTTTTTTTTTTTATTATTATTATTTTGTTCTTCAGAATCAACAACATATTACAATTTGAGTAGCTGCAGGCGCTGCGGATTAACTGATCATGGATATACAGGTTAACAAATTAGAAAATAAAAAAAAAAAAAAAAAAAAAAAGGCTCGCCTGGGTTACTGGGGTACAATAAATCAAAAAAGCAAAAAAGTAAATATGAAAAAAAAAAAAAAAAAAGAGGAAGAAAAACGTGTGGGCTAGTTGCCTACTGCCGGTTTATCAAAACAAGCAAAGTTCGATTTCTCCTCCTCCTCTTCTTCTTCTTCCCGCAATGGTGCGTCGTCAACGCAGAGGACGACTGTGGTAACCCCTCCTCCACCACCACCTGTTAACTCCTTGGCTCTCTGGGCTTGGAGAACCCAATCGGTTCGAGTGAGGACCAGTAACATAAGCAGAACGCAGGAGGTTTGAGCAGCCATGAGGCCGAGCCAGAGCCCCTTGAAGTCGTAACCCAGAAAGAAACCAAGACCCAGTGCAACCGGCATTCCCACCAAGTAAAAGGAACCCAAGTTTATGTTGGCTCCCACTCTGGGTCTCGCCGTCCCCCTCAAGACGCCGCACCCCGTCGTCTGGGGACAGTTGCCCAGCTCGCACAGCCCGATTATGGGCAAAACCATTTTAGTCAGCGCCAGAATGTCGGCGTCGCCCGTGAACATGGTCGCCCAACATTTCCTCACCGTCACCGCGAAAAACAGAGCCGAAAATCCCAGCAAGAAGCTGCAGGCGAGGCCCACGATCGCTGCCAGTCTGGCCTTCTCGGGTCGGTTCGCACCCAATTCGTTGCCCACCCTGGTTGAGACTCCGAAGCTGAGGGAAGAGGGGAAAATGTAGATTAAGGCGGTCGTCTGAATCAGAATCCCCATGGAAGCCACGGCCGCTTTGGGGTTGATCAACAATCCGCAGAGCAGGATCATGATTTCGTACCACCACCATTCCAGGCAGACGGAAATGCAGCTGGGTATGGCGAGATTCAAAAGGGCTCTCCACCCCTTGAGGCACTCCCTGCAGGAGATGATGCCGTCCCACGTTTTCTCGTAAACGCCGGAGAAGGCGATGTATGCGAGGAGGAAGAGGAGGAGGTTGATATTGGTCCAAGCTCCGGCCAGAGCGACCCCTCTGCTTCCCAGACCCAGGACGGAGACCAACAGGTGGTTGATGGGGACGTGGAGGAGAATAGAGAGGGCAGCGCAGTAGGTGAGAGGCAGAGTGATGGACTGGGTTCGGAGGTAGGTTCTAATGGGATGGAGAAAGGATTGGGCCAAGAGGTCGGGAAGACAAAAGAGAATGTACGACTGGGCTTCTCTGGCCACCTCCTCCTCTTGCCTGCAGATGTGTATCAGAATTCGTCGCATGTTGAGCCAGAGAGCCGCGACGGGGACGCAGGTGCAGAGGAGCAGAAGGATGGTTCTCTGGAGGGAGTGGCCGAGGAGTTTGGGCTTTTTGGCCCCAAAAGCCTGACCGCATATGGGTTCCATTCCCATGGCGAGGCCGGAGAGAATAGAGTAGCCGGTGATGTTGGCGAACCCCATAGCCAGTGATCCGCCGGCGAGGGCGAGGTCGCCGAGACGTCCGAGGAAGAGCATAGAAATCATGGAGCGGGAGTAGAGCAAGAGACCGGTGAATATCATGGGAAGAGATATACGGGCGATGGATTTGACTTCTGTGAGTAGGAGAGACAGGTGGGTGGTTCTTCCGGATGCGGAGATACCCTCCTCGAGGAGGAGAACGCGGGGATCGTGATTACGATCATCTTTTTGTGGGACGCCACCACGATCAGTAGTAGTTTTGGCAACTAATGGGGTCCGAATATTGTCTGGATAGTACTGGGGCTCTTCTAATTTGGGCGATGGATGGAGAAGAAGGTCACTCTGGTCCGCATTGCATTTGCAAGGCAGAGGAGACGAAGTCGCCCTACACATGCTGCAGTCTTTACTTACTTGGGATCCTGTTGCAGGGATTCGATGAGAGGGGTTAATTTGGCCGCAAATATATATATATATATAGCAGGGTGATCGCGATCGCGCTATCGAGCTGGTGGTAAAAATTAAGGAAGGAACCTGGGAGTCGGAACCTGGTGGGAACTAAGTACTCAAAACTAAAAACTCTAAACTCGAAACTCAAAATTGGCGAGCGAGACGGCGGACAACTAGAGAGAATTAATGAGGGAGCAGCTAGCTAGCTTTGGGGTGGAGGGCTATGGGGAAGCAATATATCGACCGGGGGGAAGGAATCCTTTTTAAATAGTAGCAAAAAAAACAAAAAAAGGAGCATGGACTATGGAGGAGGAGGAGGAAGGCTCGGGTAACGAGGAAGAGAAAAAAGAGAGATTTTATTCTGACATTCTGCGCAATCGGTCTCTTGGACGCTTCCCCACGAGGATCATCGAACCCGACGTCCTCCAGGCCTGCATGGAAAAATCGAGCCGATTCCCGCTTCCTTCTTGTCCCTCCTCACAATTCTCAAATCAAATTCTCTGCTCTCAACTCTCTCATTTAAAACAAGGAAACATTGAATACAATAATACTCAGAGAGTCCCAAATATACAGTAAATTAATTAAGAACTAATTAATCAGCTGGAGCTGGACCGTTGAATATTATCGGACTTACGCACGCCATTGGCTTCTTAATTTCTTCTCTACATATATAATTTCTACATATGTTTTTTACTAATATAATTAAGATGGGGTTCCGGACGGCATTTTGATAGCTCCACTACGTAGAAGAAGAAAAGAAGAAGAAGAAGAGAAAGAAAATCCCAGATATGATCAAGTTGGTAGTTAATTACTAGTGGTGGACGGTGGTGGGATATTAGGACGTGGCGCGCGCTGCTTAAACCGCCCCCCGAAACTCCATTTTACTGGAGTCCAACCAACCGTTCAGATTGGGATACTTTGACTGAGAAGAATTAATTTGCTGCCTCTTTCTTTCGATTCCCACTTTCAAATCCATGTTTTTTTTTTTAACTAAGCTGATTATATATGAACGAGACCAACCCACCACACCACCACTTAGCTAGCTAGTTAGCTTCTTCTTTACATATTCGTTTCGTTTCCGGCATGGACCAGGAGAAAGAAAGAAAGGAAGAAAGAAAGAAAGGAAGAAAGAAAGAAAGAAAGAAAGAAAGAAAGAAAGAAAGAAAGAAAGAAAGAAAGAAAGAAAAAGGGATCAAAACAAAGCGAAAGGGAGATCGTTAAATTTCCGTTATTCTTTATAATTTGGATGTCTCCGATTAGAAGTAGATAGACGACGAAAGGAGGAGGAGTGTGTGTGTAGTAGGGTCGTGTATATATATATGTCTGACCGATGGAGTTTAATTTGAACAAGTCAGTGAGTGAGTCAGTCAGTCCGTCTTGGCCTTTTCTTGCATGATCTTCTTTTTCAATCCCCTGCCCTGCCGCGCTATGCTGCTGCTGCTTCTCCTTCGTCAACGGGCCCGCCCTCGTTCGTTCGTTCCACTACTGATGGATCAGTTTTTTGTGCGGTGCGGTAGACGCGCATGCGGCGATTGAAAGTGTCCTCCATCCATCACTACTCTTCTTCTTCTTCTTCTTCTTCATGTCGATCGTCGTTTCGAAGCGAGGACGGTTTCGAGGGGACATTTCGTCAAACGAACTTGCCAAAGTCCACTAGCTAGGCGATGGAATTGTAGAGCCCGTCATGCACGGGAGAGGTGTATATGTATATGTATATGTATCCACGCAGCTGATCGATGACTCCTCCATCAAAAGCGATCGACATTGATTTGGTCATGGTCATTGACTCATCATATTCATATTGTGCCGAAAGGAAGACGGTCGTAAACTGAAGTCCCTTGTTCCCACCCTACGGGCCTCTTCTTTCTTTTCTTTCTTTCTTTCTTTCTTTCTTTCTTTCTTTTTTTCTTTCCTTTTCACATCAATCAATTTGGTACAACTCCGATCACGGCATATTAATACTATTGCTGATCAATATGAAAAATCCCATCTGCTTTTGATGAAAAAGGCGAACAGTACTCAGCTGAAAGTGATATATATATATATATATATATAGAATCCAGTGCGTGCGCGGTGGATGGTCCGAAACGTTATCGCCTTATAACCATCATCTCCGACTTGTGGAACACGGAGGGACATATAGATACATGTCTAGCGAAAAGTAGCCACTCCAATTCGATCCGTCGGATATGCAGATTCCAATAATAATCCAAACCGCGTTGTTGCTTATATATATGATGATGATCTATTTGGTTGGTTACGTTTCTTCCTTCCCAACAATCCAAAACTAGTGAAAGTTACTAAAGCATGGATAGCTTCATAGAACCGGAACAGGAAAGGACAAAACAAATTCAAAGTTCAAAGTTCAAAGTTTAAAGTTATTCAAACACACAATCAAAAACACAATCAAACACACAATCAAACACACAATCAAACACACAAACAAAAAGCTGGTTCATTAAACTTTAATTTTCCACTATATATTTGTTCCGACGTACAAATATATAGTGGTTCATAAACTCCGGGCCTGTATATCGTCGATCCTCTGCTGCCTTGCCTATATCTTTTCCCAGCCGATAGGTAATTGAATTACTTGGGGTGCTTTGTCATCGATGGGCATGTACGCGAAGTAAAATGATAGATATAATTAAGCTGCACTGCAGCAGCAGCAGCAGCAGTTTTGGTCCAGATGAAGGCGGCTCCCGTGCGGATTCATCCGGGCCACCGTCAGAAGTTGCGGCCGCCAATCAATTAATCCAAACTTGCGCGCGGCACTTCCGACTTCCAAGCATACCAAGTCTTTTATTTTGATAGATTAATAAAACATTTGAAGAAGATGATGAAGAAAAAGAAAAGAGAGAATGTCTGTGGGGCGTGTGGCATCGCAGTCTCGCACCGCAGCCGCAGGCAGGGCTGCCACCCGACACGCACCATTCAACCGCATAACTCTCACTCACGTGACGACAAATGGCGGCGTCGACTCCACCCGGACAAACGCACTGACAGGCCGACCTCCTACATTTAACTCATGGGAGCACGACACGTACGT
Source organism: Aristolochia fimbriata (assembly GCA_019845555.1). Classification (NCBI taxonomy): domain Eukaryota; kingdom Viridiplantae; phylum Streptophyta; class Magnoliopsida; order Piperales; family Aristolochiaceae; genus Aristolochia; species Aristolochia fimbriata. The sequence goes on from CM034079.1 coordinate 9,160,094, forward strand.
CTTTCTGCAGGTGAGGTCACTTTGATGACGTGTCCACCCCTTGTGAAAGCCCAAACCCCCATATTTTTTAGGCATGCCAAGCCTGGTACTGCCCACGAACGAGTACCACCGACTTGTAGCACACTAGTAGTAGTATAAAAGCCCTCGTCCGACTCTCTCTCTCTCCCTCCCTCTCTCTCCCTCCCTCCCTCTCTCTCCCTCCCTCTCTCTCCCTCCCTCTCTCTCCCTCCCTCTCTCTCCCTCGTATCTTTACAGTACTATTAGTGCACACTGGTTCGACTAAAGTGTTTGTAGGTAAAAAATGAAGGAATCGATGAAAAAACACGCATAGCGAGAGAGCCCAGTGAGCTCCGCCAACCCAAGTTACCCAATAACAAGACCTCCCGAACAAAATTTCTTTTGCGTTTTAGTATGACCACTCGCCCTCGTTTTCGTCGAGGAATCTCTCAGTTTTGCCTCACGGCGGGAGCTGTCGGGTGTACAATGCCGTTGTTTGATTCTCTGTTCTTTATCGAGTTTTACTAATTACTTGACGACTGGTTGGTAAGACGGATGGAATAATATAGGGTTGTGCTGAATCATAGCAAAACAAGGGGAACAGCGTGCCGCTTTCTGTTCATTTTTTCTAGCTCAAATGTGTTAACAAATTTGTTACTTGTGACCCAACTCAGAACACTTAGTCCCAAATTTGTGTATACAAAATTAATTGCATGAAAATTTATCCTTTTGATATTGGGTTACTATGAAGGCGGGTGATTTATGATACTGTGTTCTAGAGCCTTGTGTTCAGATTTCATCCGGGTCATTGAAGTGAGAATTGAGATGGTTCATCTACTTAAACCTTTTGTTATAAACTTCTCTTAAATTATAGTAGTTTAAATCTGTTTCACCGAAAATCCGCCGGTCCTCGAAGAGGCCCGACCGAGAGAATATATCGATTTACTTCAGAATAATTTTGTGTTTACAATGTGTGTGAGTCAGGAAAAAAAACGAGTACAATCTCCTATGCTTCCTATGATTCGATCTCCGTGTGAATTGTCGAAGTTTCAGCTTCTGGCAAGAACGTCGAAATTTAAGTTCTGGGGGGGCGAGTGTGCACGATCTGGTGTGGCTTTGGTCGGTCGGACGGAAGTATTTGTGTTCTATGTGTTTCGACTTGTGACGCTGCCGGCGAACGTGTAGAGCTGCTCTGGTCGAACTGCTGAACGACGAACTGCGAGTGACCGAACTTCTCTGGTTCGAGAGCTTCCACGAATAGAGTTTCTTCTCAGCAAGAAGGCTTTCGAACTTGAATTTTTCCAACCCTTGGGACAGGGGACTTCTGGCTTTTTGTAGCCTTTCTGTGTGATTGTTGAAAGACGTTGCCTGGGAAAGGGGATCGTGATTCTTTTTCTGTTGGTGAAGTTGAGGAAGAAGAGGGGAAGAGGAAGACCAGGATCGTGGCCTCCTTTTCCTCCTTCAGTTAACGACCAGGACTGGTCGTTAACTGCTGAATTTAGGTGACGAACTGACGAGGCGTGATGACGGGTGCTGACTCGACAAAATTATGCTGATTGTGTTGCCGACTGTGCCAATGACGCGACGACGCGGCTAGACTTCGCGATGGGCTGCAGCGACGGACTTTGAAAATCGACAGAGCCTGCCCATGATCGTTGTTTGATGGATCGGTGGGTCACTGGACTAGTCAAAATTGGGCTATGCACATTTTGGTGCATATAGATTGCCCCCTTTCGAAACTTGACCGTTCTGGAGGAACGAGCGAGTTTCAAAACTGAAGAAGAACACACACACGCTACACTTTTTCTCTTTTTTTTCGATCCTCTTACTCTTTTAGGATTATTTATCTTTTGTGTACTGTCTGTCCTCTTGCTTTTTTAGGACAATGTATATTTTTTGTACACTTGTATGTATATATATATATGTATAGAGGCGTGATCCAGTGTGAAACTCACTTTCGGGTGAAACGTGTGAAACACGTTCTCAACCGTTCGATTTTGATCGACGGTCTAAATATAAGGGGAAAAAATCGTCCCTTTGCCGAGTGAATCCCACATCCTCGACCTCTCTCTCCATTTCCGCTTTTGGACTCTTCCCCCGTTGCTTCGTCCCATCCTCCCAAAATCTTCCCTTGTTGCTTCTTCCCCGTCCTCCCTAAAGCTTCCTCCCTTCCCTTCTTCCCCGTCCTCCCTGAATCTTCCTCCCTTCCCTTCTTCCCCGTCCTCCCTAATTCTTCCTCCCTTCCCTTCTTCCCCGTCCTCCCTAATTCTTCCTCCCTTCCCTTCTTCCCCCTCCTTCAGAAATCAACCATCTGTTGCGTGTCTGGGAAGACCCGAAGCCTCTTTGTCTCTCCACGAAATTGGGAAAAATCGTTGGTCCTCTTGATTCGTCGTCTGCCCTCCCCCTTTCGTCTGCCATCCCTTTCCCTTTCCCCCTCCTTCTAGTGTTTCTGATTTCAAGCTGTTTGCACACCAATCTTTTCCTTCGGTATTTCTCTGATTTCTCTGGCCGTGGAGGGGTTATACGATCGGGGCGTCGACTCCATGAAGTTTGCTGCGAAGATGGAAAAGTTTCTTGAAAGAGGTAAAGAAGAAGGGATGGTGAGAGTCTCGGTGAGGATGTCCCGTGCTATATACGCCAATTGGTGCAGCAGAAATTTCAGGCCAAAATGCTACCCGATGCCGAGGAGAGTAGTTGATAGGAAGGGCTTTTGGAAGCTGAATTAGGTATGAAGATTGCTTATGGTTTGAAATGATGCATCAAATGAGGAAGCGGGCAGGGTCTAGAGGGAAAGGAAGTACCTGGGAAGTCTTTAAAAAGTCTTTGGAGAATAGTCGCGACTTTTTAGGGGTCCTTCCTGGCTCGAAGGAGTATCGCAAGCTTATGGAAAATCCAAACAATACTATAGAAAGAGTGCTACATTTTCTGGACAAGGTAATGAAGTCATTTCTATATTTATTTACTTCTGTTAGATTAGATTTTGAGCCATATTCTCGGGGAAAAATTTAAATGAATTCAACGACAATGAGCTTGCTTTAGCGTACTTGAGTTGACTTGCTTAGTTCAATTGAAATGAATTCTTCCAAGTTAACCAGTAGCTCATTGCTCTTCTCTCTAGTTGCATTTATCATAATTGGGTCAGTACACTTTTCTTCCTAGTTATACTTGATGGGTGTTGAGCACGTTGTCTTTGCCAATAATCTTGCTATTATCTACTGTTATTGCTGTGATATTTTATAATGATTGATTTCAGTCTGCTATAACCTTTCTTTATTATTTTTAAAAAAATTTCTAGAGATTAGATTTTTTCCATAATGGGCCACAAACAAAGTGACAATAGTTGTCCTGTCATTGGACAAGGATTCTATGGTTTTTCCACATACTGCTGTTTATGCTCAGTTATGGAGTTGAATTCTGTTATTTCCTGTTAATGCTGTCGAAAGAAACAATCATATGTGATGATTTACTTGTCATTTACATGAGAATTTCTATTAATGAGGTATTTGTTTGATTGATACAATATAACTGCAGGCATTAGGGGATGAGCTTGGGATTCCTTTAATTGGAATAAGTGCAAAAGATTCAATTAATGTCGAAGAAGCTTTCTTAACCATGACTAGAGAAATTAAGAAAAGGTATGGATTCATCAGATCCATGTTGATTTATCTGTCAAGGGTATTTTAGTCATGGTAGATACATGTCATGTAATCAGAGCAGTGTAAATATTTGAGTGCAGAGGGTTGATTTCAGCACTCACTCAGTGAGTGCTGATTGCAGTCTGTCTCAAGGGTATTTTAGTCATGGTAGAGGTTTTTTTTAAGCTTGTCAATATTCTGAGATTTCATTTATGCATCACTCATTTGATTTAGCATATATACACTTAATTTTTTTCTTTCTGGATCTTTAAGCTCAAAATGGTAAGAGCGCTCAATAAGTTGAGAGGATGGTGGTTCGAATCCACCAAGATCCATCTAATTTATAATGTCTTTTGTATATATATATTTTTTAAAAAGTCCATTCTTATAACCTTTGGCGATGTTAAAGTGGTGTTTGGTGTTTGGTGTTGTCAATTTTGCTGGACTAACTTCTTGCTTGTAATGGTTGTGACTCAAATAGAATTAAATCATCCTATCAATCCTTTAGTCCAGCAAATGATATTCTCAAAACTAAACCCAATTGCTGTTAAAATTGCTGTTAAAATTGAACCCTTATTATAGCTTTAAATTCAGAGAAGACAGAAGCTGAGTTTACAACAACTTTTGGAGATCGAAATGGCTTTTGACTACCCTCTTGGCCAGAATAAGAAAACATATGATGCAGTGTTAGAACTTGGTTGAATTTACAGTGAGAGAACTAAACAATGATATCATCTATTTAGATGGCAATAATTAGCTGATTGGAGATGTTTAAGCTGATTCCAGAAAAGAAGATTATATGTTTAAGCTACCCTAAATAGCAACCCTATAATAAATAGCACTGCTAAAAAAGCAGCACTATAGAGCTATATAAGCAGCACTATTTTACATAGCGTTGCTTAATTAGTGTTGCTTTAATATAAAGCAATGCTTTTTAGCATTGCTTTTAATCATGTCAGCCTATAAAATTCAATTCTTTTGCTTTTTTTAAACTTGTAAGAACCTGTTTGATCATCAATTACACTTCTAATCCAATTGAACTTGTGCATATAACGCTAAAATCTACTATTGTAAGAAGCCACAAATTAGAAATAACAAGTTAATTTACAAGTTAAACAAGTCAATACGTAACTAACATTATAAGTTTATATATACATCAAAATTACAAAATACAAGTGGACATAGTTCTGCCACATACAATACAAGTGGACATAGCGTTACTCTCTTCAGGGCTTGTTATTAGAGGTAGCCTGGTCAACCACCACCGTCTCAGTAGCCTTGACATTATAACTATCTAACAATTGTGTCTGTGCATCTTCATTTAATTTCTTCTCTTCCGCCAAATCCTTCAGACTTAAGAAACTCGGTTGATTAGTTGAAGCAAGCAGCTTGGCCCATTGCAATGCGTTAGCTGGTTTAACTCATCATTGTGCAAATGGAATAGGCCAAAGAGACACTTCTTTTCGAATACATAAGTAAACACCTTTTCTGGCTGGTAGCAAACTTACCCTCAACAGCCTGGAAGGATTTCTCAGAACCCAAAAGCTTCAAGGCAATTGGTTGATCTGGCCCGAAGACTTCCCCTGATGCAACCTGTCAAATGAAGAGAAGTTTAAAAATTTCAAGATTAGCATATGAAAACCTGAAACAATGCCTGCCAAAGTAAAAGCAGTGGATGCATATATGAAGCATTCTGAAGAGTAACATTGAAGGTGATGGATGAAATTCATATAGCAGCTAGTTTTGATCCTTAATTCAGCATGTCTGAACTAAACAAACTCAAGAAGGTGAAGAACGCGTGAAAAGAAGTTTAAATCCCTTCAGAAATAGTTATGCCCTGACATGCAACTTACATATGGAAGCCAAGGATTGCTCTCTCTTTCTTTGACCCCACTTTCAGCAGAGTTAATGCGCAGTAATTTGCAGTCACTGGACCCAAACGTATTTCTCATTTGTATCAACATATCATTCGCCCTTCCAACCACTTTAACTTCCAGTCCCAAGCACCAGTTTAACTTCCGATCCCAAGAAACACTCACCGAGCAAGTTACAGGAACAAATTAGCACAACAGGTCTGAACACCCAACCATACTATTTTTTATTCAAAAAGATGAACCGGTAGAGTTTTAATGTGCCTATCCAGCAATATCTATAATAAAAGAAAGGTGGGCTGTTATAGCCAACTAAGAGTACAACCAGAGCTTCAACCTTTCCTATTTTTTATTAATATTATATATAAGATTCTAAAAGCAGTTTGGAAATGGTTGGGTTAAAGGTTCAAACAGAATCTTACAAGACTGTTTTTTCCAACCAGCAAATTAAGCCCACCATCTAAGCATGTGAAGCAATACAACAACAGGATAGCAGTAATGGGAGAGAGACAACCACGTGATGAATGCATAAACTAGTTTTCAAAAGTAACAAAATGTGTATTAGTTATAACACTAACAACATTAAGAAGAATATGTTCTAAGCAGAAGTACAAAACCATATCTTTGACGAACACAGTTGAAGGAACTGGAGGCTTTAATAAATAATACCAACCTTACAAGTACAAGAATCCATGTGTGATTAAAGTTTTGGACGTTGTCATCACATTTTGCACTTCACTTCAACATAGCAAAATAAATAAACCATCAATTAAAACAACCGAGCAGACAACAGGGGGAGAAATAAACAGAAGAAAAAATAACAACGAAACCAAGAATGATGGAAAGATACCGATGAACTGGTAAAATAAATAACCTTTCATACCAAAACCTTGGGAATAGGAAGAGAAATAAACAACAGAACTGAAAATAGAAGAAAAAAAAACGATAAGAACGAAATAGAAGTGAGAAAGAAAGGAAAGTGAAAGAAATCTGCACAAAAGAAAGAAAGGGAGAAACATTAGATGACAACGAAACCAGAAAATAAATAGAAGAATCCAAATGGCGTACTTGATTAACGTCCCGATCTTTTGCTACGCTCGTTTCAGCGTCTCTTCTTGATTCAAAAGGAACTGAATACAATTTCAAAAATATGTAAAAGATGTGAACAAGCCAGAGAGGAGGCAGAAGAAAGGGAGAGATTATAAGAGAGGAAAGGGGAAGGGCGGATGATGAATAAACTTCTCTCGCAGCTTCAATGCTTCGATTCTAATGGAACAGGAGTTGTGCTTCGATTCAAAATGGAACAGAAGGAGCTGCGCTCGAACTGGCCCTTCTAACGCACGCAAAAATGAAGTTTATATTCTAGCGATGAAACGAGAGGATCGGGGATTAAGTCGGGGAGGGGATTAAGTTCAATGTTTCACACGTTTCACACGAAAGTGAGTTTCACATTGGATCACACCTCTATATATATATATATATATATACATATATATATATAGGGCAATGATCGAGTGCGCTCAAGTCATATATGCGCTTAAGTGCGCTCAATGCCTTTGAGCCGTCCGATCAATGCACTTTTGATCTTATGGTTCTAAAACTATCTAACGAAATTTCATTATATTTACAAAATTGCTACCGAAGTTAAACGCTGTTGCCCTGGTTCTCTCCCTGGTTCTCTCCCCGGTTCTCTTCCATCGCAAACCGGGAACCTCTCCGCCCGGGGTCTCGACTCCTCTTCCCTACCCTCCCGATTCCTCTTCCCTATCCTCCCGACTCCTCTTCTCTACCCTCCCGACTCCTCTTCCCTCCCCTCCCGACTCCTCTTCCCTACCCTCCCAACTTCTCTTCCCTACCCTCACGACTTCTCTTCGCTACCCTCCCGACTCCCTCCACCCGGATCGAAGGATCGAATTCAGAGTTTGGGGAAGATGGGCTTACGTCTCCAATTCGCCTTCCCTCCTTCCACCCGGATCGAAGGATCAAATTCAGAGTCTGGTGAGGGATTCAGCTCGACTCGTTATTTTCGTCCTCCTTCCTTTGGAACAGACCAATCCGGTGAGTCCCCTCTTCTGCGTCTCGCCCCATCCATTTCTCTCTCATCTCATGGGTCTACTCGCAGAGGTCGGCCTCGATGCCCCTCCTTTTCTTCTATGTTCCATTTTACCAAGATTTGTGGCGAGGTTCTGGAGATACTGATGCCAGTAAATTCGTTATGTGCCTCACCTAGTAAAAGGGTACTGAAAAAGGACCACTCGAATGCTGTTTCATGGAGACAGTGGAATGCATACAACTGCAAAAATACCATTACCCTCTGTTACCCTTGTGTCTTCTAGAGGCCACGAGTCACCACTTGGGTAAGAACAGCTTATTTTTCCTCTTTCCCCTTGCTGTAGTTGATTTCCTGATTCTATGTTGCTTCCTTCTCTGTTTGGCAGAAAACTTCTGATGAGATGCACCGTTTTGTTGTCAGATGCACTCGTGTTCTTTCCAGCAGCCATCTATTTCATTTTAGTCTATTGTGTTCATCGTGGCAAGAAGGATGCTTCACTCTAGCTTCTTGCTATGATCTTATGCTTAACCATGCTCTCATTGTGATTGATCATGGTCATTTTCAGGTGAGCAGACTCTTTGTCAATTTTGTGTGGCATCAGCATATTCTGCAAAAGAAATGAAATCATTATTTTTTTTTGTTGGTTTACTTGCTCAGTACAATTGTATTTGCCTGGGATTTACAGTTGGAGCTGTTGCGGCTGTTCTAGCTAAGCATGATCTTTTGGCTTCTGTCCTATTCAGTCTTGCGCTTAATCATGAACAGGTTATTTTAATTCTTTTCCTGATTTATTCATGTATTTATTATTGCTGAAATTTGTCCATTATTCTGGGGCCTTTTGCAGCCAATTATATAATAAATTCATAAAGCAAATTGAAGATTTCTCTTATTCTGTCAGAAGAGTGCCTATTTTGCTCCTACCTTCTTTGCTCATCTTCTTGGTAAGTGTTTGAAGCGGAAGTATCCCCTTCTTGAGGTCTTGAAACTGGGAATCGCTGTAGTGGTGACATTTGCTGTTATGTGGTGGCCATATTTGTATTCAGTAGATGCAGTAATGGAGGTATATTTCTCTGAACTTAGCAATGGTTGATAGTCTTGCCTGTGTTGGTGTCCATTGTGCTTCATATCATGTACTTGTCTTTTAAGCCTCCAGAGAAATATCCTTTTCTCTTTGAGGCCCTCATGATGATCCTTTGTTTTTCTCAGTTTGTTATTATTGCCGGTTATGCCAATGTGAAGCAATGGATGTTGTTAGGCAGCTCTGCAGGAACAGAAAAGGAAAAAAAATCCTTTGAACTGTTAAGAGATATTTTTGTTAATGGTTTTTGTATCCCGTAATCCTTATTGCAGAATTTGTTATCAGAGCGTTGAACTTCTGAGAAAAATGCAACTATCACTCATAAAACATGATTAACACTTGAATGCTGTCTACAGCCATATGGGTGATGCAAATTTCAGAGAATTAAGTGCCAGGTGCTCTGCTCCTAAGCCAAAAATGAAAGTGATTCCTGTTTCTCACCGATATGACTTCAGACAAGCAAATCCAAACTTGCTTTTGGTTACTAAAATTCCTCAATCTGATGTAAGAAACATAGATGTTGTTAACCTGACTGATTTAACCAACTTTATATTTTCGGCTGTGGAACAGTAGTTAAAGCTACCTTTAAATGATGGCTGTTACTACCTTTAAATGATGGTTGTTTCTACCTTTAAATGATGGCTCTTACTACCTTTAAATGATGGCTGTTACTACTTTCCTGCTTCAGTTTTAAGCTGCAGTTGTTTGATACTTGAAGGATTTCAAAATAACTCTATGGCCTAATGGCTAAGGCACCGATTTTATCGGAGATTCTGGGTTCGAGTCCCAGTAGAGTCAATCAAAACTAAACTCAATTTCTGTTAAAAGTGCTGTTAAATTTTTTTTTTGAAAATGAAAGTGCTGTTAAATTTTTTTTTTTTGAAAATAAAAGTGCTGTTAAAATTGAACCCTCATTATAGCTTTAAATTCAGAGAAGACAGAAGCTATGAGTTTACAGCAACTTTTGGAGATCTAACATGCTTTTCACTACCCTCTTGGCCAGAATAAGAAAACATATGATGCAGTGTTAGAACTTGGTTGAATTTACAGTGAGAGAATTAAACAATGATATCATCCATTTAGATAGCAATAATTAGCTGATTGGTGAATGGGGGATCTTCAATTGAGATGTTAAAGCTGATTTCAGAAAACAAGATTATATGTCTAAATAGCGATGCTTTAATAAATAGCACTGCTACAAAAGCAGCACTATATTATAAGCAGCACTATTTTACATAGCATTGCTATAATATAAAGCAATGCTTTTTAGCGTTTCTTTTACACAGCATTGATCACCTAGTTAAAGAAGGAGTTAGTAAGCATGAACTTGAAACAAGACAATAGTGTTTGTAAAAAATCATTGCGTGTACAAATATGCATTGACTAAACAAAAAATTTGTCCACAGTATACAAAATATCACTATGCTACTGGTATTCATTGTGAGTATATAAAAAATCTGCCAACAACATACCAAAATTCACTGTGTTATAAATGTTTACCGTAGGTATACAAAAAATTTACCCACAACATTCTCTATGCTATTTAGGACAAAAAAAAGTTTATCTACAACAACTACATTATCTACACAGAGATATCAACTGTAGTCAACAACTTTCTTCAAGAGCTATCCAAGCACTTGTTCTTCACAAAAAAAATACAACTTTACCTACAAAGGAATTTAAATGGGTTAGTTACTTATTTTTGTATACAACAAATTGAAAATTTAAAAACAAATATAAACCAATCAACTCACAAGAAATTTTTTTATTCAGAAAGGCCTTGACTGCAATGATCCATTAGCGAAACTTGTGAATCAGGTTGAGTGCTTCTATCTGATAGGCTTATTAAACCTCTACATATGAATAATGTAGTTAGAAATTTTTAAAGAATATTAAATAAATTCAACATTAAACACATCTTACATGTCTCTCAATTTAGGGCAATTCCGTTTGTCATGTTCACCCCGTGCACCGCATCCATGACACAATCTGAGTTTTTTTGCAGTTTGCTCCATAGCCTTTTCTTTTCCACCCTTTAGTCTTTTCCCACTACCTTTTGTTTTAGCAATATCAGGTGGGTGGACATGGATTTCTTGAGGCATCCTCATTTTTGCTCCACAGTCAGGTTCAAATTGGCCGATTTCATCACAAATAACATCGATCTTTTTCTCCAAAAATGAAAGTGCCTTTTCAGATTTGAAAGCTACAAGAACTTTATGAATTTTGATAGCAAGATCATTTCTTCTAATACGTACAACTTCGTCAAGATTTGGACGAAGTTCTACCGTGTTTTCATAAAAAACAATCTCCCTAGTTATAGTTCTAGTCCACCTCTTTAGGATCAAACTTTCAGGCAAAAGACAAGCTTTTTTATTTCTGAGCACTAAGAGGATATGCCTACAAGGAACCCCCTCTGATTCAAACATCATACAAGTACAATTTGCTATCTTCTTATCAAAATCATAGTTGACCTCTCGAGTTACATCATTTATAGAATTAGGTTGTACACATCTATAAACCTCATGTATCCGATAGGGTCTTTCTTCCCTAAGAGGCAAAGCACCATACTTAACACTTTCAACTACCTCGGCTTGAAACTTGTAAAATATAAATTTTGTAGATATGTCAACCATTTGCTTCTCCACATCAAAATCTGTCTTCAGTAAGGGCTTTGAGTAATTCATTTCATGATCAGCTTCTGTTTCACGTTGTCTTAGACGTTTAAGTGCTCTTTCAAAAAGTAAAACAAAATCAGATAATGTAGTCTTCCGATTCACATACTTATCCAAGAAAAAGTTCATACCTTCGTTTCGCTGTGTGGTCCGCATATTTGCCATGAAAATATGCTTTGCATATATCGGTATCCACTTCTCACGAATCACAAACATATCCCCCAACCATTCATGGACTTGAAGATTATTATGAGAGAGTATACATTTCCAATTCACCTCAAAATCGATTGGAGATGGAGAATTATATATGCAATTCAGCAATTGATCCATGATTTGTCTACCTCCACGTGCACCTAGTTTCTCTGGTAACTTGTTCAATATATGCCACATGCAACATCTATGAAATGTTTGTGGGAGTGTCATAGCTATAGCTTTTTCAATTGCGAGATCTTGATCTGTAATTATGACCTTAGGCGGACTCCTTGACATTGCTTCTAACCACTTTTCAAACAACCACACAAATGACTCCGCTTTTTCATCTCTTAAAAAACCCGCACCAAAATTTATAGTTTGTCCATGATGATTAACTCCAGAAAATGGTGCAAATATAAGACAATATTGATTGGTATTGTAAGTAGGATAAAAAACCACTACATCACCAAAATGGTGATATGCTTTCCTTGCCCACCCATCTACCCAAAAACAACGAGTCAGCTTGTGATTATCATCTACCTCGTATCAATAGAAAAATGAAGGATTAATTTCTTGTGATTCTTTGAAATGCTCAATCAACAACTTTGCATCATAATCCTTATTTTCCATTCTGATGTCTCTCTCAACATTTCTTATATCTCTTGATGTGCATCCGATGTTTTGATACCCTCCTGATTGAATCTCCAAAAAAGACATTATTTGTGAAGTGGAAATGTCAGCCTCGCGGAATATGCTAATCAAACTTTTTTGTGCACTTGTGACTTCTCTGTGAGATGGTAGAAATGGTACTTTATGAGGTGTTGCAAGGATGTGACTGTGTTCCTCAATAAACTTGACAACAACCCATTTTTCATCTTTATTTTTAGATACTCTTAGTGCAGCTTCACAATTTTCTCTGACTACTCCTCGCCTTCTCTTTTTAACAGGATCCAAAATACCTTTTGCATTATTAGGTTTCCCTTCTTTAGAACAAACAAACAACTTGGAGTATAGCTCTTTTGTTAGGCTCTTTTTGCATTCTGATCCCTTACGTACACTAAAATTGGCCTCCTTGGCATATGCATTGTAAAATACCTCGGCATCCTTCACTGACTCAAAACTCATGCCAATTTTAGGAACTCCATCTTGGACACCCCTTGGAACATAAGTTGATGTAGAACTCCCTCCGTCGACCAAGGGAGTTTTAGGAAGATCCATCAATAAACACTGTCATGAGCAAATAAAATAAATCAATAACAATTAAACACGTCTACATATTAAACAATCATATTGAGACTAAATCCAAACTATACAATGTGTTAAAAACGGGTCAAAATTTCAATTATCACCCGGTCACTCATTTAATCATTGTAATCGTGGATAATTGAACCCTATTGCCAACTAAGCCCTGCCGGGAATCGAACCCAGAATCTCCACCAATAGTGGTGCCTTACCATTAGGCCACAAAGTTTTTCACAATTTTAAAAATTTAAAACATAACAATGAATTAAAATTAGCAGCATAGTAGATATAGACCTAACGTACCTGATCGACGATAAATAAATCACTGTCAAGCTTTCCAATAATGAAACCAAGATTAAATTGCCCAATAACCTGTAAATTAAACACAACAGTAGATATGTCAAGAAAATTAGTCTAGAAGGACATAAATAAAATTTAGCATTTAAATCTACTTCAACACTGTACCCAATTGCATAAACTAACTCAACATTCATTCCTCTTTTTCTTCTTAAGTGCACCTTTTCATGATAGAATCAGGAGGCATGGCAAAGCACAACAGGAACAAAAAAAGAGAATAGAAACAATACCAAATGTCTTGAACGGAGAACTGGGAGAGGAGAGAATCGAAGGCTGCCTCAGAATACCAAAATCAGAACTTAGAGACGGTAGATCCCAATTTTTCAGGTGAAGTCAATTCTTAGGGAGTTTAGCAAACGGTGAAGCTCAAATGGGAAAAAACAAGGGGAATTCCCCCATCGATAGGGCAAAAAAGAAATAAAATTTCTTGACCAATCTCAAGCTTCTACGGACGTCGAGTGCAGAGGGAAGAAATGTTGAGGAAAGAAAGAGAAAAAAAGGGCATCACAGATATGAAAGAAAGAAGAACAACCCGAAAGCGGAAGCATCGTTCGGCGAGTGCAGAAGGAAGAAGGATTTCTACGGCATACCTTTTGTTATTGGTTGGAAGGAGGGAAGGTGAATTGGAGACGTAAACCCTTCTTCCCCAAACTCTGAATGCGATCCTTCGATCCGGGTGGAGGGAGTCGGGAGGGTAAGAAAGAGGAGTCGGGAGGGTAGGGAAGAGGAGTCGGGAGGTTAGGGAAGAGGAGTCGAGACCCGGGCGGAGAGCTTCCCGGTTTGTGATGGGAGAGAACCAGGGAGAGAACCAGGGAGAGAACCAGGGAGAGAACCAGGGAGAGAACCAGGGAGAGAACCAGGGAGAGAACCAGGGAGAGAACCAGGGAGAGAACCAGGGAGAGAACCAGGGAGAGAACCAGGGAGAGAACCAGGGCAACAATGTTTAACTTTGGTGGCAATTTTGTAAATATAATGAAATTACATTAGATTATATTAGAACCATCAGATCAAAAGGGCCTTTGATCGGACGACTCAAGGGCATTGAGTGCACTTAAGCGCATATATCCCTTGAGCGCAGCGCACTCGATCATTGCCCTATATATATATTATTTTATTATTTTATTATTTTTTTTTGTTCTTTTTTTTTGGCTCTCTTGATGTTTTAGAGTTGTTTGCTTTGTTTGATTTTTTTTTTGTATACCCATACAAAGGTACGGTATAGAGAGATGATGTACCTGAGTAGAGGTATCATCGAAGGTCGACGACGATTTGAAATCGATTGAATAACTGGTCGCAGTACTTCGGTTCTTCGGAGGAGACAGTGGCGACGAACTTGAATGATTTCTGGAAGCTCTGGTTACTCTGAGTGTTGCAACGACTTCGGCGACTTTGCTGTGCCGTGCCGAGGAAAGTGTCGCGAACTGAGGTAAGTCGCGTCTCTTATGCCTTGGTTTGATAATTCTTCCCGACCCGACAGCCTGAATAAGACTCGAGAGGCTGAATTCGAGCTTTGGCTGATATTTCAGAAGATTGAAGTTTCTTTTGCGATCTTGTACTAACGCTCCGGGAAGAGGATTTTGGAAGGAGGAGTGTATGTAGTGAGATCCCCTTAGCCGAATTGAGCATCACTGGTGAGTCGCGAGGCTTCTTCCCTTTTTTTTTTTAACGGTCTGGCTTCTGCGCAAGTCGTAGGAGATTTGAAGCAGTAACGTGGGTCCCACCCTGCGCAGGGGGGAGGGCTCCTTCTTAAGTGGAGAGATTACTAATCCCCTTCCCGCGAATTAGGGATAGTCTGGTTAAAAGGTTACATCCTCCTCTTATGGTCCTGCTCTTCGAATTTGGCTCCTAACTCTGTTTGCGGATTGGAAGCATCTACTAGTCTGCGATTTTGAAGAACCTGCTAGTCTACGGATTTGGAGAATCTGCAAAATTGACAGCTTGTGGGTTTTGACTGCGAACTTGAGGTTGGGAGGCTATACGATTTGGACTTTGTGATTTGACTGTCTGCGAAAGAGACAATATGTGACTTTAGGGTTTCTGTCTGCGGATTTACCCTTTTTGTCAGTCTGCGAATTTGGAGAATTTGCCAGTCTTCGACTTCGGCTTCTCTGTCAGACTGCGACTTTTGATTTTCTGCCTTTGCGACTTGACTCTATTCTCGGATTGGGAGACTGTCTGTGACTGCGACCCAGAAGACTGTCTCTATCTACGAGTTGGCAGTCTGCGAGATTCGGGATTGCGACCTACTGCTTGTTGTCCTTTGCTTTTCGACTCTGCAACCTCCCGAGCTTGTGTCAGAATTCCTCTGCGAACCAAACTTTTAAGGTATTGTATCAATTTTTCTCTCCCGGCAGCCTCAGATCGAATTCGAGTCAACCCGGGGTCCCCACTCTCTTTTCTTTCTTCTTCTCTTCCTCCCTCTTTCTTCTTTTTTCTCTCCCCTCATTTTCAACTCCTCCCTCAGTCTCTCTCTCTCTCTCTCTTTCTTTTTCTTTTCACGTTTTCTCTCTTTCTCTTTTTTGAATTTTCTCTCTGTGTTTTTTTTTTCTTACCTCTCTCTCGCATTGGCTTCCTTGCGTGCTCCTGGTGTCTGTCAATTTGTCGGTACGACAAACTGATGAATTCTGGTGTGTCCTGTATTGGACTTGACTTTGGTCGCACTCGAGTGGGTCACCGGGTGCTGAATTATGCTTCGTGTGATCCCGGCTGAGTTGTCGGAGTGTTGTCTTTCCTTGTTGTTGCATCCGGCTTAGTCGCCGGGTGCTGACATTCATTCTGGCCTCGGCCGGCATGGTCGCCGGGAGATAGAACTTCTTTTTTTGTCGCCGGGTGTCAAAATTTTTTATTCGACTGAGTCCAGCTGGTTTGTGAGGAGGCTGGATTTTTGTACCAATGCACTCGGCTCGGTTGCCGAATCCTGATTTCTACGTGGTCGCGGCAGGCCAGAGTTGCCGATGCCCAAGTTGTGTCGACCTCCTTCTATCCTTTTCTTGTGATTGCTTCTTTTTGTCGCAACTCTTTTTTTTTTTGGTGATGACTTCTTTTTGTCACAACCCTTTTCTGTTGCGACAGCTTCTTTTTGTCGCAGCCTTTTCCTTTTTTTTTTGTCTGCGACTGCTTCTTTTTTTCGCTTGCTTTTCCTTTGCGACGACTTCTTTTTGTCGCAACCTTTTTTGTTCGGAGAAGAGTTACATACCTGGCTCCGATTGACTGCATCTGGCTCGGTCGCCGGGCTGTGCCTTTGTGTTTTTGTCGCGTCCCGTTTTGTTGCTTGGGTGCGTCCCGTTTTGTTGCTTGGGCACGGCTTTTGAACTGTGCTCGGCTCGGTCGCCGGGTACAGTGACTCTGCTGTTTTGATCGCGGTCGGCAATTTTGGTTGGTCGCGAGGCTTTGGGTTCTGCTCGGCTAAGTCGTCGGGCATTTGTTTTGGTCGCGACCGGATGTGTGGCTGGTTGCGAAGCTGTGAAGGGTGCTCGGCTTGTTTGCCGGGCACTTGCTTTGGTCGTGGCTAGTTGTATGGCTGGCTGCGGAGCTTTTAAAGGTGCTCGGCTTGATCGCCGTGCACTTCTTTTGTTTCGCACCATTCATTTCCCGTCCAACTCGATGTGTGGCTGGTACTGTCGCCAGATGCTGAATTCTCCATTTCGTTGTGCTTGGCTTAATCGCCGGGCACTGGAGAGTTAGATTTTGTTCACCTCTGGTTTGTTGGCCGCGAGGTTACTTACTTCAGTCGCACTAGGCTCAGTCGCCGTGCACGAAGCTTTTGGGGCTGTACCCGACTTAGTCTGCGAGGTACAATGTTGTTTTGGTCGCACCTGACTCGGTCGCCGAGTGCTGCTTTCGAGCTGCGTTTGTCTTGAGCGCAGCATTTTCCTGTTTGAGTGCATCTGGCTCGGTCGCTGGGTGCAGTCTTTTTTTGTCACGTCCATCTTGATCGACGAACGCGGAGCTGTGGTCTGCGTTCGGCTCGATCGTCGGACGTGAGACTTCTGAGTTATGTTCAGCTCGGTTGCTGAGCATAATGCCCCTTTTTTTTTTCTTTAGTCGCAACCGACTCTGTCGCCGATCGCTGTGCTTTGACTAGTGCTCGGAAGGTTTCACTTCGGCAGCAATTTGACTTGCTGGTCGAGCTTTCGAAGAAGATTGGTGTACTCCGTCGGTTTACCCTCTCTCTCTCTTTTTTTTTTTCTCCGACTTCTTTTTTTTTCTTGGTGACTGGTTCTTTTTGTCGCCCCTTTTTTTTGCTTGCGACTTCGATTTTCTCTTGGTCGCAGACTCCCTTTTTTTTTTTTTTTTTTTGTTCTGCGACTTTGTTCTTTGGTCGCGGGGTATTCTTTTCCTCCAATTTTTTTTTGACTCGCGGGAGAGAGTTAGATTGCGTACCTGAATTTGGCTCGACTGACAGTTTTGACACTTTGTTGCAGATGTCGACTCCATCAGATTCTTTCTCCTTCCTTGGCTTCACTCTCGGCTTGACTCTTTCGAACGCCAGGGGTTCCTTGAAGGGCGTCCTTCACCATTGCATACGGATTCGTGACTCTGAAGGAAAGCAGCCGCGGTTATTATTACCTCTCGAGGGGCCGTCTGCCTATGGTGGTTGTGACATAACGGTGCCTCCAGTCAAGTCTGTTCACGACCTGTGGAGCCGCCCTGTTGTTGACGAGGATGATCAAGTCTGTTACCTCCATGAGGTCGACGAAGCTTCATCGTCTCCTCATCAGGTCGTAGGCCATATTTTGTTGAGCCCGATGCATGATCATATGGTTCGTTTCTACACGCCAAAGCTCTCCATCGATAGCAACAAGCTTGAAGCTTGGGATGGCCGGCAGTTGGTATGCGTGAGTCCCCAACCTTTGCCTTTCTATTTCGAGTGGGCAGGCGTCGTTCTTCACACTTGTCTGGAGTTGTTAGCTATGGCCGGTCTGACTCACGCGGTTTGAGCCTCCATGTTTACTTACCGTTGTTGCAGCAATGTCATGCATTCTTTCTTGGAGGTTTGGTGTTCTTCTACCAACACCATTTTTACTCGTGAAGGGGAGCTGTCAATTTCGTTATGGGATTTGCACCAACTTGGAGGATTACCTCTTTCTGGTAGTATTTACGATGAAGCGACCCCGATGGTGGCGGATTTCACTCAGAGTCGCACCACGCCATTGCCTGAGAGTCTGCAGTACCTCCTTCTTGCGTATTATCGACTGTTCTGTCGCTTGACGGCTTCGGATTCAGATGGATTATTTGGGGTTCCTATGTCCGAGTGGGTGTCTCTCTGGTTTCGTGCCAAAGAGGAAGAGCAACCTATAATAGACACATACATAGATCGCGGAAAGACGATTGGTTCCATGAACCGCGACCGTTCGGTGCTTCAAGATCAACCTCTTTCTGAACTCGGAGTCCCTGCGGCGCTTGCAGATGAAGTCTATTTGGCCGCCTTTCTGTCACTGTGGCTTTGCCGTTCTGTCTTCCCCTTGCTGGGCGGTACACTGAGGGCCAGCGTTTTCAAGATGGCATGCTGCATGGTTGGCGGCCGAAAGTTCAGCCTAGCCAGCGCAACTTTGGCTAATCTTTATCGGGGCCTCAATAGCTTCTCTGTGGGGAGAGTTCCTTGGTCGTACGTTTATGCCTGGCTCGCCCAGCGGTTCGGTGTTCACGAAGCTGATTCTGACAACGGCGACAGACCAATTATGATGCTATACCGTAACTCGGCGCACGTCCACTTCTACACGCAGAAGGAAGCTCGTTCCTTGTTTTGGCGCAGCGGAGTGCAATGCTGGTACTCCTCCGAGGCACTTCCTCCTGGACCGATTGTTGACAAACCGGGTCATTTTGCTTCTCGGATCGAAGTGGAGTATTTCCGCTGTCTGCGAGCGACGTCTCTCGTTTTACGCCAGCGTGAGTCCTTCATCGTGGAGCCTTATAGTCCCCATCGATTTGCTCGTCAATTTGGATTCTGTCAGGATTTTCCGGGGGCCTTATTTGCTGACCAACGGAAGACAGACACTGTTGATGCGCTACTGGAGGTATGGCGAGTTGCGACCTTTGTTCCTCTTGGCAATGTGGACATTCCTTCCTATGTGAGTCCCAGTTCTGACCCGGGTGTGACAGTTCTCTTTCGGGAGATCTGGCTTGAGACTGTTGTTCCCTACTTTGAGGTAAGGATCTCCCTTCGTTTTCCTTTTCGTCTTCTTCTTTTCCCCTTGTCTCTTTTTTTGACTTCTTCCATTCTCTTCTTGTGTTCAGAGGGTGTGGAAGAAATGTACTGGTGCATCTGCGCCGAAGAAGCTTTGCCGCCTGTGCAAGAAGATGCGGATACGGAGGGTAGTCGTCGCAAGAGCTCACGAATAGGCTCTAAGCCTCCAGCTTCTCCCAAGGCAAAAAAGAAAACTGTTGCAAAGAAGAAAGCGCCTAAACCGAAGGTCGCGAAGGATAAGTCGCCGACTCCGACACAAGTGGTACCGGCGAAGGGCATTGTTTTTAAAGAGGCTCGTTCGATAGAGCCCGCAGCTCAGTCGGTAGTGCTATCCTTGCTGGCGACTGGAGCTCCTTTAGACAAAGGAAAAGGAGTGGCTGAGTCGGTGACCCCGCCGAAGGAGACTGCTGCGAAGAAGAAGAAGTTGACAATCCTAGAGCCTGAACCCGTCGTCTATGCCCCTCCTCCCTTCAAGAAGCGACTTCGCACCGGCTTGAGTAAGCCTAGAATCCCTTCACTTCCTCCTTCAGATATTCTTTTGTTAGGATCGGCCGGCGGGAAGGCTAAGGAATCAGAGACTGTTGACCAGTCTGTCGCTCTGCCGATCGGAGCTACTGCTGCGGAGCCAGTGACGACACTTGCGCAAGTGGCTGAGATTGAAGCGCAAGCAACCCAGAATTCAGGTGACATACCTTCTGATAAGCTCACGATTGTACTAGCGCCGTCTTTGGATCAGCACGAGTTCCAGCGAGATGATTTGTTCGATCTCACCGATTTAGAGGGTACTCGGCAACTGGAGTGGGTCGACGAGGCACCTTCTGCTGCTGTCGCCGGAGGGTTTGTGATCGGCGAGGTCGAGTGTCCGGTGACTATCTCGAGTGATGGCGGGGCGAATACAGGTTTGGTTGGACTAGTCGAGGGTGGATTTCAGCACTCTGTTCCTGATATGGGTACTCCGGTTGCCGCAACTTCGAGGGAAACACCTTTTGTGACGTTTCCTCCTAGTAGCGGAGAAGCAACTTTATCTGTCAAGAAGGGAGCTCTGGATTCGGGACATCAACCTGTCAGTGAGGATTCATCGACTTCGCGTCCTGCGTCGGTAAGTGTCTATCGCTCTTTGCTCCTCTTTTTATTTGTTCTTCCTTTCTCATCTGCCGACTCTTTTCGCCCCTTCTTTTTTTTTTAGTTTTCGACCCTTCCTTTTTCGGTGAGGTCGAGCCTATTGATGCAACGATCCGCGCTGGCTCTGTGGACTGGGTTTGTTGAGTCAGTTTTGGTACCGGCCGATGATCCTTGTTCACCCGAGCTCGTGGCTGACACTCGTGCCTTTCTGGAACATTTGAGGGGAGCCGGTGTTGATACTTCGGTTCTGGAGCAGTGGGTGGAAGACTTTGCTTCGGAGGCGGCTCATTTTCAGCAACTGCACTGCTCTTTGACCGGGAAGCTTAGCTTGACGGAGCGGTTTGACTTCAAAGCTAAACTTGTACGATCTGTCCAGCATGTGAACCGTCAGCGTGACGACTTAACCGCAGACCTAGATCGGTGCCAGGCCGAACGTGAAGCTGTGGAGACTGAGCAGGCGGCCCTTCGTGATCGTCTGGCATTTATCTCGACGCAACTCGACTCTATCACTGCTGAGCTTGCGACTATCCGTACGGGGCTTGACGCTGTTGAGGAGGAAGCTTCTGCGCTGGAGGGTCAACTCACTTTTGTTCGTCCACGTCCTGTTCTCGACGAAGCTGAGACACGAGAATTGGCTGAAGTTCGAGCTGAAGTGATGCGACTGCGGCAGAGAGTGGCTGATTTCGAGCTACCATCTTTCAGATGTAGGTTTTTTTTTTTTCTCTCTTTTTTTTTTGTAACCTCGCATTTTTGTTGCGAGGCTTGAGATATATTTTTTTTTGTTGCGAGGCTTGCACTGTTCTCATCACACTTTTTTTTTTTGCAATGAGAAGTACCCACATTTTTTTTTTCGAGGTTATCTTCTTTCTCTTTTTATTTTCTTTGCTGCCCTCTTCATGGGTAAAATCGTTTGAGAAATTTACCGTTCGTTATCGGCAGCTCCGACCCATTTGTAGTGACGAGCTTGTTGGCGCAATTGGTGTAGGTTTCCTGCACCACGTAAGGTCCTTCCCACTTCGGAGCAAATTTGCCCCCGGTTTTGCTCGTGAAGAGCATTGGTCGTCGGACTGCGAGCACGAGGTCGCCCTTTTGAAATGACCTGAGCCATACCTTTTTGTTGAAGGCTCGGGTCATGCGAAACTGATAGCATTCGAGATGTTGTGCCTCGAGTCGTTGTTCATCGAGTGACTCAAGTTCGACGAGTCGTAGTTGGCACTCCTCCGTCGTCAGCCCTTCTCTCATCGCAATTCGCAGAGAAGGGAGTTGCACTTCGAGAGGGAGCACTGCCTCGGTGCCGTAGACCAGTGAATAAGGAGTCGACTGGGTCGGCGTTCGAAACGAAGTCCTGTATGCCCATAGAGCTTCTCCGAGTTTTTCATCCCAGCTTTTCTTGTTGGCACCGATGGTCTTCTTTAGGATCTTGCAGAGTGTTTTGTTGAATGCCTATACAAGTCCATTGGCCGCTGGATTATAAGCCGACGACGTCCGTTGTTGTATGCAAAATTTCTCGCAGAAGCGGTCCATGACTTTGTTTTTGAATGGCATACCGTTGTCCGTCATTATGTATCGGGGAACTCCATATCGATAGATGATTTTTGTTCGAATGAAGTCGACGACGATGACGGCTTTCACTTCTCGGTAGGCAGCAGCTTCGGCTCATTTTGAGAAGTAATCGGTGGCAGCCAAGATGTATTGCCGGTCGGAGTCGGATTTAGGAGAGATGGGACCTATGATGTCCATCCCCCAACCTTCGAATGGCCAGGATGCGACCGTTGGGTGAAGCGGTTCCGGCGCCTGGTGTATATAATCGGCATGGAGTTGACACTGTTTCCAAGTTCGGGCCATTTCGATGGTGTCTCTGAGCATCGATGGCCAGTAGTAGCCCAGTCGTTTGACTTGCAAGTGGAGCTTCGGACCAGCTTGGTGCGCGCCGCAAATTCCACTGTGTGTCTCTTTGAGGACTTGCAGTCCCTCTTCTTTTGATAGACAATGAAGGACCAGACCCTCATATGACCTCCGGTAGAGTATGTCGTTGATGAAAACATACTTTGGAGCTGCTCGGCGAATTTGGACTCGCTCTCGTAGGTCAACAGGGAGTGTGTCGTGGCGAAGGAAGTTTATGATCGTCTCTCTCCAATCTTCGATTTGGTTTTGACTGGCCGAGATAGGAAGAGATTCTTCTATCTCTTATGTTTGCTCTTCTTCTGTTTCCTCCTCGGCCGGTGGAGGGATTACCCATCGCTCGCAGATGGGAACCTGGCATGGTCGCTAGTCGAACTGTGCCAAACTGGCCGCGATTCCGGCTAATGCATCGGCATACCCATTCTCGGATCGAGAGATGTAGTGGAGTGAAGCTTTCGGGATTTGGGCCAAAAGTTCACCAGCATGTCTCTAGAGTGGTTTGAGTTCGAGTTTCTTTACTTCGAACTCTCCAGTGAGCTGCTTGATGACCAGTGCCGAGTCACCGTAGATGTTTAACTGTGGCAACTGCATTTCGACTGCTATGCCGAGTCCGAGGAGGAGAGCTTGGTACTCTGCTTCATTGTTCGAGCAAATTTGGATGAGCACGAACGAGTGCGGCAGCAAATCTTTCCTCGGTGAGACGAAAAGGACTCCGACGCCAGCTCCATTCCTTCGCGCGGCGCCGTCGAAGTACATCTCCCAAGGAGGGAGCACCTCGACCAAAAATATTTCCTCGTCGGGGAATTTCTTTGTTAATTCCCTTTCGGCCGGCACCGGGTGGTCAGCCAGAAAGTTTGACAGAGCTTGGCCTTTGAATGAGCGTTGCGGTACGAAATTGATCTCGAACTCGGAGAGGAGCAGCACCCATTTTGCTAGTCGACCAGAGAGAATTGGTCGCGACATAATGTACTTCAGCGGGTCGGCTCTCGAAATGAGGTTCGTGGAATGCGCCAGGAGGTAGTGTCGAAGCTTTTGGATTGCGAAGATGAGAGCTAGACAGGTCTTCTCGATCGGAGAATAATTGAGCTCGGCGCCCACCAATGTTCGACTTAGATAGTACCGAGAACGTTCTTTGTTGTTCTCATCGCATTGAGCCAAGAGAGCTCCCACCGATTTCTCCTGTGCTGCGATGTACAATAGCAGTGGTCTGTCGACAATTGGAGCTACGAGCACTGGCGGCTTAGTGAGATACACCTTTATGTTGTTAAAAGCGTTCCGACAAGATTTGTCCCACTCGAATGGTGTATCCTTCTTGAGGAGGCGGCTGAATGGCTGGCACCTTCCGGCCAGGTTCGAAATGAAGCACCGAATATACGCCAAGTGACCTTGGAAGCTTTTGAGTTCGGAGACGTTTTTAGGCTCCGACATTTTTTGGATAGCGTATAAATCCCAGGAATTTACCCAAGGTGACGCCAAAGGCACACTTTAACGGATTCATTTTGAACTGAAACCGTCATAGTCGCTCGAACACTGTCCTGAGGTCGAGAAGATGGTCTGACCTCTGTTTCGTTTTCACCACCAGGTCGTCGACATAACATTCGACGCGCTTATGCAAGAAGTCATCGAAAATATTTTGCATTGCCCTCTGGTAGGTCGCGCCAACGTTCTTGAGTCCGAATGGCATCACCTTGTAACAGAAGATGCCTTTGGGAGTTCGAAAAGCAGTAAGCTCTTCATCCTTCGGGTCCATCCGAATTTGATTGTAGCCGGAGGACCCATCCATGAACGATAAAGCTTCATGACCCGTCGTCGTGTCGACCATGAGCTCGATTATTGGCAGAGGGAAGTCGTCCTTCGGGCATGCCTTGTTCAGGTTGCGAAAGTCAACGCAGACCCGAATTTGGCCAGTCTTCTTCTTGACAGGCACTATGTTCGCGATCCAGGACGGGTACTTCACCTCTCTGATGAAATTTGTTGCGATCAATTTGTCGACCTCCTTTTCTATTTCTGGCACAAGTTCTGGTCGGAGCCGTCGCTGCGACTGCTTGACTGGCCGAACAGAGGGATGAACCGCCAATTTATGGACTGCAACTAGCGGGTCAAGGCCGGACATCTCCGTATAGTTCCAGGCGAAGATGTCGTGGTATTCGCGAAGCAATGCCATGTATTCGGGTCTTCTGCAGTGCGCAAGTCGACTTTCTTTAATTCGTCGACAGTCGCCTGACCTCCTTCTTCGAATTCGGCCGGAGCCTCCTTCAGGATGAATTCCTCTTCTTCTTGGTCATCGTCGGTGATGGAGATGTGGTTCACCATGACCGAATCATATGCACGAGCTCGTGCAATTGCAGCTTTCAAAGTGCAAATAACCACCGGGCCCGGAGTATCTTTCTTTTTCGTCGGAGTTTGGCTGGCCGAAACTTGATGTACATCTGCTCACGTCTTAGTGGTTATTTTGACTGACTTCGCCTGGGCTGTGTATATTTTGATTGGCTTCTGCTTCTGGTAGCCGAGGCCTAGGCGGCCCTGGTTGATCCGTTGGCCTTCGTTTCTCAATTTCTCCTGTTCTGGAGTGAGAACCGGTAGAGTGACGGGTGGTTTTGCTTGAATTTCGTCTTTTGTAAGGTTGCCCCAGCCCTGGCCATCAGTCGGTAGGCGTTCGGATCAAAACTTTCATTGGAGCGTGTGGACGGCAACTGCTGCTGGCTCGACAACTGCTTCACGATGCTTCGTTCCTCCAATTTTGGCAGAGGAAGCGTGACTTTTTTTGGCAAAGGGGTTGAAATCTGACTTTTGTGGCATGCGACCAAGGGAGCTTCTCCCTTCTTCCTTCGCGATTGTGGTATGTACCGTAAGATAGGTACATTATGCTGCGCTGGTTTTGGAGTGGCTGCGGCCGATTTGTGGCCGTGTGTCGGTTGGCTGTTGAGCGCAGGCTGCTTTGGAGACACGACTTGCGTCGTGGTCTTTTTTGGAGATGCAACTTGCGTCGGAGTTTGTTTTGGGGATGTGGCCTGCGATGGCAGTTTGGGTGTTACGACCTGCGTTGGTTGTTTGGACGATGTAGCCTGCGTCGGAGTGCTCTTAGCATTTGACGCCTGGTTCGGCCAGGGTGACAATTTGACTGTCGGTCTGGTCGTTAGATAGAATTTGGCGTCTGCGAATGATGCGTCTGCCTCTATGAACAGGCTTTCATCGGCGTACACCGCCTTCTGCTTGCCGTTTTCCCAATACTTGAACCATTGGTGCAGTGTTGATGGCACAACTCCGTTTGAGTGAAGCCACGGTCGACCCAAGAGCAGGTTGTAAGATGTTCTGGAGTCGATGACTTGAAAAAGGAGTTTTGGCCACCATGTCGCCAATGTGCAGTTTGAGATTTGTCATACCGAGTGTTCTCTGGCCCTCCTGGTTGAAACCTTGGATGAGGAGAGAGCTTGGAGAGAGGTCGCTAGTAGAGAGACCGACATTCTTCATTGTCAGGATAGGCAGAATGTTGACTGCGGAACCGCAATCGATGAGAATGCGTTTGATTTGGTGGTCTCGAATGTAACCGGAGACAAACAACGGCCAGTTGTGGTTCTTTGTTCCCAACTGAGCGTCCTCTTCTCAGAATGTAATGCACGGTGGGCATGACATGACAAGTGCTTCTTCCGACTTTGCAAGTTGCGGTGAGGATAATGCATCTGCTTCCTCCTTTCTATAAGGTGGAGTCAGCCCGACTTTTGGCAAGTCGTGCTTTCTCATGAGCAGCATTTCAAGTTCGGCTTTGAGTTCCTCTGGTTTGTCGAGGACCCGGATTAGAGCTTGTCTTGATCGAATGACCAAGTCGAGATCGTTTTCTATCTCGTTGAGCGGCGAGATTTGCTTTAGTGACGTCTCAAGGTCGTCGCATTCGACGGCCGGTCGCTTGCCTTTGTCTTTTGCTGCTGTGTGCTCGGGAGGAGCTGTTGAGCAGGTCACCACCATTGCTGGCGGCGCGAAGAACTCCTTCAGAAAGAACTCCACCAATGTGACGGGTCTTCTCTTATTTTTTCTTGCCCCCTGGACGTCAGTCCTGAGAGCTTTCTTTTGGCGCTTCGCCATCGTTCTGGTGTTCGCCGGTGCCGGTTCGATTTCTCGAAGAGGCTTCTTTCTCAAGGTGACCAGGATCCACCCCTCTACGTCGGTAGTAGCTAGTTCACGGGGTGCCGATTTTGGTGCGACCTTAGCCGGTGGTCGTCTGTTGTTGTAGTGAGGTCGGTTGGAGGGACCGGATTTTGGACGGTACTCCTTTGGCCTGCTGCTTGTTTGGCCGAGTTCGCCGGTTTGGCTCGGCTTGAATGGAGATGGTGTGGGAGGAGGCTGTATTTTCAGCTCCTTCAATTTCAATGCGGCCTTGAGCCGCCAGCTCCATGATGCGATCCTTCAAGACGAAGCACTTTTCAGTCGGGTTCCCGACTAAACGATGGTACTTGCAGAAGTTCGGGTCCTTGTTCTTGGATTGGTCGCCAGGTCTTTTGATTTATGGCAGCCTCAGTAGTTGATTTTCAAGGAGTTATTCGAGCATGATGGGAACGACAAAGGGATATGTCTTTGCCTGTCGTTCCTCCTGTGACAGCTTTCGGTTTGTGCCCCCGGTCAGTTGTCGCGGGAGGTAGGTTGCCTTGACCTTGCTTCCGACCTTCATAGGTTCGAAAGCATTCGTCGTGAAAGTGGTTTTTGTTTTCTCTTTTGTCTCTTTCGATGCAGTCGCGGCTGGTGCCTTCCCCTTTTCGTGAGGGTCGGCAGAAGAGGACCTTCTTCTCCTCGTTTCTCTATCAGATTCTCCATATTGTGAGCTTCTGTTGCGAGCTCCTGGAAATCGTTCGGCCTCCGGCTGCGGATGTAACGCAGGAGTTCCCACTGCATCCCTCGCGAACACATCTCTATTTTGGCCTCAAGGGAAAGGTTTGAGCTTTCTTTACAGTTTAAGCTCAGGTTCCTCCACCGGTTGATGTAGTCGACCACTTTTTCGCCTTTCTTTTGCTTTAAGTTGGCGATCTCGACCAGTGTTACGGTGCGCCGAGTGCTGTAGAAACGGCTGAGGAATTCATGTTTTAATTGCTCCCAGCTATCGATAGACTCCTGGGGTAGCTCGATGTACCAGTCGAAGGCGTTTCCCTTCAGTGACTGGCCCAACTGCTTCACCAACAAGTCGCCGTCGGTGCAAGCGTTGTTACAAATCTCAATGAAATGAGCGACGTGCTGTTTGGGGTGCCCGTCGCCATTGAACTGTTGAAACTTTGGAGGATGGTAACCGATTGCCATCGAGATATTCTGGATTCTCTGCGTATATGGGCTTTTGTAAGCCACTGATTTGTGGTCGCTTCCGTACCGCGCAGTTGATGAGCTCGGTGACGTCGTCAAGTGTGAGAGCAGATGGATCCACTTCAACTTGGCCTCTGCGGATGGCCACTGGTGCGACAGCCGGCAGCTCGTCGTCGGATGAAGGGTCTTCTGGCTGGGGTTCGGCTGAGCCACTGGTAGTCGCCCGATTTCGGTCAACTTCTTGAGAGACGCTGCCAGTGTTGTTTGCCGCGCCCATTTCGAGCCGGTCCAGTATTCTCGCGATCTGGGCATCCCGAGCAGCAAGTTGCACGTCTTTGATGCGCAGCTGTCCACTCTACTCCTTTAGCGCAACCTGCAATTCGGCCAGCTGCTCTTCGACTGTTTTGGCCGAAGTTGTCATCGCGGCCATTTTGACAGTTTGCGCCGAAGAATTTGTTTTCGGTGAAGCTTGGAGTGGTGAAGTTGTTACTGGCGACCGCATCGGAGAGATGGTCGTCAGCATCGAAGAGGAGAACGCCGTGGGCGACCGGTCGAAGGAGCCGTTCGCAGGTTGATTGCGGAGAGTGACTCTGGGAGGTGACTGGCTTGTGGTGGCAGCCGCCGGTGAGAGTCGGCAAGATGGAATGGGTGATGTGGCGGCAAGGGAAATCGCCGGCGTCTGTCGGCGCGGTGATCGGATAGGTGGTGGCCCCGCCGCTGCGTTGAGTGCGGCCAAGAGGTCATGCGAGACTAGCACGACCGGTGAATTGTCTGTGGTCGTCGCTCTCTGTATAGAGGAGGCCGGCGATGAATATGTCCTTGCCGTGGAGGATGAAGAGACGCCTCCGTGTTGCTCGTATCGCTGCACCAGAGTGGGAATGATAGATCTTCTTCGCGACGGCGGCGACTGCATCGGGCTGACAGTCGGGCTGCGAGGAGGAGGTGAAGCAGCGACAACCAAATATGTTGGCTTAGCCATCGCCGGTAACAGTTTAGCGGCAGCCGCGACTGGTTTGTTGGAAGCTGCGATAGCCTGAGGTACGAACACGGCGGTTGGGCGACATGCATCACACATGAATGGAGCTTGTCCGGTGGACATATTTCTGGCCAAAGCCCTTGTAAATGGGCGAGTGGGCGAGTGGTCGGTGGTGGAGATGTTGGGGCGCGGAGGTCAGCCGGAGGTGCGGCTGCTGGTCCGCAAGTTCCTGTGGTCGAGCTTGCGGTCGCGGCAGGGCGCGGTTGAGCGGAGCTCGAAGAGGTAGTTTGCTTGCCCCTGTTGTTGTTGTTGCCTTTGTTGGCGTTGCTGGCCATGGCTGAGGTTGAGTTTTTTTTTTTTTTTTGGACGGAGAAGGAGATGAGAGGTAGGAAATGTCCCACCGGGCGTGCCAAATCTGTTTCACCGAAAATCCGCCGGTCCGGGAAGAGGCGCGACTGAGAGAATATATCGATTTACTTCAGAATAATTTTGTGTTTACAACGTGTGTGAGTCAGGAAAAAAAGCGAGTACAATCTCCTATGCTTCCTCTGATTCAATCTCCGTGTGAATTGTCGAAGTTTCGGCTTCTGGCAAGAACGTTGAAATTTAAGTTTTGGGGGGGCGAGTGTGCACGATCTGGTGTGGCTTTGGTCGGTCGGACGGAAGTATTTGTGTTCCATGTGTTTCGACTTGTGATGCTGCCGACGAACGTGTAGAGCTGCTCCGGTCGTACTGTTGAATGACGAACTACGAGTGACTGAACTTCTCTGGTTCGAGAGCTTCCGCGAATAGAGTTTCTTCTCGGCAGGAAGGCTTTCGAACTTGGATTTTTCCAACCCTTGGGACAGGGGACTTCTGGCTTTTTGTAGCCTTTTTGTGTGACTGTTGAAAGATGTTGCCTGGGAAAGCGGATCGTGATCGTTTTTCTGCTGGTGAAGTTGAGGAAGAAGAGGGGAAGAGGAAGACCAGGATCATGGCCTCCTTTTCCTCCTTCGGTTAACGTCCAGGACAGGTTGTTAACTGCTGAATTTAGGTGACGAATTGACGAGGCGTGCTGACGGGTGCTGACTCGACGAAATTATGCTGATTGTGTAGCCGACTGTGCCGATGACGCGATGACGCGACTGGACTTCGCGATGGGCTGTAGCGATGGACTTTGAAAATCGACAGAGCCTACCCATGGTCGTTGTTTGATGGATCGGTGGGTCACTGGACTCGTCAAAATTGGGCAATGCACATTTTGGTGCATACTGATATTCTCTTTCTTTTGGTTGTATTTTGCTTTTAGTATGAATTTTGCCTTACTTTAACATAAGGGGCATTGTAGTCTTTTTATATTAAGTTGAACTAAATAAATACCCCAGTCAAGCCCACATTTGGTGGCAAAACATTACAACGTAAACAAGCTTCGACCTTCTCTCTCTCTATTTCCCTCTCTTTTCCCCTCTGTGTTGTTCTCTTCATTTCTTCTCATTGTCAACTGCTCCTAGCACTTGAACTTCATCTCCGTTGTTGCGCACTCAAGCTATGAACATCACTCCACAATACAACTATTCGACGGCAACTTGAACTCATCTCTAAGTTGTATCACCTTAGTATGTTTAGATGAGCGCATATGGGGTGCTGGGTATATAACCATGCACTGACTTGGATATCCCATCACAATACAATATTGTGTGTGTCGTACAAAGGACGATTGACCAACGATCTAGTAAATGGGCCTTGAGCCAATGAAACTAATCACATGAGAACATCACTCCACAATACAACTATTCAATGACAACTTGCACATCTCTAACTCGAATCACCTTTGTATGTTTCGATGACCACATATGGGGTGTTGGGCATAGTACCATGCAATGACTTGGATGCCCCATCATCATACAATATTATGCGTATCACACAAAGGTCGAGTGATCGACGATCTAGTAAATAGCCCTTGAGCTTATGAAACCAATCACCTTCGAGTCTAACTTTCTTTAATATTGAGAATTGACCCAATTTTTGTTAGGGTGCACAATTCTTTTGGAGTGGAATTAATAGCATTGAAAAAATATTTTTATGTATCTAACCACTCTAGAGGATTAACATTATTAATATTATTGAGATGTTTTTACTCCAAGAGAATCTCAACAAGGGATAAAATCATAATTTTGATTCCCATAAGAAATTATCACTCTAGAGGATTAACATTATTAATCATAAGAAATTATCAATTTACTCAAATTATGCATATTTTGATTCCCATTATTATTATTTTAAATAAATATTTTAAAATATTTTCTCAAATTATTTTCCAAATTATTTTGATTTAAAATATTATGGGTATTGGGCATCCTATAGCCCACTTTTTGGGTGTCTGTTTTGTTGCACTCGGGCTTTGGGGTTACGCCTTAATTTACCTAAGTCTAAAGTTGAATAGGAAGTGATGATGGAAGGAGGAATCCTTGTATAAGTCCATTAGGTAATGGACTGTGCTATTTGGTTGATGGGCTTCTGGACCCATTTCTCTAATCGGCCATTAAGGTTTGGTTGGTTGATGGACCACAGATTCTATATACACACATGTTGAGGAGGTCACACTAACTCTGGAACTACATTTCATTCTTAGCAATAATATAAATATGCTTATTGAGTTTTAAGTCAAAATTTTCACCATAAATACCTTTTATGATGGAGAAATTAATGGTACATTTTTTTTGCATTAATTTTGTGTTATTTTGTTATATTATACATGGTATTTTTTATGACCCATGTTTGTGTATAAATTTTATTTATACATGTGTGACATATTTACATGTACCTTGAGTGGTTAAAATGAGACTTTTTTTTTGCTTATGAATGGTCTGGATTGCACTTGAAATGTGTTATATTGTACTATGATGAATGCCAAGTATCAAATTTGAGAAATTTAAAGTTATTTGGCTTTAGTGCAATTATTGCAATATAAATTGAATCAGTGACTCCTAGAGTTAGGTTCAAGAATTAGAGTCAGAATCTCCCCTTAATTAACCTAGTGTTGGCCATTAATGAATCTAGTTTTTTATCTTTATGACTTGATTTAATTATTTTGAAATCAAGATTGCCACTTGGATGGTAAGGTTGTTATAAAATATTTAGATTTTAATTTACTGAAACTCCCTAGATTAATTACCAAAAATAGTCGACTAATAATAGAAAGGGGTGAAATTGATTTAAAATATATTTTAATCAATTTTGGATTATGGACATTGAAAATTTATTTGCCCAAATTTAACACTAAATGTCTTGATGCAAGTTATGACTTATGCCTCTCTAATTGTTTAAGAGAAAATACAATGTGATGAACTTTTGATGTCATCAAAGAAATTGTGCAAAGGAAAATTAGGCAAAAGAAATCCACCTGGTATTTAAATTCAAACTCCGCAGAGATGATTATTGATCCATATGAGATTGGGTGTTAAAAGTGTTTCTTGAGCATTTGATTAGTATAGACATTGAAATATAGTATCTCTTGTTTTGATTGAGCTAAGTGGGAGATTGTTAGCAAATTTGGTGTGTGGCATAGCACTGAATACTTAGTTCCAAATTTGTGCATGCAAAATTAATTTCATGGAATTTCATCAATTTGACATTGGATCATTGGGAGGTGGGTGTTTTCATGACATAGTGTCCTGGAGCCTTGTGCTCAGAATTCGTCCTAGTCATTGAGGAGAAAATTGGGAAAGCTCACTTAGACCTTTGTATGTTTAGATGACCATATATGAGGTGTTGGGCGTCGGACCATGCACTGACTTTGTTGTCCCATCATTATACAACATTGTCCGTGTCGCACATAGGACGGGGGACCAGAGATTTGGTGAATGGACCTTGAGTCCATGAGACCGTTCACATCTGAGTCTAGCTTCATTTTATCTTGAGAATTGACCCAACTTCTGTTATGATATATAATTCTTTTGGAGTAGAATTGATAACATTGATGATGTATTTTAATGCATCCAACCATTCTAGAGAATTAACATTATTAATATTATTGGGAGATTTTTATTCCAAGAGAATCTCAACGAGGGGCAAAATCATTATGACTTAAATCGATAAATATGGTAGATTATCGATTTACTCAAATTATGTATATTCTAATTCCCATAGTTGGTTTAATGAAATAACTATTTTAAAATTGTTTTCTCAAAATATTTTTTAAATTATTTTGGTCCAAAACGTATGGAAATTGGGCCTCTTATAACCCACTTGTTGGGAGTCTATTTTGTTGGACTCGGGCTTTTTGGGGACGCCTCAATTGACCTAAGTCTGAGGTTGAGTAGGAAGTGATGATGGAAGGAGGAATCCTCATATAGGTCCATTAGGTAATAGATTGAGTTATTTGACTGATGGGCTTTTGATTAGGGTCCAGTTGGTTGATGGGTCACAGATTCTATATATACACATGCTGAGGAGGCCACACTACCTCTGGAACCAAATTTTATTATTCGTCAGAAGAGCCTTCCATTAAGGAAAATCAAACAAAACAATGTTGGTGTACAGACAAAAATTTGATAAAAACGAACAAGAACTTGACAAATAGGTACGCAAAATTTAAATTTTTATTATCTTATAATCTATTGGGACAACAATTGTTATAAGAGTGAGTCATGTTTGTCAAATTTGTGTAAATTTTACTCATAATTTTTCCTAGGTTTTTAGTTTAGGAAAAATTTAGTTTTTGGTAATTTCGCAATTGGGAAATTTTGTCTCTGGCGATAGTCCGATGACAATAAGGTGACCAAACATTAGGTTTTTTCCAAATCAAGTGTCATCAATCAATTTGACTAGGGGATTATGCCAGAATCCTAAGAACATTTTGAAGAAATTTGGCAAATAAAGAGTGAAAAAGTGTTTTTCTTAAAAACCCTAATTTACCAGAGATTACCATTCTCCGGCAAATGTCTGGCGCCGGGACAGACATCAAAGTGGTTGCAGGACAACATATGACCTTTCCATGGCTGTCTACTGGTGCCACGGCTACCGAAACAGTCGTGCAGAGATGTTTTCTGTGCGATCTTTTTTTTCCAAAAATTGGCCCTTCTGTCCGTCCACCGTCGGGATGGGCAGTGAAAACGTCGCCAGGGGCCGGTGGCCGACCTTTTCGCGGCCGTTGCGACGACCGGATTGACTAAGTTGAGAAACCTTAGTGTTTCCCATAAGGTTTCCCAGTCGACGACGCTAGAGAAGACGATCTTTGGCCTGCCGGTCTCGACCTTCCGACTCGATAGTTTGTATCGGAATGGCATGCGGCTCGGGTTTGACTTCGAACCCGACCTGACATGCCTGAGGTAACTCGATCGAGATGACTCATTTGACCTGAGTCAGTTCATCCCAACTCGGTCACCAACTCAGGGTAGAGTCAGCTCGATTTCGTGCAGACTGAGTCTGCAGGTCGATCTACACCTAGAGACCTAGAACTAAACCGAACCAATCCTTTAATTTTCTTGCCGGTTAAGGGCCTTTAAAGCATTTGAATTTTGATAAAATTTGAACCATAGACTAAAGAAAATATTTAGGATTTTCCTATGTATTTTGTGTAAATTTTCATTCACTAAAAAAAATATTTAGTTTAGGATTAAATTCGTATTTGAGTATTTTGTTTCAACAGAATATAAAGATGCATATTGAGTTTTGACTCCGTTTATCCTACACAAATATTATTTGGCTTCGACATTGTTTTTCATCAAATACATTAAGAGTAGGGCTGGAAATGAGCTGAGTTGAGTTGGATCCATGGTGGCTTGAGCTCAGCTCAGCCCCAAATCCATGAGCTCGAGCTTGGGCTTGGGCTCAAGCTCGGACTCAAGGCCATGGTTGGGCTCGAGTTTGAGCAGGCTAGAATCTCCAAATATGTCTTAAAAGAGCCCCTACTCCACTAGGGAAAAAAAAAATCTAGAACATTAATTGTGTAAGGAATAGTGTTTTTAAAACCGAACCGGCCATCAAACCGGCAGTATATCCTGTTTTGGTCGAACCTGGTTGAACCGGGTTGGACCAATGGTTCAACCATTGAATATTATGCCCTATACATTATTTTTTCTTAATATTTCTATAGAAAAAAGACAAAAATAATCCTGATTATAGTGAACCGAGTTGAGTCAATAAAAACTGGATTGGCCTTCGATTCTGGTTCAATCGAGTCGAACCGGCCAGTTCGTTTCGGTTTTTAAAACACTGGTAAGGAGAGGCGAGAGAGAAATAAAAAAATGAAAAACAAGGGAAAACCAAGCCAGCACAAAAGCCTTGATCCAACTGATAAACCACACAATTTGAAGCAATAATCAATATACAAATTAAAATCAATCAAAAATAGCTTTATTTGATGATATACCACCTCCAATCGACACCCATTCTATAATCAAAATTATAAGATTTTGATGATATACCGCCTCCAATCGACACCCATTCAATAATCAAAATTGTAAGTGAAAGGAAAAACTGAAAGAGAAAGGAGGAAGATACAGAGTTAGGGCTTCTTGCACCGTTTTGGCTTTTAATTTCTCTCCTTGCTTAGACTTGAAAATCTTCTCTTATCGACGATGCCTATTTAAGTAGAATTAGGGCTTTGACCTTTTGGGAAATCTGTAAAAGGAGATGTGAAGAAGGAATTAGAATAGATTTAGAGAGACGTGAATGAGAGGAAAATGGGAAGAGAGGAAGAATTGAAGAAGACTAGAAGAGAAAAGAAAGAGGAACAGAAAGATAAAAAATGAAAGAGGAACAGGAGGAAGAAAAAGGGAAGAAGACTAGAAAAAAAATGAAAGAGGAATAGGAGGAAGAAAAAGGGAAGAAGACTAGAAGAGAAAGAAAAGAGGAACAGGAGGAAGAAAAAGGGAAGAAGACTAGAAGAGAAAGAAAAGAGGAACAGGAGGAAGAAAAAGGGAAGAAGACTAGAAGAGAAAGAAAAGAGGAACAGGAGGAAGAAAAAGGGAAGAAGATTAGAAGAGAAAGAAAAGAGGAACAGGAGGAAGAAAAAGGGAAGAAGACTAGAAGAGAAAGAAAAGAGGAATAGGAGGAAGAAAAAGGGAAGAAGACTAAAAGAGAAAGAAAAGAGGAACGAGAGGAAGAAAAAGGGAAGAAGACTAGAAGAGAAAGGTAAGAGGACAAGAGGAAGAAAAATGAAAGAGCAACTTGGTCGTGGTCGGGGAAAGAGAAGAAATTAGGAAAAGATGGGGAACGAGTGCTTTCAAACCAAGTAACATGAATCTCGAGTTCGAATCGTTTACATAAACAAGCTATCGAAGATAATGGAGTTCAGTCTGAATTCCTCAATGCCTCCTGAGTTGGCCTGCCGAATCAGGAAGAACTAATCAGGAGAACTATTAGAAATATATCTACTTATCTTCATGGAGAGACACTAGTCAATCATTTTTCCCTCAAATCTTGGCATTGCACCTTTTACTAGGAGCTGCAATCAGTAATCTTTTGGCTTTGATCACTTCAGCAAAACAATTTGTTTTAATACCTCTGTTTGGTTTCTCAAGAGTCATGACGGCTTCAGTTAGTTCGAATCCATGGAATAGGGTGGGGGACCTTTTACGGCTATATTTCTGAAATTCACTAACTTTTGTCTTTCGCCTGTCATTAATACTACTTTACGTAAATAATCAAATATAAAATTGGCGGGTCACATTTAAATGACCCAGCAACTACTATTAGTTCACCCTGGCAAGTAATTTAACTATTATTGTTCACGATAAAAAAATAAAAAAGAAAAATAAAAATAAAAAAAGAAAAAAAAAGGGGTATTATTGTTCAAGACAGACCAACGTTCAGAACTTTTGATGAGGGAAACCAGATTACGCTGGTCCCAATCGTCCCAAACAAGACATGATTATTGCTTGCTTAAACAGATAAAATTATTTAGCAGTGCGGTAACAGGAGATGAAGAAATTTTCTTCATGGTGTCTTGGCCTTCGGTGGTGGAGATGGAAGCAGCTGCAAAACGGCATTTAACAAAATGAAGTTAAATTGAAGAAATATTAGAAAAGGCAGAGCACAATGCTTAACTGCAGGATAATAAGAGGTTACCTGATAACAAGAGATCAAAGAAGTAAGAAATCCAAAAGCTCCAGTCACTCGAGGAGTAACTTTCTTAGGAGCAAGTTGTAGTAGTCCAACGGCGACCACAATATCCATGGCTGCTTTCACGAGAGCCAACGACCTATCATTTGATTGCTTGATCTTCTTAAGGTATTGCTCATTCTGCAGAAAGAATCATTGGTCATCCTGTAATACTATCTGGTTAAGCAAATTTAGGTTGTATGGTTTTATTTACTTGACACTTGTCACTTTGCTTCAGCTCCTTCTCTAATTTCTTCAATGATGCAGAGATTCTTCCAAGCTCTGCAAGCTGCAACAATGACAATAACAATTTAGAACTGCATGAAAGAGCACAATGACAAACATTTCCACACGGTTAACTCAAAATAAAGCTGGTCCAACAGCTACAATAAAAGAACTTTTGAAGATCATTGGACTACACACACATGAAAACAAAACGTAAGGCAAATATATTTACTTAACACATGAATTTAATGCAGACTGAAAATCTCAAACGGTTTTTTCAGCATCAAATTCTGTTGCCAAATTTTGACAACATCAATAAAAAAAGCAATGTACATCAATCAAACAAGCAATGTATAAGCAATGACTCATGACAAAATAAGAAGAAAAGCAATGGCTCTTATTCTTGTTCATAGACCATATCAGAATTTGATTGGTGTAGAATTGACATCATTTCTTCATGAACAAGCATGAGATGCTAAAACTAGTGCCTTCAAAGAGCAGGATGATGCTAAAACAAGCACGAGAGATGTCATTGCACCAGGAATTTCATGGTAAAGGATTTACAAAGAAGAAGCAATCTCCAGTACTACTCCAATATGCAAATAAGACAATACAACAGTATCCCTTCACTTGAGGAAAGAAAAGATGTATTTTGCCATTAAAGAATAAATGTGGAAATGGCAAAAAGAGCCACCTCACAAGTAACGCTACATTTTACACTGTTGGTTTTAGATGCTTTTTTAAAGAGGTACGGAACTCGTGGAAATCTATTAGACACAAGAAAGCTGTTTTTATAACAACTAAGCCCAGTCTCATTCAGTTCACTTGTCATTAACCTCCTGGTATTTTCTACAGCACAATTCTTTAAACAGTACACATCACTGTTATGACAAAACACAACAGGTGTCTACTGAACAGCTCCTCGGACATTTCATTTTCCTTGGAAGTACAGGGATGTTCATAAGATAGAGCTAATGGACAGAATCATGCTGCTATGAAGAACCATGATGATCATTCATCTTAAAAAAAGTATGCAAAAACTTAAAAATCATGTGCAGAGCAGAATAAAAAGGAAAAGATAAAATGGCTTCAATTTCATAACAAGGAAAAGATGACTCAAAACAATGGATTTTCAAAAGTTGCAAACCTCGATCAAGGTTGTACAAGCAGAGGAACCCATCCAGCAAAACAGAGATATCCGACCGAGCAGATCAGCACGTTCTTTGTTCTGCAAAGAGCAGTTAACAGCTCATATGAGCATTACAAACAACTGCCATTTGATGAGGCACATAAAAACACATTCATTCTAGTCAATATGACCAAGAAAAAGTTAACAAGAATAAAACATGATTTCCAAAACATATCTGAAAGGAAAAAATAAAAGAAAAAAAGAGACTAGACTGTAGGAAGATGAAGAAAAGTTACCTTGTAGATGCCAGCTCTCCCTGCCCAAACTATTTGATCCAAAAACAAGAAAGTTGACAATAATGCATTTTTTGACTGCAACAAACGATTAGATGGTAAATGGCAAATGAAATAATCTCACAAATATTATACAAAAAACACTCACCTTCCCAAGAAAAATCAGTGGAAGAGGAGTTCCTGGTGCAGGTGGACTAATAAGAGCATGCAAGTCGTTAACGAACTGTATACATAAAAAGAAAACAAGCTTGTTAAAAAGATGATTGGCACAATCTAAATGCACATATATACAACATCCAAACTCCAAGAAACTGCGGCCATGACCTTAAGAAGCCGGAAAACTTTTCGTGCTAAGCTTGTTGACTTATCAACATTTTGAGCTGTGCCAGGTTGTCCATTGCTCAAGAATTTTGAACCATATTGTATTGCTCTGCAGATCTTATCCCTAGCTTCAGCCTTGTTCAAGTACAATACTAAGAGACCAAGCTCTGCTCTGGTTGCATCTAATGAGGTCATATTCACCCTGAAATTACCAGCTTTAGTGTTGGGAGTAAAAGGGGAAGATGAGGGGTGTACACATATTTTTTAGTTCAACTTCATAACAAGGTCATCCCCAAAAATCAAAACATGGTATCAACCTCCTAAAAAATATAAAATGAAAGCCCAGGGAATAAGTGATGTCAAATCTAGATAAAGATTGGTGGAGGTGCATGCCAAAGATTATTCTCTAACTAACTGTATGCTGTTGAACGCTCCACAACAAATTGTTGGCCCAGGAGATGAAAATCTAAATAAAAGAAGCATAAACAAGCACTCATCCAGAACAAACATGGCTAAATAAAGCAGGAGACTTATAAAACTATGAGAGTCACTGTCTTCTGGAAGGGAAGAAAGCTTTAAAAAGCTCTGGGAATGTACCAAAAATTAGTACTTCAATAAACCCAATAGGAAACCACAGCCAACATCTACAAGTAGATCATAAAAGCAACTATCCAGTGACTCAAATGCTTACAAAATTACAAAATGAGAATATAAACTTGCAATAAATAATTAATATGTTGAGAATATAAAATATTTATAATTAATATATTGAAATGGAAGCAAACCTTCACTGAAACATTTTAAGAAAAGTTATTGGGTTAGAAAATAAAATAATAGGCCTCTTAAGTGGCTAGTCATTTTGACTTTCCAATGCAAGGAGGGATGATTGGAGCTACCTGTGCAAGAGCCTTGGTGCCAGCTCTATTACATGAGTGATTTCAAAAGTTGCCAAAAGTACAATGGCACTCTTTGATATTTATGAAAATTACCACACATCCTTGTCTTCCAACATTTTTGCGTTCTTAATAACTAAGTATTAATGCCTTCATAAAATGTTCCTAACCAAATCTGTATTTTGCCTTTGTCACAAATGAGACCGGTCCAAACACAAAGTGAATCAACTCTAAGTTCATTTCTTCTTTCAAGAAAGAGATGGGGAATTTTATTTTTAGGTGAGAAGAGACAAAGGGTACACAGAGGGCCCACAAAGCCAGTGACAGAGAATAATAACATGTTGACTACAAGTTCCACTTATGGCAGCTTGATCCATAGAGTGCTTCCCCCCAAAGTACACAAGACAAGAACTAATACCCAAAGTTGCACATCAACCATAAGCATATATTGCTTATCATTTTTCCATGGATGGCCAGATCGGTCATTGACCAGTACTGGACAACCTTAACAACAACAGGCAGAGAAAAGGCAACCACAGAGACTAATGCCCTGTAACAGGCCACAAATCTCCCCATCTGTATAATAGACTAAAAGAAAGACCACTCATGAACACAAACGCAGCAGGACCTGGATTGACACAGGAACTACTGTCAAAGTTACTTTCAACAAGTCCGGCAGAAAGGAAGTGCAGACCACCATTGCTTGTACTGCCCATTACTCGATAAAGAGCTATATTTTCTCACCTAACAGCGTCCAGTAAGTATTAAACCCAACTTAGTGGATCCATGCAGGGACCAGATTCGTAAGACTTGCCCTTTCAGCAAAACCTTCTTTTTATTAGGTGAATCATTCATCTATAAAGAGATAACAGCAAGGATAATATCCAAATATGGAGATCCATCTTGGACAGACGCATGTTACTGCACAGGAGCTCACAGAAGATGGCAGGTATGCAGCAGTTCGACCTGGATCTCCTTGATCACCTTATTTTTGCTAATTGTCGAATTAATGGTCCAATATTTTGTTAAAGAAGATAATGAAAGACTCTAAGGTGCATCTTGTTGAAGACAAGCATCAGATGAAGAAGAAAGCAGAAGAAAAAGCTGGAATTTAGATTTCTTTCCTAGTTTGTATACACTAGTCATGATCAATGGACTTCAGGCATGGCTGGGACTAGGGTGGTTTTATTTTGATAGGTTCCAAGTGCAAATTTATAACTAGACATGATGTAATAGTGGTTTACATCCCTAAAACAATTTGATTGAATACTAGTGGTTTTATAATCTTGTCCCAGCACACCATGCTTTGAGTTTTTTTTTATTTTTTCCCAAGTCTGTCTCTAGTATTATTGGCACAATTTTTTTAGTTGCCAGCTCACAGCTTAAATTTTTTTTTTAAGTTCCACCTACTCGTGTGCCTTGTGAGCCTCTTGTTGGCTCACATTATTGGTTCAAAATTGGTGTCACTCTCTTTCCTTCTACGAACCTTGGTTTTAGTCAACTTCTACTTTACAAATTAAACTTCCTGAAGAGTCTCACTTAATCAAAACTATGAGGAAAAAAAGCATATTCGTTTGGTTTCTTGAGGACAAAACATCTACTTCAAGAAGTAAAGCTGAGAAGACAATTCAACATATACACTCTTCAAAAGAATTGCAGAGTGGTGGAAGCACTTAACAACCAATCAAAGCGGGGATCCATTTTTCTTAACCCTTTTGAGTCGGTCGGGTTCATGAATAGTTCAATACTAATTATCGCATACACCATAAACATCCTGCAAGCTAAATAAAATCCCTTCCAGCAAAATTGCAACACTAATCTGGTTCTGATCTCGGTGACATGAGCCGTAATGACTCAGAAAAATAATGATAATCATTCAATCATTACAATCACTCATCATGTCCAAATAGAACTGCAAAATTACGAGATTGAAATTTGAATCAAACCCCATAAAGCCATAACCTTTCAATAAACTGAAGGAAAAATAACAATAAAGACGACTAAGGATCTAATATAAAAGCCTTCATAATAAAAACATCACGAAACGATCGCAGCAAAAAAACAAAAAAAAAAAAAAAAAAAAAAAAAACCCACAAGCGATGATAGTTAAAATAATATTTTTCCATACTATTTCTAAAATCAGCTAAGCAGCAAAGAGGTCCAGAAAAAATAAGCGTACCTACAAATCAATACCTGAAAAGAAGAAATAGAATTAAGATAGGTGGCTTCTGCCCGATTCGTCGTGAATAAGCAAAACTTTCAAATTCAGAAGAGAGAAGACAATAGATAAAAGGAGAACATATGGCAAAAAAGGGCGATAGGGAAGGAAAGGAGAGGGTGTTTCCTTCGCTTTAAAACAAAAAGACAAAACTCTTTCGAATAAAACAAGGTGTGATTTTTACCGGTAGTACTGCCTCTGTGCCTGTAGATCCTTCAAGTTTACCCCCTTCTTCTTCCAGGACCCAGACTTTCTTCTTCGAGTTTGACGTCTTCCTTCGAATTTTCTCGCACTCCGAGACACAGCCTTATATCGAATCTGTCACACGTTTCAAAGAGAGTTACAAAACAAGACGCTACATCACCTGCAACGAGCCTGACGTCCTCTCTATCTTCGTTACGCAATCAATATATAAGCTGTCGCCTCGCGCAGGTTGCAACTATCTGGATTATGAGTCTGAAACTTGCGGGGCTGCACCTAGCGTAACGGCAGCCCAAAATTCAATACTCATAGCCCATACGGACAGCCCAAAATTCAATACGGATAGCCCATACGGACAGCCCAAAATTCAATACGGATAGCCCACACGGACAGCCCAAAATTTAATACGGATAGGCCTAGGGGTGACACTGAACCGAGCCAGTCGTGAACAGTTTGAGCTCGGCTCGGTAAAAGCTTGGCTTGAATTATTTCAAGCTCGAATCAAACTTGAGCCTTGAGTAAGGCTTGTTTAGTTAAATGAGTCAAGCTTGACGAGCGGGCTTATTTGTATTTTGAGTTATATATTTTTAAAATTAGTTATAATATTTTAGCTTTTTGAAGAAGTGGGAGCCTCAAGTTATTTCAGAAATTGTATTTAGAATTGTCTTTTTAAATTTCTATCAATGATTCTTAACCAAAATTAATAATTAACTTAAAAATTCTAAAGTTCTATGAATTTTTATTTTAACATAATTGGGTGCGTAATCAACTTATAATCTAGATCTGTTATTGTAGATAAATTTAACTAGAATAATTAAAAAGCCCGAATTGGCAAACCTGTTGGGCATGGGTTGGAGCTCACGCTGGGCTTTTATGGCCTGGAGCTCACACTAGGCTTTTATGGCCTGGGGCTCAACCTGGACTCGACCTGGGCAAGGGCGGAGCTCGAGTTGGGCTCGAGCTTGGGTTCGATTAGGGGATCGAGCCCACTCGAATCGAGCTCGAGCTCGAACTTGAGCCTAGCCATGGGCTCGAGTCCGAGCTCGAGCTCCTGTATTA
Organism: Aristolochia fimbriata; assembly: GCA_019845555.1. NCBI lineage: Eukaryota > Viridiplantae > Streptophyta > Magnoliopsida > Piperales > Aristolochiaceae > Aristolochia > Aristolochia fimbriata. The sequence goes on from CM034079.1 coordinate 9,203,085, forward strand.
TGGGCTGAATCGAGCTCGAGCTCCTGTATTATGGGCCGAGCCGAGCTCGAGCTCCTGTATCATGGGCCGAGCCGAGCTCGAGCCATCATAGGTTCGGCTTGGCTAGGCTCATTGTCTGCCCTACGGATAGGTGATACGGACAGCCCAAAATTCAATACAGATAGGCGATACGGACAACCCAAAACTCAATACGGATAGCCGATACGGACAACCCAAAATCCGACTTAATAAGTCACAGTGACACTCTCAATAAGTAAGGGTGTAAACGGTTAATAATCAAAATGGGTAAGGGGTATTCTGTTATCCGTTTCGATTACCCTACCCATGTTTCGTCACCCGTTTCACCCGAACAAAAATTCTTTATTCCGTTTTCAAATTTCTTCCTCAATTACCTATGGGTAACCGGGTAATCGGGTAAGTAAATAAATCAATAATATTTTAATAAATTTAATCATCTAGCCCTTATAAATTAAAAAAACAAAAAATCTATAATTCGTACAAATAAAATAGTATGAAATTATAAAACTATTAAAAGTCTATTAAATTAAATATTTAAAAATAAAAATATAAAAAAAACATCGCAATTTTTAAGTTTATCTAAAAACAACTCAAACAAACATTCAACACACATATTATCTAAAAATAACATCTCTTACATTAAGTTTATCTAAAAATAATATTTCACATAAATATCCCACATAAATAAATTATCAAACTACCATCCGGGTAATCGGGTAATTGGGTAAGGAATAATAATTATCATATCCATTTCGATTAAGAGGCGGGTAATCAGGTTATTGGACAATTGGGTAATAAGGTAATCGAAACACAAATTTTTTATTTCTAATCCATCAAATTACCATTCGAAATATCAGGTAATCTGGTAAAATTGACACCCTTATGGATAAGAAAGAGTGTGTATAATAAGTCTAATTTAAGTTGGGTTTTTGAAAATTAAAACTTATCAAAACTCGAACATGTGAAAAACCTAAACTGGTCTTAAAAATTCGATCCGAACCCTTTTTTATAAACTTAATCCTGACCTGCCTTATTTAGAATTATTTTTTAAACAATTAAAAAAATATAAAATAAAAAAATATATAAAAAAATATAAAAATGCTCTTACCCAACAGCAATCCAGTTTGGATTCCTAAACCCATACCTGACACGTGGGTAGGATTTGACAATTCAAACCTAGGTTTTTGTATTGGGTCGGGTTGGGTTTCACGGCAAACTCAACCCAATGCGTCCTACCTGTAGATATCAAAATTTTTATACGATCAAGGATACAAATTAGTTTTATACTTTATCCACTTTTTCATTCATAGGTCAATCTTAAAATTGTTGGAAAAATTGAGTATAATCACATATTAATTTAACTTAATTTAACATACATTGAATGAAATAAACTTACTAACCTTTTTTGACTTATACTTTTCCTCTCTGCAATTCAAATGTCTTTGTATCCTAGAAATATCCACTAAGAGAAAACAAATGAAACTAAAATAGAGATCGCATCATTTAACTGACCGCATAGACCTTTTTTTATTAGGTTTAAAAAAACTAAGCACTGCTCTTCAATTACTTAGAGAACATGAGCTTCTTTCTTTAGAGAAAAAAGGAGAATTGAAAGAAGATGGAGACTTAGAATTTCGAATTCTGAATGTTGAATACTGAATACCCAAAACCTCTTTACTCCACTATTTATAGGTTTATGAAATTGTAACTCTCATAAGAGGAGTTAATTTCATAACCTCCTTATAATAAAAGGAGTAAATATTTTATAACTCTTTAATATTAAAAGGAATAAATCTTATAATCTCCCTCATATTATGATGAGTTGATTTCAACCTTAATACAAAAAATTCCACCATGATCTCTTTTATTTTTGTGTAACCTACATGGTTCGACAAGGAAGTTCAATGGTTGCGCTCCATTGGAACCCACTTGGCCATGGGTGGTAGCCCATATGACCAACATCCCCCACTTGGGCGATGCACCCTAAGGCTTTAAGAGACACATACTACTCTCTCCTTAGTCTCAAACAATGGACGTGTCTCAAAAAAGAATACGTTGTTAATGCCTTTTTCAACGGATCTACCAATATTTGAGAAGTTGGAATATGGCTCAAGCCACATTCCCCTTCTGTAGAATGTCAAACACTTAGTAATTATGCATTGCTATGTGTTTACCTTTTGAACTGATTTCACCATTTTTCAATGTTATCATAGTTACTTGATTATCATAAAATAGTTGTATTGGACTACAAGTCCAACAACTCAATTTCAAGTCTTCTAAGAAACCTTTGATCCAGATAGCTTCAGTAGTTGTCAAACTACTAGCTACAAACCCAGCTTCCATAGTGGACTTAGTAACACATTTTTGTTTCTTAATAGCCCAAGAAATTGTTATAACGCAAAGCATAAAAACGAACCCCGGGGTTGATTTCCTATCATGACTCAACTCATCGGTCTTATATGTAAGCTTAAAATCCTTATTGCTCAACAAATACCAAAGTATTCTTTTAACCGTTTGCCAATGCAAAGCACAAGGGTCACTTTGATTTCTACTCACTAGGCTTACTACAAAGCCTAAATCATGACGAGTGCACAACATGACTGTTACGATCCTGATTTATGTATCTAGTCGTCCTTGTTCTATCAGCTCTTGAGCTTTTGGAATATCGGCTAGGTGTGTAAAATTAGGTATCAGAGTAGGCTTTATGTCACGTGTTCGAATCCTGGAAAGGGCAACCTATGGAAAAGGCTACCTGGGCTAGAGTGAGAGCCATCACAAGGGTGGAAAGGGCTACCCGGTCCAGAGTGAAAACCGTCATAGAGTGGGCCGTCGAGGTCGTTGGCACGGAAGCATGGTGAAATGTTACAATCTTTTGATTTATGTACCTAGTCATCCTTATTCCATTAGCTCTTGAGCGTTTTTAGCTCTTGAGCTTTTGGAATATCGGTTAGGCGTGTAACAATGACATACATCAAACTATCCACAACATATGGAATAGACTGCATCTTTAGTCTTTTTTCATCACTTGATAGTGTCATTTTCTTTGATAAACTTGTCCCTTTATAAGTTGGGAAATCCATGGTCTTTCACCCGACCACACCAAAACGTTTTAACATACTATCTAGATATCTTTTTTGAGAGAGTGAATGATTCATAACTTTTCTTTCTCTTTCAATTTTTATTCCAAGGATAAATGAAGCTTCTCCCTTGTCTATATCGGTTAGGCGTGTAACAATGACATACATCAAACTATCCACAACATATGGAATAGACTGCATCTTTAGTCTTTTTTCATCACTTGATAGTGTCATTTTCTTTGATAAACTTGTCCCTTTATAAGTTGGGAAATCCATGGTCTTTCACCCGACCACACCAAAACGTTTTAACATACTATCTAGATATCTTTTTTGAGAGAGTGAATGATTCATAACTTTTCTTTCTCTTTCAATTTTTATTCCAAGGATAAATGAAGCTTCTCCCTTGTCTATATCAAATTGGGTTTTGAACCACTCTTTAATCCTTAAAGTCATATCTAGATCATTCCCCATTAATAATATATCATCAACATAAAGAGATAAAATGATAAATTTACCCCCTCTTACCTGGGTGTAAGCACAATCCTTAAAACCATATCTAGATCATTTCCCATTAATAATATATCATCAACATAAAGAGAAAATGATAAATTTACCCCCACTTACTTGGGTGTAAGCACAAGGGTCATACAAGTTGGGTATAAACCTATACTCAGTTATCACTTTATAAAAAGTGAAGAACCATTGTCTTGGTGGCTGTTTAAGCCCATAAATAACTTTTGTCAGTCTACACACTTTATTACCTTGATCTTTCATAATTAACCCTTCAGGTTGACACATAAATTTTTTTCTCAATCTCCATTGACGAAGGTTGTCTTTACATCCATCTAAAGTAATTCAAGGTCAAGATAGGCCACTATAGCTAATGATACTCTAATATAAGTGAATGCTGACACAAGAGAATACATCTTCTTGTAGTTAATTCCTTCTTTTTGAGTAAATTCTTTAGCTACCAACAGGGTCTTATATGTATTAATAGTTCCATCTCATTTTAATTTTTTCTTATATATCCATTTACAACCTATTGGTTGTCTACCCAGAGGAAGTTTCACTAACTCTCATACCTTATTTTGTCATAGACTCTAACTCTTTTTGAATTGCTTTCAACCATTCAGTTGAGTCTTTAGACTCTAAAACTTATTTATAAGGTTGAGGGTCATTAAGAAGTACTTCTTCATTTGTAACACTTACATAACTCGTCATCACATAGAAATCCTTCAATGCCGAAGGTCTTCGATCTCTTACAATGCGAGTGACAGGATCAACTTGTTTTGGGGTTTCTATAACTTTTTCTTGATCAATAGAAGAGTCTTTATGTTTTTGTATTTTAAACAACTCAACTTTCTTTATTGGATTTCTTTGGTCAAGGTCTTCCTCTAAAAAGTCAGCATTTCGACTTTCAATAACCCCCACTAAGCGATTAGAATGGTGTACAACAAATTTGTAACCACCTTTTGAATGATTACTATAACATTAAAATTATATTTAATGGTTTTAGGATCAAGTTTGCCTCTATTTTAATCTAACACTTTCACCTGTGCCCTAGAACCCTAAACTCTAAGGTGACATTACTCTGGACTTCTACCGGTCCATAACTTATAAGGGTAGTTAATTGTATGTATTTGACCCATTTTGTATATAACCAAAATTGCCCCAAACTAGGATAATTTGACTTAGTCTTGCAAAACAAATTGGGCAAAAAACGGATTTTTTATCCCAGTTTAAAGGAAGTGCAAAACCTGGGTACCACATAAGAAGTTGGGTTCCCCATGGCGCCATGGCGAAAACGTGTGACATTCATCGCCCCAGCACTGGGTCTCAACGCCCATGGCGCAATGGACTGTGCACCTTGAAAGGAGCCTAGCGCCATATGGTGTCGGGGCCTTTATGATGATTTTACGCAGTTTTAGTGACCTGACACCATGGCGCTTCTCCCTGCACCATATGATGCGGGTCACTGGCCTGCACTCTATAAGTATTGGTTTTGGGGAAAAACTAAGGGATTTAGATTTGGGATTTGGAGAGTCGACCTAGACTCATCTAGGGTTCATACTAGAACTCAGAAGGAGGATTTTGGAGTTATTTCTTGAGGAGATTTCCATCCGGGAGGAGGATTGAACCTTCAAGAAGTGTTATACACTCCGAGTTTACCTTTCTTTCTCATTTTCTTTTATTTATACATGATTTAGACATGATGTGTATGAGGCCCCCGTTTAGGGGTGTGATGTAGTGTACTTATGAAATATATGAAGTTATTTTAGTATTTTGAGCATGATTCTATATTATGGTGTGTCTAATGCATGTTTAATGTTCGGTTAATTGCCTAGATAGCTATTAACAGAGATTTAAGAACCCGAATCAAACTTGGGAGGGTAGATTTGGGTAGACTTGCATTGGCAACGTTCCACCTAGTTAGAGGAGCTAGGGAATTCGTGGGCGAGGTTAGGAATAACCGACTACAGTATGTGATCTATAGGCTACGTGCATTGGGTTATCTTTCTACACATTCAATCGGGAGATTAGGAGGTCAAAATAGGGAATACGATTTTGGTACACTCGGGAGGGCCGTTTGTACCAAATTCCTAGGCCCGCCAAGTGTTTGATGAAATGTCTGAATGCTATAATAGGTTCAATATGGAGCATGGGGACGTGAAATCACACCCATACCTCCATCTTAATTAGATTCTCCTCTTTTATCTGATATTCGGGTCCTAGTTAGAGTTTATATTTTTGTATTTCCATTGATTATCCTTTCGTCTGGTTAGTTATAGCTATTAGGATATTCGTTTAGTATTTAGTCTACACATAGTCCTTGTGGGTTTGATATCTGGACTCAAAATCCACTTTATTACTTGCACAACACGTGCACTTGCGTGCTAAAGTACTTTCTTTAATTAGAATGTACTCACGTTTAGCGAACAATAAGTTTTTAGCACTGTTGTCAGGGACTATTAGTTAGATTGATGTTAAAACCAATCCAAATAGTTGTACTATAGCCTTAGTCAGGTTTAGTTTGTTTCTTTTATTGTTGATTGGTAGTTAGTTTGTTTATGTTTAACTTTTATTTTATTTTTTTTTTAAAAAGTGTGTATATAGAGATTGGTTTGCCTTCTTTTGCTTGTGATTGTATACTTTATTGATGAATCATTATTTCTACAATCCAAGTATAATAAAGGTTATGTTAAAAATGAATTTGTTTACCCAGGTGAGCTCTGTACCAGCTTCCAACAAGAGGATTTCTTTAGTCCTCTCTTTGATAATCATGTTTCAATTCATTAATGTCATTACAATGCTATGTGGACATAGGTTAATATTGTATTGAGTGTTTATTGATCATTGAAGGTTTAAGGAAGAGGTAAAGTGAAGGTTGAGTAGTCGAGGAAGGGATTCCGTATGTGGAGCTTGTATTTCTAGCAATTAATTGCTTTGTGACTGTAATTTCTTCTCCTAATAGTAAAATTGGTTATCCGTTTTGCCCGTGGATGTGGGCATGACTTGTCGAACCACTTAAATTATTTTGTGTGTTTGATTGTTTTTGCATTTAATTTCGAGTTTCTTTGTTGGATTTCTACATTGTGCGAATAAATTAGCGTGACTGAAATGTATTCGTAGGCAAGGTGTGAATCAAATTGAGATTCACCACCCCACCAATCGGTATTCGAGAGGGTTGTACGGGAAGTGCTTGACACTCAATTTGTGTGGATTGCGGTGTGTGATTTATAGTTGTGGGGTTTAGCAGATTGTTTGTTAAATAGCTATTGTAGTTAGTAGATTGTGTTAATTTGGAGTATGACTTAGCATAGTGTTGAGAAATTTAATGAAAAGGGAAATGTCATAATGTGAGAAAGTCAAATAAAAAATATTCTGGTGCAAAAGAGATTGTAAAGAACATTGAGTGGAAAAAGGCCACTCTCAAAGGACAATGATACGTTGGAGGAAATATATATGAAGGTTATAAGCCTCATTCGGTTATGTCTAGCAGAAGAGGTCGCTTGTAATATTATTAAGGAAACTTCGACATCGTGTTTGTAGTTGAAGTTAGAAAATATGTACATAATGAAGAACTTGTCAAATAAATTGTACTTGAAAAATCAGTTATATAGTGATAGCAGAAGAAGTAAACCTCCTAGACTATATAAACAAGTTCAATAATATTATCACACAACTTCTTAGTATGAATTTAGATGAGAATGATAAATTGTTGATATTTTTAAATTTTATTCCACCGTTCTTTGAACATCTAGTGGTAACCATATTGTATGGGAATGAGACATTGGATATGGATGAAGTCGCTAGTACCCTCTTATCAAATGATTTCTGAAAACCCAAACCCGACCCGACCTACATAACCCAATACCTAAACCTGTTTAAAACCTGAACAGGTTTTAAAAACGTATCCCGAACCTGACCCAATGTCTACATTTACAAATCTGCATCCGACCCAACCCAACAAAAACCTGACACGTTTTGGTAAAACCCGACCAGACCCAAGTCCCATTAACATAAATTTTTTAAAACAATTCAAATAAATTGGAAAAAAAGGAAAAACACTAACATAAAATTATAGAAAGAATACCAATGTGAAAAATAAATTTTCTCTAATTTACAACCTTCAAAATTACAAAATATACATTCAATATCATGAAGTAACATAAAAAATAAACTTAACTCTTTTATTTCATTATCTAATTAATTTAAAACAAACACATTGAAAGTAAAACGAGAGAGGAAAACAAAATAGCAAAAAAAAAAAAAAAACCCAAAATACAAACCTCTCTTTTGCAATCGAGCTATTCATGGCTTAAAATCACAATGGCTTCTTGAAATCGAGAACCATTGTGACTTAAAACACAAATTTCAGATGGATAAAGAAAGGAAAAAGATTAAAAAAAAAAATAGAAGACCATGAAGAGGAGGAAAACTTCTTTGCAGATCGTTGTCGTCCGGCACTCAGATTTGTAGAGGGAGACGTTGAGATTCTTGAGAATAAGATTTGAAGAGTGAGAGATTGTCGCAAGAGCGGCGACTGCGAGTGGAGAGTTAATTCGAATGTTTGATAGACTGGAAATAAATCGGGAATGCGAAGAGAAGTTTACGGCAACTTGTCATTTTATTTTGGTCTTCCTTAATTGACCCTGCTCAATTTTTGAATAACTTTATAAAATAGAAGAACTTCTCGTCTTAAAGAGATTTTATAAGTTTAAACAAGGATACAAATAAAAGAATAAAAACCTGCGGGTCGGGTCGGTTTTGAGTTTACCAAAACCCATACCTGACCCGCCATCGGGTTTGCATTCCCAAACTCATACCCGATCTGCGGATTGGATTTGGGAATCCATACCCGGGTTTGTCTTATACGTCATGTATTTTTTGCATTTTCTCTCAAATCTTTTTATAATCATCAAATTTTTACATTTATATATACACAACCTTCAAATTTACAATATACTTAATATTTACTTTAAAAGTTAATGACAAAATTAACTTTAAAATTTAATGAAAAATACTTAAATTTTGATTATCTAATATTTATATTCATTGTATAGTTTAAATATGTTTATTTAGAGTTTTTTTTTTTGTAGTAAATAATATAAATATAAAATAAATTAAAATTATAGAAATATTTTTTTTTAATATTTTGTATCCATATCAATACATTGTATTTTGCTTTATACACCCCATAAAGACCAAGACGTATTTCAATATGCCCGATTTATTTCGGACTTCTTTGTTCCTGAGAAATATTGAAAACCCGATACGCAACCCTGTTAGCGACTCAAACGGTGAGACTAGGGGTGGGCACGGGTTCTGTTTGAGTCGGGTTTTTGAAAACCCAAACCCGACCCTACTCATATACCCGAAACTCAAACCCGTGAAAAACCCACATGGGTTTTAAAACCTGAACCCGAACCCCACCCGAACAACGATTTTACAAACCCGTACCCGACCCAACCTGACCAAAACCCGAGCCCGACCCGAAAAACCCGAATTTTTTATTGTTTCACTGAAAATCCGCTAGTCCACGAAGAGGCGCGACCGAGAGAGTAATTCGATTAATTCAGAATAATTTGTGTTACAATGTGTGTGAGTCAGGAAAAAGCAAGTACAATTTCCTGTGCTTCCTCTGATTCGATCTTCGTTACAATTTTGGCGAAGTCGAAGTTTCTGCGAACGAACGTCGAAATTAGTTCTGGAACGAGTGTGCACGAACTGTTATGGCTTTTGTCGGTCGGACGGAGGTATTTGTGCTCCGCGTGTATCGACTTATGACGTTGCCGGCAATCGTGTAGAGCTCCTCCGGTTGAACTGTTGAACGACGACGGATTGCAAGTTGTTGAACTTCTCTGGTTCGAGAGAGCTTCTGTTCGTGAGAATTTCTTCTTAGTGAAGGAATTTTAGACCTTCGTTTTGGCGAGAGAGAGCTTCTGTACTGACGTCAAAAAGTTTTCGAACCCCTGCAACAGAGTGTTTCTGGCTATTTGTAGCCGACTCTGTGCAGTGGTTGTAGATTTTTCCTGGGCAAGGGGCTGATGCCTTAGTTGGGAGAGGAGGAAGACCAGAAGCTTCCTCAGTTAACGACACTTCTTCGGTTAACGACTAGACTTGGTTGCTTAACAGTTGAGGAGGTTTCTTGACGTGGCTGTTGATTGTTGCTGACGTGACGGTTTTTTGCTGACCAGGGCACCGACTGTACCAATGATGCGGCGGCATGGATGGACTGCACTGGAGGTCTTCGAATTTTTGATAGAGTCTACCCACGATCGTTGTTTGATGGATCGGTAGATTTCTGGACTCGTCGAAATTGGGCCGTTCACATTTTGGTACATACATTTATATATTTTTTAAAATAAATCAAGAAAAAATATACAAAAATTTAAAAATAAAAACCTGCAGGTTTTGGTCTGGTTTGGGTAAACCCGAACCCAACCCGACCCAAGGTCGGGTTTGGATTCTCAAACCCGAACCTGACCTGCGGGTTGGATTTGGGAATCCAAACCCAATTTTTCCGGGTCGGGTCGGGGGTTACCCTAAAAACCCGACCCGATGCGCACTCCTAGGTGAGACATCAGAAAGACTTTGGTACCAGCCAACCTGATCTAATTGAGGCTTTAAATGAGCCTAAGTACTATTTGAGCTTATTTTGAAACGTAGATGCAGCTTTTGATTTTTTGCTTACTAAATAGAGAGAAAAACGCACGTACTAACTAAACGTAGCGCACTCGTGCTTCAACAGTATATACCTGAGAGCATGGAATAATATCTTTGAAAAACAGAATTCGTAGGCTCCAATTATCGTACACCAACCATTGAACGAAGTCGATCAAATTCATCTAGTCATCCCGTTAAAAGAAAAAGCACCATCAGAACCGCGCAAGAAAGAAGACAAACTTGTCAACGATTATCATTTTCAATGAAAATAACGAAACCAGAAGTATCTGCAGAAAATATCTGAAGAATTATAAGAAAGGATTTTGTTACTTTGAGCCAGTCAATAAGCCTAAGAACAATTATAAATGTTAGCATCTCTCCAATCACCATTAATTTCAGAGGGTAAATAAATGGCCGTATCCAAAACTCTTTACTCGCGGCTCGGCCACTTGCCAGCCTCTTCAGACAATTGAACTCGTACATGTTTGGCAAGGAAGAAGGAACAAATAGCATGTACAACAGCTGCACTACATTCAAAACACATAGCAAAAAGTACATCTCAGCTAGGTATGTATCTATATATATATATATAGATATATATGAACACCCAAGTGTATATATAAGTGTACAAGTAATGCTGTTCCAGGGTGAACCCCCAGAGGGAAAAAAACAAGCCAGCAACTTTCTCATTTCGATCTTTCAAAAAGAGACCAGACCCTAGCATAAGAAGCCTTCTCCAACTCACAAACGCTTCCTCCACCTCTGTCCGAAATCACTAGGGCATATCAACACAGAATCTACACAAAGCCCTCCCTTGGTATGGGTGCAATCTATCTGTGTCATTGAGAACTTGAGCTTTGTTGAAGTTTTGGAAGATTCTACAACAAAATCACCCACATGGTAGTGGTTCCAGTTGCCGGGTTCATCCAGGTAGCACTGAGATGTGGCATGTTGGCCATCTGAGTTGCTTAACTGGAACCGAACAGGTTTTATGTCCCAACCATGCACATGTTCTGAGTTACACACTCGTCGCCCTAATCTCTTGGAAGCACGCCCTAGCTGAAGCCTGAAGAAAAGGCTGTAGCGCCCAGCGGGGAACTGAAATTCAACCTCCCCGTTAACCTCAAACCACCATATCTGTTGCAGGTATGCTACTGTATGAAATCTGCAAACAACAGTTTAAATAATCCCCCTGTTAGTCACAAATCCATCTAAATCTTCTTACCCAGGAACTTGCTAGACTGAAACATCGTTCCTTTTGCTATTCTCACTTATTCTATAGACAAAAACAGATGTTGAACCCCAACTTCTAAAATGGTATATGGATGTTGATGACAGCAGAACACCCAGTAATATTTCTGTTCCAATGCTAGGATAGAAGTTGAATTCTCTCCAAAACTTCACTGGAATTTCTAACTATGTTTTTTTTATTGAAATGGGAATTTCTAACTATGTTTGACAGCAGCATCTCTAACTCACATTGTCATGCTCATCTTCTTACAGATGCAATAAACCAAGCATTGTGGATTCTCTTGTTTGATTACAATTATTCATGAAAACAACACAAGGCATGACTTGTATTAGAAAGAATGTTCCAGAGAACCACATTCATAAATTCATTTTGCTCATCTTATTTACTGGAAGAAGATGAAACGATTAGATTTTAATTTTCAGTGCGTGCGACCCGTACTCCAGTTCTGAAAGAAACCGAATCACAAACACAGACGATGGAAATCACTCACTTAAACCACCAAAAACCCACAGAAAATGAATTATGCGAAGAAATAAAAGTAAGTACAACACTTTAAAAGAAACCATAGAAACTCAGAAAATCCATCATCTTAATGTTTGCAATAGAAACTCAGAAAATCCATCATCTTAATGTTTCTGGACTTCTAAGTTATTCTTCGAATTCGTTAGACATGACACAATTATTCAATTCATCACCATTCCATCAAACCTAAGGCTGAGAAGGGATGGGAACTATAAAAACGTTACAAAGTATAACCAAACCCCACAAAATTACCACAGAGAGGCGCAAAGAGACAGAGATTTCAAAGAAAATATCTTACCGGGATTCCTCAGTGGGAATGTGGTTCCAGTATCTTCGATCTTCGATGCCGGTTATAGACAGCGCTTTGGAGCCTATCGATAAACATATCCCACCCTTCCATTTTTCCAACCAAGCTTCCTACAAAAATGGGAAAAAAAGGAGGAAAAAAAAAGGATATAAATGTAAGCACCTCATTTGCGAAGAAGAAGAAGAAGAAGAAGAAGAAGAAGAAGAAGAAGAAGAAGAAGAATATTATCATCAGAGAAGAGAAATACAATCCGTCACCAATTAGTTGGGACTGCAAATTAATTCTGCCGTTTTGACAAGAGCATACCTTGGTTCCATCTTCAAAGGAAGTGGGCCGGCAGAGTCGTGCATATATCTCTCTCTTACCGAACTTGTCCGGATCATCCCCACAAAGCTTCTGGAAGAGGTGTCGATAATTAGAAGGCAACTTTGTGTGCCAGACGAAATCCGCGGAGGCAGCACCCCTGAATGCTCGATTCAACTTGGCAAACTTACAAATCTCCGGGGGGCTCAAGTTGAGAAGGACTGCGGCAGCGCAGCTCTCCGGTATGTCACCAAGACCCGTCTTGAATCGAGAAGAATAATCCCCCGGCGAGGCAAACCCAGAGAAGCCAGCCCCCATGTACAAACCCTAACCCTAATCGTCAGCAAGAGGTCGTGGGTGGAGTCGGGTAGGTGACGAAATCGGTATCGTTTGTCCCCGTGTGGGCAGGGAAGAAGAGACATGGAAGGTCAAGCGCAGATCGAAGGCATGGGATTCTGTTACCGAATCTATTCTCCGTGCATCGTCGTCGTCGCCAAACCCCCATTCGCCGGTCGCGGGGTTTTCTTCCGTCCCCCGGGAAAGAACAACCGAAAAAACCCAAGAGGGGAAGACGGGAGAGGAGAGAGGAAGAGGAGAGGGGGAAGGGCCAAAAGGGTGAGGGGGGGTCCCTCTTTCCTCTTTTCAAACACAGCCAAAGCCGTGTGTAGCGAGACGATTAATTACCGAAGCCGTGTCGATTCCCTCTGGATTTTGGTTTTTCCCCCAAAGAAACTGTTCAAATAAGATAAATCGCACTTTTTAGTTATTTCCTTACCAAAAGAGGACCTTCTCTTCTTCAAAACCACAAAATTACCATAAAAAACTCAAACCTGCAAAAATGACACAACTGCCACTCTTCATTTTTTCTTTTTTTTTTTTTTTTTTTTTTTTTTTTTTTTTTGTGCGAAAGAAAGGAAAACAATCTAGGTAGATGTTGCTAATTAATTGGATCTTGTTACTTAGAATATAGGAAAAACATTGGTTTTCAACAAGTTAGAAATGGAAATAGAATTGTAAACGGAACACAAAATTTGCTAACCACATGGAACCTGACCTGACCAAGCAATATTTAAAAACCGAACCGGTCATCCAACCTGCCAGTACTATGTTCGATTTTGGTGGAACACGATTAGACCAGATTGGACCGTTGAATATTATACGCTATATTTTCAAAAAAAAAAAAAAAAAAAAAAAAAAATGAATGTTGTAAGCGAGGGTATTATTGTAAAATTATAAACCAAACTACGTTCTTTCCATTAAAGTCACAGGATGGACGAAGGGCATGCTGGTAAACAAGTGTAACAAACAAATCAACAAAAAAAAAAAAAAAAAAAAAAAAAAATCAGAAAAAAAATGAGAGCGTGCGTACGTGTAAATGATATCCAAAAGTGTCAGCAGTCCACTTTGGTCACCCTTTTAATATTATACATTTATAAATTTATAATACACTGTCTAAATAAAAATCCCTTCCTGCCTGGGTAAGCTTTCTACCTCCACTCACCGGCCAAATAAGTCTAAAAAACCAAAAAGAAAGGAAAACAGAATATCCCTATCTTATTACCCACACGATGACAATCAGAGAATCAGGTGCCTTTCTGCATTAATTTTATTCTGATGCTTAACCGTCCTTAATTCCTTCCTTAAACATGTGTCCTCTCTCTCTCTCTCTCTCTCTCTGCCCTGGGAGGAGAAAAGGTTGTGTCAGCAGTCTACTTAATATTAGTTTTTAATACCTAACGCAATATTTAATATTCCAACCTCATCTGCTTACAAATATTCACCTCCGCTCTTTCTAGATACATCATCAATTGAACTTTCATGAATAAACTGAAGGACCGCCTTAATTTTTCAACAGGTCGATTCATTCAATAATATCGGCTGAATCATGTTGGGTCTTATTTCGGATGCGACCTAATTAAGTTGCAGGGTCCTTTGACACTTTGTTAATCTCAATTCTCATCCCACTTTGTTCAATGATTCGGGGAGGGGATTAATTAAAACATTTTAACAAAGCTTCTCTGATCTCTATCCTTGGATCCATGTCAACTCTTACGGAGCTGCTCGTCCAACAACGACCCTGATTGACAGATAAGAATGATATGAAACCATTGGTTGGAGTGGGATCACTACTTCCAAGTTTCCTAATTAATTAATCATAGTGCTTTCATTTACTCTTCTTAATATAAAGAAAAACAGAATTAGCGTTATTTAACTTGCCCTCCAATACTAGTTCAATCCGGACTGGCCTCCGGTACGAGTTCAATCGGGTTGGACCGAATCACGATAAAAAATTAACAATTAACAATTTAAATTACACTTAAAAGTTACAAAAGATGTAGCCGGAGATGGAAGCAAGCGATGGTCATCGGGGTTACTACAGGCTGCACTGGAGGTGGCGACCACCGGATGGGGGGCGGTCACCATTGCCTGCCAGTGGTGGCCTTCAGCAGCAGTGGCGATAGCTGGCGGTGCTGGCCATCAGCAGCAGTGGCGATTGCTGGCAGAGGTGGCCATCAGCAGCAATGGCGATTGCTGGCGGTGGTGGCCATTAGCAACAGTGGCGATTGCTGGCAGTGGTGGCAGCTATCGATGACATGAATTCTCGATTAGACATGAATTCTCGATTAGACATGAATTCTCGATTAGACATGAATTCTCGAGATCATGCGTCTATTGTAAAGAAATGGATAGTCGACTTGAGCCGGGTGATCCGTGTGTAGAGAAGAGAGACACCCACTTATATGACTGGCCCAAGACTATGCCATGAGAATGGGAACAATTCCCATGTCATGGCTTCAGTCCTTGCAGTCAAATTGAGGTTGGCCTTCTCCCCTTTTATCCATCCATCACAAAGAACACTAACAATATAATTCGTACCTATTTGCCACTCTCTTCCCACATAAATCAATTAGTATGTACTCTATTGAGCACTGAACAACATTTGGTATGTTTTAATATGTATGTACTCTATTTAACTCATCAAATTTTAATTCTTGTTTTATTATGAAGTTATGGAAGGCAAACTGTAGACGACGCTAAAATTTGTAAGACCCATCTACGACAAACCCATTGGTCCATTAACTCGTCGTCCACTCGCTGCAAGCTTATCAACTACCTATCCACCGATTCTTGGAGCCATATTTCTGCAGCCCATTTTTGTCCAATTCATTGCCACATTGTCGTTGTCATCACCGCTAACGTGTCGCCTCGTCATCGTTGTCAGCACCAAATCAGCAGACCACCTGTGTGCCACTATGATTGATAAAGTCGACTCAACCACAAGAGCCAGAAACAGGAGGAAATCGCCAAGTCACCACTCCCCCTCCTAGGAGAAGATCTTGATCCTCATTCCAATAATAGACTCCAGCTTTGGGTACAAATAGTCAGAGCACACCTTCAAGCCGGGGAGAAAGAAAATCAAAGGAGAAAAAATTTTCACTCAAAGTCACTCGACTCGAAAAATTTCTAGAGGTTGAAGTTCGTATATCCTTCAGTTCGTCGAAGTTCACACAGTTTGTTCGAAGAAGCTCTACATGTTCACTGTGACGTCAACACGCTGACAAAATACGGAACACAAACACTTCTGTCTGGCCGACTACATCCGTTGTCTTCGCCAACCAATCTATAGAGATCGAATCAGAGGAAAGATAGGAGAAGGCATCTGCAAAATTTTCCAACTCACTGTAATTTTGTCAAATTAATCAATCAGTCGCTCGCCGCTTCATGGACCGGAGGATTTTTGTCGCTACACAAACGAACTTTCTATAACTAATTTGATTAAACAAAAGAAGTACTTTATTTAAACAAAAGAACTGCTTTGTTTGTGTTGATTTATAGTGAACCGGACTGAGTCAGTCTATAAGAACCAAACGGGCCTCTAGTTCTGGTTCAATAGGGTCAAACCAGCCCGTCCGATCCGGTTTTTAAAACACTGATTAAAATGGTTCAGCTGGGTTGACCTGCTGCCAGTTGAGAGCTATAATATAATAAGCATTAATTTTAGTTATCCTTTAGATTAATCATTTTGATAGCTTGTCAAGTTGATATATATGTATATTTAATGTCTTAGTTTTACATATTAATTTCTTGCAAATTATTAACGTAGTGTATTGGAGGGGTCAAGTCCATATCGCACTGCAATGAAATCCTTAAAAGTCTTGATTAACGTATTGATTAAACTAAGTGGAATTGAATTGGGCGGCCATCACTTTCATATTGTATTCATAATAATCCAAGGAAAAGTGGAGTAGAAGGAACTCTCTCGGCCACATAAATTTTGAATCTGCAGAGTCGCATCCTTGGAACAATGTCTCCGGCTTTGATATTGGCAGGAGATGAGAGCAATCTCAACCTTTTCCCCTTTCTCCTTCTGCTCGTAGCTCCCCTCGTCGTTCTTGGTTTCAAGCACTACCTTATATCGCCATTTTTTTCTTCGAGAGCTCCTCTTCCACCCGGACCCCAACCATGGCCGCTACTGGGAAACCTTCCCCATATGACCGGAAAGAAGCCTCACCTCGAGGTCGCGAAGATGGCCCATTCTCTTGGCCCGCTCATCTCACTGCGTCTCGGCACCCAGCTCGTCGTCTTTGGGTCATCGCCGTATACTGCGTCTGAGATCCTCAAGTCCCATGACCGCATCCTCTCTTCCAGACATGTCCCCAAAGTGAGCCCTATCCAAGGACATGAGCTGGACCACAGGTCACTGGTTTGGCAAAGCCAATGCGGGGACACCTGGAAAATGATGAGAACGATTTGCAGAACAGGGTTGTTCTCACACAAAGCCATCGATGAGCAGGTGGCTTTGAGAGAGAAGAAAGTGATGGAAATGGTACAGTTTTTGGCTGCCAAACAAGGCCAAGTTGTGAACTTGGCAGAAGCTGTGTTTGCTACCGTCTTCAACATCTTGAGCAACCTGCTCCTTTCCAAAGATCTTATTGATTTAGAGTACGAAGGAGCAGCAGGAGGTTTGAAGGGTATCATCTGGAGAATGATGGAATTGGGGATTGCCCCAAATATTGCTGACTTCTATCCGATTCTCGCTTCTTTGGACCTGCAACGTCTTAAGAAGAAAGCCTGGAAGTGTACTGAGAGCATGTTTGCTGTATGGGATGTTGTACTGAAAGAAAGAAGACAGGGCAGAGGAGATACGTCGCGGCGACCTGATTTTTTGGATCTCTTGCTCGACAATAACTTCGATGACGATCAGATCAACAGCTTATTTCTGGTATAATTAAACTCTTCTCTGATGAATTTTTAGTAAATGGGTTTCGACTTTCGACTTTCTATCGACCCCAAGATTCTTTTTTTAGACCACTGATCTTCTATAATCTGTGAGACAGAAAACTCACAATTAATTGAGACTGCTTCTTCTCAGTTCTATTCAATTGAGGCTTTTAATTAAAAGGCGTTTAATTAGGCAGTTCGTAAAACAAGTTTTTTTTTTTTTTTTTTTTTTTTTTATTTGGTTGTTGTTCTTGCTTCATTGCAGGAACTGTTCACTGCTGGTACAGACACCAGTACTTCAACAATAGAATGGGCCATGGCCGAGCTGATTAAAAATCCTCATGTTATGAACAATGTCCGCAGAGAGTTGGAAACAGAGATCAAAGAGAAGGTAGTTAGAGAGTCTCGTCTTCCTGACCTTCCCTACTTGCAGGCATGTATAAAGGAGACTTTGAGATTACACCCACCCGTGCCATTTCTACTACCCCATCGTGCATCTCAGAGCTGCGAGATAATGGGCTACAGAATTCCGAAAGATACCCAAGTACAAGTTAACGTGTGGGCGATTGGGAGAGAACCCACGACCTGGACAAATCCCTTGGCATTCACTCCAGATCGGTTCTTGAACTCCCAGTTGGATTACAAAGGACATGATTTTGAGTTCATTCCATTTGGAGCTGGACGGAGAATATGCCCGGGTCTTCCAATGGCGACAAGGCAGGTTGCCTTCATCTTGGCTTCCTTGATTCATAACTTTGACTGGTCCCTTCCATCTGAAATGAATCCCCTCCTGCTAGACATGGACGAGAAATTTGGTATCACTCTGCAGAAGAAAGAACCCCTCTTTCTTGTCCCCAAAGTAATCATGAGATGAAAATCTTTTGTTCTTTGTCCCCGACGTACGCCTTTGTTCTCTGTTGACTTTTCATAATAATTGCTAAACTTCTGTTTTGTTCTGTTATCTAACCCCAGTCCAAAAGGGTCCTTTTCTGTATTCAATTGGTTTTGATGATAAGACACAACCAAGTAATTAAACAGAAAAAAATATATTTGAAAATGAAGATGCTTGATTTGAATCCGAATGGATTATATCCTTAATATACGCAGCCCAACATTAATAATCAAGAAAAAAGTCAACACTTTAGGAGGCTCCACTAATCTTTATCAACCACCTAAAGAATAGGAAACTAAGTAAATAAAAAACTAATAAGTAACATAATGAGTCTTCACATCAACGACAAAGGAGGTCGATCATTTCATTTATGTAAGATAATGTAAAAGGTTATATTTCACTTCTATAAGTTGTTTCTTCCATGAAAAACAGGATTTTTTGAAAAATTAATTGCTAAAGTATTATCACCATAAATGGGTGCAAGTTCATTTTGGAAAATAGTTGAAATGAATCTCTTCAAGAATGTTGTTTTGTAAAACAACTTGACAAGCATACGATGCTGCAACTACAAACTCAGATTTTGTGGTTGATTTAGCAATAATTGGTTTTTTTAAGACAATTAAATAACTTAGCGGAAACATAATCGGATGTGCTTATCTGTCGATTAGTAATATTTACACCTATTTATTAATACCCTAAATTGCCTCTAATTAGAGCAATTAATTGTTTCTTACTTTTATTTGGTAGGAAAAAGATATACAAAAAGAATGCAACTATGTCATAGATGCAAATAGAAAATCAAAGAAACTGACCATATAACATAGAATCCTCTCTAGGACTTACCTATATAAACCTAGTGCATGAATTCATAAAAGAATTATACATCTCATCATTCATTCAATCCTTAAGTCTTAACTTTTCACCCAGTACGTCAGGACAACAAGAACAAATTAAGTGAATTAACAATCATAAGGAACTCATTCAAACACAAATTCGACTTCCAATTAAGAATAAAGTACCAATCTTCTTTTACATAACTAGGGAGTCATAGACTCCCAATATGAACAACTACTCCATACTGGCTTTAAATACAACAAGCATGGTTTTGATTACAGTAACGAGAAGAAAATAAAATAAACTACGCAAAGAATCCCTTTTAGAAGATTCCACTTTGTTATAAGCTGCTCCAAATGGTTGAATCTCCACCTTTTGCTTCCAAAACCACCATGAGGTCGTGAAAGACTCCCTCTGGCCTCTCTCTAACTCCAAAACTACATAAACTAAGAACATTTCAAACTGGAATTTGATGCCAAGCCTTCCGTTGAAGCCCCTATTTATAGTTTTGCTTTTGTCCAGACTTGGAAACTAGGTCTCTATTCTGGAATCAAAATTACATCTTCCTGACCTCATAATTGCATGAAATTACATCCAGTCCTTCCTTACAAGGATCTAAGCTGTTGTTTAAAATTTGAGCTCCATCTGAGTTAGGAATCTTCGGATTTGAAATTCGGAAGTTGAGCTGGTTTCGATTGCCTAACATAATGTTGGGTCGCACCACTTGAAAAATTCATAACATAAAGAGTTAGTTAAATTACTCTGAATTTCTCTTGATTGATTCTCCATTCTCCAGGCGGCTATGGTCCAAATTGGAGCTCAATTTGACATTAGAATCCCGAGACATGCTTGATTATTCGTTGTTGAGTCACTGGCGCGGGAACGCCAGATTTGGCCTTGGAATGGGCGACAACGCCAATTGAAAAGAAACTTGCCTAAGTTCAGAATCATAAACTTTGACTAGTGCGTTTACGCAACTCCATGGTGCGGTAGTGCCGTATTTTGGCATGACAACACCAAACCACATTCCCTATTTTGGCTTTCCTATGACCGTTCGCCCGAGGGACATTTTTGTGGAATTATTTGAATTTCTGGCATTTCTACCAGCACGCTAGCACCAGTTACCCTTTTGGCTTGTTTTGGTCACATCTTCCTCATTTTGGCTCCAATTTGAGTGATTCTTATTGAATTGGATGCTTGAGAGAAAAATGAACAATTTGAATCAAGTTTTATAATTTTTTGATAAATATTGACTTGGGAATGAATTTTCTAAGATATTTTGGACCTAAAAACAATGTATTTTACACACTTATCAACAACCCCAAACTTAGATCTTTGCTCATCCTCGAGCAAACAACAAAAACAAAAATAGACCAGATTCATGATCAATCCTTAAAATCTTAGAAAAAACTAGTGAGTTACTCTTTCAAAGTATCAATAAAAGATAACACATTCAAACATTTCTTATATATATGGTTATCCTGGCTAGTCAAGGCATAATCAACCTGTCCTTATCATCACAAATCACTTTTTTTTTTTTTTTTATTATTTATACATGTGAGTAGTCTCAATTAAAAATCATATGCCAACCATCAGTAGTCTACTCTCCCCTAACATGAAAGAATTCAAAATTTTGATCAGTAGGTCTTTATAGGTATAGGTTGTAATGGGGCATGAGTAAGGGGTATGGAGAAAAATCAAAGATTAGTCATTTAGGGTAAGTTATCCACCTCATATCCATATCCCATTTTTCTGAGCATGAACCATCTCTGATACTGTAACACCACTCCAAACTTGGACTCTTGCCTCAATCTCATTCTTCAACCATGACTTTCATCTTTCAAGGAGAAAACTTTCTTTATTTGTTTGTCTCTTTTTTTTTTTTTTTTTTTTTTCTTTGTTTTTTTTTTTTTTCTTTATTCTTTTGGCTTTGTCTGGACTCTAGCTTACCTCGCTGATTGACTTAGAGTCCCTAAACTTGCTGAGGCCTGAGACCTGGTGCACACATAAGGTGGCCTTTCTCCTAACTCAGCTAATTTTTGGAAAAAAAATTTCAGCTTTTAAGCTTCTCACTGTTTTCCCTCTTAGATGTTCCAACAGCTTTTTCATTCTTTTTTATCTTCTTCTTGCTCCTTCTTTCTCTATTTCTCATAGAATTCCTATACCCTTTTATCCAACCCCCCTTATCTCTCCATTATTTAGATAATTTGATCCATGATCATTCAAATAGAACACTTCAATAATTATCATAAATAAGAGTGTACTTTAATTGACTTTTGCACAAAAAGTTGTTCACATTAATATGAGGTATATAAGTGGGTTCCATTATATTACTTTATACATGATAGTGCATAACATGTTACACGAACACGTTGACTCTACAAATATAAGAACGGATTCCCCTACTATAACCGACCACCCTATGGTCCTTAGTAACGAATTCGCCATTAAAATTGCAATAGATGGGCACATGAGACATTGTTAACTGAAATTAGCCAACACACATGACATGTTTGTGATAGATGGTTAAAAAAAACATTATTGATCTATACTAATAATTATACCCAACACGCTATGGATAATTTAAATCAAAATACGTATCAAGTGGGAAAAAAATGGGTAATTATTCATTCCCATATCAATGCCACACTAGACACAAGAAACATAGATTCAAAATCCATAATGTGTGGCAAAAAGAAATACCTATACCTAACATAACACGCAATTTTGATCAAATTCATAAATATTATAACATATATTATTATCAAGTTCAATGGAATTTTGAATCTAATATATAGTGTCATAAATATAACATCCAATTTAATCAAATTCATTAGCAAAAACTTATGTTGTATCTTTGAGCAAGGTAAATAAACCTTATATATTTTTAAATTCATAATCTATAGTAAAATATAGGAAAAATGCATGATTTTTCACAAAATTTACAGTATGACATGTAATAAACAAACTAAATACCAAATTAAATAATATTATTACCTTCCTAACACTTTAATCAAGGGAGAAAATAATCAAAATAAAACATAGAAGAAAAAATTACCTTTTACAAGAAAAAAGACTCAAACAATTAACCTCAATGAATTCAATTTAGGGCTAATAATGGCATATAGGGGCGACAACCATGGGGCTAACACATCTCCACTAAGAAATTGAGGAAAAATGACCCAATTTCTATGAGAATCAACATCTCCAAGCAAAGACTTCTCAATTTCAGCAGTCCATCGCACTCGGGAAAGACCAAAGAGAATAAAATGAGAAGGAAGAAAAAAGAAAGGAAAGGGTTTTAAGGTCACGTGGAGAATGAGGCATTGTGATGCCACCTGATTTTAAGTGGAAGTAGCATTTCTATACTACCTACTTTAAGTGACCGACATGCTATGCTGCATATCTAATGTCGCTTCCACACTGTGAAAGTTCCTCTCTTTGTTAAAGTTCAATTTTCATTGCTTGTGTTGAATTTGTTTCAATTTTCATTGCTTGTGTTGAATTTGTTTCAATTTCATTGCTTGTGTTGAATTTGTTTCAATTTTCATTGCTTGTGTTGAATTTGTTTCAATTTTCATTGCCTGTGTTGAATTTGTTTTAATTTTCATTGCAAGGGTAGAAGATGATTCTTCCTCATCAGAAGTTGGAGGAAAATTGGAGGAGAAGTTGGAGAAGTTGGAGGAGAAGTTGGAGAAGTTGGGGGAGAAGTTGAAGAATGGGAGCAAGTGCAACCTCAAGTACAAGAATTAAAAGATGAAGGTGTGTTAAATTTGTAGTTATTTAATGCTCCTAGAGTCCTAGTATATTCATTTGTATAAATTAGTTGATTAGTGATTAGTTATTTTCTTTTTCAGAGACAATATGTCATGCACTTGGGAG
The DNA here is from genome assembly GCA_019845555.1 of Aristolochia fimbriata. Taxonomy (NCBI): domain Eukaryota; kingdom Viridiplantae; phylum Streptophyta; class Magnoliopsida; order Piperales; family Aristolochiaceae; genus Aristolochia; species Aristolochia fimbriata. The sequence continues at coordinate 9,226,562 of CM034079.1, forward strand.
TTTAATGAAGATCATTCTTGAGGCGTTTAGAAATTAGAATAGCTGGTGTTCAAATTTGAAAACTTTAATTATTTGTGGGATATTTGTGAGAATAGGTTTATGTTAATGAAAAATATATATTTGGAGGACCACTAGGCACTAGATATTGGATTGTGTCGTACAGTTGTTTTATGATTATTTATCAAATGATTTACTGTTATGTGTTCAATATTTGTTTTTTAGGATAAATTTGATGAAACATAAGGTTGCATTTTAATGTTTGATAGTTTTTATTTGATTTTATACAAGTTGTAGGTTGCATTTTGGTAAAGTTAATTTCTTCTTCTTCTTTTTTTGTGATTTTTTTAGATTTGTTATATATTTATTTGAATTTATTTATGTAGGTAATAGGTATGTTATTTATTTAATATTGTTTCACTGAAAATCCGCCGGTCCGCGAAGAGGCGCGACCGAGAGAATAATTCGATTAATTCAGAATAATTTTGTGTTACAATTTGTATCTTTGTATCAAGGAATGCGAGTACAATTTCCTGGGCTTCCTCTGATTCGATCTCCGTGTGATTTTTTAGGAAGTTGAAGCTTCTGGCGAGGACGTCGTCGAAACTCGAGTTTCAGGAACGAGTGTGCACGAATTGTTGTGGCTTTGGTCGATCGGACGGAGCTATTTGTACTTCACGTGTATCGACTTGTGACATTGTCGGTGGTCGTGTAGAGCTGCTCCGGTTTGAACTGTTGAGTGGTGACGGACGGCGAGTTGCTTGACTTCTGTGGCTCAAAAGAACTTCTGTGCATGAAAAATTCTTCTCAGTGAAGGAATTTAGACCTTCCTTTTGAGAGAGAGAGAGAGAGAGAGAGAGAGATTTTGCACTTACGCCAAAAATTTTCGAACCTCTGTAACAGAGTGTTTTTGGCTATTTGTAGCTGACTCTGTGCGGTTGTTGTAGAGTTTTCCTGGGAAGAGGGATCACGATCCCCTTTCTACTGCCTTAATTGGGAGAGGAGGAAGACCAGGAACTTCCTCAGTTAATGACCAGACTTGGTCATTTAACAGTTGAGGAGGTTTCTTGACGTGGTTGCTGACTGTTGTTGACGCGACGGTTTCCTACTGACGAGGGCACCAACTGTATCGATGACGCGGCGGCATGGATGGGCTGCACTGGAGGTCTTTGAATTTTGATAAAGTCTACCTATGATCGTTGTTTGATGGATCAGTGGATTTCTGGATTTGTCGAATTTGGGTCGTTCGCATTTTAGTGCATACAGATTGCCCCCTTCGAGACTTGACCGTTTTAGAGAAAATGATCAAGTTTCGAATGTGAAGATGAATAAACACAACACACACACACTTTTTTTTTTTTTTTTTTTGTTGATCCTCTTACTCTTTTAGGATCGTTTATCTTTTGTGTACGTATGCTCTTCTGTCTTCTTGCTTTTTTAGGACAATGTATATTTTCTGTACACTTTGTACATATATATATTTTTTATTCTTTTCTTTTCTTTCTCTTTGGCTCTCTAATTGTTTTAGAGCTTTTTTTTTTTTTTTTTTTTTTTTTTGATTTTTTTTTTGTATAATGCATACATGTAGAGTATGTACGGTATAGAGAGGATATACCAGAGTAGAAAATGTTACTCAGGATGAGGGTCGACACTGACTTGACGTCGACTGAGTCGAGGCTGTAACTTACTTGGTTGCCGTGGCAATATGTTACTTTGGAAAAGTTGGTCGCGAGCCGGAGAGAAAATCGAACTCGGCGAGATATTTTGGAGACCACTGGCCAATCCTTCTGACAATGGCGATGGATTCTGCTGGCTTTGGCGAGTTTCGACGACTTCGGTTCGAGTGGCCTCCCCCGGGTTGTGTCACAGAGAGGTGTTGTGGAGTGGAGTGCCAAGAAGAAGACTCACGCAAGAGAGGGCGTGGTGGGACCCACCTTGATCCGGATGATTCTTTGGCTTCAGCGCGGGTCGTAGATGGGTTAAAGTGAGGGATTGTGGCCCCCACTCCCCTGCGCAGTAAGCTCCTTCTTAAGTGGGGGAGCACTAATCCATTTCCCTTGAATTTGGGATAATCCGGTTTAAGGGTCTCATCCTCCTCTTCTGTGTGTATTCTGCTAATTTGGGTCCCTTTTCTGCCTGCGAATTTAGCTTCTTCTCCTGTCTGCGATTTGATTTTGGAAGACTGTCTGAGAGTTAGGTCTGGAAGGTTGTCTGCGATTCTGGCTTAAAAGACACTCTGCGATTTGGGATTCTCTGCCAGACTGCGAATTTGGGTTTGCGCCCTGGTTTTGTCTTTGTCTGCGAACTTGGGGTCTATGCCAGACTGCAAATTTGGGTTTGTGATTTTGATTGCGAACTGGAGACAACCTGCGATTTTGTACTTTTTGACAACCTGTGAATTTAGGTTGAGAAGACAGTTTGTGAATTTGGCTTTGGGGAGGGCAGTCTGCTACTTTGACTTCACTTGCTACTCGGGTTGGCTTCGGATTGGAAGACTGCGAGTTGGGAGACAGTCTACGAATTGCGAATTTGGGATTTTCTGCGAACTGAACAATCTGTGGATTTTGACTTGCGAAATTGTCTGTCTGCGATTGTGAAAGACAATCTACGATTTGAGTTCTGGAAGACTGTTTGCATTTTTGGGTCTGGAGGCTCTGCGAACTTGATTTGGAAGACTGTCATTCACTTGGGAGACTGCGAATTTGGCTTTTGGGAAGACTGCCTGCGACCACGACCCGAGAGAACTGTTTGTTTATAGATTGGCAGTCTGCGAAATTTGGGACTGCGACTTGCTGCCTGCTGTCCACTGCGATTTGACTCTGCAACCTTCCCGGCTTGTGTCAGAAGTTCTCCGCGAACCAGAATTTTAAGGAATTGTATCAAGAAAATTTTCCTGGCCGTCTCTGGCTGGATTCGAGTCAGCCGGGGTCCCCTCTCTCTTTCCTTTCTTCTTCTCTTCCTCCCTCTTTCTTCTTCTTTTTCTCTCCTCTCATTTTCGACTTCTCCCTCAGTCTCTCTCTCTTTCTCTCTCTTTTCACTGTTTTCTATCTTTCTTCTTTTTTTTTTCGAATTTCCCCTCAATTTTTTTTTCTCGATTTTTCTTTTCTCTCTTCCTCGCGCTCTAAGTTGACAAACTGACAATTTTTTTTGTGTGTCGCGTGCTGGAGTTGATTTGGGTCTTGCCCGACTTGGTCACCAGGAGTTGCCACTCTGTCTTGGTCGCACTAACTCAGTCGCTGGGGCTGGGCTTCTGCGTGTTGTGCTCGGCTTCGTCGCCGAGAGCTATGAGTTTGTTCCGTTGCTTCTGGCTCGATCGTCGGGAAGTGCAGGTCGCGTTTGGCTAGGTTGTCGGGCGCGAGACTTTTGTTTTGCGTCCAGCTTGGTCGTCAGGCGCTGAATTCTGCTTCGAGTGATCCCGATTGGGTTGCTGGGGTGTTGCATTTCCATATTGTTGCATCTGGCTCGGTTGTCGGGTGTTGATTTTCGTTTTGGCTTTGGTCGGCTTGGTCGCCGGGAGATAAAACTTTCTGTTTTGGTCGTCGGGTGCCAAAATTTTGATTCAGCTGAGTCCGGCTGGGACGTCAAAAGGCTGGATTCTTTGTGCTGACACACCTGGCTTGGTCACCGGGTGCTGATTTATGTGTGGCCGCAGCCGGCCAGAGTTGTCTAGTGCGAGTTGTTTGGAGGTCACGGCCGGCAAGAGTCACACAGGTGCGAGTATGTGTTAACCTCCTTAAATTTTTCTTGTGACTGCTTCTTTTTGTCGCGGCTTCTCCTTTTTTTTCGCGATTGCTTCTCTTTGTCGCGATGCTATTTTTTTTTTGTTTGGCGACTGCTCCTTTTTGTCGCTTGCTTTTCCTTTGTGATGGCTTCTTTTTGTCGTGCTGCCCTTTTTTTTTGTTCGGAGCAGAGTTGCATACCTGGCTTCGATTGGCTGCGTCCGGCTCGGTCGTCGGGCAGTGCCTTTGTGTTTTTGTCGCGTCCCATTTTGTTGTTTGGGCGCGGCTTTTGAACTGTGTTCGGCTCGGTGGCCGGGTACAATGACTTTGTTGTTTTGATCGCGGCCAACTTTTTGGCTGGTCGCAAAGCTTTGAGTCGTGCTCGGCTTGGTCGTCGGGCACTTGTTTTGATCGCGGCCGGTTGTTTGGCTGGTCGCGAGGCTTTGGGTTGTGCTTGGCTCAGTCGCCGGGCACTTACTTTGTTTTGCAGCATTCGTTTCCCGTCCAACTCGGTCGTCCGGCCTAGGATCGAATGTGCAGCATTTGGCTATGTCGCCAAATTTCGAATTCTCTGTTTGGCTCTACCTGACGTGGTCGCCGAGCACTGAAGTTTGATTTTTTTTGCCTCCGGTTGAGTTGTTGGCCACGAGGTTGTTTGTTTTGGTCGCACTGGGCTCTGTCGCTGAGTGCTCTGATTTTCTTTGGTCGCGTCTGGCTCTGTCACTGGTCGCAAGGTTGTTGAGTTGTACTCGGCTCGGTTGTCGAGCACACTTTTTGAACGCGGCTGGCTTTGTAGTTGGCCGCATGTTTGGTGTTGTGCTGCGCTCGGCTTTGTTGCCGAGTGTAGTGCTCCTATTTTGATCGCACTCGGCTCGGTCGCCGAGTGTTGTAAGTTTCTTTTGGTCGCATCTGGCTTGGTTGCCGGACGCGAAGGTATGCTCGTTTGAGCAGAAGAGGATCAGTAGGCCCCTTCGGTTTGCCCTCTCGCTCTCTCTCTTTTTTTTTTTTTTTTTCTCCGTCTTTTTTCTTGGCGACTCGTCCTTTTTGTCGCCCCTCTTTCTTTTTCGACTTGCGTTTTTCTTTTTCTTTTTTTTTTGTTTGCGACTTCGATTTTTTTTTTTCGGTCACAAGTTCCCCCACATTTTTTTTGTTTGCGACTTTGCTTTTGGTCGCAGGGGATGCAAAATTATTTTTTTTTGAATTGAGGGAGAGGTGTATTGCGTACCTGATTTTGGCTCGGCTGACGATTTCGACACTTTGTTGCAGATGTCTACTCCATCGAATTCTTTCTCCTTCCTCGGTCTGACCCTCTTGGCCATCAGGACCCTTGTGAGGTGTACCCCTCGAGACTGCTTACGAATCCGTGATTCTGAGGGAGAGCAGAAGCCATTATTGTTACCTCTCGGGGGACCGTCGGCCTATGGTGGTTGTGACGTAACGGCGTTCATAGTCAAGGTTGTTCATGACCTGTGGAGTCGCCCTGTTGTCGACGAGGATGATCAAGTTTGTTATCTCCCGGGGGTCGACGAAGTTTCCTCGTCTCCGCATCAGACTGTAGGCCATGTCTTTGCTAAGCCCAATGCATGACCATCTAGTTCGTTTCTCGGTGCCAAAACTTTCCATCGACAGCGACCGGCTTGATGCTTGGGATGGTAAACCGATGGTGTGCTCCAGCCCCCAGCATGTGCCCTTCTATTTTGAGTGGGCAGGCGTCGTCCTTCACATTTGTCCCGAGCTATTGGCAGCGGCTGACCTAACTCACGCGGTTCGGGCCTCCATGTTTTCGTATCAATGTTGCAGTAACGTCATGCATTCTCTCTTGGAGGTCTGGTGTTCTTCCACCAACACCATTTTTACTCGCGAAGGAGAATTGTCAATTTCGTTATGGGACCTGCACCGACTCGGCGGATTACCTCTCTCTGGGAGCATTTACGATGAAATGACTCCGATGGTGGCAGATTTTACTCAGAGTTGTTCTATGTTTTTGCCCGAGAGCCTCCAGTACCTCCTTCTTGCGTATTACCGGTTGTTTTGTCATCTAAAGGCTTCAGACTCGGATGGATTCTCTGGGATTCCCATGTCCGAGTGGGTGTCTTTTTGGTTTCGTGCCGAAGGGGATGTGCAACCTTCAGAAGATACATGGGTTCATCGTGGAAAGACGACGGGTTCTCGGATTCGTGACCGTTCGGCCCTACAGGATCAACCCCTTTATGAACTCGGAGTTCCTAGCGCCCTTGCAGATGAGGTATATCTAGCCGCCTTTTTATCATTATGCCTCTACCGTTCTGTCTTCCCCTTGCTGGGCGGCACGCTGAGGGCCAGTGTTTTCAAGATGGCGTGTTTCATGGTCGGCGGTAAGAAGTGCAGTCTGGCCAGCGCAGCTTTGGCTAACCTTTATCGAGGCCTCTACAGCTTCTCTCTGGGGAGAATCCCCTGGCCATTCATTTTTGCATGGCTCACCCAGCGGTTTGGAGTTCACGAGGCCGACTCTGACGACGGGGACAGACCCCTTATGATGTTGTACCGTAACCCGGCGCACGTTCACTTCTACACCCACAAGGAGGCTTGTTCCTTGTTTTGGCACGGGGGAGTGCGGTGCTGGTACCCCTCGGAGGCTCTTCCTCCTGGTCCGATCCTTGACAAGCCTGGTCATTTTGCTACTCGGATTGAAGTGGAATACTTCCGTTGCCTGCGAGCGACATTTCTTGTTTTGCAGCAACGTGAGTTTCTCATAGTGGAGCCTTATAGTCCTCACCGATTTGCTCGTCAATTCGGGTTCTACCAAGACTTGCCGGGTGTGCTGTTCGCTGACCAACGGAAGACGGCTACGGTTAATGAACTAGTGGAGATATGGCGAGCCGGGACTGCCTGTCCTCTTGGCAGCGTGGAAGTGCCTGCCTTTGTGAACCCCAGTTCCGATCCGGGTGTTACAGCCCTTCATCGGGAGTCTTGGCTTGAGGCAGTCGTTCCCTTCTTCGAGGTAGTAACCTCTTCCTCCTTTTGGTGCCTTACTTCTCCTTTTCTTTTCCTTGCATCTTTTGACTTTCTTTGCTCTCTTTCCATGTTCAGCGTGCATGGGAGAAGTTTACCGGTGTACCTGCGCGAGAAAAAGCTTCGTCGCCTGCACAAGGAGATGGTGATGCAGAGGGTGTAGTTCGAAAGAGCACATGAAAAGGTGCCAAGCCTCCGACTTCTCCCAAGGCCAAGAAGAGTAAGGTTGCCAAGAAGAAGGCGCCTCGACCAAAGGTCGCTAAAGAGAAGGTGTCGGCACCGTCGCAAGTCTTGCCGGCGAAGGGCATCGTCTTTAGAGAGGCAGCTCCGGCTCAAGGGGATTCGTGGCCAATAGTCCTTTCTTTACCAGTGGATGATCCTTTGGGTAAAGGGAAAGGGCTAGCAGATCTGACGGCTTCACCGGAGAAGACTGTTTAGAAGAAGAAGTCCGCAACTCCGCAATCAGAGCCATTCATTTTCGTCCCTCCTCCCTTTAAGAAACGGTTGCAGACTGGTCTGGATAAGCCACTAACGAGTTTAACCCCATTGTCTGTTGTTCAGCCTTCGGAGATTCCTCTGTCGGAGTCGGGAGAGAAGGCTAAGGAGACGGCGACCTTCGACGGGTCTGTTATCCCATCAACTGGAGAAGCCGTTGCGGAGCCAGAGGAGGCATCTGCGCAAACACACCAGGTCGGGTCGCGGGGAGTTGAAGAGTCAGCCGGCTTACCCTCTGATGCACTGGCGGTCGTCGTTGCTCCTTCTGTGGACCAGCCTATCTTTTGGCAAGATGATTTGTTTGATCTCGCCGAATTAGAGGATACTCGGCAACTGGAGTGGGTCGGGGAGGAGGTGTCTCCTACTGCCGTTACCGGTGGGTTTGTGACCGGCGATGCTGAGTGTCCGGTGACTATCTCGAGCGATGGTGGAGCGCCCTTGCATTTGGTTGAGCCAGTTGTGGGTGGATTTCAGCACCCTGTCTCTGATTCGGGCTCTCCGGTTGCCTCGACTTCGAGGAAGGAGCCCTTTGTGACGTTTCCTCCTAGTAGTGAAGAAGCGCCTCTTGCTGTAAAGTAAGGAGCTTCGGGTTCAGTTCGTCGACCCGTTAGTGAGGATTCGTCGACTTCACGCCTTTCGTCGGTAAGTAGAAATCCTCTCATTATTTCTTTGTTTCTTCCTTCCCTCATCTCTCTACTCCATTTTTTTTCTAGATTTCGGTTTTCCCCATTTCGGCGACATCGAGGCAGTTGGTGCAGCGGTCCGCGCTGGGATTGTGGACAGTGTTCGTCGAGTCAGTTTTATTGACGACCAACAATCCATGTTCGCCCCAGCTCGTGGCGGACACCCATGCCATTCTTGAGCATTTGAGAGGAGTCAGCGTCGACATTTCGGTTCTGGAGCAGTGGGTGGAAGACTTTGCTTCGGAGGTAGTTCGGTTTCATCAGTTGTGCCGTTCTTTGGCCGGGAAGCTCAGTTTGGCCGAGCAATTTGCTGCTGAAACTGAACTCGCACAGTTTGTCCAGCGTGTGAACTGTCGGCGCGATGACTTGACAGCATATTTGGATAGACATCAGGCCAAATGTGAGGCCGCGGGGGCTGAGCAGACATCTCTCCGTGATCGTCTGGCATTCGTCTCGTCGCAGCTCGACTCTATCAATATGAGCTTGCGACCATCCGTAGGGGGATTGACACTGCTGAGGAGGAAGCTTCTGCTCTCGAGGGTCAGCTTGCAACTGTTCGTGCACACCTTGTTCTCGACGAGACCGAGACGCGAGAGTTGGTTGAGGTTCGCGCCCAGGCGGTACGATTGCTGCAATGGGTGGCTGACTTCGAGCTTCCCTCACCTTGATGTATTTTTTTTGTAGTCTCCCTTTTCCTTTTGTTTTGCGAGACTAGATCTTTATATATTTTTTTTGTAGCCTTCCCTTTTTGTTGCGAGGCTTGCACTGTTCTCATCACACTTTTTTTTTTTTGCAATGAGAAGTACCTCTTTTTCTTTATTCAAGTTTCTTTTTTTTTACTTTCTTCTTTTTTTTTCGCTGACCTCCTCATGGGTAAAATCGTTTAAGGAATTTACTGTTCGTTATCCGCAGCTCCGAACCGTTTGAAGTGATGAGCTTGTAGGCACCATTGGTGTAGGCCTCCTGTATCACATACGGTCCTTGCCATTTAGGCGCGAACTTGCCCCCAGTTTTACTCGTAAAGAGCATTGGTCGTCGGACTGCGAGCACGACGTCGCCTTTCTGGAATGACCAAAGCCGTACCTTTTTGTTGAAGGCTCGTGTCATCCGAGACTGGTAGCACTCGAGCCTTTGTTGTGCCTCGAGCCTCTGCTCATCGAGTGACTCAAGTTATGTCAGTCGTAATTGAGCACACTCTTCTGTCGTCAGCCCTTCTCTTATAGCAATTCGCAGAGATGGAAGTTGAACTTCGAGAGGGAGTACTGCTTTGGTGCCATAAACCAGTGAATATGGGGTCGACTGGGTTGGCGTTCGAAACGACTTTCTTTATGCCCACAAGGCTTCGCCGAGCTTTTCGTCCCAACTCTTTTTGTTGGCGCCGATGGTTTTCTTTAGGATCTTACAGAGCGTTTTGTTGAATGCTTCTGCAAGTCCGTTGGCTGCCGAATTATAAGCCGACGATGTCCGCTGTTGTATGCGAAATTTCTCGCAGAAGCGGTCCATGACTCTATTCCTAAACGGTGTGCCATTGTCCGTCACTATATACCGAGGAACTCCATATCGGTAGATGATTTGAGTTCGAATGAAGTCGGCGACGGTGGTTGCTTTGACTTCTCTGTAGGCAGCGACTTCTACCCATTTCGAGAAGTAATCGGTGGCTGCCAGGAAGTATTGCCTGTCGGAGTCGGATTTAGGAGTGATGGGACCTATGATGTCCATCTCCCAAGATTCAAATGGCCATGATGCGATTTTCGGGTGAAGCGGCTCCGGTGGTTGATGTATGTAATCGGCATAGAGTTGGCACGGTTTGTAGGTTTGAGCCATTTCGGTGGCGTCCCTGAGCATCGACGGCCAGTAATATCCCAATCGCTTAACTTGTAAGTGGAGCTTCGGGCCTGCTTGGTGCGCTCCGCAAATTCCTCCGTGCGTTTCTTTGAGAACTTGATGTCCCTCCTCTTTTGATAGACAATGAAGGAGCAAACCTTCATATGACCTCTGGTAGAGTACGTCGTTGATGAAAACGTACTTTGGAGCTGCTCGGCCAATTTGGACTCGCTCTCACAGGTCGACAGGGAGTGTGCCATAGCGAAGGAAGTTTGTGATGGGCTCGTGCCAGTCTCCCGTTGCGTTTTGGCTAGCCGAGATAGGAAAAGATTCTTCTATCTCTTCTGTCTGCTCTTCTTCTGTTTCTTCTTCTGCCAGTGGAGGGACTACCCATTGTTCGCAAATGGGGACTTGACTCGGCCGTTCGTCGAATTGCGCTAGACTGGCCGCAATTCCAGCCAATGCGTCGGCTGGCCCATTTTCGGATCGAGGAACGTAGTGAGTGAGGCTTCCAGAATTTGGGCCAGAAGTTCACCTGCATATCTCCAGAATGGGACGAGTTCGTGTTTCTTTATTTCGAACTCCCCTGTGAGCTGCTTGATGACCAGAGTCAAGTCGCTACAGGGGAAGTCGTCGGTGTCTTTCGGCGAGGTGAGCGGATGTGTGGTGGACCCGCTGCTGCATTGAGCGCTACTAAGAGGTCGTGAGAGACAGTCACGACTGGAGATGCTGTCTTCAGGCGAAGCTCTCTGTACAGGAGCAGTTGGCGACGAATGCATCCTTGCCGCGGAGGAGGAAGCGATGCCCCCATGTTGCTCATATCGTTGTACCAGGGTAGGGACGATAGAGCTCCTTCGCGATGGCGGCGACTGGATCGGGCTGACAGTCAGGCTGCGAGGAGGAGGAGAGGCAGCGATGGCCAAATATGTTGGCTTGGCCATCGCTGGCATTAATTTGGCGAAGGCCGCTGCTGGCTTGACAGAGGCCGCGACAGCCTGTGGCACGAAGACAACGCTTGGACGGCGTGGATCGCGCATGAAAGGAGCATGTCCGGTGGACAAGCTCCTGGCCAAAGCCCTTGTAGTTGGGCGAGTTGCCGGTGGTGGAGAGGTAGGAGCGCAGAGGTCGGCATGTGGCAGCTGGTCCGCGAGCTCCTGCGGTTGAGCTTGCAGTCGTGGCAGGGTGCGAGTGACCAGAGCTCGGGTTGGCAATTTGCTTGCCCCTGTTGTTGTTGTTGTTGGCGTTGCAGGCCATGGCTGAGGTTGGAGAGTTTTTTTTTTTTGGACGGAGAAGGAGATGAGAGGCAGGAAATGTCCCACCGGGTATGCCAAATCTGTTTCACCGAAAATCCACCGGTCCGCGAAGAGGCGCGATCGAGAGAATAATTCGATTAATTCAGAATAATTTTGTGTTACAATTTGTATCTTTGTATCAAGGAACGCGAGTACAATTTCCTGGGCTTCCTCTGATTCTATCTCCGTGTGATTTTTGATGAAGTTGAAGCTTCTGGCGAGGACGTCGTCGAAACTCGAGTTTCAGGAATGAGTATGCAGGAACTGTTGTGGCTTTGGTCGGTCGGACGGAGGTATTTGTGCTCCGCGTGTATCAACTTGTGACGTTGTCAGTGGTCGTGTAGAGCTGCTCCAGTTTGAACTGTTGAGTGGCGACGGACGGCGAGTTGCTTGACTTCTGTGGCTCGAAAGAACTTCTGTGCGTGAGAAATTCTTCTCAGTGAAGGAATTTTAGACCTTCGTTTTGAGAGAGAGAGAGAGAGTGAGAGAGAGAGCTTCTGCACTTATGCCAAAAATTTTTGAACCTCTGTACCATAGTGTTTCTGGCTATTTGTAGCTGACTCTGTGCGGTTGTTGTAGATTTTTCCTGGGAAGAGGGATCACGATCCCCTTTCTGGTGCCTTAATTGGGAGAGGAGGAAGACCAGGAACTTCCTCGATTAACGACCATGCTTGGTCGTTTAACAGTTGAGGTTTCTTGATGTGGCTGTTGACTGTTGCTGACGCGACGGTTTCCTGCTAACGAGGGCGCCGACTGTACCGATGACGCGGCGGCATGGATGGGCTGCGCTGGAGGTCTTCGAATTTTGATAAAGTCTACCCACGATCGTTGTTTGATGGATCGGTGGATTTCTGGATTTGTCGAATTTGGGCCGTTCGCATTTTAGTGCATACAAATATATATAAGAAATTATGGTATCATAATGATGGCATACCGATTCAACCTGCAGTCTGATTCAACCAGCGATCTGACCCAGTTGAACTGGTTCAACCAGACTGAGACAGCTTTCCGGTTCGATCCCAAATTTTGTTCTTATAACATTGGGTGACATGTTGCCGCATTTGCACCAGCTTGTAGTCTATGTGGTTGTTGAGCAGCGCGTCAACCGTTGAAAGTGTTATTTTTATAAAAAAAGAATTAAAATTATTTTTGTAAATATTTATAAAAAATATATTATTTAAATAAAAATATGATCCCAAGCCAGACCTTTTTATGTAAATAATTAAAAAAAATAAAAATTTATAAAATTGACACTTTTCCAAAATTATTTGCAAAAATAACATTATTCATAGTTTGACCGAGTTGGTCAACTTTGACCAACTCGGTCAACCACCACGTAGGCGACACGCTGGACACAGCGTGTCGCCAAAATTTTTTTTTTTTAGAATCCCAATAAAAAAGTGAGGCGGCTTTAAAATGCCGCCTACCTAAAAATACGAGGCGGCATTTAGATGCCGCCTCAAACTAGACATAGTGAAAAGTCCATTTTTAGGCTATTGAACAAAACTAGCGAGGCGGCATCTAAATGCCGCCAATGCCGAAAACGCGAGGTGGCATTTATATGCCGCCTCTCTTAACACTTAGCAAAATTTCTTATCGACATCGCGACTCGCCGTTTGTCCAGGAGGCGGCATCGCGATGCCGCCTAACTTAAAAGTTGGCGGCATCGCGATGCCGCCTCGTCTTCTTTATTATTCTCCCCGCCCTTCTTCTTTCTCTTCTTCCTTCATTCTCCCAAATCGAACCGCTCGGAACTCTCCTTCTCTCTTCCTTTCGTCCCTTTTTCAGCCGAATTGAAGCAGCAAATCAGCGATTTGAGGCTGTGTGAACGAAATTCTTGCGTTTCTCCCGCGGATCTTCCTCGTTTCGTTGTAAAAGTAAGGTATGTTTTTCATTTTTCGTGAGTTAGAATGTTTGGACGTCGTTTTGATGATTTGATGCATGTTTTTACTTGAAATCGCTCTTATTGTAGTGTATTAACCATGATTATGCTACGAATTTCATGTTTGTTGGTTGATTTAGGGTTAAATTTCATGTATTGCATGGATTTGGGGTTTCTTGGGTTTAGGGGTTAGGGTTTTTTAGGCTAATTTTGGGATTTAGGGGCTAATTTAGGGTTTTGATATTAATTTAGGCATTTTGAAGCTTATTTAGGGGTTTTTATGTTAATTTTGGTTTTATGTTATTTTAAGGGTTTTTATGGTAATTAATGGATTTTATGCTTAATTAGGGTTTTTCAGGGGTAATTTGGGAATTTGTATGGTAATGTTGATGTTATGTTAAGATATGGTTTTATACGCGAATGAAGGATTTTTAATCGTAATTCAGTCATATTTTAGGCTAATTGAGGGTTTAAGCTAATTAAGGATTTTATAGACTAATTTAGTATATGAGGCATTGCAGTTTTCTAGAGGCGTCGTCCCTTCTAGAGGCGTTGTGGATCTTGGAATAAGTACCTTACGCGAAGAAGTGGTTTTGCATGAAGAATTTTAATTCCAAGTTGTGTGGTGTATGTGATGAGTTGTGATTTAAATGTCTGTTGCTTAATTTCAGTTGAAGATGGCAGTCGTACCTGCGTGTTGTTATTTTGGTGGTGAATTTTTTTTTGAGCACGGCAATGTGGTCGGCTATTGCGGGGGGACAACCAGACTTATATATATAAAGCCGACGTGTTCGTTTAATACGTTGTGCACTATGATGTATAATGTTCTCAGAGGGAACCCACGCATGGACCACATTTCAATATGGTTGAGTTTTACGTGCAATGGTCGGTTGATGTACACTCCCGTACTCGATGACGTGTCACTGGAGAACGGAATAGGCATGGTGAAGCATGGGTTCCAATCAATGTTGGAGTTGTTTGTGAAGCAGGATACCTACTCCTATGAGATGGATAGTAGAAGAAGTTTGGAAAATGTGGGTGGAACCGGCGAAGGAGCCGTTATGATATATGGGGGGCAAGCTCCGGCTGAAGGGGATGAGAGAGTTGAAAGACCTATTGCGGAGTTCATCCCTGAAGAAAGGTGAGAATCATCAATCTAACCTAGTTTAAAGTTTTACTTAATTTCAGATTCGCATTAGTTGTCGATGAAGTTACAATTGAATTCAGGAAACCAAGTGAGGAAGCAAACGATGATTCTAGTAGTGAGGGGTCGTGACCTGAACCAGTTACAGAGGAGGAAGTTGAGGAAAGAGAAGATGTTGAATTATACCATCCTAGAGGTTATACCGAGGAGGCATTGGTACGTACTTAACTTTGTGGATTGATAATTTCCTTAGTCATACATTTTTAACCTACGTTTTTATTTCGCAGTTGGGTTGTGTAAGGAATGTGGGTGAGCGCGTCAACCATAGGGCAGCCTTATACCCATCATCCACAGACCCACACTGGCTGGAGATTGGACACTACTGTCAGTCGGTCCTGCACAGCCTTCCACTCTTGGAGGGAGCGATCGTCGGCGGAGACGAGTCACATGCTGGTGAGCCTTCTCACGTGGTCGAGCCAGCCAGAGACAGAGCTCCGCGGCGACGTCGTGCAAGGCGTCGGCCTACAGCTGAGACGACGACTCGTGCCGAGGACTCTGACGAGGTTCTAGCCGTACCGGAGCCTACGGTGCTCGATCTTCCACCTCAGCAGACACCCGATACGGAGCCCGGCCCGCCCCTTGAGCAGCCTCTTGAACAGCCCATTGAGCAGCCCCAGGAGGAGCCCAGCCGCCACCCTCCTATTCGACGGATTTATACAAGAAGGCAGAAAAAGGCAATTGGTGCACTGGAGCCCAGTTCTGCCTTATGATTGTTTCTGTAACTGAGGATTTGTTATTTTTCATTATTTTTTATGTATTCACATTTGTATAGTTATATTTTGTATAGTTTTTATTTATTTTTCATGATAGATGTGTTTATCTAATTTACAGTTATGTAGTGTGAGCTGTTTTGGATTATGATTGTTAACAGGTAATGACAGGTTGAGAAACAAACAAGACAAAAAAAAAAAAAATTAACAAAAAAAAAAAAAAAAAGCATTTAAATGCAGCCTTTAGTTTTAAAGGTGGAGGCGGCTTTTATATGCCGCCTACAATTAATAGAAAGTAAAGCGGCATCTAGATACCGCCTCCTAATCCACCTAAATTTTAAGCAAGTGATGGTCGAGGCGGCATCGAAATGCCGCCTCAATCTATTCGCTAGTGGCGGCATTTAGATGTCGCCTCGGTAGTTTCCGTTCAATAGCTTAAAATTCTCTAAGTCTAGTTTGAGGCGGCATCTAAATGCCGCCTCGTATTTTTAGGTAGGCGGCATTTTAAAGCCGCCTCGCTTTTTTATTGTAGGCCCTAAACCCTAAACCCCGCCTACGGGATTCTAAAAAAAAAATAATTTGGCGACATGCTGTGTCCGGCGTGTCGCCTACGTGGTGGTTGACCGAGTTGGTCAAAGTTGACCAACTCGGTCAATCTATGAATAGTATTATTTTTACAAATAATTTTAGAATAGTGTCAATTTTGTAAATTTTTATTTATTTTTAATTATTTGCAAAAAAAGGTCCCCAAGCCATTGGGTTTTTACTTCATAAAATTAATTTTGAAACACAACAATCAAACAAATGAACTAGTCAGTGTATATTTATGATTTTATGAAACCCTGATTGTTATTAAGATTTGAAGATTTTTCCATATATATGTAGATACTCTTTGAGGAAAATAAGGGGCGAGAGACTTTTTAGGTTTTTCATATTAGTAAATAGTAATTCTTTGTGGAAGTGGTGGGCTCGTTGCAGAGTACGTAGCAAAAGGAGCCAATATTAATTTGACCATCATAACTTCTTGTAGAAATTTATAAATAACAAAGTAACAAACATTAACCCTGAGAAATTACACACTTGGTGTCATCATCAGGGGTATAAGAAATCGTTCACTCTCTGTACAGAAGCTCTTTGACGACAAACTATCTATATAGGGGAGTCGGAGTAGGGATCTGTCAGAGTGTTGTAGCTCTGAAGGGATGATTCGGCCGTAGCACTAAAAGAAGGAGGAACGACGATGGAAGAAGATACCTTGAACCTTTTACTTGTGGACGTCTCATCCTCCCTGCAGATGTCTATCGGGTGTGGATCAGCAGTAGTAGTAGTGTCGATCCATCGTCGGGACAGCTGATGAGGATGATCAGTTCCTTCCAGGTGGAGTAAAGTAGTAGTAGAGAGAAGTGTAACATCTGACGATCCATCAGAATCAACCCACCAGTGTGGCCGAAACCCAATGGATTCACAAGCTTCGAAGTAGCCAGACTCGGACCCACTCGTAGTACTGTCCCAGCTGCTGCTAGTCTGGTCATCATTCGCGTGGGGCACTATGAAGCTCGGCTGCACCGTCTTCTCGATCATCTTGCTGTCCATGTGACTGTGGGGGTCCCGAGTAGCAGCAGCAGTAGTAGTAGTGTAGGACCTGCGATGGAATATACTGGCGAAGGTGAAGTGGTCGCTGACTCTGGAGGACTTGGCGGCAGCAGCTTTGTTACGATCCGTGGACTTGGCCATCATGATGCTCTGCAGATTTTTGCTGAGTTTGGCCTTCAAGGACGCAAAGTTGAGGCGGCTGGCACCGGAATCGCTCGTAAAAAAAGAGGGTACCGATGAATCCGCGGGTGAGACGTCGATGGTGGGCGCGTTTTTGTGGGCATGCTGGAGTAGCGTCGTCGTCGTTACTGCAGGTGCCGCGAAGTTGGTGCGTGCATTGTCGCCGCGGAGAGCCCGAGCGGCCTCGTCGTAGGCGCGAGCAGCTTCTTCTGGGCTGTCGAAGGTTCCCAGCCACAGCCTCATCCGCTGAGACGAGTCCTTGATTTCCGCTACCCATCTTCCCGAAGGCCTTTGCCGCACTCCGATGAAGCGCCGAAGCCCCTGCTGTTTTGGGTTAATATTGCTCATCATCTTCGTCGTCGCCTCATCATGAGATTCACCCAGAGTACTACCAGATCAGCTTAATAATTATAACTTGCCTATTTCTCCACCACGTACATATATACATACATATATATACATATATATATATATATATATATATATATCTATATAACTTGCCTATTGTGTCAGATAGCTTATAATGGTAATTGATTAAAGAAGAGCCCATTTTTTTAATCAGTTTTTTCGGCCGGTTATGGGAGTATTTGAATTTAATTAAACAGATCTAGATAGACCATATATATATATATATATATATATATATATATATCTATATGCATGGATATAAAATCATCAATTAGAGGTAATTATCGGAATACATCAAAAGAAGCAAGCGTAAATAAAAGGTGTCATGCATGGGTAGAAAGAAACGAGGAAGACGAAGACAAAAGAGAGTCGGCCCATGATTTGTCGATCGAGTTGCAGAGCCAAGAATGGGGATTGTACAACGTACGTAGGAGGGGAGTTTGTGATTAAAATACAGTTGTTTACGCTTGTCAGGAAGCAGTTGGAAAGCGAATGGTTTGAAGGTCTCAATCCTCCTTCTCCACACCCTGTCGCTTCTCGTGGACGCACGCATACATACGCATCTCTGCAACTCTTCAATTATTATTATTTCGAGAGCATACCGCCCGCATATCTGCGGCAGCTAATTAAATGATCCCCCAGTTTCTAATTATATATTTCAAGACAGGAGCAAGCGTGGAGGGAACTGAACTGAATTATGGGAAATGCTCTACGCCCTAGATTCCCCCCGCTCTCGATCCCACGAATTTGGAAGAGAGTGGCTCGTCTTCTTCTGGAATGGCTTCTACAATGGAGACGCACCCGGAATGACAGGTGGTATGTACATGTAACCTCAACCATTAACGTCAATCATTTACTTGACGAAACGATGAATCTGAATTCAACTATAAACTAACGGTCCAAACTACTCCATCCAATTTTTATTTTAATTATTTTTTTAAAACTATATATAAGCCTATCCATCCAACGATCTGAGCATTACCTCCTCTCTCTCTCTCTCTCTCATTTTATTTTTATTTACATTGATAATATCGTACTTGTAGGCTTTGAGTGATGGGATGAGTACTGTGCATGTCCTTCTTAATTCGTTCCACTTGTAAATTAAAAAAATGCAGGTTATCGTAGTTAAAATCTACTTTTGGCTGTTATATATGCCATTATTAATTGGAATACAAGCACCAAGGGATGGAGATATTGTTGAAGGCCCATGCACTAGCACACAGTCTGATAACATGATTAGTAGTTCATTATGCATGAACTGGATATTCAATAAGCTCTTTATTGGATATTCTATGGATTTTATCCGTTAAGAAAATGGATTCTCGTCAGACCCGTTAACAGGTATCACCAGCTGATGGTAGCGGTGCACCGACTTTTTTAAGAATTTTGTCAAATTTGTAATGACTTAAATTTTTGTAAAGCTTTTTTTTTTTTTATGAATTTAAAATAACTTTTATAATATTTGTTGTATTTAGACATAATTAAAAAATATATAATTAAAAATCCGAACCTAACCCAACCCGAAATTGGCCTTGGATTTTCAAACCCAAACCCGACCCACAAACACAAGTTTTTCCACCACTACGTTAAAGGATCCGGATCCGCTTTAATTAATAAGCGCACGCCTACCCATACAGCAGGTGCTCAATGGCTTAAAAAACAACACTCTTAACAATGCTATAAAATTTAGCGACACTAATTACCATTGCTATTAGCTTTTTATCTGAGCCCTCTCTTTTGTAGTAGATTCCGGCCCTCTACAAGGAGGTATTTGGAAAAACCTCACCATTAATCACCGACAACATTAAAATCTTTGCTAACTCAAATTTCACTCCCCCAAAACTTTATTCAGTTCATCCAGACCATATTAACAGTCGGCCATATCTAACAAATGTTAATAACAAACATAACATCATCATTCAAGAACCTTCATGACAAGATTCACTTGGACGACCACATTTACTTAAGAGATGTGAACTGGAACTCGCACCAGTTTCTTCAACAATTTGTTACAACTCCCTGTACGCATTGTCCTATTTTTTGTACAAGAGTGATGAAATCAGTTGACAACCTGCTCAATATGTACCTCCCCTTCCTCCACATCATCATCATCTGATGATGATCCATCATCAAGGACTACTGGTACGTTCCCTAGCAACGCATTCAAAAATCGGGCTCGACTCCAGACTCTTGCTCCTAGCTGCCTTGATTGTCTGATTCTTGCAGCAAGAGCCAGCCATCCACCCCTTGTCGGAGGAGGGTTCACATCCTCATCAGAGGCACATGGACAGGAAGAACAATCAGTTTGTGGACAGTACTTCAGCATGCAGTTCAGATCCGGACTCAGCATTTCAACATCAAATACAGGTGGAAGAGGCCGTCCCATGACTTGAACATGACACACACTATATCACATCGAAAAAGTAACATGCAATCAGAAATAACATTTAAGAAGGCAGTAAGAAGTCCATTCCACAATAATTACGAGTAAGAGTAATAACACGCCATATAGCTTAAGGAAGATCCAAATGCTAAAAATAACTTCTCAACAAGATAATAACATGGACATCGACTCTAATTAATCCAGACAGAAGGTCTTCCCATACTACTTACCATATGTAGTACAGAGCATCCATCTCCTGTTTCTGAACTCTACCTAGCAGCTCAATCTGCAGAATCCCTCCAATGCAGAGAACAGGCTGTGGCAGCTTAAATGTTTGCAGGCAACTCTCCTGTCAAAACAATGAACATTTTGAGCAATCTAACTTTTTTTTTTTAGGAAATTGACATTGAGCGAATTAACTTTTCATAAATAAAAATGTAGCATGCCAACTCCCCAAAACTACTAAACAAAACAATAATCAGTCCATTTTGTCACTCATCAAATCTAACTTTTGCACAGAATATCAACCAGATGGGTGTGCAGCCTGCAGCCTGGACCAAGATCGAGCACATCGAGCAAGGTTTCTCAAGACCCACAATTTAATACAGGAAACTCATTCGAGGCATGTCTCCAGAACCAGGAACCAACTTGGGATGAATACAGAATGATGACAACAGCATTCAGGTGTGAAGCCCACCTGGCGAGACTCACCTCCTCCTGACACTGGATCAATCCCTAGTAACAAGTTGACCCAAACTAGTTGCAACACAATTATTCCTACAGACCACTCAATACCCACACTGAACAATAATGTTTAGATGAAGTAGGCAAGGGAGTGTTTTATAGTACATTATTGCACCTCTAGCAGGTCATATTAGGGAATTATCTGGGTTTTAGTATTTCTCTAAGAATTATTTGGTATTTACTGATTATTTGTGGTTTTTCTACAAGACTCTTGTATGAGAGACTTAATCATAATTATTGTTGAGTCGCTTTATTATAAACTACAGGCATACCCCCAATAGACAGTAGCCAGATATTATCAGGCTTTTCGTATTCTCTAAGAATTACTTGGTATTCACTGCATATTTGTGGTTATTCTATAAGACCTCTTGTATGAGAGACTTACTGATAATTATTGTCGAGTCGCTTTATTAAACTATAGGCATAGCCCCAATAGACAATAGCTAGATATTATCAAACCCCACTTTTTTCTCTTTTCTTTCTCTCAAATCTCTGCTCTTTGCCTCATTTCACAACATCTAAATTATCACCCCACAAACAACTCTACTACGCAATACTTGGTATCAGAGCAGTTTTTTTCTCGGCTTTCAATTTTAAGACAAATGTTTCCAAGTCATACATTGCCGCGTTGTCATTGACTCGTTGTGGGCTATAGTAACCATTTTCTGCACTTCCGTACATCTCCCCCCCCCCCCCTTCCCCTTTTTATCTTGTACTTCTGTTTCCACTCTCCTCTGTTCTAGCTTCTTTTCTTCTTCTATATTAAGAAAGTACAGTGCACAAAAACTTAAGGATATCCCTCCCTCTCTATTGTACTTCTGTTTCCTTTCTCCTCTGGTCTGCTTTTCTTCTTCTATATTAGGAAAGTACAGTGCACAAAACTTAAGGATATCCCTCCCCCTTTTCTCTTCTCCTCTGTTCTAGCTTCTTTTCTTCTTTATACTAGGAAAGTACAGTGCACAAAAACATCCTCTGACCAGCTGCATAGGCAAATTGCAAAGAGGTTCGCTCATATAATTTTGAAGCAACAACCTCCATCTGGTTCGGATACAAAACAAGGATGATAGCCTGCAATTGGTTACACTTGTCACAGAAGGCTTGAGCAGAAGCAGGCAGCGAGGCAGTGGCTCATTGCATGGTGATCTTAGTTATTTTCTTGCCTGTGCTATCATTATCCTGGTCAACAACCATTCCTCAATGTTCAATATTCAAATTACTCCCTTCTAGGAAGTTACAGAATACAAGAAACTTCACTGTTGCCTTGAATTCAAATTGCAACCTTCACACACGACGGAGCAGCTTGGCATCCACAGAATGCAATAGAGAAATACGTGTTTTGCTTATCTATTTGTGAGGTAGCAGATCATTGGAAAAGAAAGAAGAGCAGAGAGGCAGATGACTTGCTCCTCCTTTGAATGATCACAGCTGCAAACAAGAAACGCAAACCTTTTGTGTGCACAATCTTCTGCCAATCTTTCTGCATTACCTACTGACCTAAGCCAACACCACCAGCTGAACAACGCATCTTCTGTCCATTTTGCTGTCTCAAACTTTTTTTTTTTTTGAAAACTGCTGTCTCAAACTTTTACCAATTTTGTTTACTTAATATACTTGGAGCCACAAGAAGAAGACTTTTTCTGGACGAAGCAACTCTTGGGACTGCAGAGAAAGGTTTCACATCCGCTTGACTCTGGACTGAATAGCTAGCTCTGGAGGTCATGCAACAATGAAAAACTTATTTTGAATTTCTATTTTGAGGGTATTCTACTAAGAACTGGCAACTATAGGAACGCATCGCAAGACACCCAGGTCATCCACTTTTGCTTCCCTTTCTCATCTCTACTTGTCACCCTTGTCCAATCTATTGGGCCACGCCTTGTATACGACCATCACCGCTGCAACAAAGTTGCATCTTCGTGGACTGGTCACTGCATTGGTCACCACTAACTCGTCTCCTCCTAAAACAATCAAGGATACAATGCCAGGTGAATCATCTCTCTCTGTGTGTAGGCATATCTAGCTAGGAGTTATTTGTCTCTAAAGTGGATGATTTTGCATTCACACCTCTGATTGTGATACACTGTCAGAATAAATTGAGACTACTTCCACCAGACTTCTTGTGTGAAGACATTCTCTTTCAATGCGAAAACTTGAACCAGCTACGTTAGAAATAGGTTGCACACTTTAAAGACGGTCTTGATAAAAGATCACTTATCACCAGTTGTTAAGTTAATCTTCATGTTCCTCCTCTCCAGTCTTCTTTAATCCGTAAAGTAAATCTACCAAACTAGCATCTACTTGCCGCAAAACTTCTCTTCTAACTACTTCCAACTAATATATTGCTTAAAACGCCACAAAACTTCTCTTCTTCAGTAATATATTGCTTAAAGTGCCACAAAACTTCTCTTCTTCTAACCACTTCCCATTAATATATTGCTTAAAGCTGAGGGAGAGAAACAAGAGAGACAGCAACACAGAAAGAGCGAAGCGTGAACTTGACAAAATTCTACTTATGCTTGGTTGATCTTTACCTTTATATTGGTAAGGGATGAGGAATAAAGTTATATGAGCAGATAGAATTATCTTTGCATCATATACCCCTCATAACTCTCTTAACTACACCTCTGATTTAAACTGAAATTGAAACATAACTACTTCCCTCATAACTTAAAGCAACTCCTACCCTACCCATATAGTTTGAAGTAGATTACTAAAGTACATCGTGTACAGAATTATTTTTACATTAACTCTCTTCTCGCTAGAGTTTGGAACCCTTTTGAGTATTCAACGAGTTTGGAGGCCTTTTGTGTCTTGTGGCTAGACCATGGTTGTGTGACCCGGGACTGACTCAGGCTCTGAGAAAATCTGAGTCAGATCGAGTAGACACGAACGAGTCAATATAGCCTCTCATTTGATTACTCAAATCCCTGCTTTAAGTTCTTGAGGAAAAAATATCACGGCATGGAATGTCATACTCTCTTTGACTCAATTTATATCTCCCCTTTGTTCCTCCTTTTATATCTCCATCTTCTCTCTCATAAACTATTATAGAAGAGAATACAAAAAGTGGTTAACAACAAAATAATTCATTTTTATTTCTTCAAGAACGTAAATATTTTTAAGGAGTATTTGTGCCAATAGAAAACCACATAAGAAAATACCTAGTAGGGAAATTTTTGTTCAACTAACCTTCTCTTGTGTCAGAGAATTATTTTATGTCTGATTTCCCTTTTCCATGAAAATGTTATGAAAGGATTGGAAAATGAGTGTCTAGTATCCTCAAAAGGAAACCCTGGGGATAATTAAACTCAAAACCCTTAATAACGGCCTTCCTAATCACTTCTCTAGGTTCCTCTTATTTTTCTTCTTAAAAAATGTGGTATTGCCAATAGGAAACAACAGGAAAAATTGCCTAGAACAAAATCGATTTGACCATTTTTCTGGTCATTGAACCATACTAGGATGCAAAAATTTTCAGCTAGATCTCTCTACCTCTAAAAATTGTTTTAAGTTTATTGGAAAATAATTTTCATTTCTTTAATAGGAAATCAAGCAAAAAATATACCAATAAGCATAAGAATGGTTTCTTATCGCATCTAACTTCAACCTCATCCTTATACTCTTCATAAAAAAATTTTATTGTCACTCATGGAGAAGCCAGTACTACAAAATATTTGCACAATTGTAAGTGACACACAAAAGCTGGTCACACAACTTCCAGCAGTACGTATCTCGCAACATCTTCGAAATAACATATCTAGGAAGAAAAATTGTTCAAAGGGAACTGATATTTTTGACATTTTACTTTCTTATCGGCACAAATGGTCCATTGGTGTCAAACTTACATTATGCAATTACCCTCAAGAGCTACATTCTAAGAGAAAAACCTTTGGGCATGTTAGTTGTTATTTCTTACAAGCATGCAAGCTGAACAGCTTTTTTTTTTTTTGTGACCAACATCTGTTGAAGCAGTTTGTTTTTTTCCTTTTTTTATTTTTTTTTGAGGAAGTTGATGAATTTTATTACTCGTGCCGAAAGAACACTTTACTAAGGCAAAACCAAAAGCAATACAGGCTTGACCGCAACCTTACAACAAAGGATTATTAAGGAACTCCTTTGTTGACAAACACATCTTCCAAAAAATTGGCAGATCTAGGAAAGCATAACCAAGAAGGAAGATGTTTGAGCTCTGAGCAATAGCTTGGGTGGTCTCATGTGGGTAGATATCACGGGAGGTTTTGAGTTCGAGTCTCCTAGGGGCCATTAGGGGACATAATGGGGTTCACCAGTTCAAAAAAAAAAAGAAGGAAGATGTTTTACTAACTGGAATAGTGAGGATAACTGACAAGTCAGAACCATTGGCACATTTACAAATTGTATATTATTCTTCAGACGTTTTAAATTTAGTTCCCTAGTGTTATGAAAGAACAGGAATACCAAAATTTAGATTAAAAGATTTTGTTCTCTGGATATGGCTATGGACAAGCTTTTCTTGCATCCAAATACATATTGGTTTCAGGCACATAAACCACTAATAAATAATTGAGGACGGCATCACAGAAGTCCATGGCAGTGGCATATAATTTTCAGGCAACAAAGGGATATATCAAGCTGCCAACAACAAAAACCTAATTAGAAGATACCTGCATCATTGGGAATTTTGGAGAAACATATGTCCACATGAAACTGTCGTCATCACCACCAAATCTCTGTGCCACCGCATCCTCATCCTCTGAATGGCTCAAGCCATAGGTAGGATTTTTTAAAAACCCCATCCTAAATCTCACAGCTTCTGCTGAATATATTGGATGGCCAATCTGAAAATAAGCTGGAAAAAAAAAACCAAGTAATCATCTTCCCATACATTAATAAAAAATCATCAATATTAATATTTGTATGCTCATAAGCAGAGAAAATTATTAAAAAACCTTTGAATGGATGTATGTTGACTTCCTCAATAATGCATAATTTGGAGCATAACCTGTATGTTAGCATTTCAGGGACGTCAGGATCATTCACGCCTTTGCTGGACCAATAAGATGGTCTTTGACCCACAATATCACTTGAATCCAAAGTATTCTCAATGCTTTCATCAGGATCATTATCAGTGCTTGAGGCACAAACTGCCGCTGATATACAATCCTCCTTTTTTATTGAAGATTTAAGTTCCAGGGCCAACCGTGCAAACAGCCTATGTTCCGTCGCATTATAATCTTGTTCATTAGAATTGCTGGGTCCCCCTTGTGAAGCCCTGGCCAAGTTATTTTGCTCAACAACACAGCTGCAACACTTTAGCTCAGGGAACATTCTTGTGCAGAGCTTCTTACAGAAACCATTATTAGCAACTGTAAAACATGATCAGAAGCTGTAAAAACACTTTCAAGTATAACCAACACACGAGCTCAAATAAAATCAAAACATTATCATTCAAACCACAACAAACAATTGGAAGAATAACAATATTTTCATCAATGAAAAAAGGGTTTGAAACCAGAGATGGGAGATATGCCATAATAATCAGTTTCTCAAGATCAAACTCACCTGTCAATTTATTCCCCTGCTAAGATTATTTTTTACAAGACAATAAAATTAATGTGGGCATCATCCAAATTAAATCAGATTTTTATAAAGACAAGAAACCATCTCAAACTTCTGCAAAGCAAAGTCACAAATCCAGTGTACTCGACAGGACTACCACCCCCTCACAAAAATTTAAGGACTTGAAAATAAAAACATTAGAAAATACGATGCAAGTTGTTCAGTTAAAACACAGGCTCCTCATTGTCTCTCCCCAGTGACCTATATCTTACATCTACTTAACTCACCCAGATTTCAGTTGCAAGGTAGTTAAGACTAGAGCTAAGAACATGCCATAATAACCATTTTTCAAGTAACCAAGTCCACATGTCAACACATGCCCCCTAACAATAGAATAAGAAAAATAGTAATAGGTTAAAAGGTTGAATACTCCTGAATGGTGAGTCACTTTTGGATGAAACTAGTGTCAATCTTTAATATGGCATCAAAATGGGGGTTGTGTCAGCGGGCCAAGACCCAGTTTGCATTCCACATCTTTTTCTGTTGCAAACTCCCTGAGGTGAAACCCAAATGCCTTGTTCCATTGGGAATTTATGTTTGCTTGCGGTGAGACAACTGTTGTCACTCAGTTGGAGTTTGTGGTCACGTCTCAAACCCCTTATGTATAAGCTTGATATGATGGGAAAAACACCACATTGAAAAGTCTCAGGAAGAACTAAGCGGTTAAATGTTTGAGTACTTGATTGGCTAGACATTTTGAGATGGAACCAGACCCATCTTTGACCGAATATAAATATAATTCTGACATCATCCAAATTAATTAGATGTTTATGAAAGCAAAGACATCATCCACCCTAAAATCCAAGAAACTATTGGTTACAAACCTGATATCCTAGACCGGATTAGCACCACTTTGACAAAATTTTCAGCTATTTAAATATTAAAATTAATAAGCACGAGGTGAGTATTGCTCGGTCAAAAAATGCCCCCCACCTCCCTAATAATCCTTATCCTATATCCACCTCTAACTCTACCTCATTTGAGTTGCATGGAAGTTGAAGGCCAATAATTTTTGTAAGTATAACCTCTAGTTGGGATGGAGAGAGGGAGGGGAGAGACGAGAGTTGAAGCAAGAGGATAGAGAAAGCCGAAAGAGAAATTAGAGAGTTTTAGAGTCCAGAGGAACAGCAACACCTTCAGTAGAATGTCCAAAGGTGACAGCATCAACAAAACAAGTTCCTGCAGACAGCGGTCAAGATGACAAAGTATTAAGGGAGCATGTCAGGATGGAGGATGGTCTTAAATTGTAAAACCAAAGGAAGAAGCTAACAAGATTGAAAGAGCTGAAATCAAACATTCTTTCGACTCAATGAATCAAAATAAAAATCGATTAGACAGGAGAAAGATTTGAGACATTTCTCGTCATGATTAAAAGTCAAAACTCAGTACCAATTGGCGGAAATAGGTAATTAATAAAGTTCCGTCCTGTACTGTGGCAACTTCATAAAACAATCGAGACGGATTCTTAACCAGAAGGAAAAGAAATTTTTGCGAGTGTAGACTACAGATTTAAGACTTTCTTCTCCACCTTCCCTTGCAAGCATACATAATGCAAAATAGTTCACCTAAAATCTGGAGTTATGACACAATTGCATTACTAAGGTCAAAAAGAATAAATTCTCCTGAATAGATTCTTGGATATCTTAGATGACTTCCCATAGGACGTTAAATCAAGCAATAAAGTTGCAACAAACACTTTTTCCAAAGATCAGCACAAACATAATGACGCAATTGATGGCAGAAAATACAGTCTAGAAGTCTCTCATAGTGAAATTGAGGCAAAGGAATGGTTAATTGCTCACATCAGTTGGTCCCGATAAGGTTGGGATGTCCTACGTGAATTCCTGAAAAATTACAGGATGTTGAAATACATGCTGACAAATTACAGGATGTTGAAATACATGCTGACAAATTACAGGATGTTGAAATACATGCTGACAAATTACAGGATGTTGAAATACATGCTGACAATATCCAACGAATGGTAAATATGGCTGACGACGGAAGACTATTGGCTTGTCGTTTCATGGAATCAGGATGTCGTAGCTTCCTATCAGTTGATGTGAAGGTGGGGCAAAGACAACACCAAGGGAACCACTTCAGTTAGGACCCAATTACATTGTCCAGTTGAATTTTGGGAGGAAGAAATTTTCAAGAACTTCTAAACAAGGTGGCCATATTTCAATAACTTTGACAAGGATGATAAGAAAAGGCACCTCATTTTGCAAGGGTTCACATTCTGCCATGCCGATGAAGGTGTTGATGCAAGCCAAAGTGACGCAGCTTTCTTTCTAGCCGCTGTGTGATACTAAAATGAACTTCTCAACAAAGACGAGAAGGGCAACTTATGGTGAAACACAGATTTCACCATAACTTTGACCACTTACCTAATCCTCCCGCATCTAGAGGGAATTCTGCTTTCAAAATTCAATCAATGGTGTGGAACATCATGAATTTGACCAAGCCTTCAACTGGTGACTGGTGTGGGTAAGGGTACCCCCATTCAGGTTTCACGAGGAACGACCCAACCCGCCTCAAAAACCTTGGCATGGGGCTATGGTTTTCCTCTGTTTGTCAAACCCAACCCATTTCAGGTTCGGGATGAGTTTTAAATTAAAAAAAAAAAAGGGATTTATTATAGCAGATATGCTCATGGTACTAAAAAGAAAATGTGATAATGGTGTATTCTTTTCGTGCAACCCCAATTTGATGGAAGTATAGAAGTTTGACCCATGACCCCATGAGAAGCACAAAATTGAGAGAAGCGATGATTTTTAAATTACAAAAAGTCAAATTGAAATACACAAATCACAAAACCTAACTGAATTCTTATTTATTGGTGAAACTTAAAAAACAAAAGTTTCAGAGTTCTCCCATGAGAATTATACCAAAATAACTTGGTCAAAGTCACGTATGCATAAACCAATATGGAATCTTTCATGCTCAGTTTGGGATCCAAAGGTTAGGGACCTCAATGAGGCCATAGAAGTTAATAGATGTCCTTAGACAGCAGTAGAAGTCATCTACCCGAAAGAAATAGTGGGAAAGGATTCGTTTGGAATCCAAAAGTGATAGATAGGGACATCGAAGAGGGACCTCAATGAAGTTGTGCCAGTTCTTCGATGTCCTTAGAAAGCAGTAAAGTCATCTACCTAAAAGTAATAGCAGGAAGAAATAAACCCTTGTTTTAAAACCAACCAACACCCACAGAGAAACTAGAAGCTTCACAGAGGATTGCAAGCTACAAAAAAAAGTGAAGAAACTTAACTTGTTTGAACCTCCAAAATATGATCTAGCGGTCTGATTCCATGCAAAGTCGTGTATAGAAGAGGAAGATTAAAGAAAAGGGAAAAAAAAGAAAAGAAAAAAAGCAGGAAAGAGCAACACCATACAAGAGAATCCCGATCGGTTGAGGATTATTTTGGCTTGAAAGCCTTTTATTCTCTAAAGACTAAGCAAAATTAGATATATACCTTGTATAAAGATATACTACTTAAAAACCTGAAAGAGAGCCAAGAAGTACAAATATTTACAGCATTTGAATACTAGTAACATTATCTAACTACGACATAACAAGCACAGAGAAAATACTCTGAAACAGATAAAATAACCAAAATACCCCTAAATTTCAACAAAAATCTATATTACAAACTAGTGCAGACTGTGCAGTGGTTAATAAAACATTGGGTTGATCTCATTCACATTAATAAATATTCAGACACACTCGCCAAGGCAAGTTTGCAGCACAAATGGCTACACTGGAATGTAAAAATGGTCTATGTCATCAGTTAATGTCAGTCATTTGGCAATATCATTGCAAGCAGTCCAAGTTTACACCTTTTTAGTCTCTTTTTGTAGGAAGAAAGGTTACAATGCATTTTGATATGTAGTTTTCAACATTACAGCTAATAATTCATGCAATACCATTTTTGACTGAAAATGATGTAACCCATCATTATGAAGTAGTTACATCATTATGAAGAAGAAACACTTCCTTTCCTCAGGACAAGTGAGAATCTCACCAAATTGGTGCCACGAGTGTGAAACAGAACTGAACCGAACAAGATCAGCTGGATCATCCAATCGCCTCAGTACATCAATTGACAAATCGTCACCCAACAGTTCTAGAAAATCTCCAGAACTCCCCATTTTACTTGAAGGCAATCCTTCCAATCAGCGACCTGCAAATCCCTCCAAAACACAGATAAGTTTGAAAAACAAATAATCAAGAAAGAAAAAAATGCAAAACACGGACCAACGGTATCGGTAAAATGAATTAACCAACAGGTGCTCCGCAGGATTTTAATAGGTGTTGTTCTGGAGTTGGACGCTATGGGCACAAGATCATCCAACAGCCATGACAAATAAACCACAAAGCAAATCGAAAACAAACTATACGTAGAAATGTAAAACACGACAAAAAAAATATATTGGAAAATTTTATAGCTATGTTAATTATGGAGCTCAAAATCATTATTTACCGGAATGTTATCAGGATCATCGAGTATGAGTAATTGACAACCAATCCATGGAAAATTAACACGGAATTGAAAAACCCGTTCCGTTCGCCCTAAACCCTATGCAGAGACAACTTTAAATAAAAATAATAATATATATATATATATATATATATATATAATTTAAATAAAAAAAAAAAAAAAAAAAAAAGTCCTAGAGGCGAGTACCTTCACGATCTAGTGTCAGAAATACCGATCGAAAACGATGATGTTTCTAAGTAAATCGTCATACAGCTGAAGGGGGAAGGCAACCGACGAATCCCAGTCAGAATGAAGAAACGACGAGTTGAGCCACTACAACTTTCTGTATTTCCGTTTCTATCTTTCGTTCCGTTATCCCTTTTCAGTTTTATCGACCTTTCTCATTTTTAACCTTTAGGTGAGCCGGATGAGTCAGACCAATAGAGCTACGTGTCGATCACAAGTTAGATCACATGCTAGATCACAAGTTTCAGTCAGATTATAAAGGATCTTTTACGGATCAAATATCAACTTTAATTTAAATATTAAAACATATACCCAATTTGGATTTTGATTAAATTATACACTCTAAGACATTTTTACCCATCTTTTAACCTATTGACCCGTTGAGAACTAGCTTAGTGACCTTAATGATTCATAGAATCAGCTATTAGTTCTTAAACGTTCATCATTCCTTTCCTCTCATATTGCCTCACCCTGACACTGTGTTGCCATTGTGAGTCACCATCTAGAGTAATTGTTTCTATTGCAATTGTCCGTTGCCGTTATTGATGGTCATCCATTATTGTACTTTCTCGCAATTTCCATTTTGTATGTATAGCTCTCTATCCCATTCTCTTTCTCTCTCTATTTCTCCCTCTGCTCCCTTTATCTTTGTTGCTCTCTTTGTCTTTGTTGCTCTCTTTGTCTTTGTTGCTCTCTTTGTCTTTGTTGCTCTCTTTGTCGTTGTCGCTCTCTTTACCAAATAAATGATTTAGATAGTTTTAAAGGTTCAAGGATATGAAAGATAATAGTCTATATAGTCAATTTATAATAATGTACTTATTTAGTTCATAACAAAGTATTGAGTATATTTATAACATTGTATGTTGTCAAAAAATGAAGGTGGTAAAAGGTCGGATTTCTAATATTCCTCCAAGATATCATTGTATTTAATTTATAACATTATACCAACATGCTTGTAATATTGTACTTTGTTAATTCATAACATAGTACATAACATGTTTATAATAACATTGTATCAACATGTTATAATATTGTACTTTGTTAATTTATAATATAGTACATAATAATTTTATAACATTGTACTTAGTTTGTATAACATTATACCATCATGTTATAGAATTGTACTGCGCTATACGTTTCCTGCATATAACATAGTACTTTAACCTGCTTATAACCAAATACATAGCTTACTTATAACCAAATATAACCTGTTTATAACCAAATACATTACCTGCTTATAACCAAATACATTACCTACTTATAACCAAATACATAACCTGCTTATAACCAAATGCACAACCTGCTTATAACCAAATACATAACCTGCTTATAACCAAATACATAACCTGCTTATAACCAAGTACATAACCAAGTACATAACTTGCTTATAACGTAGTACGAAGTATGCTTATAACATAAAACTTAACTTGTTGAAAATGTAGTAGTTTTCTTGCCTATAAGGTAATACTTAACCTGTTTATAACTAGGTGGTGTGTTCCCAAAAACACCAACAAATGCATTGGTCCAAGTTATATAAGGAACAAGAGTACCCTAGTCGATCCCATAGGGAACTAACTAACAACTACTCGAAATCTGCTCTAGCTATCAAATTATGTGAGATAAAAGATGATTTTTTTTTGAGAAAATTGTGAAAACAAAGTAAAAGAAAGCAATTAACAATTTTGATGGAAAAGATCAAATTTTTAAGGCGGTTGGGACATCCAAGTGTTTATAGTTATGCATGCAATCTTCTCATGACCATTTATTTAATAGAGTATAGGCAAGTTCTAATAAACCTAGCTAACCATACAATTCAAGAAATAGCTTTTCAAATCAGCTTATAAACTCCTTACAATGTCCGAAGCTTTATATCCTAATCAAATTAGGTTATAAACTCTTTACAATATTAGAAGCTTTATATCCTAACTTGCATAAAGAAGAAGTCAAAAATGGACTTCTAGCCTCAACTAACCTAGAACCTCCTTGTAATGCGGAAAACGTCCTAAGCAACTGTTATTCATGCAAAAAAACCACGAAATTAACTCAAGAAATTCACACTCAAGCGTCTCCTACCATTTCCTAGCGAGAAAGAACTCAACTTGAATGATAAAATCTTAGAAATTAAGCATAGACATGTATAGAAACTCAAGCATTGAATCAATAAACCATAATCAAATTACATGATATAACTACTCATCACTTGGAGTCCCAACCCGTGGGAAATTACTCCATGTTTTTTAAAAGGAAAACAAAATCATTCATCATAAGTTCAGCCATGAAAAAGAAATAAAAGTAAGAAAGAGAAAACCCTATTTTGGACTTTAGCTTTGCTCATTGCTCCTTGCACATGCACTGACTTTGGCTTATTTTTTCGATGAGTTGCACAAGAGTTTTAGCTGAAAAACCCTTTTTAAAATCTTCTCTTCGGTTTCCTCTTTCCAATGACCCCGAACTTGCTTAAATAGCCCTCTAGATGAGGGAGAAATTCAACTTTTAGTGTAAGTGGGTCTAAGGTCTCCTACTCTTGATAGGATCAGGATTCCTTCTATATTTTCTTCCAAATTAGCCCCTCCATATTCACTCTTGAGCACGTGCTTAAAGAGAAGAATGACTCCTTGTTTGATCTCAATTTGACCCAAGAAGTATCCCAGAAGAATCAGTTTTCTTGGGGTTTCCGAATTAGGAAATTTGAGGTTTTTTGGGTTCCAGGGCTTTAGCGCCTAAGTCGCCGGTACTTAGAGTTGGAGTCAGATAAGGAGTCTTGAGCACTACAAATTCGATGAAGTCAGGCATCATGGAGTCCCTACTGGCGCCTAAGGCACTTTGGCGCTTGTGGCACTAGTTGCTTCATTCTTTGTTTTGCAATCCTTCTTTGGTGCTTGGCTTAGCACAAGTGTGTTTCGGTACTTTGGCGCCACCTCTTGGCGGTTTTGGCCTGTTTTTACTCGTTTTTCTCCTTTTTTCCACCAATTCTTCTACGAACTACTTTGCAACCTAAAATGCACCAAATCAATGTAATGCCTAATAATTAAGTCCAAAATAGGGGGAAATTAACTATAAAACCAAGTGAAAAACTACTAAAAAATATTATATCCTAGACACTTATCAAGTACCCTAAACTTAAACCTTTGCTCGTCCCTGAGCAAAGCAAACAAAAGCAAAAACTTAAGAGTAATGACATTATTTTCAGAGGGCTTGATTTTTGGCAGCACTCACATCCTAAGCATCAATCCGAAGTTTGCTTGACCAAGCCTCTTCCCCCATAGATTCAAAACTTAGACACAATTTAGATTCACTATCCTGACAGATCACAAATCACTAAAATTCTTACAGAATCCGTGGCTACTCACTCCTCAACAACAAAGATGGTCATACCACTTGGCTATGACTTCGAGTATCGCCTACAAAAGGGGGTCTGACAACAATGCAACAAATTCTCTCTCCAGGCGATCGCGTGTATCCCTCTACTCCTTGGTGCTCAAATCCGTTGCAGCAATTACTGATCACGTACGAGGCTTTCACATCCGATGTCCCCTCTCAGGAGTTGCCGGTATCTATCAAGCTGTGAGTTGCCCATGATATTCAATAAAAGGTGATTGATGGCCTTGTTTTCTTTAAGGGGAGCCTATTTGTTCATGAGGTACATTCACTTCGTCTAGATCTTATTCAAGAGATACACTACTCCCCCTCTGGCGGCCATGAAGAGTGTTTCTCACTTACAAATGGATGGTCGCTAGTTTCTTTAGGCCGCATATGTTCAAACATATCAAGGACTTTGTAGCTGCCTGCGACATGTGTCAAAGGGTAAAAATCGAGCATACTTCCCTTGCTGGCCTCTTACAACCTCTACCTATACCAGCACAGGTTTGGGAAGATATATTGATGGACTTCATTAATGGGTTACCTCCTTTGAATGGTTTTACTACGATATGGGTTGTGGATCACCTCAGCAAGTGTGCCCACTTCCTCTCGCTTGCACACCCCTACACAACAAGCAAATTGGCTAAGTTATTCATTCGAGAGTTGTTTCGATTGCATGGCATGTTGCGCTCTATTGTTTCTAACTGTGACCCTATCTTTTTATCCACCTTTTGGTGAGAATTATTCTAGTTGTCTCACACATCGTTGTTGCGGAGTACAACATACCATCCTTAAACGGATGACCAGACAGAGGTAGTAAACCAGGGCTTAGAGATTTATTTGCGTTGTTTTATAGGAGATCAACCAAGGCTCTGGAGCTGTTTCCTACCTTGAACGGAGTGGTCTTATAACACCGCTCATCACTCTTCAATCAAGATGTCCCCCTTCCAGGCAGTCTATGGACAGTCACCACCTATTGTCCCTCATTATATACACGGAATCACTGCAGTTCCAGAACTTGAACGCCACCTCCTTCAACGAGATGATCTCCTACGCTTTCTCAAGCAAAACCCCGCACGAGCTCATAACCGCATGAAACAACAAGCTAGCGGACATCAGAAACATAGGGAACTCCAGATTGGTGATATGGTGTATTTGAAGCTTCAGCCCTTCTGCCATTCTTCAATGGTGATTCGGCGGAATCAGAAACTCTCACATCGCTACTTTGGCCCTTTTCCAGTCATAGAGCGCATCAATTGTGTTGCCTATAGACTCCAGCTTCCCGACGATTGCAACATTCATAGCGTTTTCCACGTCTCACAACTAAAGTTGCACATTGGGGATCAAGTGTTCTCCTCTCCTTCTCTACCATCCTGGAGCTCTACTGGTCATATTTTACATAAACTAGTGATGATACTACAACGTCATCGTGTGCGACTTCAAGGCTGACTGCGAACAGAGGTGTTGGT
Organism: Aristolochia fimbriata; assembly: GCA_019845555.1. Lineage (NCBI taxonomy): Eukaryota > Viridiplantae > Streptophyta > Magnoliopsida > Piperales > Aristolochiaceae > Aristolochia > Aristolochia fimbriata. The sequence goes on from CM034079.1 coordinate 9,261,818, forward strand.
TCAATGACACCATCTTCCACCGTCAAATGCTACTTGGGAGGTTGAAGATGAGCTCTTGTTGCGTTTTTCATCTTTTACACCTTGTGGTCAAGGTCTGTTTTAAGGGGGGATGGATGTTACGACTCCTAGAGCATAGTTATAGTATTTATCTAGTTGTTATTCTGTTATTTGCTTGAGTTGTTTAAGTATGAATTCGCCCTATTCACTTATTAGAGGCATTGTAGTAATTTAACTTGGAACTAAGTAATATAAAGCCAGTCCAGCCCAAATTTAGGGCAAAACATTACAACAAAAACCCTAAATCTCTCTCTTGACCTCCTTTCTTCTCCCTTCTCTTCTGCAACCCTCTTCCCTTACCTTTTGTTCATTCTGCACATCATAAGTACTTGGATGGTTCATTCTGCACTTATCAAGCTTCAACGACTCATGGTGTATCAATTTACCTTACAACATATATTGAAGGCCTTTTAGACTACTTGTTGCAAAATGGAAGCAAGCTTGCAAATTTACATCATCCAATATCTGGAGAGTTGTTATAATGGTGTTATCATATGCACAACGATAATAAATAATGATATCATACTCGAACATTAATTTTCATCGTAGCATATATTCTCTCTGAAATATGCTAAGTTGATTCTTTGGTTAACAAAGATGGCCCTCTTACTACCCCCTATACATATTTGTGCTCACTGAGAAATTTTCATCATACCATAAGGAAAACAACATCTTTTGGTGGTCCACAGTAAATAACTATTAGTATGGTTGATAGCAAGTTGAGTAATTATATATATATTAATATAAGGGTATTATAAATTAAAAGTTATATTGGTCCTTGGATGCAAATAATACAACATACCAACTTTTATATTTGGTGATTTAGTCTAGTACCCATTAAATTAGAAAAATAATATAAATAGACTATAGTGATGAAATATGCCCAACACATGAATATAAAGTCCAAAAATATACAAGATATTCCAACATTGAAGTGTTTACATTGCTCATTATAATAATGTGTTAAATATAATAAACAAATATGTTAATGTATGAAAAGTAGTATAGTCAACTTGTGAGACTGTTGTGATTGAGATACATCATTACTATATTGTTCTATGTCAAATCACTAAAGCAAACCAATATCAACAATACACTACAATGTAAAACAATAGTACGAGACCAATATTAAGAGTTGGTTTTTTGTCCAAGAAAAAAACTCTTAAATGTAAGAGAAACCAAAAACGTGAAACGTACCATATTGGATTTTGTTTCACGAGTCCATCTCCAATCTAGGAGTTTACAGACATTGTTGTTGGTAAAAAGAAAAGAAGATTGGAGAAAGAAGTAAAATGTGACTTTTGCCTTGGTTTGAATTGGTATGGTTCACAGAAGAAACAAAATGTGACTCGAAAAGAATGGGTTTTGTAATCTGTTGATCATTTGGTTCACAGAGAATAAGTTTGTTTCCAAACTTTTTTTTTTTTCACTATGGTTTAGTAAATTAAAAATCAAAAGTATTTTTCATCAAGAAATAAGAGTTTATCATTTTGATTACTTGTATATATATATACAAATCATTGTCACATGGTCAATAATATATAAATCATTATTTTCTCATGGAACAGGTTTCTTAAAGTGCACAAGTTCCGCGGTTTTGCTAGTGCAATGGTTCCACCCACCGTCAGTGGCTATATAGGGCCTCTCGACTGCTTCTCATTGTAATTTGTGTCATATTATTTTTCCCAACGATTTATTTTAGCGACTCACTCCCTCAAGTTTATTTTTTCTTAGGTTATCATTTGGGTGTTATATTATTTTTCCAGCTTGCTGCCTCAACTTTTATCTTTTGATAGCAGTTGAGTTTATGTGCTCAAGTTGATAGACTCTTTCATCTGCTTCATAGTTTCTCACGTCAAGGTATGTTTCTGATTTATTTCTTCTTCAATTAGTTTATGAAATTGTTGTTTGTTTTTTCTTGTTTTATTTGTTTTACACTCTATTTTTCTCGCCCGATTTCTACATCGCAAAAATGAGTGCAACTTCTAACCCACTTCACAACCTCCCCACAGTTTAGTTCTAAAATCGTTTGATACTTTTGGTTACTGTACGTGCAAAGTTAATTATGTTTGATCGTTTTCTTTTGAGGACTTATTTCACCGAGTCAGTAATAGCTTTTATTCACAACCTCTATTTTCATTTTTATCTTTTCATGATGCTTCTTCGTAGTCCTATTTCTTTATCATCCTCTTCCAGTTGGTTCTTCATTTGTATGCAATCTCTATAATTCAGATCAGTTATAACTTTTACTATGTTTCTTTGTGTTTGATGTTGGTAATATTTAGAAACAAACCATCTTAGCTGCGATGACATCACCTGCCGTGGATTTTAGGTCGCAAATGTTTTCCCGTTAAGATTAGTGTTGCTTCTACCAGATTCCAACACCTCTAGCACCGACGTGAGGTTAGAAGGAGCCGCCAGAAATAGTGGACCTAAGGCGTGACGAAATTCGGTCGTGGCATAGCCAAATGACCGCACACAAAAATTAGGGTTTCTTTGTCTTTTGAGGCTGCTGGAGATCAGGGACGATCTCCAGCCGAACGAGTGGACTGGGCCAGGTCAACTCGCCCAGCTCAACTCACCCTGATCGGCTCGGCTAGCTCGGTTCGGCCACCTTGACTCGACCAGCTCGGCTCGGCCAGCTCGGCTCGGCCAGCTCGACTCGGTCAGCTCGGCGATTTGGATTAGTTAAAATAAAAGTAAATTAGGTTGAACCTTTTCAACTTAACTTAATGAAAAATAATATTAAATAGAATTAAATTAATTAAGTTTTTGAAAATTTTTTGTTTAATTAATATATATATATTATAGGAAAAGGGGTCGAGTGAAAATAGGGAGCAAAAAGCTGAGGTGGAAAAAAAAATTGAGGTGGCAGAGAGAAAAATACGAGGGATTTGTGAAATAGAAATATTAGGGATTAGATAGGAATTAGAGAAAAAAAATAGAGATTTGTGAAATAGAAATATCATAGAAATACGAGGGATTTGTGAAATAGAAATATCAGGGATTAGATAGGGATTAGAGATATCAGGGATCAGAGAGATCAGGGAGATATCAGGGATTTACTCTAACCTAATTATCTATATTAATCCACTGCTATTTTTGGATCCAATAATCGGCTATTATTTTTTTGAGACTGATACTTTTGTTAATTTCCGCAGAACAGTTGCAGCTTCTCCCTGCGAGCGAGTAAGAGCAATTTTTCGAGGCTTCTATTCCGGTAAGTTTCCCTATTTTTGGATCCAATAATCCGCTATTATTTTTTTGAGACTGATACTTTTGTTAATTTCCGCAGAACAGTTACCGAAGGTCCAGCTCTTCTAATCAGTTATCTTTCTTCTCTCAGGCCACGCAAGGTATTTTTTTTGTGTATGATTTTTATTTTTTTTTCTCTTTTCTGCTGTCGAGGGATCTAACCAAAAAGGTAACCAAAAATAAATTACGAAAGCCAAAAGGCTTGCAGGGAGAGAGTACCGACATGCATTCCCTTCTTCTCTCGCACGCAGAAACCCACGTAACGGTGATCGACGATTTTCAGTTCGAGAATCCATTTCTTCTCCAAAATGTGCTGCTCCTGTTACCTGATCGTCTATTTTCCCTTTTCTTATCCAATTTTTTTTTTCTTCACGTCTTTCACCTTCCCAAAGTTGCCCTCTCCGGCGTCCGTCCCAGTTCCCTTTTCTTCTGTAAATTTTTGACAGCAAATCCTGTTCCTGGCGAGAAAGACCCCGACGAAGTCGCTGGAATCGCCCCCGTGGGCCTCATTGTCGCCGTGGCGCTCCCCTGTTCGCCGTTTAATCTAAGAGCTTCCCTGTTCGCCCGGTCCCACGAAGATCTTGTTGTATAGTTTTAAAATGATGTAATTCATTTTAATTTATTTTTTATAAGTTTTATCTTATTTCCACAATTGAGATGTATCTCAGATGGGGAAATGCTTGATTAGCATATGAGAGGTCATGGGTTCGAAACTCGGCACCTCCATTTGAGATTCATTTATTTTATCAGAGATGAGTTCGATATGACCGTTGAGATAGATTTAGATCCGCACCGTTGATTGACACGGTTATTGATCCGATCCATCGATCAAGTTGGTTATAGATCGATGGTCGGATCGAGTCGATTACATGATGAACGGTCGACGGACCGGAGGGTAAAAGTGTCTTTTCACACAAGTGCCCGTGGAACCCTATAAATTGGGTTCCACAGATCGATAGAGCGAGACTTGAGAAACACTTGGAAAGTGAAAGTGAAAGGTTCGCTCGATCTTGAGAGTTCGTGGACGCTCTCGTTTGTTCTTGAGTTTGAGAGGAAAAAAATCGAGATATTCTCTCGTTGATCCAAGTTCAAACAGCTTTGTGTTCGATCCGGAGAAGCGCCGAAAAAAAGTTCTGAAAGAGTTCGAGAGTTGAGTCTACTCGGTGCACGAAGTGAGTCAACTAGGTCCGTTGTATCTTGGGGAGAAGTCGCCAAGAATCCTAGTGCACAACAGAGGCGTATTTCTTTCAAGTCGGTGACTACACCTCGGACCGTGTACTATCTTTCCCGTTATATTTGATTAAATTATCACAAATATTTGAAGCGGTTCGGCTACAAGGTACGATATTTGGTGTAAATTGTTCAATTGCGCTTATTGTATCTTGAGTGAATTGTGCACATTATTTTCCAACAATTTCGAAAAGAAATATTGTCCTTAGAATGGTGCACTCAAGAGATAAGTTGAACAAAACCTTGAAACCTAAACTTTTGATGGAAGCAACTTTAGGAGATGGCGTAAAAGGATGGAATATTGGTTAACTTCCATCGGGTTATACTACCTTGTCTTAGAAGACCCACCTATAGCCGATCCTCGAAGATCATGAACCCGGTAGATCCGGATCACGAGGTTAAATTCATGAATGATGATCATATATGCCATGGGGCAATACTTAGTGCTCTAAGTGATAATCTATTTGATCTCTATCAAGAAGTCAATCACCCAAAATCCTTTGGAAAGAACTAGAAACTAAGTATGGAAATGAATCCCGAGTCGAGCAAAGTTTTAACATAGGAAATTACTTTTCCTTTAAAATGGTCGATGGAAAATCGGTTGTCGATCAAGCTCATGAAATTCAAAACATAGTAGCCAAGCTCCGCTCAAAAGGATCACCTTTATAGAAAAGGTCCAAGCTTCAAAGACCGATAGATAAACTTTCCCCATCATGGTCGAATTCAGAAAATCGTATGAGGCACAAGTCAATAATCCCTTCAATGGAAGAAGTGCTAGTTGCCTTTCGATTGAAGAAAAGAATCGAAAAGTTTCGCACCAAAAAAGTACGGACCAAAAGAATTCGGACATTACTGCGGAAGTTAGTGAGAAAGCCAACTTAGTAGAGTCTAAACGGCCTAACTTCAACAAGAAGAAAAAAAGCAAAGAATTTACAAAACCCAAACAAAAGATTCGGAAGGGCGAAAACAAGAGAACATGTTATGTCCGCAGTGGAAAACACGGACACTTTGCCAAACAATGTAGGCATAGAAAATACAATCCAGAGAACGAAGGATAAGGTTACCCTTCGTGCAAACATGATAATTGGAACCAGTTCTCTACCGAACCAATGACAAAGTTAGTATCATCTAACCGTGAATTAAACTCGGCATATACACCCACCGATTGGTGGATTGATACCGGTGCTACTATTCATATTTGCTCGATATTTCCTCTTTCTCTTCCTATCGAAAGTAAAAGGGAGAACTGTGGACGATGGGCAATTCAAGTGTAGCACAAGTTATAGGAGAAGGAGAAGTGAATTTAAAGTTTACCTCTGGGAACTCTCTCACCCTCCATCGTGTGCAACACGCGCGGATGTTTGGAAAAATCTTGTTAGCGGTTTTCTTCCTCGAGTCAATTAGGGTTTAAATTGGTGTTTGAATCAAATAAGGTTGTAATAACCAAAGGAGGTTCCTTTGTAGGCAAAGGTTATGTAATAGATGGTTTATTTAAACTCAATGTAATTTCTTCTCACTCACGAAAAATAAAGCTGCTAGTTCATCTTTGTTTTTGTGCACTAATTCCCATGACATATGGCATGGAAGACTAGGACATGTGAACTCTAACACACTTAAAAGAATGATGAACTTGGACTTAATTCTCAAACATAACACAAATCAATAACAAATGTGAGATATGTGTTCAAATCCAAGCAACTTAGGAAACCTTTCAAGATAGTCAAGAGGGAGTTCTCGACTTACTTGAATTGATACATAGTGACATATGTGAGATGAGCGGTATCTTGACTAGAGGAGGCAAGAGGTATTTTATTACCTTTATCGATGATATGTCAAAATACTTTTATTATGTGTATCTAATAAAAACAAAAGATGAAGCTTTTGTAAAATTCAAAACCTATAAAGCGTAAGTTGAAAACCAAACCCACAAGACAATTAAAAGACTTAGGTCGGGGCGAGGGAGGTGAATATTGCTCACAGAGAGTTTGGGAAATTCTCGAGGAGTATGGAATCATTCATGAAACTATCGCCCGTATTCACCCCATCCAAACGGGGTTCTTTGAGAAAAGAAACGAAAACAATCTTGGACATGATTAATTCTATGTTGTCTAGTTCGGTCTTCCCAACAATTTATGGGGAGAAGCCTTACTTTCAGCTTGTAAAAAATACTTAACCGTATCCCGCACAAGGATAACCAAAAACTCCATATGAATTATGGTGGAGTAGGAAACCTAGTCTTAAATACTTTAGAGTTTGGGGTTGTCTTGCTAAGGTTAAAGTTAATCTTAACAAAACAACGAAATTGACTCCTAAAACCTACGATCTTTGCTTTCATAGGATATGCTGAAAAAACAAGAATGCATACCGGTACTTGGTTATACGCCCGATATACAAGAGGTCAGCAGAAATACAATCAAAGAATCCGATGATGTTTGTGTTCTTGGAAAGCATCTTTCCCATGAAAGAAAAGAGGAAACTAGATGTAGGAGAGTCATCAAAATCACATACGAGAAAAAAACGGGTGAGTTGCACAAACCGAACCTAGGAGGAGCAAGAGACCTAGGATAGAGAAAAATTTCTGAGATGATTTCTATACCTTCCTTAAAGAGGATGATCCTTTAACTTACACCGAGGCGATCGCGATCTAGTGATGCATCTTTATGGGAGGAAGCTATGAAAAGTGAGATGGATTCCATACTTTCACACAACACATGGGTGTTGGACCGATTTACCTCCGTGGTCTAGACCTATAGGATGCAAATGGATTTTCAAAAGGAAACGAAATCTGATGGATCCATTGAGAAATATAAAGCTAGATTAGTTGCCAAAGGGTATAGTCGAAAAGAAGGGATCGACTTCTTTGACACTTATTCACCAAGAACTAGGATCACTACCGATGCGAGTGTTAATAGCACCGGCAGACTTCATATAAACTTCGAGATACATCGGATGGATGTTAAAACCGCCTTTCTTAATGGTGAGTTAGATGAGGAGATCTATATGGAGCAGACCGAGAAGGCTTTATAGTTCCCCGGTCAAGAGAATAAGGTCCGTAAACTAGTTAAATCTCTATATGGATTAAAACAAGCTCCTAGACAATGGGCATGAGAAATTTGATAAGGTAATTCTCTCTTATGGATTTAAGATATGTGATTTTGATAAATGTGTATACCGGAAAGTATATGAAAATTGCTTCATCATAATGTGTTTGTATGTAGATGACATATTAATCTTTGGGAAAAGAACATGTCAAAATTTTTAGAGGTTAAAAAATACCTTAGTGATAATTTTGACATGAAAGATCTAGGATTAGCAAATGTGATCTTAGGAATCGAGTCATAAAAGATGAGAATGAGATTTGTTTGACACAGTCTCATTATGTAGAAAAAAAAAAAAAAGTCTTGAAGCGATTTGGGTTTGAGAATAGCAAACCGGTTAGTACACCATATGACTCTAGTGTTAAACTAAAGAAGAATGGTGAGGATAGTGTTTCTCAATTGAGATATTCCCAGTTATTGGTAGTTTGATGTATTTGTCAAACCGCACTAAACCCGATATCTCATATGTTGTAGGCAGATTGAGCAGCACACGAGTAATCCGTGATAAAACTCATTGGAGTGCTATTGAGAGACTCCCCGAGATATCCGAAGGGGACCGTTAACTATGGGATACACTATTCCGGTTTACCAACCGTACTTGAAGGGTACAAAGATGCTAACCGGATCTCGACTCGATGAAACAAAATCCACTAGTGGTTTTGTGTTTACACTAGGTGGTGGTGGTCGCCGCTTGGAAATCCTCCAAGCGGACCTTGATCACCGAATCAACTATGGAGGCCGAGATGGTTGCCTTGGAGTTGGTGGTGGGGAAGCGAAATGGCTTCGAGTCCGTTAACGATATTCCCTTGTTGGATAAGCCTATTCCTGCTATCCTAATAAATCTGTGATAATCAGCGACTATAATGAAAGTGAAGAGTAAAAATCACAATTCAAAGTCGCTCTAGGCACATAGAGCTTAGATACAAGATTTTGCGTAAGCTCACCTCCACCGGAATCATAACTTTAAGTTATGTTAAGTCCATGGAAAACTTGGCGATCATCACCGACCAAGGGCTTGTCGAGAGGACAAGTACAATTTGCTTCGAGGGGATGGGATTAAAGCCTATTACTTGAGTTACCGTTGGTAGCAACCCAACCTCTCTCAATGGTTATCCCATGATGAAGGTTCAATGGGTAAAAACAAGCCAACCGAGTAACCGGTAGGAGCACCAAAATTAGTGAATTTATTCACGCCCCATCTCTAGGAAGTTGGTGCTCAACCGCAATCATTTGAGGTTGGTGAAAAACCTTAATGATATCGAGGCTATTATAGCGGGGTATAGAGATGCAAGATACCCTTGGAGATATCACCGAATGTGAGTATGACCGTGGGGCCGCAGCCTATAAGAGAATCTGGGCTTATTCTCTCAAGAGATATTCACATCACAAGATACCGCGCATGGCCGTAACGCGCAACCCCGATGGAACTCATATTTCGTAAACCAACTCTTGGTTGTTCTTGTTTTTCTAAAACTCAGATATAAAGTCCAAGTTCAAGACTTGTTCACTTAGGACCGTTATGGGTAGCGTAACATCAACTAGACGGGGTTCAAGTCCATAAGACACCTTTCGCCGAAAAGCTAATGAGTACCGACCGCTTTTCCATTCTCGTCGAAGTTATCTTTCTTTATGCGTTATGTCACCGGTCATTTTTGTGTCATGTCGGTTGTCTCATCATTTTAAAATGGTGGGGAATGTTGTATAGTTTTAAAATGATGTAATTCATTTTAATTTATTTTCTATAAGTTTTATCTTATTTCCACAATTGAGATGTATCTCGATGATGGGAAATGCTTGATTAGCATATGAGAGGTCATGGGTTCAAACTTCGGCACCTCCATTTGAGATTCATTTATTTTTATCGAGATGAGTTCGATATGACCGCTGAGATAGATTTAGATCCGCACCGTTGATTGACACGGTTATTGATCCGATCCATCGATCAAGTTGGTTATAGATCGATGGTCGGATCGGAGTCGATTCTGATGATGAACGGTCGACGGACCGAGGGTAAAAGTGTCTTTTCACACAAGTGCCCGTGGAACCCTATAAATTGGGTTCCACAGATCGAGAGAGCGTAGACTTGAGAAACACTTGGAAAGTGAAAGTGAAAGGTTCGCCTCGATCTTGAGAGTTCGTGGACGCTCTCGTTTGTTCTTGAGTTTGAGAGGAAAAATCGAGATATTCTCTCGTTGATCCAAGTTCAAAACAGTTTGTGTTCGATCCCGGAGAAGCAAAGAAAAAGTTCTCGAAAGAGTTCGAGAGTTGAGTCTACTCGGTGCACGAAAGTGAGTCAACTAGGTCCGTTGTATCTTGGGGAGAAGTCGCCAAGAATCCTAGTGCACAACAGAGGCGATTTTCTTTCAAGTCGGTGACTACACGCCTCGGACCGGTACTATCTTTCCTGTTATATTTGATTAAATTATCACAAATATTTGAAGCGGTTCGGCTACAAGGTACGCATATTTGGTGTAAATTGTTCAATTGCAGTTATTGTATCTTGAGTGAATTGTGCACATTATTTTCCAACAGATCTCTACGTACTTGTCTAGACAGAGATCTTCCGGTTTGTTCGCCGGGGCGGCGGGCGATGTGGTGGGAGATGGCGCCGACGCCTGTTCCCGCCGAGAAAAAAACCCCGACGGTCGCCCGCCTACAGTGAACCAGAATCACCCCTCGCTGGCCTCGGCGCCGTGGTGGTGCTCCCCCTGTCACGTTTAATCTAAGAGGAGAGGATGGTGCCTCTATTTACATATATGCCACTTAAGTTAATTAAAAGACAAAATTACCCACCTTCCAACAATGGGTAATACGGAATAGGATTATAGTATTACATGGAAAATAAAAAGAAGTAAAAATATTATTAGACATTATTTTGAAGTAGATTAAATTAGGAAAATATCTTATAATGGGAAAGATTTAAATACTTAATGTGATACGTGTTAATTAATTAATTAATTGTTTCATTATTTACTGATATGTACATTCATTATTTATTTATTGAAGAAGTTATTATAACATATGGTTATTCTTTATTAACTCTGAAAATATAATATTAATAGATACTAATAATAGATAAACATACTAATAATAGGTTTTCTTTTTATTTTGTATTTATTAAACTATTGTTATTTTAATCTTTTGAATTTTAATTGACATGTACGTGTATTTTATATTTGATTATGTTTATTTGATTATTTAAGATTAAGAAATATTTAAAATTAAAGTTTTAATAGCAAATATTATTATGTTTTAGTAATTAAATTTATTTTTATTATTTGATATGCAATTTTTAATAAACATATTAATAATTATATTAATAAAAAAAAATAATCATGCTTATATTTAATTGATTTATTTAAGATTTTAATTTTTTGTTGATATTTCAATCTTTTGAATTTTAATTGACATGTACATGTATTTTATATTTTATTTTGTGCCAATTGCAATATCATAAACCCTGTTTATGAGTGCAGGTATGTTATTCAATATTATTATATAATTTAATTTTTCTTCAAATGATACACATAATATTGTGATATAATAATTTACTATTGCAGGTATCACAGTAAAATCACAATAAAAACCTCTTCTTCCAATATGGATTGTATTTTGCAAGATTCAAGTGACAGAGTATTTTTTGGTTATACAACTACTCAATTGCATTCTATTATCTAGGTATATTATTAATTTCATAAGTTAGGATGTCTAAGATCACTTATTCAATTTGATCATAATTAAAATATTGTGTTTTCAGGAAGACAATTCTACTATCATTGGATATCTGTCAGGATCGTGCCATAATTTTGAAATAATTATAAAAAATATTATTGATAATGAAAGAACTATCACAATCAATGAAGTGGTTAACATATTACCATTCCAACTAGAAATAATTTTTGAACAAAAAAAAAAAAACAAAAGGTATGAAGATAGCATCGACACAAAGGAAGATGGGATTTACAAAGATGAAGATGAAGTAGACAATTTTACAAATATCAGGAAAAGATGTGATGATTATAAATAGGATTGTTATTACAATATCTTTCACATTATTTTAGTTCTATGAATGTCATTATTCAACTTTTTATAGATCACCACCAACAGAAAATAATGAAGAGGTTATCTTCATAAAAACAGACGTTGATGAAGCTCATGACAAAAGGTTTGCATAGTTGATATATTATTTTAAATTTATATGAAATTTCATGATCTAACTAATTTACTGTTTATTTTTTGCAGTTTTGTGTCACCTGAAGATGATGAGGAGATTATCGATAATACAAGTGATAAAAAAAATAAAATCAGGTAACCATTATATCGACTTGATTTCAATTAAACTTATTTATTTTTGTAAGGGCCCTCTAAAAATATAAGTGGTGCTTTTAAATATTTTTTGGTTCATATAACTTTTATTTTTGCTATTTTAACTTAATAAATTATTATTTATTGCTTCCATCTAATACAATTACATTTTAATAACATATTTTTGGTACACAGAGTAAAAGAAAGAAGACTATCCTTTACTGACTCACTTATTAGAAGTAATTGAAAATGACACAAGGTGAGCTGAAATACTATAGTTGCATTGATAGAGTAATTTATATTATATCAAACTAAATAAGTTATATATTTTTTTGCAGTGGAGAATCTAATTGCACAAATGGAGTAGAAGATCAAAGATCAAATACAACCCAACTGAAAAATCAAAACATGATTATCTAACAACAATTATTGGAAGATCACTTACCTGAAAATCCAAGCTGTAGCGAAATGATCAATTGTTCATATGAAAAAAAAAGTGAAATAGATGGTTCATAATGACCTACACATTCTACATTTGCAAATGCTTAACTTTTTAATAATATTAAATTATCATTTTGTTTCAATTTTTTTTATTTTTTTCTTTAAAATAACATTTTTAAATATACATGTTAGAGTATATAGGTCAAATATGTATATTTTAGAATAATTTATATATTTTTTTTTTCTAAAAGTAGATAAATTGTCTTTAATATTTTATTATTATGCTTTTCATATTTCTTGATTATTTAACAAAAATAAATTCAACTTAAAATATGTGGGTTAGTTTTTATTAAAATTAATTTTACATAATCAATTAAAAATTAAACTATTTTTTCAAAAATATTTATTTAAAATAATATGCTCAAAATTATATTTAAAAAAATATTATCAGTATTTTTTTCTAAAATATATTAAATCAAACTATTTTTTTTTTTATTTTTTTCCGTGCATAGCTTCGGGCTTTTCTGCTAGTACAATATTATGTTTCATGAAAAATAAATTTAAAATAAATTAAAGAGATAAAATTTATATTGGATTCTTTAAAAAGGTTTTAAAGGATAAATAAAAATAATATGAAATTGAATTCAAATAATTAGATAAAAATTAGATGGAATTTTTGTAAAAAGAATATTAAATTAGATTAATGCAACAACGTTTTAAAGCATAAAATAAAGAAATTTGCCTTTATTTTTAATTTTAAATAACTTAGATTAGATTACATAAATAAATTTTCTAAAAACTTGGTTTAAGTAAAAAAGGTTTAAAATTAATTCAAGTAAAAAAAAAAATTTAAAATTAGTAAAAGAATTTATGTTAAACTATAAAATATATTGAATAATTAAAATAAATTATATATTTAACAGATATTAATTTTGTTTTAAAAGATTAACTTTAAATTTAAATTAAATAAATAATTTTAAAAAAAATTAATCAAAAACTTTTTGATTGATAAAATAAATGTAAATAATAAAAATTCATTTAGTTAAAAAAATTAGGTTTCTGTCTTACAAAATTTTTTTTTAAAATGGTTAGGTCCGGTTAATTAATAAAAAATAGAAAAAAATTAAATAAAACAAAATAAAAATTATAATTAATTATATAAAAATAAAATTTTGATGCATATTTGGATCACACTACCTTAGAAAGTAAAGTAAGAGAATATAAATTCCTGGAAAACAAAACTTTCTTGAGTTAGTTATAGTAAATTCTTAGTAACTTTCAATTCTCCTGAAAATTAGGAGAGAAATTAGAGTTTCAACACTGTAAATTTAGAAGCGTTTTGGGAATTCAATTTCTCACCTCAAGACATGAAATTTTTAACTCCCTCCAATTCTCTGTCTGGACAACCTTCTAAAATTAGGAGAGCAGACACAAAAATAAAAAAGATCTTCTTGCAAATTTAAAATAAATTTCTTGTCTTTTTATTCTTTTTAAAAAATCAGTGACCTACTTATTCTCAAACTTGTCAAAAATTTATTTATTTATATTTTTTCAAATACAAATTTAAAATAGTTTTAAATGTTTATATGATTACCTCTTTTTATGTTTTGAATTCACTATCAATAAAAACACAATTAATTTTTTTTTTTATTAAAAAATATAAAAACTTATATAATCTTTACATGAGAAAAAAAAAATAATATAAAAATTATAGATCCTTTCTTTAGGGCCTAATTTTTCTATTACCATTTAAAATATAAAATACTTATAATAAGAAATTATAATATACTTAATTTAAATATTTTATTATTTAATTAAAATGATATATACTAAATTAAATCATTCAAAAGAAAAAAATATGTTTACAGGTAATAAATGGCTAAATAATTAATAAATTTGGTTAATGAGTAAATTAATCAAATAGTAGGATCATTGTATAAAAACATAAAATTATGTTTACTAAATAAATATTTATCATCAAATGCGTTGTGTAAAAATTATTCATATAGAGAAAAGATAAATTTTTTGTATTTTTATAAAAAATAATTAATTTTTAATTTTCTCTCTTTGGATCAATACAACAATAACTTGAAATAAGATAATTATTTATCAATCAGTGGAATTTAGTAATTACTTTGTCCATATAGAAAAATCTCTCAAATTCTCAATGTTTTAAACTAACGATAAACTTAAAACTCTCGGTGTCAGCCACTTACAAGAGAGTTTTTTCTCTAGAAGTTCACTTTCATGAAAATTATTATCTATGACTTCAAATTCTCTATAAACATTAAATTCTCTATGCACTAAACCCCGTAAGATTACTTTGCCGGTCGGGAGAGCAGAGAAAATCTCTCTGGTCGTGACTCGTGTGACAGGTGGCTATCCCATTCTACGGGGGAATTCTTTTTGCTCTTCGTCCGACTTATTATACCAATCTCCTACTTCAACGTGTCATGATCCTATATGACTCGAGTCGCCACTGCCATGGGAGATTACGTGGACGTCTCAGATGTTCGACACGCATCCACAGAATGGTCGACCGGCTATTGGCGGTTGAGTAGGGTTGTGGCACCGTTGAGGGTCAGTCGCTCTCTTCCCGGCTGCAGTTCCCGCGAGGCATAAAAAGGCGTCGCCGAGGCCTTTGTGGCGGTTCCGAGTTCCGACAGGAGGCCAGGCGGGCGTTTTTTATTCTCAGCTTGGTTTCGTAAGTATATAAAATCATTTCTTTCCCTTATCGGTTACATATTTGTTGAATTTTTAGTTACCGTTCATGCTTTCTCTCTACAACATCCTTGATCCTCAAGTCGCTGGCTCGATGAACTGTTTCCTTTTTCCTGTTTTGTGGTTTTACTTTTCGGTGTAGATTCCGGCTAAGTTAGTCTTTTCTATAGTTTCTCTTGGTACAAATCGTCATTGGTTACTATTATTCCTGATTTTTCTTTTTCCTTATACCATTGCTTTCCGAAATTCGACAGTGGTATTAGGTTTCTTTCATATGGCTTTCTCTAAATATACTCATCATGTTTTGAACTGATTGAAGGGTGGGGATAAAGCTGTTGCTTTTCAAGCGTGTTGATTTTTTTAGCGTCTTAGTTGATTGTATTGCTCTCAAAGTATTAGGGTTTTCACGGGGAGAATTGAAAGCAATTTCTAGGTCTGACGGTGTCTGTTGATAATGTGCATTATATTGTGACAAAAACCTCACTACCAACTCGGCTATATGTTTATTATTCTCTCCTAAGCTTTTATTATTGGCTATTTGGTTTGTCTTGCATTTGGTCGGTTGAACAGCTTATGTGTTACGTGTGAATTAAACAGGTTTTGTGTAACTTGAACAGGTTTTGTGTAATTTGAGCATGCATGTATACGTCTAAAGTGAAGCTTCTGCCCACGGATCCAAAAACCTGATTAGCTTTTGTAGGGGGTCTATTGTTGATGTTCACCAACTATTGGTATTTTTATTTGGTATAGTTTGGAGAAATTAATCCATCTCTTGTTATATTGGTGATATGGTAGTGGACCCTCATAAGGTTTTCTGCTTGATTTCTTTCTATGAGTTCTGTAGCTCCACCTGAATTTAAAAACTTACCAGTTGCCTTTAGAACTGGCTCTGGAGAGATATCTTGATCCCAGCCACCAGTCAGCGGTGCCGGCTGTGGCACCCTCTCGGGTGGCTGGTGGGCCGGCCCAGTCTTCCTCTACCTCTGGCATCTTCTTCCAAGGAGACGGGAGTCAGGCACCAGTAAACTCCCAGTTGAATTCATCTTTTGTGAACTCATCTGGTTCTATCTCTGCTGCTGGGCGGTCTACTGCGGGGCCTGCCTCTGGTGGGGACATGAACAGGGTCTTAAACAGTACAGCAAATTCTGGACCTAGTGTGGGTGCAAGTTCGTTGGTTACAGATGCAAACTCAGCCCTCTCAGGAGGATCCCACTTGCAGAGAAGTGCAAGTATAAATGCAGAGTCATACATGCGGTTGCCTGCCTCGCCTATGTCATTTTCATCCAACAATATTAGCATTTCTGGTTCTTCTGTCTTGGATGGTTCTTCCATTGTGCAGCAGAGCCCCCATCAAGACCATACTTCTCAACAGATTGGACAGAGGCAGCAGCATCAAGCAGCTTCCAGTGCCACATCTCAGCCAACCGGGCTCCCTGGGCAAATTTCATCTGCGGGAGCACATGTTCCATCCTCATTTAACCAAGATACGAATAGCTTATTACCAGTGCAAAAGAAGCCAAGATTGGATATTCGACAGGAAGATGTCTTACAGCAGCAAGTTATACAACAACTGCTGCAAAGACAGGACTCTGTGCAGGGGCATAATCCACATTTACAAGCACTACTTCAGCAGCAGAAAATTATGCAGCAGAGGCAGCATTTATTGCAATCAATGCCACAAATTCAGCGTGCTCACATTCAGCAGCAACAGCAACAACAGATGAGGCATCATTTGCAACAGGGAGTTCATCCTTCAACAGCCATCAGACGCCCATATGATAGTGGCATATGTGCCCGTCGGCTTATGCAGTATATATATCATCAAAGGCACCGTCCTGCAGTAAGTTGCGGGTGTAGTAGCATGCTTTTAAGTATATTTCTTTTGTTACTAAACTTATATGTACCTGATATTCTGTTGATCTGCTTGCAGGATAATAGTATTTTATACTGGAGGAAATTTGTGGCAGAGTATTTTGCTCCTCGTGCTAAGAAGAGGTGGTGTTTATCTTTGTACGATAGTGTTGGACATCATGCTCTAGGTGCTTTTCCCCAGGCATCTATGGTTAGTTGTGGTATTTCTAATGAACTTTTTTATTTTTCCTAGAAATAGAGAAATTTTATGTGGTTAAGCCAAAACATTCTTTTTATGTTCCTGCTGGTCTTTCAAAGTGTTGTTTGGGTTGGTTATGATATCCTAGCTTACATATCTCAAGCTTCAGCTGTAGATTTGCATGGGATATTACTACTTATATTCCTTCCTCGCGCTAACCTTTGTGTGATCTTGCCTTTACAGGATGCATGGCATTGTGATATATGTGGATCTAAATCAGGAAGAGGATTTGGTTAGTTGTCTCACCTGCATATGTTGCATGATTGGCTCATGAGCTTATGTCTTTACAGTTTCTTGGAATTTTTTTCTTCTAAATATAATTTGGAAAACCCAGAATAATAGATCGAGAAGGTCAGCACGAAGAAAATGTTTTGTTGGTCTTTCCAGCCATCAATTGACCTGCCTTTGTTGATGGTATCTAACCACAAAAAAGAGTTTGCAATTATGGATAAACACAACTTATAGTGAGTTATTAAACTGTCTTTTGATTTCAACTTGAGACATAGGAAAAGAGTTCCAATAGAATTTTAATCATTCAATATATGACATCCACACTACTCCACAAGCTGAGTATATAGGTTAAAATACATGACACTAAAGTTGAATTCAAATCTTGGTTTCCATGGTGAGAATTATGAAGCATGCAATGTAGATCAGACTTATCCTACATCTTGTCACAAAAGGGAAACTTCACAAATATTTTTGGCCTTTTGTGACTATTTAAATTTCTGCATCTGTGAAATAGATTTTTGGACCAACCTGCATTAATGCCAATGCTCTTAAGCGTCTTTAACCAGCAAATGTGCATGAAGCATAGTTAGAAGTCTTAAACTATTTAACTTTTTTTTCCCTCTAAATTACCAATGCCATTGAAGAATTCCTATTTGTACATAGGTGGTAGGCTAGAAAATAGATTAATATAAGAGGATGGAGAGATGGACTGTGGCATTTGAGTAGAGATTATGCCAAACTTAGAAGGAAAGGGTAAGAAAATGGGCGATGCAAAGTAAGATTGGAATCAACAAAGACAATAGATGATTATAATAGAAATTAGTGATAACAACCGCTGAGCAAAAGCTACTTAAATTGGGTTATGTTGGGTTAGTTTTATCCTGCATATAGTGTCAATCACAAAAGAATCACCCTATAGACCCCAGGATAAAGAGATGAAGTCTAAGAACTCAAATTGGAAGGCTTAACTAGAATACAGAAAAAAATCCAAAGTAGATGACCAAACTAGTTTCATGGACCCTGGACTGGATTGGGCTGGTGAATTGAGGTCAACTGGACTCGGGTCGTTATTTGGGTCAAGTACTTGAAATGACAATGGGGAAAAGCTAGGATTGTACTATTGAACCAGCAGATTTGAATCAATCAGCCAGGTCACTGATAGACCCTTCGGTCTTCTACTACCATAATGTCCCTCCCCAAAAACAGAATTCTTGATGCCTCCTCCTGAATCTCTCCCATTTTTATCTTACTCCCCTACCTCCACACCATTTTTTTTTATGCCTCCTATAACAAACTTGAACAGATTACTGTCTCATGATGAGTTGGTTTGCCGCTAGCTGATTGATGACGTCAGCCTTTTCCCAAGAGCTTTCAAACTCTGACAATATTACCATTGCATAAGGACCTCCAAGCTTCCATCTTGTAGAGACAAATATCCTTTAGGTGACTAGGCTGAAGAGCCAATTCCATGTCCTTGGTAAGACAAGGAGGGAGAGGTTGGGAGGCTGTTTGGGGCCAATTGCCCTCTGAAGTTGAAACACTTGAAAAATTGGAAGAATCTGTGCCTCATTGGGAAGTTGAAGTTTCTGTGCCATTGGACCTGTTTTATCCACCACCTCAAAAGGGTCACCTAACCCTGGTCTGAGTTTTCGTTGGGTCTATTTACTGTGAATTTCAGTCTGTATGGTTGAAGCTTGAGATAGACCTCTCCTATGAAAAAACCTGAGAATTGACAAAAGGGAATTGAGAGTGCGACCTAAGCTAAGCCAAAACATCAACCTCACCCTCGATAATCAAGTTAATAGAAATGAAAACGAAAGCAAGTTTTTGGGTAGGCCTCTTAATAAGCCAGCAATGAGCGTTAAGTGCTATTAGTATTATTAAACTTAGGGTAAGCTCAAGCGTAGAGCGGTAAGCCTTGATTGATCGAACGAAGAGAATGAACCTTTTGGAAGGAAGCTTAGTGTGGGGCAGCAAGTCAAGCACAACCATTAGTTTACATGGTCAGGATGACATGAAAGCCTAAGCAAGCTGAAAGGTAAGCATTAGTGGGATCAAGCTTAGAGCCCGAGCAAGTTGGTGTTACAGGGGCGGCTAATAAGTGTTGAAGGCCTGGAGCTTAGGGGCGGAGCTGAAACTCAAACTAGCTTATGAGCAAAGAAAGTTAATGGGTGTGTTAACTTCCACTTCTAGAACTTACTTGATAGGGGTTGTGGGTAGGGTTTGAGGGAAAGCCAGCAAGACTATAAAGAGGCGATCTCTAAAGAACTCACTAAAGGTAGGAGATATTGATCATGACTAATGAAATTGGGGGGAAAATCAACTACTATATTATGCAAAGGTTCATGTGAGTTGAGAGTTCCCTCTTGAGGAAGCTGATGAGTTTACCAATCACACATGCTTATAGTTATGTAGAGAAAGGAAAGCGAAAAGCCTGACTAGATGGGGCCGCTAGAAGTCGTTATCGACCAACTCATCTTAAGTAACCTAGGATGGGGGAGTAACCTAAGATTACTGGATGGGGGCAGGTAATTGAGAATGCTAAGCAAGCTTCAAGCAAGGAAAAGAGAAGTCCAGTAGGAGGCAATCCTCATCCACCTAGAATAGATAAGCAAGGAACGTCCTCTCAGGCCTAGGAAGGAGCAAAAAGCACATACAGTGTTGATCACATAATAGATTTTCTTTGAAGTCATCTAGGATAGCATTGCGTTCTCAGATTTGAGGGGTAATTTTCTCTATAGCTGAAGGCTCATCCCCCCAATAGAGGAGGGATCTCTTCCATATAGAGCTTTGAAATGAGTCATTTTTGCAACACTGAAATAAAGTATTAAACCAGAATTCTACCCCACACTCCCATTTTGGTCATTGCCTAATGCCTAGGATGAGACCTTGTAAAACAATGTAGGTAAGCTTCAATGCTGCAATTACCACTTCTATTTGGTCATCTAATTAGGGGTGGTACGCTAAATTGTGCTTTAAAGTAGTGCGCGAGAAACGAAACAGTTCAGACCAGAATCGGCTTAGTAAAACTTGATCTCTATTTGATACTATAGAGTTATGGAACCCATGGAGCCTTGCAATTTCCTTGGGAACAACTCAATTACTTGCTTGGCTGTGTATGGATGGCTGAGGAGCAAGAATTGGCTGAATTTGGTGAACCTGTCCACTACTACAAGAATGGTGTCTAACCCATGAGCTTTGGGGAGACCATCCAAAAAATCCATTGAAATGTCTTTACACACCTTGGGTGGCAAAGGTAATGGTCGGAGAATCTGTTGGACTCATGGCTTCACACTTGTTTTTTTTGGCATGTTGCACAACTTGCAACCTACTACTTGTTTGTAGCCTTCCCAGTATAAGATGGCTGTAATTCTTTTGTAGGTTCTAAAGTAGCCGGAATGGCAAATGCGCTTCCCTAAAAAAAAATGTAGCCGGAATGGCCATCAAATGGGGAAGAATGGAATTCATTCAGTGCTTGTGGAATGAGTATAAAACCTTTCGTGATGACCAATCGTCCTTTATACCTTAGTTAACCTTTTTTAGAGAATAACATGGGTAGGTGTTGGCCCCTTTTGAGGAGATTATGTATGATGTATGGCAACTTTGGATTCTTGCCTACTTCATTATCAATCATGTTCACACCCAACAATCATGCGTTGGAGGGTGATGGCTAATGAAAAACACATTGGTTCCGTGAGACAGCATCAACTATATATTCTCAATCCCTGATTTATATTGAATTTCAAAGTCATATCCAAGGAGTTTGAGTACCCATTTTGTTGCTCAAGGGCTAGGGTTTTCTGCTCCATTAGAAACTATAAACTATGTTGGTTAGTTTGGATAATGAATTGTGTCCCAAAAAGTATTGTTACTACTGAATTTGTGCGGCCTCAATTTGACAAAGCTCAACTGATATAGACTAAAGACTAGCCCTCTTGCATCTAGACTGGCTTTAGAAGCATTGGCTTCTACTACAAATGTCATGGAAGAATTACGTAGAGCCAAAGCTAGTACTGTGGTTAGAACCTTGTTGGGAGTGTCAAATTCTATTTAGGCCTCTTTATTCCAGGGCAATGAGTCTTTTTTTAGCAAGCTTGTCAATGGTGCTGCAATCCTCCTGTAATGTTGAACAAATCGGCGATAGTAGCCTGTTAGCCCTAAGAAACCTCTCAATTTCCTTCTATCCCAAATCGTTAGACAATCCACCATGCATACAAAAGTTGAGCTGTGCCAGAGACTTCTTGGAGTTCATGAAAGTGGTTTTGCAAAACTTTAAAAACATGGCATAGAAGAAGAACAAGAGTCCATGTCTTTGCTGTAAATCAATATGTCATCAAAGAAAACTAATACAAACCATCGTAGGAAAGGCCTAAATATCTCGTTCACAAGAGATTGAAAGGTGGTAGGTGCATTGCAAAGATCGAAGGCATGATGAGCAATTTATAGTGCCCCTCATATGCTTGAGACATTGTTTTCTTAATGTCCCCCGTAAGTTTAATTTGGTGGTATCCGGACTGGAATAAATGGTCAAACCAGCCAAACCGTCAAGTAGCTTGTCAATGGTAGGAATTGAAAATGTCTGGAATCGATAGCTTGTTTAAAGCTTTGAAATCACATAAAATCTTCAGCTTCCGTCCTTTTTGACTTACAAAATGGGGTTGGAGTAAGGGCTGTTACTAACCTTTATTATTCGGTGGCCAACATGTCACTCACGATATATTCAACTTCATTTTTTCTAGCAACTGGGGTAGCGATATGAGATAAATCATGAGGCAATATTGTTCCCCTTTAACATTTATGGGATGATTTTTGAGGATACCAGGGTCTTAATGACTTATTCCCTAGGAGTTCATATTGCTGGATCTTCCATGAAAATTACATTGGCAAAGAGTCACAATTTACTAAAATATCACCATGTTGCTTCAATCTTTCACATCCTTACACGATGTTCATACATTGTTGCTCATGTTCTGCATATGAAATATAACATTTCGACAAATACCGGACCCCTTATCCTCAAGACCACCTACCTTAATGGCTTAATCCCCAAATTTATTGTGGGGGGAATAGGCAAGCTAAGCTCTTCTAAAATTTGCTATGAAAGAAAATTATGGCTTGCCCCTTGTCGATTAGGATGATTACTTCTTTGTGTAGCAAACATCCGCGAAGCTTCTGGTGATTGATTTTGGGGACAGATTGAATAGATGGCTCGATTTGGTCGTCTTCCAAAGGCTCCTTGAGAGGAATTTCCCTCGATGGTTCTTTGATGTCATCGTTAATAGCGAGTCCTACAATAGGCGGCTTCAGCTATGGTGATTGGGTTTGAATCTCATTACACTAGTAATCGAGGCCTTAAGTCTTTTATTGGAGCTCTGCATCAGAGTAGCCAAAAGTTGCCGTTGAGTTGGGGAGAGAAAAGTTGTGAGGGGCTAGAAAGATTTGGCGTGTGACAAGCCGTAGAAGTCGCGGGTCTATTTAGGGACCCTCTGGATTCAACTTCAAGTCTCGCTTGATTGGGTGTAATAATGAGTCGCTATTGGAGTAGACGTGACTTGGATAGTATGGGTTGTGCTAGCTCACAGGATGTTGTTTGGTCCATCCGCGTTGGGCACCATGGGCCATGGTTTGAGAACTCGAGTTAGGGCTTTGTCGCAATCTTCATTTTGTTGTGCAACAGACGTGGCATGACCCAGGTCAAGGGGCCGAGTAAGTGGCATCGACCTTTATTTTGTCTTCAAGCCTTAGAGGGAGGCTCCAAGGAGCAGATCTTCCAACATGTCCCACATTGATGCTGAAAGAAGCTCGAAAGCTTGCTCATCGGTGAATCAAAATTGAGAAACAAGTTTAGATCATAGTTCTTCCCAAGTTGAGGAAGGGAGACCTTCGCTCTGACCATTGGATCCATGTATGGACGACATCCTCCATACATATGGTCATAGCTGCCGTTTTCTCTGGATTGGTGGTGGCATCAACATAGATATCAATTCTGAGTTGAAGGGTCAAGCCAAGGGTCCTTTAGACATTGGAAGATCGAGACGACCTAAGGGTTCACAATAAGGGTTAGCCGATGGCCGAATTTGCTTCTGGTCCATCGGCTGATCTGACGAGTCCACCTGAGACTTGCCTAATTGGTATGTGCAGCATTCCCATTTTTTATTCTCGCATGAGAACCTGTAGGGCTTCCAGGCTGGTGTCTGTGCCTTCAAAATGACTCTTAAGCTCTCAAAATTTTGCTTGGTCTCGTTCGAGTCCCTTCAACACCCTCAATCCTTGTTTGCATTATGGAATTCCCCTTTCCCCAAATTGTCTTGCTCTGATACCACCTAGTATAACCCTTGGTCTTCTCCTACTTTAATGACCCCCCTAAAATAGAATTCTCAATGCTCCCTTTTGAATCTCTTTCCTTTTTATTTTACTCCCTGCCTTCGCACTTAGTTCTTTAAATGCCTCCTATAATTTGCTCTAGCAGATAACAAACTCCCTTTACTGTGCTGAGTTGGTTTGCAGTCAGCTGTCTTAATGGGACACTTAGGAGGCCTGTAATATACCTTTGTGATTGGGGGGTCTAACGGTTGTTCATGCTAGAAAGAATTTTCTTCATTTTCAAAGGAGAAGGGGAAAGGAGTATGGGTGGATGTGGCTTTTTTTTTTTTTCTTTTGTGTAGATATGGATGGGTCCTTACTATTGACAACTGAAGGGACTGAGCTTCTCTATTATAGCAAAATCAAAATGCGTTACATGTAGCAAGGAGGGATATAAAGGTCAATAGAGAAAAAACTCGAGGAAGGTTTATATTGAGTTCTCAACAATAAAAGGCAATGAAAGGTTTTGGTCTAGATATGTGGGTGAAGCCATATTGTTGGATAGGTGTCCATTGAAAATGATAAAGGAGAAAATTCTTCTGCAAAGCTTGCTGAAGTAGCTGTTGTTGACGCCATTGAAGCTCTTTCTTTGCTTGGATTGAGAGTGAACTTGTTGGGCTTCATTATGTTTGTTAGTGGATAGAATTTCAAAGGGAATGAGGAAAGTTAGGGTGTGTCACTGTGCTGTGCAGATCAATAAATAAATGAAAACTACACAAGGGCTTTTTCATGTGGCCTTATCCAAGAAATTTTTCAAAAAAGAGTTATAAACGAAAAAATAATACACTAAGGGATTTGGGGAGGTTACTCTCCTCTCTTTTGATAATGAAGGAGGGTTCTGCTGTCCTCTCTCGTTTAGAGGAAGATGGCCGTACCTCCAAACCACCTCCATCTTTACCTTTCCAGGTAGATGACTGATTTGGTCTTTATAACATGAGTCCTGACTAAGCAAAGTAATAAAATGTTCGAAGAAGAAAATAGAAGTGGTTGTTTTTGCAAATTCTAAAAGATAAAACAAGACATTAGTATGATCTTGCTAAAATAAAGAAAACCCTTTCTTTTTTTTTTGAGAAGGAAAATGAATGTGGAAAACATTTTAGCCACAATTTCTTGGGCCAATTTGTAAGAAAGATAATTCCTGAAAAACTAATTCTAGATTCCCTGGAAATTGGTTCCTTTTAATTGTTGAAATGGTGATTACTATTCCATTTACAAATTCCAATTCCAAATTCCAAATAAATTCCAATGCTGCCGTGGAGACTTGAACCCAAGACCTCCTGTGGCAATAACTTCCCTACGCCGGCAATGACTACCTTGCGCGGCAATAACTTCCAATTCCTATCGCTGCTGTGGAGGCTCGAACCTGAGATCTCCTGCAGCGATGACTCCCATGAGACCACCTGAGCTATTGCTTAGGGCTCGAAATTGGTTCTTAAAAAATAAAACAGATACATAGAAATTGATCTCTTCTCAATCTTTATTAGAATCAACTAATGAAACCAGATTTCAGAGAATTAAATTCTGTAGAATGGTAGTTGCAGAGTTTCAAGACCAATGATTTATATCTTCTTCATCTTCAGACAATACATAATTGGTAAGATAGCTTAGAGGTCAAAACTCTGGTTACAACCTATTGTAACTGCACAAATAAGTTTTGCATGATTATTGTTGGCCAGTCATCCTCCTCTATTCTGGCCCTGCTGGCTTTTGCACCTCTAATGAAGCAGAATCTAAAGCCCACCATGCGGGAATATCACTGTTTAACCCTATAAAGACCCTTGCTCAAGTGGCATGGAAGCACATACATAGAACAGCAAACAGTGTTACTGATTCTCTAGCTCGAGGAGTCCAAAGGCTTCATATATCAAGCGGACCATCACTGTCCCTTCCCAAAATTCATAACTGTAAAACTGTACTGCAACAGCATATAGAAAGACTAGTAACAGACATGTAAAAGACTATTTTTTTGCATTGCAACATTACATTCTTTTTTAATAAAGCATCACCATTTCAAAAACCCAAAATACAAGATAAAAAACTAGAAAACATGGATTTCCTCAAAAAAAAAAAAAAACTAGAAAACATGAAACCATAGAGAGAGCAGCGGCTAAGATGATAAAGGATAAAGAACAGGGATGAACCAAAGAACAATAAATAAAACACTCCTTTTTTGCTTTGATCTTTTCTTCTGCTCATTTTCCCTGACTTCTGAATTATATTTATAGCTTTGAGAACAAATAATATTTATTTGAATGGTTTATTCAAGATAAGAACTAATGTTTGAGTTCTCCATTTCTCATATTCTAACTGCAGCATGCCTGTACTGAAAGCAATATCTTTCTTTGCTGATACGGTTTATATATTTCATCTGCGTGCAGAGACCACATATGAAGTACTCCCTCGTCTTAGTAAAATAAAGTTCGACAGCGGGGTTATCGATGAGCTTTTGTTTCTAGACATGCCTCATGAGTATCGATTTCCTTCAGGGTTAATGATGTTGGAGTATGGAAAAGCTATTCAAGAGAGTGTGTATGAGCAGCTTCGTGTCATCCGTGAGGGCCAACTTCGTATAATATTTACCCCTGATTTAAAGGTGAGCTAACTATCGATGATGTATGCAGGATGCAACTTTGGGGATCTTTTCCTTCCTCTTAATTTATGTTTGTATTATTGATTTGTTATCTTTTTGTGGGTCAGATTTTATCATGGGAGTTTTGTGCTCGGCGCCATGAAGAGCTTTTGCCTCGGAGATTAGTTGCACCTCAGGTACGACATTGTGCTCCAACTCTGCTGGGTTCTTCCTTGTATTTTCAAGGTGGTGGCTACAGTTTTATATGAAATCTTAGGAAGTGTTTTTAGAACTATGTAGCTGGTGTTTAGCACCAGTTTGGATACTTTTTTTTTTTGAACTTGTGAAATTTTATTCATTCATATCTAATAATAATTACATATTAAGTACATTGGACAGTAGAATTACAATCAGAAATTCCAAGACAGTATGAATTCCGTCCCTTGTTACTCCTCCCTTGGCTAGTGTATCTGCTGCTGAGTTAGCACTTCTAGGTATCTTGCTCCAAGCTATAGGCCATTCTTTCACAATAGAGTCAACCTCATTGAATAAGTACTTTAATTTCCAAGGTGTGAGCCCTTTTTTCGATTCCAGTCAATTACTAGAGCCGAGTCTTCCTCAATGACTAAAGGTGCAGCTAAATGTTGCTTGAAAGTTTTTAATCCTTCAAGCAAGGATTTGACTTCAGCTTCATTGGAGGTACACACTCGTATTGGACCTTCATAAGTCAGGAGAATCTGTCCGTCACTGTTTCTTATTATGCCTCCTATTCCTGCTGGTCCTAGATTACCCAATGAGAAACCATCGAAATTCAGTTTCAACCATGGTCTTTGTGGGGCAGACCACTATTGAGAAGCTTAAGGTTTTGGGTCTGAAAGATGAATTACCACTTTCCAATGCTTTCGGATGATCGACGAAGGGAATGGAGTAAGCCTAACCAAAGTTTGGGCCATTGAAGGTGTATTGTGTAAATATTTTTTTTGAAATGGCGAATAGGTGCTGTGAGGATCCGAACCCAAGACCTCCCACAGTATAACTCCTTATGGGACAACTGAGCTACTGCCCAAGTTCTCAAGGTGTATTGTGTATTGCTCTTGCGATTACTTTCCCACTCGAATTAGCCCTGTTGTGGAATGTTCTTTCATTTATTTCAAGCCATAATTCCCAAGGAATGGCTGCAATCATTTCTTTCCATAGCCCTCTGCCAATATATGTCAAAGGACCTGTGTGCCGTTGCCAAGTAGGTCACCAAGTTTGCTTGGGAAGCATAAGGAAATGTCAAACTTTCTTAATACTGCTTCCCATGCTCCCTTGGTGTAATTGCAATGCATTAAGATGTGACTGCATCTCTTCCTTCTCCCCACAAAGCTTACATAAATTCTGTTTTTTTTTGAGGAAGTTGAAGAGCTTACATAAATTATTGATAATAACTAGCCCTCTTTGTAAATTCATCACATGTGAGAATCTTCCCCTGTGCAGCATTCCATGGAAACTGCTTTACTCGCTTTGGTGCCACCATTTTCCATGCATAGATAGAACCAGGGGACACTGTTGGCTGCACTTCTTCGGAAAGGACCTTATAACATGAGGCTACTGTGAATTGGCCCGATGGACGTGCTGTCCAAATCATTTCATCAACCCCTTCCCCTTGAATGAACTGAGATTCAAGCCTGTGTAACAAGTTTACTGCCTGTATTGCTTCTTGATCTGATAGGCTCATAGGCTCTTCTGAAGTTAAGGTTCCACCTTGTACTGTTGTCACTTCCTCTAGCATCTTTGATGGTGACTTGTTTATGTATCGCCAGGTCATAGAGCTCCGGAAAGACTTTGCACAAGGGTTCTAATCCAACCCAAATGTCTTTCCATAGTCTTACTTTGTCACGCATTCTCACATGAAATCTTGTTATGTCAATAATATTGTCCTTTCGTGTCATGATTGGTTTTCCAAATGTTGAAATTTAGGCTACCCAATGAGGAAGTCTTCCAAATGTTTGGATACTTGTAAAGTTGGGTAGCCTAGATTTCAGCAACTAACGAGAAAAACTACAATCTTTTTTTTTGAAATGGTGAATTGTATTGCTGTCAATAACAAAGATTACATTAATAATACATCAGAATACGTTATCAGCACATCATTGAGATGCATCTTTTGCTAGTGTACTATCATCTCAAGTATCTTTAGTCAAAGTGTACAAATAACTCTTTTGTGGCTCCTTTTGCTAACCTATCTGCCTCTGAGTTGGCAGATTATCTTGACCCATGCGATCCTCCATTCTTCTGTTATATTTTAGATTTCATCAAATGTCTGCTTTAGTTTCCATGGGGATGGGTTGTTTTTATCATCATATGTCTGCTTTAGTTTCCATGGGGGTGGGTTGTTTTTACTGCCTTACCCATTGCTAGAGCTGAGTCCCTTGAATCTGTAATGGACCAAGGCAGTGTTGCTGGAATAATTTTACTCCAGTAAGCAGCTCTATTGATTAGCCTCATTTGATGTTTTGCTTCCCAATGGGCCTGCATACTTTGGTATTGTTCTTTAACTGTGATCCCTGACAATTCCTCCTACCCCTGCTGGTCCTGGGTTTCCTTGTGATGATCTATCAAAGTTCAACAATAACCACCCATTTCGAGGTGGTTTCCAGGCTTCCATGATGGGTGGTTTGTGGCTTGTGAATATAATAATCTTTTTCCAGTATTTTTTAATTCTTGGGTTGGGTAATGGGGAGCTTCTGAGTGCTGGAATGTAACAATCTTACTGCTAGTGTATGAAATTTGAAGGACAGTAAATTCTTAAACTGTTTAGAAAACTAGAAATAGAAAAAAATAAATTGGACAAATAACTTCTATCTAGGAGATGTGGGTAAAACCCAAATTTGGAAAACAACACTTTTTTATCATGTGAATAATGGACGAATAATTAGTTTTTGGGACAAAAGGTGACTTGAGCATGAAACACTGAAGGAGGTATATCCTTGTCTATACCAACTTTTCAATCATTTGGAGCCATCAGTTGCTGATGTCCTCCGAGGGAACCAACCAATGAGCATCTCTTGGGATAAACCATATTCTGTATGCCACTATTGGCGATGAAGCTCTGGACATAAACATTCTCATCTCCAAGGTATCTAATAACTTCATCAACTTTGGAGAGGATGACACAGACTTTTTTTTTGTACCATGGAATGCAAACTACCAAATACGAACTTCAGTAAATTCTAATGTTGCTGTGCGAACCCAAGACCTCCTACAACTATAACTCCCAGTTGCCATTGAGCTACTGCCCAAGTTCCTGAGGACGCTATGTTTAGCAAACTAAATTGAAAAAGCACTTCGTTGTCTCCTCATGCTATGATTTGATCACAATCACCTAACGTCTAGAAGCTCTATTGCTTCGCCTGCTCAATAGTAGGGCCCATAAGCAGAAATTCTTCTCCTAGAGTACATACCAAAGCAAGGTCTTAACTAGAGACTCACTACTCAGACACAAAATGCATATTACTTCCTCTCTGTCCCCTCTGACTTCAAGAGGATGAGAATGCTGATTATGTACTCCTCTTCTACACCTTATCTTGGAAGTTATGGGTATGCGTCCTCCACCTCTTTGAAATTCATCTCCTCGTGTCCCACTTAGTTGGACCTTTGTCATCACAAGCTGGGTCTTCCACTTTCTGTCAAAAGGGAAGCTTATGGCCATTACCTGTCTGGCATTCATTGCGTGGAGAATTTGGAAGGGAACTTTGGTGATCACAGGAAAGCAACATTTGTGTACAGAAGTAGATAATCTCACCTTGAAGCACATGATTGTGTGACTCAAAATTCACTATTAATTGAAAGATATTTGTGGCAGGCAAATTTGGAGCTCATAGATGGATATATCATGCCTACAAGGCACCACTCAAGTATGGTCATATTTATGATACTATCAGACTAAATTTTGATGGATAATCTCTTTAAAATCTAGGAGTTGTGGGATTTGGAAGAATCTTTTGTGACCACAATATAGTTACACTTGCTAGCTATGCAAGACCTGCAATGATAGGTTCAACTGGAGCAGAAATACAGGCATTGTGCAAATGTTTACTTATCTACAAGAGCATATTTGATACGCTGATAAAACTCCCTAGTGTTGATAAAGGGTTTCAGAGATGATTACCCTTGACATCAATGGAGTGTCATAAATGCAATGCTGCACCTAGCCATTGATTTGTACAAGAAACATGTTCCATGTTCTTCAATCTCTTATGGTTGATGGCCCCACTTGATGACTAGTAAACCGATCTTTGTTGTGATGTAATGGTGGTTTAGGCCCTTCTATTCGATAAAATATGCCTCATTTTTTTTTTAAAGCCCAAAAACTAATCTATAAAAAGGTTAGTTGAAGCTTTTACCAAAATTGGAAGTTACTGATTGGATCTTCTCTTAAAATCAGTTAGTTTCTGTTTGAGTGAGCAATGCTTCCCTAAAGTCAGTAAATTGCTGTTGGAGTGGTGCTAAATTAGCAAGTTCTTGTCTGAGTGATGCCTCCTGTAAAATCAACAAGTTTCCATCCAATACGAGAGTGACATTTTAGGTATCATTAGAAATATTGCACCAGAGCATTTCGATCTTTTTTTTGCAGCCATAAGGGTAGTCTAGGAGTTGCTTTATGTTAGGAGTCAAGTTTTTATTTTATGTTTCAATTTTGGTTAGATCATTGTTGTAGTTGGAAAGTAGTGTCAGTTATATGGTGTAAGGGTTATTCTGCTTACTCGTTATTTTTTCGCTTGTAAATATAAATAAGGTCTGAAGTCGTATAGACCACTTATCCAGACTTTTCTCAAGTCCGTGCTCGTCTCTCTCTATCGTTCTCTCTCCCGTTTTTCGAGTGTTACAAATGCTAATAGCTGGAAAAATATTTAGATCCTAAATTAGGGTTTGAAGAAATTTGGGTTTTAAAGCGTAGATATTCAAATGTCTTCCAATAGGCCTGGAAATTGAAGAAATCCTTAGAGGAGGTTTAGCACTTCATCGCAAGATGTGGATATAAAAAGTTAAGTTTTTTTGCTGGTTTTGAAGAAAAAAAAGCAAAATCACGGATTTTCCATTTATATCAAGTTTCCAGCGTCTTCCTTCTGATCTTTACATTTCTCCGTATATGGTATCTGACTGAGAATTTTTTTAGGGTTAAAAAGTAAGTTACTAGTCCTTTTTTTAACGTACTTCTGTATTTTCCTCTTTTATGAACACAAAAGAGTTCAACAGTTGAAACTTTCTGCAGCTGCATGTATCCTTTTTTATGCCTGCCTGACTTTTGCTACATCAAATTGTGATCTTGTTGTAGAGATAGATTCCTGAATTGTTTTTGTTGGCAACTTAAAGATCTTGTTGTTGATAAGTGTTGAAATGATGAAAGTTATGGGAAAAGGGGAAAATTATGGGAAAGGGGGAAAACAGAGAACGTAGAGTAGAGAGGGCTGTTGCATTGTGCAGCAGTTATGGTGTAAAACTGACACTAAACCTCTTTTTAGTTAATAACTTGATTGAGTTTACACCAAAAGGGTGGAAACCCCTTTAATGGCAATCAACCTTAAATCCCAGGAATCCCGTAAAAAATTGCAAAAAATTGTGTCAATAGGACTCCTAAAGCAAATATCTATATGACTAAAACCTTACAGCAAGCCATTAGACAAAATTACCAAATTACCTCTAGTTTCAACAAGTAATATGAGAAGCTGGCGATGAGGGTGCAAACTTCAAGGACAAAACTGGTGTTGGGACATGGAAACACTAAAGCAAAGATGAAAGCAATGTAAATACATGCATTCATGTCCCGGATCTCCCATCAAACCACTTCATGAAAAATAACCTAATTATGTTTTCTAAAATTGAAAATGTTCGTAAAATTCTTGCTGAGCTGGGATGATCCTTCTTGCAGGTAAATCAATTGGTGCAGGTGGCTCAAAAATACCAGAGTGCAGTAAATGAAGGAGGTTCTGCGGGAATTTCATCTCAGGATTTACAAACAAATTGCAACATGTAAGTCATCCTTGCTGTGTTCAATTGTATCTGTATCTATTGCTTTCCGGAGAATAAAACTTAGTTTATTGTTAGGGTATGTAATGCTGAAGTTTGTATTAGTTATGCAACAGTGGCGGAAATTTCTTGAAAAATAAAAGAAAAGATTTAGTGGCTGAAACTGTAGTGTGGCTTTAGTAGTGTTGTGTTTCTCTCCTATTTGCAGTCTAATGCAAGAATGCTTTGTATTGCATGTTGGGAGGCATGGTGGGTCATGGTCGTTTTTCCGTAAACTCGACCCCTTCCCCTTATTCTGATCCTGATCTTCCCCATCCGCGTCCCCGTGTCACTGGAATATTGCAATATGAACATCAACAAAGTAATGAAAACCCATATGAACGCTTAAACCTAACAAGGCAATAGCCTAGTTGACATTGAAGGTTAAGACATCGGATTATCAAATGGAATTATAAATCATATACCCTAACAAAATACCTAGCGACTCTTCTTCAGAAATAATAAACAAAATAGTGCTGAAAGCAGAAATTTTAAAATAAAAAATAAACTAGCATAAAGCGGAAAAAGGGAAAACTATATGAAGAAAATTTAAAAATAGAGTTGATTAGAATTTTTTTTTTTGAAACTGCGATGCCTTTTGGCTTTTCATTCATGAATTCAATGTTACATGATCAAATAGTTATAATGGTATTACAAGCATATTTTACAGCACTGTCATAGTACATTTCTGGTTTTGCTCTAGAGTTGAGGGAGTTGTGTTCCCCAGGTCAACTCACTTGCAGTTACACCATGTCTGGCTAATCTAGCTAAAGAGTTAGAGCCGATTAGAATCAATACGAGAATACAACAATAGCACCAAAATCACCAAATGAAGAAACCAGATGAAACTTGGGAAGACAGGTTGTGTTTAAGAAAAGAAAAGCTGAAGAGAGGAAGTAAATATTTTTTAACCTGGTGATGATTAGAAGCCTTAATTTTTCTTAGATGTAGTTTCCTTCGTTTCTGGTGGAAATGAGAAACACTGTCTCTTTGCCTTTGATGAAATGAGAGAGAATTGCTGAGCTCTGGAATCTGGATTGAAAAGATAAAGAGCTGTTTGTTTCCAAAATCATTGGCACAATACAGGTCAGAAATCTAATGATTGAAGGTGACTCCTTGCTAGTCATTAAATGGGCTAGTGGACTAGGAAAACCTCCATGGAATTTTAGGATCATTTATGGTGAGATCTCGGAGGGAATTGCAGAACGGAGAATAGCTTGGTCAAGGGTTCCGAGATCTGCCAACTCCTTGGTTGATACATTAGCTAAATCTGGTGTACAGCAGCAACTTGTAATGTGTCCTCAGTTACCTAATTAGCTGGAAAAGAGTCTTTCAAAGGATGTACTTTTATATGTGCTATTACTGGTTCTTTATCAAGAAAAAGTTCACCACCATTCCAAAGACGAAAAATCCTTTTAAGGGCTGCCTTTGAGTCGGGGGGTGACTGGGTTCTCCAACTTGAGAACTGACACGTCTCTCACCCAGAACTGCACCAAACTGGATTTCCAGGGTGGGTTTTGGTTTCCCCTTCCTGTCTTTGCAACTCGCCTAGGAAAAGATCCGAGTTGTGCAACCATATTACTATTGGTCTATTCGGTGATTATTTGATTGAAGACTATAAGAAGTATTTTGTTCTGGCCTTCTGGTCCTTGGTTTTGGGTTGAACAAGTTGAGAGGTTTTTATTCCAGTTAAGACATTTTTGTTTTGTATCACATTTTGTTATTATTTTTTACGTGGTGACAAATTTTGTTCAAGTCAAGACACTTTTCTTTGAGCTTTTTCAACCCTTCTCATTTCCTGTTTGGTCTTTACTTCCGTGACTGGTGGTTTTCATATAATGATGGGTCTTGGATTTTGTTATCATTTTGTAAAAATTTTTAGTTAGCATCCAGTGCTTGTAGCAGATCTTGTTGAGCATGTTATGTTGTTCAAGTAGGTTGGAGGAAATCCAGGACAGGAAGGTTTACTCTTTGGTTTTACAAGGGATTTCTTTCACTAGTAGGGAGGTGATGAGAATTTTTCTTGTTGTTGCCAGTATGGTGATTTGATGTGTTGTGTTTGTAGGTTTGTTACAGCTGGCCGCCAGTTGGCAAGGAATCTGGATTTGCAATCATTAAATGATTTAGGATTTTCTAAAAGATATGTTAGATGCTTGCAGGTATGTATTTACAGTTCTTGATTGCTATTTATGTACGTCTTTTTTATACATATATGGTATGGCTATAGTTTATCTTTCTATGCAGATATCAGAGGTTGTCAGCAGCATGAAAGATTTGATAGATTTTAGCCGGGACAACAGCATGGGCCCAATTGGTACTTATCCATATTCTTATTGCTGTGTTACTGCTGAACACTCAGAATGTCTTGCTGTTCATTTATGCAGAAAGCACATTTGTCTGTTTTGCAGAAAGTTTGAAGAATTATCCTCGGCTGGCTGCTCAAGCCAAGATCCAAATTCAAAAAATGCAGGAAATGGAACAGCTTGCGAATGTAAGGGGTCTGCCTGCGGATCAAAACAATCTCACTAAGATAATGGCTGTGCATCCTGGTCTTAGCACTCACTTGAACAATAGCCAGATGAGCGGAGGAAATCCCAACAGTTCAGCAGTCCAATCTGCAGTAGCATTGAGCAATTACCAAAACTTGCTGAGACAGAATTCCATGAACTCCAGCTCAAATAATAATGTGCATGTCGAAGCTTCAACTTCTTTCAGCAATCCACAGCAAGCACAATCTTTGCCATTTCAAAGCACTGTTTCGTCAGTGCCGGGATCAACCTTGCAAAATTCTGCCAGTAGCCAACCATGTGCACATTCTCCACAAAACTTGATTAAACCAGGACAGCCCTCCTCTCCAGCGAACCAACATCTGCAACAGCATATGATTCAGCAACTGCTGCAGGAAATGATGAACAATAATAATGGAAGTGTGCAACAGCAATCAATTGGTGGACAGAACACAACAACAAATTCAGCAGATGATGTCTTTGCTGGGGCTGGCGGTACTGGGAGTTTACTGGGTCGTGTGGGCCCAAGTATGGTTGGTTTTGGAAATAACAGTGTGGTTAATAACACTGTTGGGCTTGTTCCAAGCAGGAATAACAGTTTTAAGACTGTCTCTAGCAGTTCTCCAACCGTGAGTGGAAGCTCCTTCATCGCAAGACAGGATGCTACTCAGAATCTTCATCTGCCAGAGCTGGTTAATGATATACCTAGAGAATTTTCAGACAGTGGCTTGTTTAGTGATGAAGGTTTTGGCTGGAAGTCATGAAGGCTGAGGTGATTGTGTTTGGTTGGTTTGTTCTCATCTATTATTGTACAGAAACTTTTAGGCGCTTCAATGGGCATGGTTGTTTCTGTTTTACAAGCATGCTCATACTTTGCTACTGAGAGGCTTTTTGGCGTTGGAGTGCAGCAGTTTTGATGCTTGCCAATTCTCTGTATTCTGCCTGCCCAGTGGAAAGGTTTTATTTAGTTTTCCCAGTTTGTTTTTTTTTTTGTTTTCAATGAACTTGAATGGTTTCGATTTTAAACCCCTTTTAGTAGAACTACATTAGAAAGGGTTTCTCAACTTTGACATTCATTCTGATACTCTTATATTAATATTAGTTCAATTAATTAGGGCCTTGATTCATGTGAAGTCATGGGAGAGGTGATAGCTGAAGTTGAAAAAGTTTTGGGTTGCAGTTTGAGAGCAAAGAAGAAAGGGAGTGGAACGGAGGTGTTAGGGCACTAGTTAGAAGCTAAGGAAAATAAGAGCACAAAGACATTTAATTTCATTTACTAGAAGAGTATTCGTAGACATGAAAATCATTATTTGACCATTAAAATCACATTTATAATCAGACCGACCTAGCTGAGCAGATCCAATTCAGCTAAATAGATGGCAATTGCCGTATGCATGGTTGATAGTGAAATGATGCATCATCGTTAGTTACATACATGAAATTGAGACAACACTTAGGTAACAGCAAGTTGGTATTGCACACAGACATGGCACCTAAGTGACAACAGGTGGCCCAATAAAAATGTTTCATTTAAAATGGAAGAGCAAAAACCATCCCCTCTAGTGGAGCCACGAATTAAGCAAACCCTTCTCTTGCAAAGAGCGTCCAAGTGGAGTGTAAAGGAGGCAACAAAATGACACTGGATTGTCTCTTAGAGCAAAAAGGAATAACCAATGTGTCGTATGGTTGTTTGCTGAAGCGAGAAGGAAACCAGTTGCTACAGGATTCCTTTATGCATCGAAACAAAACTCTAAAAATTTTTATATGAGCGCAAAGAAAAGAAGACATATCAAGAAATTGTTAGAGTGAAATACCAAAATTCCCACTCTAAAGATCAACCAAATTACCATTAAAAATCCGTTGGATTATTGCAGTGAAGTAATAACTAGCAGCCGAACCTGCAGTTATTTTGGAAAATTTCTCAGATCGTTGTTGACGCTACCAAACAGGAGACAAATGCTACTGTGAAGCTATAGGTGAAAGTTAGCTCCAAACTCAAGCTTGCAATCAAGAAAATAGCAATTCCACACGTACGTTGGAGATTGTATCAGATGAGTAAATAGTATGCGACTACACAAAATCCCAACCTTTATACAGTTTACACTCTTCGTCCCGCCTTTTCAGAGACTGGCACTTGTATGTGATACAGTATTACACATTCTGTCCATGCCCTTAAACAACACAAATGACTCAAATGACACAATATAGTTAGATGAAATACCTCTATTTTAATACTTCATTTTATATGAAAACATGTAAAGACACTAAATTATAACACCATTTTTAAAGAAGGTTACCAGGGATCTCTATAAGCTGATTCATTGCATATGTAATTAAAATGCAGATACCAACTCTGTTCTTCAGTTTTTCCTGGGGTGAATGACAGTTGTTTCGTTGGTAAAAGATAAGGAGTACAGCAAGTCGATGATTATTTTTGCATTTAAGTAGCACTGGAATAGTACTTGAAGTAACAACACTACAACAGCACGATTTGATGCTATACAAACACTAGAAATGGACTTCAATTTATATATGGAATCTTCAATTTTAATGTATCTGACCTTTTATGAGAGTCTTAATTAAGGTTGGTTCATACATTTACTAATAACACTTACAGAAGATATTAATATCTTTGAAATTGATTGATTTATTAGTTGGCCTAATTCCCATTATAGGTTTCGCCCGAGTACGTGAGCATCAATGTGTTTGCAATTCGACTTGCATACCAAGCTAATATTGTAAGTTTCGAGTGCAAGCAAATATTTAAAACATGTAAGTTCTTCAGTTTGAAGAGTTACACTGATACCATTTCTAATTTCACAATTCTTCTTAATAATTGCAAGTGAAAATGATTCCGTTTTTCTCCAAGGTTGTCATGGATTTTCTAAACAATGACATAAGGAAATATTTAAGACGCACCTTGACTCTTAAATTGACCCAACTACTAAGCACATGCTGCTCTATCTATGGGTTGCCACTCAAGCAGCCCTAAACTGAACATCTTCAGCCATGTATATACTGCAACTTCCTACCATTGCTGTGATGGTGGCTAATAAATTTTGGGTGGGTTGCTGGTGGTTCTCCTCTTCAGTTTGATGGTTTTTAACACGTAAATTTCAATAAGAATAAGCTGTTCATCCACCCTTATCCACATTGGACTACCTTCTTCCTTTGGGGTTTAACTCTCCTCTACCAAGGCCTGTATTGATTTTTGGGGTGTCTTTGAATTTGCTTTTTTTTAGTTCACCCCTTTCCCCATATGTAGCAAGATCTCTTTTTTAACTTCCATTGTACATGACTCAGGCCAATTCGACCTTGCCATATATTTACTCATTGAAGGAAAAGAGTGGGGTGGACTACTTTCTTCTTTTACCATTTGGTAAGCCTCCTTTGTTTCACCCATCTCCCTTTTGATTCATGTTGTTGAACATGCATGCTCACATGGTACAATTTTTATTTTCATAGTCCAACATTCCTCGAGATATAGCCATCAATATGATCATAAGCTTGGTCATTTTCCATGGTATCTTACAAAATGGGTGGCCGCAGTAAATAATCACAAGCAAGTCAACATAACTTTCCTCATGCACCTTCCCGCGACTCCCTGTTTTTTCCATTAGGGTTGGGCTTAAAATAGTTGGTCCTCTTTTTGGTAATTCTGGGAGCAAGTTTGGTGCATGAATCATTCAAAAGTTGTTGCTTGAGAAGTGGGATGTGGGCCAATAGGAAATAGTCATGTCTTGAGTAAGACATCACTACTTGCCACTCTCTAGGTAATGCCCTATTAAAGTGGATCATAGTGGAGGCTGTTAAGGAGGGCACTATGAGTCCAAACTTAGGCCTATTTTCAACTATATAAAGGAAGACTAAA
The DNA here is from genome assembly GCA_019845555.1 of Aristolochia fimbriata. Lineage (NCBI taxonomy): Eukaryota > Viridiplantae > Streptophyta > Magnoliopsida > Piperales > Aristolochiaceae > Aristolochia > Aristolochia fimbriata. Next base: position 9,300,627 of record CM034079.1, read on the forward strand.
GCTGGGGAAAATTGAACAAGCAAGTCAGAGTTAAAGGGAGTAGAGTGAACTCTTGAGAGATCTGGAGAATCGTCTCAAGAGTCACAAGTGAAGTATTGTTTGAAGATCTCTGGAGGAGAGTAGCTACAAAGGGGGAGCCTTAATAGTGTCAAGGAGGTCAAACACTGTGTACTCTTCCACTCATGTGTGTGTCGAGTGGATTATCTATCTTCGTAAGTTTGTAGTTATTTTTTTGGTCAAACTCCACTGCTATAATTTTGTCTTCCAAATTTAAATTAGAGTCCTTGACTGGGCCTACATGCCCCGTAATACTGAGGTGTGCTTCTCTGTATTTCGTTAAAAGTTATGTGTACGTTCTACTTCCTATTTTCTATTGGTTTCCTGTTCCTTATTCCTGATGTTGGAATCTCCTCGGTGTTATAACACCTCACTCTTGTGACATCATACCAGAAGCGGGACTATCAAGTGGTATCAGAGCAGGGTCCTATTTATTTTATAGGGTGATCTACAATCTAGTGATGGGACTCTTTTTGTGACTACTGATGCATTCTATTTTGGAGTGATTTTTTTTAATATAAACTACTATGAATGCCCCTTTTTATTACTGTATTTGCTGCACGTACTGACAGTGGTAAATTGAAAAAATGAAAGTGTTATGTTTTGCCCTCTTTATACAAGCTTTATACAACGAGTTCGTGTGTTCCACTACCAACATTGATGCAATACCTCATGGGGAGAAAAAATTCATGGGATGATCCGTAAAACATGCCCAAAGGGGAGATTGTTGGGCCTAAAATAGGTGGTCCTCTTTAGGGTAATTTTGGGAACAAGTTTGGTGCATGAATCATTCAGAAGTTGTTGCTTGAGAAGTGGGATGTGGGCCAATAGGAAACAATCATGTGTTGAGTAAGACATGCTATGTGTCACTACTTGCCACTCTCTGTAATGCCCTATTAAAGTGGATCATAGTGGAGGCTGTTAAGGAGGGCACTACGTGTCCAAACTTAGGTCTATTTTCAACTATGTAAAGGAAGACTAAATCTGGGCAAAATTGAACAAGCAAGACAGAGTTAAAGGGAGCAGAGTGAACTCTTGAGAGATCTGGAGGGACGCCTCAAGAGTCACGAGTGAAGTACTGTTTGAAGCTCTCTGGAGGAGAGTAACGACCAAGGGGGAGCCTTGGTAGTGTCAAGGAGGTCAGAGATTGTGTTCTCTTCCACTCATGTGTGTGTTGAGTGGATTCTCTATCTTTGTAAGTTTGTAGTTATTTTTTGTGTCAAAGTCCACTGCCATAATTTTGTCTTACAAGTTTAAATAAGAGTCCTTGATTGGGATTACATGCCTTGTAATAGAGAGGTGTGCTTTTATGTGTTTTGTTAAAAGTTATGTGTACGTTCTACTTCCTTTTTTCTGTTGGTTTGCTGTTCCTGATTCCCAGTGTTGGAATCACCTCGGTGTTATAACACCTCACTCTTGTGACATCATACCAGAAGTAGTTATCACTAAGAACTTTAGATACCATTCTCTCAAATTTATATTTTTCTTCCCTGAACCTAAACTTATAATTCTCCATCTTTGAGGATCTTAAATATTCAGTTGGGGTTATTCCGTCACTAGTCAAGTCCAAACAGGTCCAGCCCCACACCCGTTTTTCTCCCTTTCATTTTCTTTAGACCATATTAATAATCTCTCCATCATTGTAATATATGCGTCTGTTTTCTTGTAGCCAGCTTTAATGAAGCAGTGTATGCTACACTGAAGACTTTCTTCTCTGGTTGGTTTGATAGCACAGTTGAATCCTAAAGCGATGAACGAGAAAGTCCCCTCTGAAACAGAAACGGTACTAAAAGCTTCAATTCTGTCCACCAGAATGAGCAAGTCATTTACTTGGCCCTGTTGAGAATACGTGAAAATGATTTCCAACTTTTAATTAAACAAGTGTTTTACATGAATGGCCAAAACATAAGAAGTACAGAAAATGTTAGAAATTTTCGAATTTCGTGGAAACCAAATGAATGTTATTGTCCTTCTACTGTTCCTTTCGAGCTCTTGAGCGAACGGGCCTTGCAGGCTTGATGATCAATAAGATAGGAATGATAGTCCCCACATAGTAGACGCTTCCATAGGCAGCGAGTGTTTCATGCATGCTCAGAACCTTCAACGTAAAGTACAGAACAACGTTAAAGAAGTAATAGAAATGTCCAAGATACGAAACAAGAATGCCAGATAGTGATATGTTTATTACTTGTGCTTTTCAGAAATGCACAAACCATAAGCTGCATAAAGGGACGCAAACATATAATCTCAACATAGAAGATACAAGCTTCTCTTTACATGATAACGCCACCACAATTCATAATGATTTTCTATGTAATGCCTCCACAATTCATAATGATTCATAAAGATGGGCAACGAGTCAATTTATATTTCTTCTGCATCTCACGCAAGCCATCTTCTTTCAACAAACCATCATTGTAATTTATAGAACACGAAATGACTTTGAGGGTCAACACCATCAAAGCTCCTACATAGGAGAAAGATGAATCAATTGACTACAAGTATAGATAAAAGAGTAACAGTAAGATAACCCTGCAAAATTACATGAATGAAGTTGACAGAGAAAGCTACAATTAGGGTTACCAAACCTTTTTCATCTTAACTCTAGAAAATTCCAGGTCTCCAACTTACATGGGAAAACTAGAATTTTGATGCGTTGTTTTGTATTAAGCAATGTTAGGACAAGAGGACACATATCAAGAAATTATTTCTAGAATATATGGTGCTCCAGCAGCCAAAAAAGAAATTCTCTTCTTATTGAAAACCTTATGAAATTTACAGCAAATCTCACTTTATAGACTCTAAAGCCATATGACTAAAGCGAAAACTTAGTTAAGATGGATTTTTCCAATTAAATAAAAGAGAAACTATTTATAATAAGTACTTTACGAAAACCGACTACTGATTAAACACTTTGCAAGTCAACCCATGCAGGTTTTGCACCATGCCATACATCTTTAATTATTGCTTTATTTACTATTGTTATTTTTGTTTCCTGAAGGAGGGCTAGTTAACTTTATTATTTTTCAAGAAATGATGTTCAAAGATCTTCATTGCTTTCTGCCTGCCTACACATCTCTCCTAGTTATTCTGCTATGCTACGATGTCGTCTGTTGACATTCTCATTGTTGAACCATGCTCCTGAATTATTTTTCTTAGGATTCGGTTAATATGCTTTTTCAGATTGCAATCCTCTTCTGGGTTTCTCAGGTGAGTCACGTTCGGCTCTGAGGTCTCATTCGGTACTCTTAACTTTTGAAAGAAGAGACATAAGGGCCTAGCTTAAGCAACGCCTCTCTTAGGTAAAGCGAAAAGTGTTAGGGAGCCTGTCATTTGCTACCATCTGCACAATAATGGGTGAGATGGGGATTAGAGACAAGGGCAACTTACCTCGTTTGGCCCGGGTTGAAGACGAGCCATCCAGCCTCACAGTGTGAGGCACAAGCTCTTCATTTTTTTGTTTGAATTTCAACTCCGAGTCATCTCGGTTGAGTTGCAACTTGGAGTCAGCTCGGTTGAGTTGCAACTTGGAGTCAGCTCGGTTGAGTTGCAACTTGGAGTCAGCTCAGTTGAGTTGCAACTCCGAGTCAGCTCAGTTGAGTTGCAACTCCGAGTCAGCTCAGTTGAGTTGCAATGCCGAGTCAGCTCAGTTGAGTTGCAACTCCGGTCGGCTCGGTTGAGTTGGGGATCGGGACCTGGTGAGTTGAGTCGCAGAATATTGAGGCCTTTCAATGCCAACTACCCTTTGTTGTTATATTTGATTCTAGCATGTAATTGCCTTATTTAGGCCGACATCCTCCTCCCCAGACCTTATTGCCTCTGGCTCATCGGAATTCAGTGGCTTCTCCGTCTCCGACGAGCATCGATTTTTCTTTCCAGATAGCTTTATAATTATTATGCTTGCAAGATCTTAATTTGCTCCTGGCTTTTGCATTTCTGTACAACTTCTTCATTCTCCCTGACTTCTTCAATGAGAGTGTGGTAGATATGGTTTCTTGTATGTATAAGAATTTAGTTAGAGACACGGAAGGAGAGGGCCCACATGAGGGGTACTAGAAGGCAAAAGAGAGGAATAGGAGGAAAAGGTGGAATGTGTATGAAAAGTGGTGGAGCAGCACTCAAGTAGAGATGAGACGCGTGTTAGAGGAGAGTAGGGGAGAAAAGAATAAAAGAGAGGAGCAAAGGAATCAGGAAAAAGAGTGTGAGATTGGAGAAGAGAAAGAGAAAAAAGTAAAAAAAAGAAGAGAAAACGAATGGAGAGATTCCCAGACCATTCACTGCAGCCGTCTTGGTCGTCTTAGGTAGGGGTGGCCATGAGCCGAGCCAGCTCGCGAGTAGCTCGGGCTCGGCTCGATTTTTATTCAGCTCGAGCTCGTTAATTACGAGCTTGAGCCGAGCTCGAATTTAAAAGAAAGTTTGCTATAAGTTTAAGATAGCATTTAATGCATGACTTCGATGGGCGTAAAATATATTAAAAAAATCAAATTCATGAATGACTTCTATATTTTAATTATATACTCAGTCTCCTCCTTTTTATTCTCTCTCCTCTATGCAACTGGTAAGTTCTTCATACTTTCCTCTTTATTTGATTATTATTTTTTTATCGAGCCATTCGAGCTCGAGCTCGAGTTTGGTAAAATCACTCGAGCTCGAGCTTGAGCTTTACTTCAGGCTCATGACGAACTCGAGCCCGAGCTCGAGTTTTCGTTTCTTTCACCGAGCCAAGCTCGAACTTAAATATGTTCGGTTCGGTTCGGCTCAAATCCACCCCTAGTCTTAGGGATTGACCCTAACTTCTCAATTAATCACTTAAGTAAATATAATGACAAAATTGCCCCTATATAAGGCAGTAAATAAATACCAGAATAAACTAAAAATTACATCAATTAACTCCTAATACCAAGATATATGCACCCATGTTATCTGAACACTACACATCAAAGACTACACTAGAAATTACCAAACTACCCTTCATTATTTCTATCACCCCCTTCAAGCTAGAACAAATATATTTACAAGTCCCAGCTTGTTATAGAACTTTTTAAACTCTTTATTACATAAGAATTTTGTAAAAATATCACCAAGCTGATCTTTAGAATGCACAAATGGTATAACCACTAATCCATTCATAATACTTCACGAATAAAGCGGCAATCAAATTCTATATGTTTTTTTCTCTCATGGAAACTGGATTGCTGGCAATAAATATAGTTGCTTGATTTCCACACCTCATAAACATAGGAAGTTGAACATAAATCTTCAAATCACCAAGAATAGAATTAACCCATAGTAGCTCACTTACAATATGAGCCATTGCACGATACTCGACTTCTGCACTTGAACGGCTACCACATTCTGTTTTTTGGTTTTTTAATAAACTAAATTTCCCCAAACATATACACAATAGCCACTTGTAGAGTTTCTATCCAACTTAGACCTTGCATAATCAGCATCAGAAAAACTCTCAACTTGTAAATGACCATGATCTCGATAAATCAAACCTTTTCTTGGAGCCCTTTTCAAATATCTTAGAATACGCAATGCAGCCTCAAGGTGATATTTTCTAGGACAATCCATGAACCAATTGACCACACTGAGAGCAAAGGAGATATCAGGTCTCATAACTATAACATATATAAGCTTGCCAATAAGTCTACTAAACTCAGTTTTATCCTTCAATTCCATACTTTCATCCTCATGTAAATCTTGATTGATCTCCATAGGCGTATCAAAAAGTTTAGCACCATGTAGTCTATAAGCTGACAACATATTTGTAGTGTATAAGCTGACAACATATCTGTAGTGTACTTGCATTGTGTAAGTACCAAAGAACCTTTGCTCCAAGCAACTTCAATTTCAAGAAAATATTTAAGGGAGCGCAAGTCTTTCTTCTGAAAAATTAGTAACTAACTATTTTTTTACTGCTTCTATCCCATGGTTGTTACTTCCAGATAAGATAATATCATCCACATAAACAAGAAGTACAACAATGCCTAAAAGTCTGCTTCTCGTGAAGTGTGAGTGATTACAATGACTACGAGCAAAGCCAAGGGACATAACTACCTTGCTAAACTTATAAAACCATGCACGAGGACTTTGCTTGAGACCATAAATAGATTTGTTCAAATGGCAAACCTTATGATTCTCCCCTTGAGCAACATACCCTAGAGGTTGCTCCATAAATATTTCTTCCTGGATGTCACCATAGAGGAGTGCATTCTTCACATCCAACTGAAACAAGGGCCACTTCTGATTAACAACAACAAAGATCAATACACGAAAAGAGGTGAGATGTGCAACAGATGAAAACGTCTCAAACACATCTACCCCATAAGTTTGGGTATATCCTTTAGCAACCAAGTGAGCCTTATATCTTTCCAACGACCCATCAACATTATATTTGACAGTATACACCCAACAACAACTAACAATATGTGCGCCTAGAGGTGGAGTGACTAGTGTCCAGATTTCACACTCAACTAACGCTCCCATTTTCGCATCCATTGCTGCTTTCCATTCTAGAGATTGGAGTGCTTCTTGAACTGATGAAGAAACAAAACAATTAGACAAAGCCAAAGAAAAATGCCAAAAGGAAGGAGACAATCGATCAAAAGGCACAAATTGGGAAATAGGATATTGAGTACATTTTTGTGTACATGCATGAGTGCCTTTGCAGATGGCTATAGGAAGATCACTCTCATCATGCAATAGTTCACCAGACGAATCAAATTTGGCATAGGGCGGAGCATAAGAATGTTTCTGGCGTTGGTACACTTGAAAATAAGGGTGTCAATTTTACCCGATTACCCGATTACCCGTTTACCCGAATAGTAATCAGATGGATAAGGACCAAAATTTTTATGTTTTGATTATCCGATTACCCGATTATCCAATTACCTGATTACCTGCCTCTTAATCAAAACGGATATGGATAATTGTTATTCCTTACCCGATTACCCAATTACTCGAATGGTAATTTGGTAATTTATTTAAACTTTATGCCTTTTATTTAGATAAACTTAATGTAATTGATGTTATTTTTAGATAATATATGTGTTAGTTTTATTGGTATTAGAGTTATTCAAATATTACTTTTGAAGTTATTTTTTATAATTTTATTGATACTATTTTATTTGTATAAATTATAAGTTTTTTATATTTTTTTAATTTATAAGGGTTAGATAATTAAATCTATTAAAATATTATTTATCCATTTATTTACCCAATTACCCAATTACCCATGGGTAATCGGGTAAGAAATTCGGGTGATGGAATAAGGGATTTTTATTCAGGCAAAACGGGTGACGGAATACGGGTAGGGTAATCGAAACGGGTAACGGAATAACCCTTACCCGTTTCGATTATTACCCGTTTGCACCCCTACTTGAAAAGGCTTTGTAGTAGTGACTTATGGTGTAGATATGCTAATGGTGCGACTCAAGCCATCATCTGCAGGGACTAGTGACACCACAACTGGAAGAGGTGGGGAATGAGAGGACGATATCTCAGAAAACCATGTTGAAAAATAAGGTGTACCCTTAAAGAAAGTAACATCAGCTAAAACATAACGTTTTCGAGTAGTTGGACAGAAACAAATGTACCCCTTTTTGAGTTCGTGAATAGCCTAAAAAAACACACTCTATAGACCGAGGCGAGAGCTTCTGTTGAGGCACACCAAATACATGTACAAAACATGTAGACCCAATGATTCTAGGATAAACCTGGAATAACTCACAACTAGGTCGAAGTATATGTAGTGGAACTCTGTCATAAAAAACTCACGAGGGCATTCGGTTTATAAGATAACACACTATTAGAACCACATCCCCCCAAAATGATTTGGGAACATGCATATGCAACATCATAGTGCATGCGACCTCCAACAAATATATGTTTTTTCTTTCGGCCACAACATTTTGTTGGGGAGAGTACACGCATGAAGACTGATGGATAATACCACGTTCTTGACAAAAACTAGAAATTTGTCTATTCATAAACTCAAATCATTATTAGTAAGAAATATTCACAAAATAGCATTAAACTGGGGTCTTTATTTCATTATAGAAATGTTTGAGTACAATATACTTTTATTTGAGTAAATAGACCCACGTGGTTCTACTAAAATAATCAATAAAGGAAACAAAGTACTGAAAACCAAAACTAGTAGGTGACCGATAAGGTCCCCAAACATCGGAATGAATTAACTCAAACTATTTACCACTATGACTTTGACTACGTGAAAACGATGTCCTTTTATGCTTGTCTACAAGATTCACACTGAAATTGGAAATAACCTGACAAATGGGGAAACAACTGGGACAACTTCGTAACAGACGAATGGCCAAGCTGTAGATGCCACTGGAGCGGAGACACATTAGGATGCAAGGCTGGAGAAGGTGTAGTAAGCCCTGCCTAGTGATACAGTTCTGCCCGCTCATGCCCCAAACCAATTGCCTTCTTCGTCTAGAGATCTTGAATGACATAGTGAATAGGAAAAACTGTTACAGAACAATTCAAATCTTTAGTGATTTTTTCAATCGATAACAAATTGAAAGGAAACTTTGGGAGATGTAAAACAAACTTAAGATGCAACGTGGATGTTGGTCTGATGCCCTCAACACCCTGTACAGGAGACAAGGGCCCATCTGCGAGAGTTATATGTGGGACGGGTGTAATAGAGACTAAAGACTCAAAGAGAAAAGGACCTGACATATGTTGTGAAGCTCCAGAATCAATGACCCAAGGTGTTAGAGTAGTGACATGTAGTGAAGGCATACCTTGGTTAGAGGTGGAAGGAGTAGTTGATAAGGCAAATTTTGTAGGTCAAGTAGTAGTCTAGATGGACGCAATTAGTTGAGCCAAACGTTGTACCAACTGTTGTAACTCATTAGGCGCCCCTTGAACAATAGCCCTAGTTTGTTGAATTGTTAAATCAAATTCTCCATAATACCCAACAGAGTAGTTGATAAGGCAAATTTTGTAGGTCAAGTAGTAGTCTAGATGGACGCAATTAGTTGAGCCAAACGTTGTACCAACTGTTGTAACTCATTAGGCGCCCCTTGAACAATAGCCCTAGTTTGTTGAACTGTTAAATCAAATTCTCCATAATACCCAACAATGTCCCATGTTGGCTTTCCAAACTTCTCCCTACACTCACCAAAAGATTCCATGATAATAATTAAAATAATTTTAAAAAATAGGAGACTAAGATAACTTCCAATGCATCCACACACTCAACTAGTAACAACAGAGTTTACAAACTGTCAAGAAAAAAATTTGTATGCAAGTTGGTCCCACATACCAAATTTTGTTAAAAATAGTGGAAAAATTGTGCTTTTTCTTTTCCAAACAGCTCAGGAAAAAACAAAAAGGGAAAAAAACAAAAAAAACCTAGTTGTTTGGGCCCAAAAATTTCTCCTTTTCTGTCCTCTATACTTTCCCTTAATCCATGATATAAAAAATAATGGCGCATATCAACAATTAGTAATGATGATCAGCATAAAGAACCTGCTGTTTGGGCCCAAAAATTTCTCCTTTTCTGTCCTCTATACTTTCCTTTAATCCATGATATAAAAAAGAATGGCACAAATCCCAAGATAGACAAAAAGTAAACCAGATGTCATAGTAGGCTGGAATCGAGTTGGGACTCCATCAAATTCATCTAATGACCAAGAAACAGTAGATAAAACCTCCTAAGAGGCTATAGTAGGGTATAAAAATAAATTTACAGAGTAGGAGGAGCCATACACCCTAAGATAATGACAATAGAAAAAGAAAAAAACTTATCTCTTTAGCCGACCAACGGTAAACAATTGTTGGCTACACATGATTTAACAATCTTTTTTAGAGAAGGTGACAAAAGTCTCGTTTCAACCTTCAAATCAGGACCTTCTACCTTGATACTATGTGAAATTGGAGAAGAGAAAGAGGAAAAAGTGAAAAAAAAAAAGAATGGAGAGAATCCCAGACCCTCACTGCAGCTGTCTGTCTTAGGGACAAACTCAATCCCTAACCTCTTTATTACTCACTTAACTAACTATAATGACAAAATTGCCCCTATACATAATATTACCATTAGGGAAGTAAATAAATACCAGAATAAATTAAAAATTACATCAATTAACTCCTAATTTTAAGCTCTTTGCACTATACTAGAATTTACCAAACTGCTCTTGGTACATTATTTGTAACAAAGAGAATTTGTGAAGTTCTTAAAGAGGAGTTGAAGCTCTGGGCTATACAGCAGGTATTTCCTTTCTGGGAGGTTATCCCGTTTTATCAAGGGGTCCTAACATTTGGTCTGACTTGCTAGATTCGAAGGGAGAGGAGGAACAAAAGATGAATGCAATAGAGAGTAAAGTGGAGGGGTTAGATAAAAAACCTGGTAGCAATGGCAGAATTAATGAGATTGGAGGGAGAACAGTTCCAAATTCGTATGTAAGCTCTTTTTTCATGTGTGGAGGAGATGCGTTTGTAGATAGGGACTATAGATGATCTGAAATCGTTGATGGAAGAACTCCGTAAAAAACAACAAGCATCGACGAAGGAAAAGGGGATTACGCCTGTCGCTAATAGTTCGAGGACAATCACAAACAACTCGCCAAGGATTCAGCAAAGGGATGAGCGGAGTATGACCATCGACGAGTTTCGAATGACGGTGGAGCTGTTTGAGTTGGCGAGTTTCAACGGCGTCGATTCAGAGGGTTGGATTGCCAGGTCGAAGCAATATTTTGAAGTTCAAGCACTTGAGGTGAAGGTGCAATTGGTGTTTGTATGCATGGAGAGGAAGTACTATTCACTTGTTTAAATGCCTTTACCAGACCTTACCTGGGAAAAATTGACAGCCGAACTCCTCCGGCGTTACTGTGGAAGAAAGACGACCAATCCATTTGAACAATTGGCTGTTGTAAAATAAGAATATACTATCGAGACATATGTTGAAGAGCTTGAAAAACTCATAGCGGACATCTCTGACCTTCCTTAAGAGCAGATTTTGGGATATTTCCTCAACAGGCTACAGGATGAGATCAAGAGGAAGATACGTGATTGCATGTATTTGACATATATTTTATATACCAAAAATTTCCCTAAATCTAGGCAATTTGACTTAGTCTTGCTTGTTTATTGCAGTGAACATGAATGAAATACAATAAGAAGAAAAATGAAAGAAATCCCAAGAAAATCTGGCGAGAAACAATTTTTTCCCAATTTTTTTAAAGAAGAGCAGAAGTTGGGCACCATACGGCGCCAGGGGATATTCATGACCCCCATCTATCGGTGTTATAAAACTTCCTTGGCGCCATTTGGCTCTAGGTGAGCAGAATTGGACTTCAAACCTATGCGAGAACTTTTGGATGAACGTACGACTGTCAAATGCAAACATGAGCGTCATGGATGATGCTGGGTGCCATATGGTACTGGACCTCAGCACCGCGGCGAAAACCACGGCGAAAAAAGTGTGACATTCAGCGCAATGGTGCAAAGGGTCTGAGTGCCATGGATGGTTCTCGGCGCCATATGGCGTTGGTGGCTTTATGCTGATTTTACGCTATTTAAGTGACCAAGCGTCATGGTGCTTCACCTGGTGCCATATGGCATTGGGTCACGGGCCAATCCTCTATAAATTCGTGTTTTTGGGGAAAGCTCATGGATTTAGGCTTGGGAGTTGGGGATTCTACCTAGACTCATCTAGGGTTAGTGCCTAAGCTCTAAAGGAGGATTTTGAAGCCACTTCTTGGGGTGATTTCCATCCGGGAGGAGGATTCAACCTTCAAAAACTGTTATGCACTCCAAGTATGCTCTTCTTTCTCATTTTCTTTTATTTATGTGTACTCTGAGAATGACACTGTGTTTGAACTTGAGATGTACTTAGTATTTTGACATGATGTGTATTTAAACCCTCGTTTGGGGGTGTGATGTAGTGTACTTATGCGACGTAAAAGGTTTAGTGTTTTGAGCATGATTCTATATTGTGGTGCGAGTAATGCATGCTTAGTGTTTGATTAATTGCCTAACTAGCTATTAATTGATATTTAAGAACCCAATTCGATCCCGAGAGTGTAGATTTGGGTAGACTTGCATTAGGCAACATGCATTCCACCTAGTTAGATGTCTACCTAGGGGATTCGTGGGTGGAGTTAAGAATAACCTACTGCCATACTTGACCTATAGGCTACGTGTAGTGGGTTCACCCATCTAGCTCTAATCGGGAGATTCTAGAGTAAATTGGGTGAATACAAGTGTCGTGATCTCGAAAGAGACACATGCATACCAAATTCTTGGGTCCACCAAGTGTTCGATGAAATGCTTGAATACTAGAATAGGTTCAATATCGAGCATAGAGACGTGAAATCACACATGTACTTCTATTCTAAATAGAATCTCCTATTTATCCCTTGTCCGAGTCCTAGTTAGTGTGCATATTTTTCTCACTTTCGTTGATTATCCTTTTTTTGGTCAGATATAGCTATAAGGATGCATGTTTAGTACTTAGTTTACGCATAGTCCCAGTGGGTTCGACATCCAGACTCTAAGTCCACTTTATTACTTGCACAACACGTGCACTTGTGTGCTAGAGTAACTTAATTAGAAAGTTACTCATGTTTAGCGAGCAACTAGTTTTTGGCGCTGTTGCCGGGAACTTTAAGTTGGACTAATGCTAAAACCAATCTGAGTAGTTGTACTCTAGCCTTAGTTAGGTTTAATTTGTTATGTTATTCTTTGATTTGTTGTTAGTTTGTGTTTTTAGTTTTTATTTTATTGAAAAAACGTACAAAAAAAAAGTGTATGTACATTGAGATAGGTTTGCCTTCTTGTTCTTATGATTGTATTGCTTATTCATAGATCATTATTTTTATGAGTTTAAGTATAATGAAGGTTATGTGGATAGTGAAATTGTTTACCCAGGTGAGCTTTGTTGTAGCCTCCAACAAGAGAATTTTTCTGTTCTTAGAGAAAGACAATGAGAGTTTTCTCAAGCCCAACCAAGCTGCTCATAGATCTATATGGAGCAAGCCAGTGCAGTGGTAGAAGATCATTGTTGCTACCCTCTATATGAGGCCATTGATCCTAATTGGGAAAAAGGCTTAAACTTTTTAATGGGAGCACAAGCAATAGATTTTGTCTATGATTGGCCAACATAGACAACATCACCCTCCCACATTATGCCGAACTACTCAATTGCCACCCCTAAACATGGATGACTCATCTGAAGAAAGAAATTGTGAGATTATTCAAAGGCTACTTGCAGAGTAAAAAAATTTTAGAAAAGAACAAAAACAGGTGAGTCTCCTTTATCAACAGGTAATTCCTCAACCTCCAATAGAAGATGAATTTGAATCTATTTTGAAAGGGGGCAAGAGTTTCTGCTACAAATGATGTTAGAGCAAGGGAATAGATTGAGTGGTTTAACCTCTGTTTCCTTGCCTAATATAAAAAAGGTGGAAGAAAAATTTGGATATTTTAAAAAGGAGGTTGAGGAAAGATTGCAACCAAGCTTGGGGGAAGGGATAGGAATTAGAGAAAATGTAGCAAAGGATCCCTTAGTGAGTTGGGTGGCACTATATGAAGAGCCAATCTCAAGAGAAGGGGGGAGACTACATCTAGATGAGCTAGGTGAGTTCATCCTCCCACCTATAAACCAACCTTAGGAACCAAATTTCATATCCTATTAGGTAAGGTTGGAGGGGAGTTGAGACATCTTGCACATGTTACTTTGATGAATCCCAACTTGCAAGATGTAAGCACCAATCACTCCCAAAGTTTACATGAGTCACTCTCTAGCTCTACCAAGGGTAAAGATGTGATCAAGCAAAAGTGACTCAACTTTCCATTTGATCCGGGAGGAACGGTGGATGCATTCAGTTGAAGACGTAAAACATAACGCTACTTGGGTGGCAACCCAAGAAAGTAGAAGGGTAGAATTAGAATGAAAGTGAATTTTTGAAAATAAGTGGGTAGAACCCATTTAGATCAGTTAGATATAGTTTAGAGAGATAGTGAAACATGTGGGTGAAGTTTTTGAAGCAAAACAAGTGAAAAATTGAAGTAAAATAGTCTTGACAGTGTCTGGCACCATAGACAAGATTGGGTGCCATATGGCACCCAGATCGACTAGAAACAGTTTAAGTTGTTCGGCGCCATGAACTACACCAGGCACCATGGCGCCGAGCAGGGTTTAGTGAATTTTTTTTATATCTTTTAAATCCTGTCTCCTTTTGTTTAAGGGCATTTATGAGATTGTAAAAGAGAGGGCTCTACACAAAGCCCTCACCTTTTAAAGACCCAAAGAAACCATATGTAGTGAAAGAATTCTACTTGTCAGCTCATGTTTGCTTTTTAGAGTATATCTTTTTGAACTTTACCAACATGTGCATTTTGATTTGCTCATTTTTTTTGTTGTTTAGTGTTTAATAAATTGTAGTTTCATACTTTAGAATAAGAGCGTTGTAATCCTATATATTTCTTCCATAGGCTTGACCTCACATGTGTGAATGAGTTCATGTACCTCATAGGTTTCTCTAGGAGCTCTTCATTGGAGTAGCACCATAGCTATAGGGAGATTTCTTACCTCCTTTTTTTGTATTAGTTATCATGATCTACATTGGGGACAATGTAAAATTTAATTTTAGGGGAGGGGTATGTTACATATATTCATCTTGCGTAGCTTATGATTCGTAATGCCACCATGTTGTTTAACCTGAGATTAAAAATCCCATGTTCGACCCTCACTTGCATAATAAGAGTAAGGAGATTGACTTCTTTTCATGAGAGTACACTACTCACAAATCGTTTTCTTGAAGTCAACATGTCATAGTTTGGGAATGTGGAATGTTTGGGTTTTGAGCTTAAAAATTCCTTTAGAAGCTTTAGAACTAGTTCCAAGGGGAAGCTTGAAATAAAAGGTTGAAGATTGCAACTCAAAGAAATGAGTTAGAAATTTTTTTTCCATTTTGGGTCTTTCTAGCAAACCCAATAATCTCCCTAGACAACCAAGTTTGGGCCATGATCTTAGTTTTTTTGTTACTATGTTTTAAACCCATCTTGATTGCATTATTATCCTCTTTTACATTACCTATGCCTCTTGGTGCATGACTCAATCTGAAAAGAATTTTGGAGTCAAAATAAAAAAGAAAAAAAAAAAAAAGAGAAAAAATGGTAGTAGCTGTGAAAGCCAAATGAGCAATGTTGGCTTGACTTAGTAACCGGGCCTTTGTGACTCAGAATTATGAAGTTTCGTGTCAAATATTAAAGTCGGTTATCTCCAACCCCAACTCAAGTGACATACAAAAGAAATAAAAAGAAAGAAAAAGAGAAGGAGAATTAGCTTCACAACAGCTTGAACGTAAGTTTGGGGGAGTACTTGGAGGATTGGGTCATGCATTGAAGAGGGATCTATCCCATGTACTCACTTTTGATCCTACCCGTATCCCAAGTCCCATTACAACCTAAGTGAAAGTTCTAATGATCTTGAGTGCATCCCTTCATCATTCGTGAAAGGCGGAATGAGAGACTAGAGTATAGAGCACTAATGAGAATTTTTAAAGTTCATAAGCTAGTGGTTTGATGGTTAGAACCATGACTGTGGAGACTATGGAAGTTGATAAGTGTGGGGGAAAGTAAGTGAAGAGCAAGTTAGTCATTTAAGAGAGACTACAAGTGATAGGCCGAGCAACATAACTTTTCATTTCTTGTGTTTAACTGCATGGTTTTTCATTGCAAGCGTGTGTGATAGATGGTTTAGAACCTGTGTAGCAAGTTATTGCTCGAGGACGAGCAAGACTTTAAGTTTGGGGGTATTTGATTGCATGCATTTGACATATATTTTATATACCAAAAATTACCGTAAATCGGGGAAATTTGACTTAGTCTTGCTTTTTTATTGTAGTGAACATGAAGGAAATACAATAATAAGAACAATGTAAGAAGTCTCATGCAAATTTGGCGAGAAACGAAGATTTTTCACAATTTTTTGAGGAAGTGCAGTAGTTGGGTGCCATACGGCACCAGGAGATATTCATGGTGCTCATCTCTTGGCGCTGGCGCCATGAAACATTCTTGGCATCATATGGTGCCAGGTGTGCAGAATTGGACATTAGAGCTCTACGATAACGTTTTTGATGCACGTTCGGTTGTCACGTGCAAACCCAGGTGCCATGGATGATGCTGGGCGCCATATGGCACTGGACCTCAATGCCACGGCGAAAACCACGTAAAAAAAGTGAGACATTCAGTGCCCCGGCGCTGGATCTTTGCGCCATGGCGCAAAGGGTCTGGGCGCCATGGAAGGTTCCAGTGCCATTTGGCGCCAAGGACTTTATGCTGATTTTACGCTGTTTAAGTGACCAGGTGCGACATCGCTTCAGCCGGCGCCATATATGGTGCCGGGTCACTAGGCTGCACTCTATAAATTTGCGTTTTGGGAGAAATCTCAGGGATTTGAACTTGGGAGTTGGGGAGTCGACCTAGACTTGTCAAGGGTTCGTGCCTGAGCTCTAAAGGAGGATTTTGGGGCCATTTTTTGGGGTGATTTCCATCCGGGAGGAGGATTCAACCTTCAAGAACTATTATGCACTCCGTGTTTGCTCTTCTTTATCACTTTCTTTCATTTATGTGTACTTTGAGTATGACATTGTGTTTGTACTTGAGATGTACTTTATATTTTGACATGATGTGTATTTAAACCCCGGTTTGGGGGTGTGATGTAGTGTACTTATGCGACGTAAGAAGTTACTTTAGTGTTTTGAGCATGATTCTATATTGTGGTGTGAGTAATGCATACTTAGTGTTTGCTTAATTGCCTAACTAGTTATTAATTGATATTTAGGAACCTGATTCAATCCCGGGAGGGTAGATTTGCATTCTATCTAGTTAAAGGTCTACCTAGGGGATTCGTGGGTGGAGTTAGGAATAACCCACCACCGTACGTGATCTATATGCTACGTGTAGTGGGTTCACCCATCTAGCTCTATTCGGGAGTGAAGCGCAAATTCGGATATGACCAAATCCGAATTCGACTAGAAAACATCCCAAAACAGCTTTTCGAACTCACCAAGGACATTATGAATTTTTTTGTGTTGTCCTTTGGACTCATGAATGCACCATTTACATTTCAAGCTACTATGAATAATATATTTTGGCCTTACCTTCGTCAGTTTGTGTTGGTTTTTTTATGACATACTTGTATATAGCAGGACTTGGGCAGATCATCTCCAACTTTTGACACTGTGCTGGATACATCATTGCAGCATAAATTTGGAGCGGCTAACCGCACTAAGTGTCATTTTGGGCAGCGTTCAATTGAATATTTGGGTTACATCATATCTCACAAAGGGGTGGCCGTGGACCCAAAGAAAGAGCACGTCTTGCAATGCACAATGTCTTGCAGTGACCAACGCCTTCTACCCTGGAAGCAGTGCGCAGTTTCCTTGAACTGACTGGTTCTTATCGGAAATTCATCCAAGATTATGTAACACGACCGCTAACATACTTGCTAAAAAAGGACAATTTTGTTAGGGAAGCACATCATGCATTCTCACACCTCAAGACAGTCACGACATCAGCCCCTGTGTTAGCTCTACCTAATTTCACCAAGGAATTTACAATTGAGTGTGATGCCTCTGGAAGGGGTTTGGGCGTTGTGCTCTTGCAAGATCATAAAATCTGGGAGTAAAAGCACTAGCCAAGTCTAATTATAAAAAGGAGTTAATGGGATTAGTACTTGCCATACACCACTGGCGACCTTACTTACTTGAGAAGTGGTTCAAAGTTGTGACAGACCATAAGAGCTTACGTTTCTTGTTGCAGCAGCGGATTACTACTCCTGAGCAGCAGAATTGATTAGAAAAATTGTTAGGGTATGATTTTGAAGTTATCTACAAATTAATCGGGGTTAGAAAACCAAGTGGCGGATGCCTTATCTCGGGTTCATGAGGACAACACTCTTCTTGCAATTACACGTCCTCAGTGGCCGGACTAGGAGCAACTTCAAAATGAAATTCGGTCTGATCCTTATTTGGCTAACATAAGGCAGATTGGTGATTCCGGCTCGATCTAGCTGGGTACCTCATCTAATAAGGGAGTTCCATAACACTCCAATTTGCAAATGCACATAGGAAGGATGATCAGGAAGGGGAATAGGTTTATATGAAATTGCGCCAACATTGGCAGCACACCCTGTCCCGAAGAATTAATAAAAAATTAGCAGCCCATTTTTTCGAACACGTGTTAGAGGGGATTAGGGGAGAAAAGAATAAAAGAGAGAAGGAGCAAAGGAATCGGGGAGAAGAGAATTTGATTTAAAGAGCAGCTGAAGCTCTGGGCTATATAGCAGGTATTTCCTTTTCGGGAGGTTTTCCAGTTTTATCAAGGGTTCCTAACAAATTTCCGGATGCCCAACAAATGCACTGTGCAAGACTATTTTTGCCTTCAGGACATCGATTTTGTCCCCTAGGATAGTGCTTTCATCCATCTCCTGACCTCATTGAGTAGAGAATTGAAGATCTCAACACACCATAGATGTGTCGGGATGCGTCTTGCTATAACTTCTTTGATTTTCTATTTCTCTTGTAGTCACGATGTCCATTCATGCAAAACTTCAAACATTTCACCTTTAAAGACACCCTGCCTCCGAAGGACATGATCTCGTTCCTCTTTAGTTATCAGCTTTATAAGCATTTGTTAGCTCCCGTGTAGTGTAGGCTCAGCATTTAAATCATTTCCCAATTGTCATATATTTTGTTTTACAAATCTCCTCTACTCCATTTTTCGCTAAACGTGTTAAAGAAAGTTACACTATACCACGCAAATGCATGTGTCGCGCAAGTAATAAAGTGGACTCAAGAGTCTAGATGTCGAACCCACAAGGACTATGTGTACACTAAGTACTAAACATACATCCTAATAGCTATATCTAACCACACGAAGGATAATCAATGGAAAATACGAATATATAAACACTAACTAAGACCCAAACAAGGAATACATATGAGAGTCCAATTAAGATAGAGGTAGGGGTGTGATTTCACGTCCCCATGCACCGTATTTAACCTATACTAGCCAATGGCGGAGATAGGGGAGGCAAGGGGGGGCCATGGCCCCCCCAAATATTTTCCAAACCCTTATATAGGGTTAGGTATATAAGTCCTTTCACCCACCCATTTTAAATTAAATATGAGGAGAGAAATAGAGGAAATGGGAGAGAGAGGAAATAAGAGGGGGAAGAGAGAAAGAGAGGAAAATGAGAGATAAAGAGAGAAAGAGAGGAATGAGAGAGAAAAGAGAGAAGAAAAATGATAGAGAGAAAGAGAGGAAATGAAAGAGAAAGAAAAGAGAGGAAATGAGAAAGAAAGAGAGGGAAATGAAAAGAGAGGAAATGAGAGATCGAGGAAATGAGAAAAGAAAAGGAAAAGAAATATTAAAAGAGGAAAGAGAATGGAAAGAAAATTAATAAGGAAATTTGTCCATATTACACATATTTGTCCATTATTAAGTTCATACATACAGTTTATTATTAAGTCCATATACATACGTTTATTATTGTCATTATGTTTATTATTGTCTATATATTGCCATATGTCCATATATATGCCATATTTTCGTTATATTATTAAAGTCATATTGTTCCATAACCCAATAAGGTTATATTGTCCATATATATATAGGGTTATATATGTCCATATATATTAGTCCATATATTATATATACATATATTAAGTTATTATTGTTACATATACATACATGTCCATATTATATTGTCCATATATTAATATTGTCCATTATTTTATGGTCCATATTATTGCTTGCCATACGTGTTCCATATTTACTAAGTTATTTAAGTCCATATTAATATTTTTTGGGTCCATATCCATTGCTTTTCATTGTCTATTTTTTGGAAACCATATTTAAGTTACATTGTCCATATGTTCCATATATTATTATTTGTCCAACGCATATTAAAGCCATAAGTCCATATATATTGTTATTTTAAGTCCATATTAAATCCATTGTCCATATTTTTATGAAACCCATATTATTTTATTGTTCCATATTATTTATTTATGAACCCAGATATTATTATTTTTTGTCCATAAGAGAATGGATAGGAAATCATCGGAGATATCGAAAGAAAAAAGAGAGAGAATAAAAAATGATCGAAAAAAGAAAATAAGAGAGTCAAGAGAGAGAGAGAGAGAAAATGAGAGAGAGAGAATAAAATGAAAGAGAGAGAGAGCAAGTGAGAGAGAGAGAGAGAGTAAATGAGAGAGAGAGAGATAAAGAGAGAATTAGAGAGAGCAAATGAGAGAGAGAGCGAGAGAGAGAGAAAATGAGAGAAATAGAGAGAAAATAAGAGAGAGAGAGAGAGAGAGAGAGAGAGGGAGGGAGAGCAAATGAGAGAGAGATCAAGAGAGAGAAACAGAGCAAATGAGAGAGAGAGAGAGCAAATGGGAGAGTGAGAGAGAGATCTAGAGTACATTTATATTATGTATATGTCATTTCTTTTTGCTATGGCCCGCCCAAGAAGTTTTTCCTGGCTCCGCCATTGATTCTATCATTCAAGCATTTCATCAAACACTTAGCAGACCAATGAATTAGGTATGCACGGGTCTCTTCCGAGATCATCGCGCCATGTCCACTATTCCGACCCTCTAATCTTTCGATTTAAGGTCTAGAAAGAGAACCCAATTCACGTAGATTATAGGTCATGTACGGAGGTTAGACCTCCCTAGTTAGACCTCATAACTAAGTGGAACGTATGTTGCCTAATGCAAGTCTACCCAAATCTGCCCTCTCGGGATCGAATCGAATTCCTAAATATCAATTAAGAGCTAGCAAGGCAATTAATGGAATACTAAGCATGCATTAAACACACCATAACATTGAATCATGCTCAAAACACAAAAATAACTAAATATGTCGCAATAAAACGCTACATCACACCCCTAAATGGGAGTTAAAATACACATAGAGTCAAAATAAAACAATAATATCTCAAATCTCAACACATGTCCATACTAAAAGTATAAATAAATGAAAGAAGAAGAGAAAGAAATACAAACTAGTGTATAAAATACATCTTGATAGCTAAGTCCTCCTCCCGAATGGAAATCTCCTCAAGAAATGACCCGAAAATCCTTTCTTGAAGCTTTGGCACAAACCCTAGATGAGTCTAAGTCGACTCCCCAAGTCCCAAGTCCGAATCACTCAGTTTTTTCTCAAAACACGAATTTATAGAGTGCAATCCGTTGAACGGGCGACATATGGCGCTGGGAGAAATGTCGTGGTGCCCAATCACTTAAACAACGCAAAATCAGCTAAAAGTCTCTGGCGCCATATGGCGCCCAAACCCAGAGCTCCATAGTATAGAAATCCTGCGCATGGGCGGTGGGAGTTACACTTCTTCGCCATGGTGATTGCCAAGGCGCAAAGTCCTGGAGCCATATGGCACCGAACACCTTCCATGGTGCCCAGACCGTGCACTTCCTTAAATTGGAGTAAAAACTCCATTTTTTGCCCAATTTACTTGGGACTTCTTCCGTTGTTCTTCTTATTGCATTTTCTTCGTCTTCTCTACAATAAACAAGCAAGACTAAGTCAAATTTCCCCGATTTGGGGAAATTTTGGCTATATAAAAAAAAATCAACTACACTACACTCGAGTTTGCTTCTCCAAGACAAATTCATGCAATCAATTACACAACACTCGAGTTCGCTTCTCTATGGCTTGGAGAAGGTTTCATCCATGCATAAGGTAGGGGCTCCATTGTAAGCTTCAACTCTTATTGCCTGCACCGAGGAGGATTTCGTGCCCATGAGTAGGGCTTCCCGAAGTTTTGGGCTACTATAGGGAGGTGGGCCTGGGAGGAGCTGGTAAAGTAGGAAGGTCTTCACTCCCAACGTTAACAGGTGTGAGGCCAATCATGTTGTTCATCATTAACTTCTTGCATATCACCGTAAGCTTGGCCAAGAGCCATTTCTAGTCTCTCATCTTCTATGTTGTCTGCGGAATCTCCACGCTTCCAAGTAGCCTACTTCCATTAATTTCCAGGAGCTTGCACATAAGAGTGTTTCCATCAATGGAAGTTTTGAGAGTAAATCTTCTATCTCCATAACTTCCTTCTTCCTAGACACCCAATTATGTGTTATGCATTTAATACCATCAATGGCTTCTTTTAGTTTTTCAGTCGGGATCTAGATAAAAGCTCTTTCAAGAACAATCTTCCATGTAATATTTACTACAATCTTTCATTTTAGGTAGATTACATCGAGATAGAGTCTGTGTTCTCCATCAACAACTGAGGAGGCTAGTACGCCGGCCAGTACCAGAAAGTTTTGTCTCCTAGGGTCGTTGGTGAGTGTCACTCCCTTCGCTGCTCCTTCTGCACTCTTACCGCTCCTACACTCTTCATACCATTCAGTTACCATGCAAAATTTTTCATAAAGATCTTTAGATAGAAACCTAAAAGTTTAAATGTAATGTCTTTTGATAGGGTACAATATTACCTATGACTTTAGGACTATTATGTGTTATAATTAGTCATGTTAGGCTTGTTTTACATCTATTTATATTAAATTCATGTTAGTGAATTCAAAGCTAATTTTTATTAACTTTTTATGCAGGTTTTCAACATAAAAGGACATTTGGCATTATGTCACAATAAAAATCTGAATTTTTCATTATTTAAATTGCACGACAACTTAGGAGGAGATTTCATTGGGTTTTGAGTGATTTTTGAGAAGAAAACTAATTAATCCAATTTATGAGGAAGATAAATTTTTGTATCTTAATAGAAGCAAAGGTAGACTCAAAACCTATATAATGGAGCTTAATTCACTGCAATAAGGCATCAAGGAGAAGAGAAGTAAAGCATTTCAGAAATTGAAGGAAGAAAGAAGTTTTTTCCTAGTGGATTGACACTTGGAGTTCAAGAAAACCAGATTTGTTCTTATTTTCTATTTTAATTTTGATTTTCTCTGTTCAAGATCATTTTTTTTCCTTATTTGAGTATTGTTCTTTGTTTTGAAGCTTGAAGCAAAGTATGTGATTTGGAATCTATCTCACTCTAATGTACAATTTAAGTTTTTTGAAATAATTTGGATTTCATTCAGATTGAATGATAATTTCTTGCAATTGGCTTACTCTTCTCAGTGATATTTGAATACAGAAGTTAAGAAGAGTGATATTAACTCTTGCTGAATTCACCTTTCTTCTGAATGATTATCGAATAGGAGATTTTCCAAATAAGAGGCTAACATACGATTTATGGCTGAAGTCTTTTTCTGAAAAAGAAGGACTTTTGTTTTAGCTTGAGTACATTCAAATTGGTTTGATAACTTTCTGAAAAAATGTCCTCGAATCAGTTTGAAGGGTCATTTCCTGAAATAAGGTTGACAAAATTAGAAGCTTGCTAAATTCGTAATGGTTTTCTAAATTCCTGATTTGTAATACAGTTTGCTAAGAGACTAGATTGTCCTGATGTCTTTTCTCTTGATCTCAATCAAGTTACTCCTTTTTGTAAATCTTTAGACTTTTTTCCAAATCGTCATCATTTGTTCTCAAACATTATCAATTCTAAATTTTTGATTCTTCCATATTGGTCTCTTGGGACGATATCTAGACTCACTTGTTCTATTGTGTCAATTTCGACCCATCATCTTTATAACCATCTTTTATTTAAATGTAGAATACATGTATATAGGCAGTAATTTATGTAATTATCACTTAATAATTTTAGTCAAGCATCCAACAAGGGAGGTGGATGAAATAAACCAAATGCGCCAACAATCACCAATAATCATCAATCGTGATGGGTTTGATAGTCACCAATAATAACCAAATGTGACGGGTTTTGATAGTCGCCAATAATTACCAATAATGATGGGTTTTTACAGTTGCCAATAATAACCAACTGTGACAGGTTTTGATAGTTGCCAATAATGACCAATTGTGACGGGTTTTAATAGTCGCCAATAATGACCAACTATGACGGGTTTTGACCGTCGCCAACAATTACTAATTGTGATGGGTTTTGACAGTCGCCAACAATAACCAATTGTGATGGGTTTTGACAGTCGCCGATAATAACCAATTGTGACAAGTTTTGACACTCATTAACAATAACCAACTGTGACTGGTTTTGATAGTCACTGACAATAACCAATTGTGAAGTTCCTATAGTTGCTAAAGTTTACCATTCATGACAGGCTTTGACAGCCACTTATGTTTTCTTTTCAGTGATTGTTTTTTTCATTCGTAAATGCACCACGACCAAAGTTCTAGGTGAACGGCTCAAAGTTTGGTTTGAGGCCACTAACAATGTAGTGGGTTATGGTCTCATCATTGAGGCCTTGGCCGGTGACGGCTAGATCATTAGCAATGGACTAGACTTTCTCGAGATATGAAGCCATGGACATGCTGCCTCTGCGAAGAGTTTGGAGATTGAACAATAGATGGTTGAGTCATGCTAGAGAAGTCGAAGCAAACGGGTCCTTCACTTTTTTCCACATCCAAGCAGTAGTGTTTAATCCCAATGTCTGCCCTAGCACAACATTGGAAAGGGTAGTGACGATCCAATTTTCGATAGTTTGATCAATAGAGTACCACTATATGAAGTCAAGATTCATAGTGGGTGGTTAAGAGGAGTCAGATCAAAGAAATTTGGGCAGAGGGTCAATGCTGCCATCGACAAGACCCATAAACCTTGACTACGCAAAACCAAAAGAAACTGGACATGCCAAAGGAGGTAATTGTCTCGATCTAGTTTGATGGAGACAAGATGTGTGATGTTGTTGATGGTAGCATGAAATTGACCAATACTATCCCTGAGGTCAAAGGTGAGACCTCGAGCTGGAGCCAGGGCTGGCTGCTGAGCAAGGGCAGATTGAGTAGGGGTAGTGGAAGATTCATTGTCGGCCTTAACTGCAGAAAGAGAGAGGGAAACAAAAGGGAAGGAGAGATCGTGTAGGAAGTGCACGAGGGCAGAAGAGGGCGACGACTAGGGTTTGTAGGCGATGGCTAGGGTTGGCCTGATACCATGTGGATTGGTTAATTTATGATGTATTGAATGAATGAATTGAATGAGTACATATAGACAAGAGACCTGAGCCACCTAGGAAGCCTTCCTAGTTTAGTAAAATTATAATACAAGTAATCTATGAATACAAGGAAACTAAATCTGACTAAGACCGAGAGATTGACTGCAAGGAGGATTCTTCTTTATCAATAAGGAATATTGAAACCATTTTTTATTCCATTTAAATAATTATTCAATTAATGAACATATTTCAATGAATTCCTATATATGACACCTCCAAATCACTAGTAGGAAACCTACTTTTGGCGATTGTCACATACAATCACCAAATATAGGAAAAATAGTTGCTAAATAAAAAAATGATTGATTACCCGTCACCAAAAGTAAGTCGCAAATGTATGTGTCGAGGATTCATTTTGCGATCATATAAAACTATCACTAAAAAGAAAACATTAGCGACTGTTAAAATTTGTACGAATGGTAAACTTTTGCGACTACAATAACTAGTCATGGTTGGTTATTATTGGCAATTGTCCAAACCCATCACAATTGGTTATTATTGGCGACCGTCAAAACCCATCACAGATGGTTATTATTGGCGACTGTCAAAACCTGTCACAGTTGGTTATTGTTGGCGACTGTCACAACTCGTCATAGTTTGTTATTGTTGGTGACTGCCAAAACCGGTTACAATTGGTCATTTTTGGCGACTGTCAAAACCCGTCACAGTTAGTTATCATTGGCGACAGTCAAAACCGTCACTATTGGTTATTTTTGGTGACTGTCAAAACCCATTGCATTTGGTTATTATTGGTGACTATCAAAACCCGTCACGGTTGGTGATTGTTGGCAACTGTGAAAACCCATTATGGATGGTTACAATTAATGACGGTCAAAACCAGTCATGTATGGTTATTGTTGGAGACTAGTAAAACCAGATGAGGTTGGTTATTGTTAGTGACTGTCAAAATTAGTCACAATTGACTATTATTTGCTACTGTCAAAATTAGTTATGATTGATTATTAGTCATGGTTGACTATTGTTTGCGAATATTTCTACTGAATGTCAAAATTTGTCACCATTGGTTAATATTGACAACTGTCAATACCCGTCAAGGTGATAATTTTAGCTATTGGTAAAAATTATCGCTGTTGGTTTATTTCAGTTATGTCTATACCCTTCACCATAAGTCTCTAATTCTTCACACATTTTCCTAAATATAAAATGTGATTCATAGTAAGATTTAAAACACTCAATTCATAAGACAATTACATACATGAATTTTCATTTATAAAAACAAAGTACCAAAAAGAATTTCACTGATTAAACCTTATTGACAATCTTAGACAATAAAAATAAACATATGATGGAGTCTGCTTGGTAGTCTAACTATATAGTCATGTTCTACATTCCTACATTGTCACATTCAAAAACGGAACCAAAACACCTAAAGCCAGCCATGTGAAGTAGTCTGCTAGATGAACCCACTACACAGCCCTATACAAAATCAACTAAAAACATAAATTATACAATAATATTACTATCTTTATGCATTAATTGAACATAGTAACATAAAATATTTTCAGACGTATCGGTATTAATTATCATCATGGTGAGAGCAAGTGTTAGCACCGTTGAGCTAGTTGTATCCAAAACTGTGGCCAAAAGAGCAAATTAAGTAGAGAATATCAGCTAGGAAATATTTATTATTTGGCTACTAATATAGAATTGATAACATTTCATACATTGAGAAGATGAACTGTCAAATGCTCGAACGGGAATTTTAACAGCTTCAGCGAGCTTTGAAAGTTGATCTCTCAGCAAGCATGACTCTTCACTTCTTTCATTATCCTTCTGCTTCATAATGCACAACTCTTCATCTCTATCTTTATCCTTCTGCTTCAAGGATGGAATATCCTCTCTAGCTTGTTGCATTTATGTGGAAAGCGTGTTGGCCTTCTCATTGGAGCTAGCCACCATGCAACTCTTCCCCTTAGACCAGCCCCTACTCGGGCCCCTCTCAAAGCCCCTGTAGTGAGCATGAAAAACCTTGTCCAGGATAGGACACAACACTTCTGAATCCTGACTATTTTGTATTTTCTCCTTATGAAAAGATTTGGCAACCTCAATCTATGCACAAAAATTTATTAGCGAAATGGATATACCCACATAGTTATTTGGAAGAAGTAAATTATCATTGAAAGTTTGTTCTGGTACTAAATACAACGTTTATAGCCATGTTTTTAACTACATGTGAAAATGTTAGTAAATAGATAATAAAAGTAAGGGACACACAATCTATTATCGCAGTTCAGAACCAAAATAGTTCCTAATTTGCCGGGCTATGTAGCCCAGATGGTAATAATCCACTATAATGAGTTTTGTTACAAACCTTTACTCCAACAAGGTTTTTACAAGGGTGTTAAAAACACCGTAGTTAACACAACTAATAGTGAATACCTTTTCAAGCTCCCTCCTTGAATGACGTACTCAGGGTGAGTAGTCTTGTTACCATCCACACTAAGACTCCTCCTCAGTGTATGCCTTTGTCACGAAAGCGTTAGTCTGTCTTCAGCACAGACTTCAACAGTGTCTGAAATGCTACCTTCATCTTCACTCAAGCTTCTCAGAAAAGCAGATCGATGAATACTAATAAGCTCAATACAAACATGAACTCTCTCTCTCTCTCTCTCTCTATATATATATATATATATATATATAAAAAAACTTTCTAGATCTATGAGTTCGTATTCTGTGCTCTGGCCTCCAGGCCTTTAAATAGTCCTTTGTAGTGGCACCAATGGTATGATTGTCTCATCAATATGCATGATTTCAGGACTAATTGAAATAATATATGTCTGTCTTTCTTTTCATAGAACGATCTTCTGTCTTTATTTTTATTTTGTCTTAACTCCCTCTTCATACTTTTTTTAGCGCAGTCACAATCTCAGTCATACCATAGATCCGCCAGAGTGCATATCTTCCACCATATATTGTTTTCCTTTGCAATTGTAATCTTAGTCATACCATAGATAGAAACGTGCCAAAATTCATATCTTCCACCATATATTGTTTAGTCAAAGAATGGCAAATATACCCTTAGGCATAGGCACTAACAAACATGTTAGATAAAAAGTACTTACACACTTATTGTAGATATACTCGCTCGGGTAACTGCCGTCCTTCTGCTAGTGTGACGTCATATAGGTATCTAGGATTGTAATATTATTTCCCTTCTTGGCGAGCTGCATTCGTCTTAAAATAAAAAAACAAAATCTCATACATGCAAATAAATAAACTAAAAGCAACTTATAATTACCTCCTCAGCATAATGTCTAACAATAGATTTTGAGCCCAACATATGAGTTGCCTGTATGTGGGCATGGTTCGCCTTATTTCGCACAGAAGTATCCTCAATCTTTTCGAGTTGCCAGTATGATATGAGTTCCATTTTTTTTGTATCAACCTTGAATCAGGGCACATCTTCCTAACCTCCTCATATTTTTTATTGTAGTGATCCTGTTTCAACTTGTACCTCCAATTTTTAATCAAGGGTCGTAAAATAACCTTGCAAGCCTCCTTGACTATGGAATCTAACACGTTCAAACCTTTCTCGTCCTGGAAGTCGTACATTTTCTTAAAAAATGTAGTGCAAGTAAATATTTTACACAAGTGTGAAATAAAATATCATGTCTTCCACTAAAGAAAATACAACCTTAATTTTTTTTTCTACTAAATCATTAAAAGTCTTGTTTGTATTTTTTCCCCACTGTTGATTTAGGGGAAAGTAGTTCCACGACCATGCATATATGCCAAGCTGGTTTGATAAGGTAGTGGCTTCCCCCTTTGTCACTTGGTTGTTTGTAACTATACGCAACAATTTTGTGCCTTCAGTCAAGACTAATGAAGTCTCTTTTGTGGGTCCCCTATGACGCTTGTGTCGTACTTCGTTAACCAACTCTTGTGTCTAGGCGTTACTATGTATTGTAGGTGACATAGAGCATTGAGGTTACTTAAGAAAAACATTTATAAGTTGAGTGTAATAAAAAATTGTTATGTACCTACCTATCTAACTGCCAGAAATAACTAAACGTTGTGAGGCCCGACGGACCGCCTATGGTGTGGTGGATTTTGCAACATAAATTGACAACAATTGAATATATAGGATCATCAATAACATAAATTAAGACAATCGGTGAACAAAGTTAGCTTCTAGTCCTAATGTGGGACTAACCAAGTCCACCACACAACATGGGCCTAATTGAAATAATGAAATCAAAAACATGTTCGAACTCTGATAAGTTTACATAACATCAACACTGGAGCTTATAGTAGTCTAAAATCTATAAGAATGGGAACTTGGGCAGTAGCTCAGTGGTCCCATAAGGAGTTATACTGTGGGAGGTCTTGGGTTCGGATCCTCACAGCTCCTATTCGCCATTTCAAAAAAAAAAAAAATCTATAAGAACAACATATACATAATAGCATAAAAGGTGACCGAATCTAATAGGGGAAAACGTGGCCAAACACAAACGACTATTATAAACATAATTACTGAATTCCTTTATCATTTATGTATAGTCAATTTGAGCAATAAACCTATATGAATTTTTAATGAGTAAATATACACACTACTGCAACAAGATGCAAAGCACAAATTCACAAATAGATGTACAAAATATCCTATGAATGCTTTTGCAGCAAACTAAATAGTTTGGATAATTATATTGTGTTCTACTTAGTAAATGGTTAATTCAAATAATGTAGTAATTACTGTTTAAATCAGCACATAAAATGAATTATTCAATATACAATTTATTTTGTGTATACATATACTCAATAGTAATAATATAGTATATGGAATAACTTATTAATCTTCTTAGATATGAACGAAATGTTTCGTGCATTATTATTTCTGGAAGACAAAAAAGTGCATTTGTAAGCATGGTTGCCTATATCGGCCGATATGTATTGAATTTTTGTCTTAAGGTTACATGTTACACACCTGTATCGGAGTTACATTTTGTAACCCCTCTAGAAATAGGTGTATTGGCTGATAGGTGCTGATACAATAATACAGCCAAAAAAAAAAAAAAAAAAAAAAAAAAAAAAAGACTGTCAAAATTCAACTCACGTGCTTGCTTAGTTCTATTATTATGTACATAATATTAGGCATGCTTTAGGAGTCTAGGACTAAGCTTCTCCTCCATTTCCCAAAATAATTGAATGATTGATTGGTTAGAGGAGTTATTGCATACCTCTGTTTTCTAATTTCTATATTGACCTGCTTTTGATTTGGAAATGAAACTGGAATTGGAAAAGTAAAACTTGTGCTAACTTTTTGTCTTTCATTCTGGAAATATTTTTTAATAAGCAATTTTAAGTTTTAAGTTTAATTTCGATGATGAACATAGCTCCTTATGTTAACAATATTGTATTCTCCTTTCATGAAACAAATAATGTTCTGGTGTTATGGTATGAATATAAAGTTATTTTAATTATATTAAAACTTCTCTTTGACAAAATAAAATTTATTTCCTCTAGTATTGCTTAATTTGTGGAACATATATGTGATGATAATTATTAATGTGTGCATCCTTGAAGGTAGATTGGTATATGAGTATTTTTTTATGTAAATAGTCTTTTTTTTTATTATTTATTTTATTAATTTTATTGTGACTATAAGAGTGAATTAAATTTTACGATAATTTATTATCAATAGATTTGGTTATAACATTTTTAACTTTGAACTAAATAATTAATTAGATGATGACCATTAATAAGTAATTAATTAAAATATGTTCATGTACTAAATAACAAGTATAAAAGAACAATCAGCAACTACTCAAAACTAATTTATTGTCTATTTCTTAGTTAGTTTAACAAGATTTTACATGAATTTATAAAAAAATTAACCGAAATAAATTACATAAAGTTTTTATATTTTTTTGAATTCTTTTAAGACATCAGTCCATAACCTAATGTTCTATACAGCCGATACGTCTTTCCGGTATGCCTGATATATATATATATCAGATTTTGGTTTATCCTATACCTACTTGTTGTTTGTAAGCATCCTTTCCATTTTCTTTCCGCTCCCACGAAGCCATGTCGTCGGCCCGACAAATTCAGTGCAATCAACTCGAAAACGATCAATTTTTCCTATATACGCGAGCCACTTGTCCTTTTTGGGAGACAAATCCGGGGTTGGACTTTTAAAATCTTCGTCGGAAGACAAAGAACATTGGAAGACACTTGGGTGATACTTGGAAAGCGCAAGTGCGGCTCTACTCGATCGAAGATGATTCCCAGGTCAGAAAACGAAGCGTTCCCTCGTTCGGGAGAGGCCCGAATTAAAGTCGGTACTTGTGTCAATTAGAAGAAAGATACTCTGGCTGGCACCTGTCCGCGTTTGCGAAGCGAATGGGGCGCGGGCGCGACGACGGAGGGTAAAAGTCTTTCTTCTCCAAAATCCAGATTGTCTCCAGAAACAGAGAAAACGAGGATGGTAGATACATAATATAGCAGACAAAACAACGAGCTCTGCTTTTCGATAAAGAATCAAACTTTAATATTGGATTGGACGTTGAGGACAAAGAAAGAAGATGGGGCCCCCTCCCCTTCGCTATCCAGTCAATAAAGTGAGTTTTCTCCTTTATATCATCAAAATTAATATTATCCTCTGCAACTGCCGACATGTAGGAGTAGCTACCTCTATTTCTTGACCAGAAAAAGCCGTCGACACTTTGATTCCCTCCCGGTCATATCAATCCAAGATTTTAGGCGCTTTTGGTCCCTCCGACCGTCACCTCTGACTTGAAATTTAAAATACGGAAAAAGTTTTCTTAAAAAGGCAGCTTTCATGACGGAAAAGCAAGCCTGCCGCTCCTGGCTCACAGATTCATTTCATTCAACTCATCAATGAAGATCGACATACTTGCATTTGCTCTTTTGCAGGGCAGAGGAGTACTCATGAGTTATATTAATTTAAGAAGAGCTAAGCGTAAATTTGGAGTCAATAGAGACGGAAATCTCAATCTTTCCCGCACGAAAACAATTAATGGATTCCAACCCAATTAAGGATTAAATGAATGGGTTCATCGAGTACTGTCGCGTCTTCGGCTTCTAGCAGAAGAACCCACAAGATTAATTTGGTGAAGGAATGACTTCCATCACAAGGAAGGAGAGAAGGATGCGAGCTAGTGATGATCGGTCTTTGACTAATATAATACAGCAAGACCGTGGTGAGCTCCAAAGTTAAGTTGCAAGTGGACGAGTGATTGATCAGTACTCTAATGATTATTAATATTATTATCTTATTTAAGAATGTACCAACCTCAATATATATAATTCTCTAATTTATAGTTATAATATTTATAAACACGGGCTCATGACTTTTCTCAAGTTTAATTAGTAGATAATTCACAAGTTAATTAATTAGCTCTGCCTAATTAAAAGCAAGTACTGTTTCTCAGTACCGATAGATATATAGGCCAAAATTAATTTCTAGGACATAAAATTATATATCTAGTTAAGAAAACATGCTTTCCCGAGTTAGAGACAATTGAAAGTAGGAGAACATGCGCAGCAGAGAATTCGATTCCACTCTTTGTTTCTAACGAGTAGCTACTGACTAACCCTTAGCTAAATCAAGTTTTAATTATATAATTATTCTTAATATTTGACTTTGTTGAATGATTGTTATATATCATGATGATCAATACACATTACAAATAATTGTGTTAAAATTGTCTGGAGTACTGTTAATTATTTGCATCTTGTTCGTAATTTATTTATCTACATGCTTCTCAAGGACTCTCCTAAAATATATATGAAAGTGTTCTAGTGATGTGTATCAAATAACTATAGTGATGTTTAACACTCTTAGTGAAACGTTAGTTCAAACATCGCACAAATAACATAAAAAAATAAATAAATGACACACGATATGTTATCGCAATTCGGAACAAAACTAGTTCGGGTTGTGTTGCCCAAGATGATAACAATCCACTATATGAAGTCTGCTACAAAACTCTCCACCAAGGTTACCTTGTTCAACATAACAGAAAGTGAATACCTTTCAAGATCCCATCTTGAACGACCTTACTCCGCAACACGAGTAGTCTGGTTATCACCCACATGCACTAAAGCCCCCCCCTAGTCTATGCCTTCGTCATGAAAGCTCAGTCTGTCTCCTGCATATATAGACTGCAACATCGGCTGCAACATCACAGTCATCTTTACAAGAGCTTCTCAATAAGCAGATTGATGAAGAATAAATTTTACTTCATGAGAACTCTACAGATCTGCATACGTTCTAGAATTCTATCTTGCATCCTAGCCTCATGCCTTTATGTAGTCCTTCGTCGTCATCCTATAAGGTAAAGTTCTTATAGTTAGGATGATTGATATAAGGCTTGAATCTTCTAGTTTGATTCAGACTTTCCTCAACTAATTCAATCCTCTTGATTGATTGTTCAATTGATCTTGATTGTCTCTCTTCTTCTTCAATCACATATATTTAAGACCATAATCTAGAGATCAAAGTCAACGTAATTAGATGCATATTAAACATGTGTTGTGTTGTTAAAGAATGACAAATTTACCTGTGCCCAGCACTAACAATATAGAATCAAGCTTTCAATTGATCCAAGCACTTGGGTTAAGAGAAAGACAGGTTTAATTCAGGCATAAGTCAACTAAATGGCATTCCTATATAGCAATTGGGATTATAGCTTTTTAATTGATGAGGGTTAGTATATATGGGTCCGTAGTAGGCGGGAAAAACACCCATTTAATCGAGTATGATACTAATTAATAAGTCTCTCCTACACATTTTATTCCCACTAGTTTCTCCCAAATGATTTTTTTTTTCCTATATATATAGTACATTGCTAAATTTCTGTTTTCCATTTCATTTGTATATCAAGTAGGTATTCCACAAAAATTATGTTTGTAATTTATAGAAAATAGCTCTTTACAACCTAGATTTAGAAAGCTCATGACTTCCCACAATAAAAAATGCCTTTAATTAGAAAGATTTATTTTCATGATGAAAAGCAACATTTTCACTCTATATATGAGTCGACACCTTTATGACAGAAAATCAACAATATTTCACTAATCAAAGTTATATCTATTAATTCAACAAAAAGTAATATATAGATTTGTTTTTCTATACATGAAAAAATAGTACTACTTTTCTCACACACTAATTATCTAATAATTAAGGACAATTTTGGTCAAGTACATGTGGATCTATCCATGTCCACCTCTCGGAAGTTCAAACACAAGCAGCCAAATTTGGCTATGATTTGAGCCTTGAGCAATAGCGCAGGTGGTCTCATGGGAGTCATCACTGTGGGAGATCTCAGGTTCGAGTCTCCACGACAGTGATGCGAATAGCACAATTGGGAATTTTAAATTTATAAATGGAATTGTAATTGCCGTTTTAAAAAAAAAAGTGGTTGTGATTTGTGAAACCAATTGAGAAACCTTGCTCACAAGAAAGAGGAAGAAGATGAGTTGAACGGGGAACATAATATTGTTTTGGGTTGTGTCGTATATATTCTACTTTTTAACCCGTTGAAATTAACTAACCATATATATTGTAAAGAATCGATGAAGTGATGAAATGTCACTCAATTTGAAGAAATCAGAAAGTAGGGCCATGTGTCGATTCGATCGTGGTCGCTATACCATGAAGAGGACTTTGAGGCTTGGAAGGTCTAAATTTATTAGGAATTGCGGTCTGATCCCCCTTCATGGGCGATTGAATTGGAGGCTAACGTTTCTAATGCGGTGGCTACAATGCGTAAGAAGATAGAGGACATCTTGGATTCCCTTGACACTATTCGTACAAGGGTAGCAGGCATAGAAAGACTGTTCGATGCACGTCCTGTTATGCAAGACTTCTCGATGCAGAGGGTGGAGCATAACAAGGGGGCTGGTGTGAGTGAGAGGGTCACTACGGGCCATAAGCACACCCAATATGTCAACACCCTCGTTGACATGTACAAGTACAAGTAAGCGCGCTTCAAGCACTACAACTATCTGTATCACCCAAACAATAGTAATTGCCTCCATGAACAGATAGTCCTTGTAGCCATGTCAATCCTCTACCAGTGTATTGTGTCTTAGGCGCGCTCTCACACCTTGAGGCTAGTACATCAACATTCTCCTGCAATGTACCACTCGTACCTGACTTGTCCACAATGTTCTTCCTACTCAGAGCATCAACGATGATATTGTTGTGCTCCGGCTTGTACTCCATGGTGAAATCGAACTCAGCCAAAAAATCTTGCCAATAAGCCTAATTTCGAGAAAGTTTCTTCTGAGTTAGAAAGTAAGAAGATGCAACGTTGTCTGTTTTTACCACAAACCTAGCCCCAAGCAAGTAATGCCTCCAAGTCCTTACACAGTGAACCACAACCGTCATCTCATGTTCTTGCATCGTATATCTTTTCTCTGCCGCATTTAACTTTCTACTTTCGAAGGCCACTAGGTGACCCTCTTTCTCTAGGACCCCTCCTATAGAAAAATTAGATGTATCCCTATGCACCTCAAATGGCTTGCTGAAGTCTGCAAGCCGTATCATTGGTTCTTGTAAAATAGTTGCCTTCAACTTGTCAAATGCAGATTGGCATGCACCCCTCCATACCCACAAAGTCTTCTTATTGAGAAGTTTGTTCAAGGGGGTGGCTATTGCTGAGAAAGAATATATAGATAAAACGTCTATAGTAGTTAGCCAACCCTAGAACACATCTCAATTCACTTACCCCACTAGGTTCTGGCCAATCGGCTATGCTCTCCACCTTCTTAGTGTCCATCCAAATTCGTCCATTGCCTATCCAATGTCCCAAGAAAAAGACATCGCTTAATGCGAAGGAGCACTACTCCTTTACAAAGAGCGAGTGCGCTCTCAAAGTATCAAATACTTGCATCAAGTGACATGATCCCCCATTGTCTTGCTATAGGTTACAATATCATCCAAGTACACAACGAAAAACTTGTCTAAATAATGCCCAAGCACCTTATTCATAAGAGTGAAAAAGGTAGCTGGAGCATTAGTCGAGCCAAAAGGCATGACCAGAAATTCAAACGCACTGTACCTTGTAATTACATATGTGGTCTTCCCCTCATCACCCTCCGTGCTACGTACTTGGTAATACCCCGATCTCAAGTCCAACTTAGTGAAAACGGTAGCTTCCCTCAATTGATCAAACAAGTATGAAATGAGAGGAATCGGATCCCAATTCTTGATAGTCACTTTGTTGAGAGCTCGGTAGTCACAAAGACGCATGGATCCATCTTTCTTTCTTTGTAATAGGACTGGTGAGCTCATCTAGCTGCCTCCGCAACTCCTCCAACTCTTTAAGCACCATATGATATGGAGCTTTAGATGGTGGTTTGGAACCTGGTTCCAACTTAATCACATGATCCACCTCCCTCCTAGGTGGTTTGGAACCTTAGCCTCTGAATTTACGGTCTTGACAAGGCTCCCATCATCAACTCATGTCAAACCCAACCTTATAGCTTCACGGACTGATAGGAAATTATGTTTAGCTCCTGAGTCCCCTGCACCTTATTCATAAGAGGCATGTTGTTGCACTATTCTGTGCTAGAAGAGAGCCAGGCGTAAGCTACAAGCTAGGAGCTAACAAGCACTTGACTCAGCACAGGTACATTGCACCTGAACAGGCGCTAGCTAATATGTACTTCAGCGTGAAACCAGTTCGGGTTTCAACCCCAAGGAGCCAAGGGATGCTTCAAGGTGCGTGGATGGCTTTAGGCGTTCTGGACTGGGTTTAGTGTTGTATTTAATGTACCATACATGTATGGGTGGTTTTGTACTTAGGTTATAAAAGGGGCTTAACCCCTCATTCTTGAAAAGGAGTTTGTGGGTTATTCTAATGAGATTATATAAGAAGGAATTTTCCCCTTGAAACTCTGTTCTCTCTCTGCTGTGCTCTTTTATGGTTCACTCTCTTGAGGAATGCAATTACAATTACGGTGTGGTCGATAATGTTGATGCCCTCGTCAACGGACGTTTATAATCCATCTGTACAACTCTGGTAGATCACACCAAGTTGCCTCCTCCTCTGGTTCATTCTTCCACTTAACCAGAAATTGCATTCTAGTGTCTTTGCCTATTACGATGTGTGATTATGTAATCGAACTCTGGCCTCGGGTCTTGTTCAAAGGTAAGAATCAAATTCCGAGATGTAGATGCTCGGTCTGTATCTGGATCCAAGTGATACGGTTTCAGCTGTTTTAAAAAAAAAATTGCTGTCATGAATTGTGAAGTTAATTAAGAAACCCTGCTCACAAGAAAGAGGAAGAAGATGAGTTGAACGAGGAACATAATATTGTTTTGGGTTGTGTCGTATATATTATACTTCTTAACCGGTCCGTTGAAATTAACTAACCATATATATTGTAAAGAATCGATGAAGGGATGGAATGTCACTCAATCTTAAGAAATCAGAAAGTAGGGCCATGTGTCGATGGATAGTGGCCGCTACTGCATGATGAGGAATGCAGATTCGGTTTGCTACTATAATTATCAGAACAAAATCATATCTTTTGGAGATTCTAATCCTGCACTAGCTGCCCCCAAGCGAGACAGTAATTCTTACTGACGCGCGGTCAAGAAAAATAGGCAGTACCCTCCTCGACGCTCGGGTGGGAAGTGGGAACAAGGAGTAGTAGCTCGGAAGCCATGAATAATATTGCTCCCCTTGGAACTTAATATTGGATTGAGAAACGGGAAAACGGTTAAGGCACGCTGAAGCCGCAAACTCTGACGCGGAAATTTTTTCAATCTGATCTGGAGATGCGACGTTTCAATTAACTTGTGAGCTCTAGTCTACATATACATATTATATGACCAGCGGCAAAGTTATAAGGGATAAAAGTAAGTGAAGGGATGGGACCTCCCACAGCTAACTATTCCCAATGCTGTAAGGGAGCTCCCAACCCAAGACCTCCCACAGCTATCAATCCCATGAGACCACCTGAACTATTTGCTCAGGGCTGATTGATCTACAATTAATCGATCAGCTTCCAATATTAATTTCTGAAATGATCAGATAGACTAGTAGTACTATATATATATATATATATATTAACAACATTGTATATATCAAACTGACATCTCTCCTACTTCCAGCTCAACGGGACCGTTTGGGACCGTTTAATGAGTTAATTGATATCAGTTCATCTCAGATGTGTCCACATCCAATTTCTGGACTAGCCCCATCGAACAACTCAATTCCAGTTATTCTATTTGGTAATTTGATCAACTGAGTAAAAAGAATCCTGGCTTAATTATGATTGATCAGTTGCAAAATACTTGTAATTAATCGTATTTTGGGATTGAAGAAATGACCCAACTTAATTTACACTTTCAACAGGTACTACGCGTCAAGCCAGTCAGTTCGTTGAAGGAAGAAATTGATGAACATATATAGATTCTAGAGTAGTTTATTAACCGCGTAACGGACTGGGGAAATTAAAAGGAGGAGGATTAATTATATGACAGCAATATTGCCAGCCGAGCAGACAAGCAGCATCTTATATATATATATATAGGAAATTAAATCTAGCATTAGCAGCAGCAGTAGTACCCATGAATATTATAGATTTTCAACGTTCGGAGTAGTAAGTACTTCACATATTATCCAGAGTGGGGACCCAACATAATGTGACAATTAGATGTGGAAGTTTGTGGCTCAACCACGTCGATCGCTCGGAACTCATAACATGGCGGGATGTGATATATCTCGATGTAGACTTTGGATGTCCGCTCGGCCATATATATTGGCTTCTGCTGTCTGGATCTCTGTAAATTAATTTTGTTGATCGATTGCGCGTCTAGCTAGCTGGTACTACTCCATTACAGGTCCGAGGAGGAAGATCGAAGAGGAAGAAAGTTAAAACCATCTCCATCCGCCTCGCTGCGCGCAGTACAGTATGGATACAGAAAAAGGCAGATATAGCTCGCTAGCCATTAGTAAACCTCTTTAGATCGATTTGCAAAGCAATTAAGGGTATCTACCCTGGAGAGCCAGAATCCAAAAACATTGAATATTAAAAATCTCAAAGACGAGCGCGACCAGTACTCGATCGCTCAGGGATCTGTTTGTAGGAACAGTTCTGAAAAGGGGTTTATATATATATATATATATATATTTAGGGTTTCCTGCAGTATCTGTCCTGTACAAGAAGATGATTTGGCTTCACATTAATTCGCTCAATCTTCTGATCGGTCCTCTTTGCTGCAGATAAACTTTGATGGCAATTTCTTCACAAGGGCAGGTAATATATAGAAGGAAAAAAAAAAAAAAAAAGGCTACATATACAATCTGTTGCTTCGAAGCATACATAATTTCATCCGTCTGCGAATTAATTACTTAGACCTAATTAATTCACATCAGATCAGTTGGATTCGAAATTACAGAAAGAAGACTAGAAAGAGATCAAGACTACAAGTAAAATCGTGATCACTCAGAAGTGGGAAACAAGTTTAGTAGTATTAATCTCTGCAAACCTTATCATGCTAGCTACTAATTAACAAACCATCCATCTTCCTCCGCGAGCGTCGCTGAAAGTCTGAAATTCCAAAGAAGAAAACTTTAATTTTTTTTGTGACTCGAACTTGATACCTCCAATAATATCTACCCAAGCGAGGCTCAAAACTTCAATTTGGTAGACACAAAAAAAAAAAAAAAAAATCCTCGCGCCCGTCAATCCTTTAATATGTTAATATACATGGAAGCGACGAAGCCTTAATTTCGAGTATATATATATATATATATATATATATATGTGAAGCCTTAATGCGCCCACTGATCAAGACACAAAAAAGTGGGGAGCATCGGTATGGAGATTAATTGCTGCTGCTGCTGCTGCTCACTAGCTAGGTATGATCTAATTACTAGCTCTGTAGAGAGAAGGAGAGGTGAAGACCGAACCGAAGCAGTACTATTAATCAAATTGTGATGTTAAATATTACTGGATGGATGGATCATGGATGGATCTATGTTGAGCACTAGTCGTAAGTCCAAAGAGAGTCGACGTGGGAGTTGGTGGGATAGTCGTCGGATTCGGGGGCGCTCAATCTCGGGGGACTCACCAGCATTCCCTCCGCCATGTTCACCAGCAGCTTCGGCATGTCGAACAGCGCTTCCTCGTCTACGAATTCCGTCATCTCGCACGCCCCCTGATCATCCTCAATATTATTAATCTGGCCGGAGCGTGAGGAGGACGAGGCAGCGGCGGCGGCGGCTGCGGCTGCGGCTTCTGCTACGTCGGCGTAGGCGGTGGGCCTGGGGAGTCTTGCGGCGGCAGCGGCAGCGGCGGCGGCTCGAATGTCTGCTGGGGAGGAGGAGGGCGGAGGCGGGTGCGAGAGGACGGAGTCCGGGAAGTTGAAGAGGGCGTCGGCGCCCTTGAGGGCGAGGGCGGCGACGTCGTAGGCTGCGGCAGCCATTTCTGGGGTTGGGTAAGTGCCGAGCCAGATTCGGGTCGTCTTTCTGGGTTCCCTGATCTCCGACACCCATTTTCCGCTCCGGCAGCGGATTCCACGGTAGAGTGGGTGCTTCCCCGCTGGCAGAGGAGGCGATCGCGCTTGAGAGGAGGCGAAGATGGAGGGTGTAGTGGGCACTTGTTCGGTTGTCATGTGCACGTACGTGGGTGGGCCCTCGCTCCTGCACCGCGGGTCGCCCATTGATCACAATATTCGACTCGGTCGATCGATCGATCGATATCTGCGTAATACTGAATTGG
Organism: Aristolochia fimbriata; assembly: GCA_019845555.1. NCBI lineage: Eukaryota > Viridiplantae > Streptophyta > Magnoliopsida > Piperales > Aristolochiaceae > Aristolochia > Aristolochia fimbriata. The sequence continues at coordinate 9,341,501 of CM034079.1, forward strand.
ACACCAAAGGGCAGGGCAGGGGCGGGTCAGGCCGGGCCCGGAAAATGTAAATATATAATAAGGAATAGGAAGGTCGATTACTTAATATCTAGAGTCTTCTTCCTATTCTTAACAAGTAACTATCCAGTGATCAGTGTGTGTTTTTCTTTTTGTCAGTCCGCAGGGGGCCGGGGACTTAGGGTATGTAGTGGGCGCGTGTGTGTGTGTTGTTTGGAGGAATGGCATCAGGGCATGCGCTCAGGGGGGGGTATTTAAGGGTGCTGGAAACCGTGGGAGTTTCGCGGAGAGTGGTTGATGGACGTATTTGTGGGAATTACACGGTTTTTCTCTCTCTCTTTCTCTCTCTCTCTCTTTCTCTGGGGGGGAGGGGGGGGGGCGCTTGCTCGCCTTGCACTTAGCTGGAGCCCAAAACGGATTGAATGAATATCAAAGTGCACCAAAATGCTTGTCCACTCCTTAAGTGGATTTTGTTACATCTAGTGCTGCTGCCCCGCCCTCTCCCTCGTACGTGGCCCTCTGCGTCGAATTTCATTGGCCGCTCTTATAAATTTCCCACTCTTCCTCTCCATATACATGATCATGATGATGATGTTGGTGATGATGATGAGAAGTATAGAAAGAAACACCGAAACCGATCTTAGCTAGATGCATCTTCTAATTCCTTCCACTCTACCCACGCCCCCCCCCACCTTCTCTCTTCTTCTTCCTGTCCTCCAATACTACTGATCTCCCCTTTGATTGCAAATCAAGCTACAAACCTTCCTAAAAAATTAACCTACACCTAATTAATTAATTAATTAATTAATTAATTAATTAATTACACTCGCTATATATATATATGGATCCCCATTCATCAAAATACACTTCTTCTAGTCCCTAGCTAACTACTACTCCAGTAATTACTTGAACTGCATCTCTTTTAACACTAACTGTGGAACCTTTTTAAGTATTTATTATAAACTAAAAAGTACTACATTAAACGACAGTATTTTCTTTTTCTTTTCTTTCTTTTTTTTTTTTTTTTTCTAAACAGATCACACAAATCATCAGGGTTGTGCCACCAGGGACTCAGATCCAACTCGGACATGTGAAAATCCGAGTCGGTCCAGGTTGACTTGGATCAGTCACTCGAATTGCCCGCTGATTCAGGCTGGCTCGAGTTTCGAAATAGGCAACTTAAATAGACCAAAAACAAAAATTGAAAAATACAATAATTTTTTTAAAAAATCAATTTAATACATAATATGATATATAAAAGTATATGAATAAAAAATAAAATTATACATGCAACGGGTCCAATTTATAACAAATACAACCTTCTAATGAATATGTAATTTTTGTCTTTGTTGTACTCATAAATATGTATTTTTTGTGGCTATTTTTTTTTCTTGTGAGTGAAGTAAGTCTTCTTTTTTTATGTGGTCAAGTGTACCTTTGTAGAGTTTTTCCGAGTGTTTTATGTAGTGTTTATTTCATTGTATGTATTTTAATGAGAGTGTGTATTTCTAGTACATGAATACGTAAAAAAAACTTGTCTTCATATCATTTTTGTGTGCATTTTAATTCACTTTAAATAGAAACTATTTCATTTTCTAGAAACAAGATGAAAGATTCACATCAATTTATAACAAACACAACCTTCTAATGAGATATTTATTATAGTTGAAATGTTATTATGAAGTTAATTTATCATAGGCTAAGAATTCGCGCAAGCTTGTGGTAACATATTCAAATAAACAAAATGTCCCTTATGTTATTATGCAAAAGAAACATATGTTAAGATGTACAAAAAATAATAGGTTAAATGCTACTAATTCATATGTTATCACTCTATCTCACAAATACACAACAAATTTCACTATGCTTCATATAATTGGATAATATATAATTTCCATATGGCACTAAAAAAAATTAATATATGAATATTAAAAACTACATAATGTCAATTAAATTTTACATATAATAGAGGACCAATAATATCTTATTACCCTAAGAGATAATATGTTAACATTAAGTATAGTAATATGTTAATCACTAATATTTTATTGCTGTAAGAGGGAAAGAGTTAACCTTAATTAAGTACAATAATATGTTATATAACAAATTTTTATATCAAGCAAAAACTACACGTGATACTAACAGTGAACCACCAACAGAACTTTCTAGTTAATTTGTCAATTTTTTAGTTTCAAACCATTCCCACTCAATAATATACTCAAATGTACTGTTTTAGATTCTTATGCTAAAACATCTACGGTAAGAGAGGTTTGTTTGTGACTTATCACAAGGGAAAAATAAAAATGAGATACACAAACTAGAGAGTTAAACTGACAAGGAATAATATGCAACACTTATGCAATCTTCTACTATAGAAGAAGGCAGAGAAGAAGTTTGGAGGGAAAAATTTGGTTTTTGGTGTTTAGAAAAAGAAGACAATATAAACTGTGTTAGCAATATAATTTTGGTTCAAAAGTATGGAATAGTGTTAGATTACAATATTTGTTTAATATTTTATTCCAGGTGGATCCAAAATATTTGACAAATTAAAATTCGTTCACAAACAAACTCATAATTTGAGGGTATTTTAGTTCAGGCATATTGCCCCAGTAATTTAGAGAAATGCTATATTTTTGGGTTAATTTGTGAAAAGAAATGTAATTTTCAAGTAATATGTCCTAAATCAAAATACACTCCTAGTCCATAGTACTCGAGTAACTTGAATGACTCTTTTAACACTAATTGTATAACTTTTTAAGTCTTATAAAGGGGAACTTGGCAAGTAGCTCAATGATCCCATAGAATTTATTACCACAAGACAGGATTTTCTTGCCAACTTGGGTTCGAAAAATGGGTGACTCGACCCCAAAAAATCAAATTAATCTAAAAAATAAGCATAGTTTTTTAAAAAAAAACTTCAATTTGATATATAATATGTTATATAAAAATGTATATATAAAAAAAAATTATACATGTAATGGACTCAACAAATACATACAATTATGAGTCAGATTTTAAATTTTCAATGATAGCTGCAAATAAAAAATATTATGTTAACCACAAAACCAATGTTTTTTGTAAGTAAAAACAATTAATTTATTTGCATAAACATTTTTGCATAAATTTATAGTTACATATGCACGATGTATTTCTTTTACCCAACAAACTAAATATGACATGATTTTATATATGAATCTGAAGATATTTTATTAAACTTTTTTGGTAAATTTTCAGATTTTTTAAAAATATTTCTGGCTGAGTGACACCTTTTTTTCAAACCCGGGTAAATTTTGACCAGAGTCTTGGTGCAACTTAGCAAACTCGGCCCAACCTACCCCTCAAACCTTTCGAACTCTATTTTTTTGGTTGCCAGTGGTTTATCTTTGTTGTACTCATGAATATGTATGTTTTGTGGCTATTTTCATTTTTCTTATGAGAAGTACATTTTGTGTTTTTGTGTGATCGAGTGTAGTTTTAATTTTGAGTGTTTTTCTGTATTCCTGTAGTGTTTATTTCTTTGGTATGTATTTTTATGAGTGCGTGTGTTTGTAGTATATGTGTTAATGTTTAATTTCAATTGTGTCTATTCAATTGTACAAAGGCTACACATATACACTTCGAAGAGTGTTTGTTTTCTAATCTAGTTAGGAAAGCTAACAAAATAAAATCGAAGAATATTGTGTTTACAGTTAGACGTGATTACAAAATTAGTGTTTGATTAGGAGTCTAATTAAGGAAGTCGTGTCAGTATGAAATACTGACTGGAGGATATTTTGATTCTTGGTGTGTAACTCTGGGTGTAACTCTGAGTGTAACATTGGCATATACTTGTTGTCTAACATTCCCTCTCAAGCTCAGGGGCTTTGTGAAGACACGAAGCTTGGACAAAAACTTCGCAAATTGGGACTTGGGGAGACCCTTGGTGAAGACATCAACAATCTGATCATGTGTCAAGATGTACCTGACCTGCTAACGATCGGAAGTAACCTGTTCGCGAATGAAATGGTTGTCAAGCTCAACATGCTTGACTATGTCATGAAACACAGGATTTGTCGCAATGTATGTAGTTGACAGGTTGTCAAACCAAAGCACTAGGGGTTGGAAAAAAACACCTTGAGTTTTTTTAATAGCAGGCTGCACTAGAACAGGCAAGTGTAGCTTGTTTCTTGGAGGATAAAAAATGAGGGAGCCACCAAGGAAAAGACAAAAACTTGTTACAGAGTGCCAATCATCTAGACAAGAGCGCCAGTCATCTAGACAAGAGCGCCAATCATCTGGACAACTACCCCAATCGGCATTAGAGTAGACATCCAACCCTAGATAAGAGGAAGGATGAATAAACGAGTCCATAGCTAAGAGTACCTTTGAGGTAACGTAAAATGCGTTTAACCATAGACTAGTGTATGCTGCAGGGTTTTGTTGGAACTAGCAAGACTGATTGACTGCATACTGAATGTCTGGCGGCGTCAGTGTAAGTTACTGCAAGGAGCCGACAATGGCTCTGTAGATGGAGGGGTTGGAGAGTGGGGTGCCTTCATGTTTCGATAGTTTGGATACAATAATAGTTCGTGTGGACAACGGTTTAACCTCGCAGAGACCAAGCCGTGACAAAATATCAACTATGTATTTGGTGTGGGTACGAAGACCGATATGTAGGGAGACCCCAATACCAAGAAACTAGTGAAGAGCACCTAAGTCCTTTACCGAGAATTCTCATTGTAGATTTATGACAAGACAAGAAATGTCTGTTGTAGAACTATCGGTGATGAAGATGTCATCGACATAAATCGAAACGAAGATAGTAGTAGTCGAGGTGTATCTGACCAGGAGAGATTAGTCCGCATTTGATAAAACAAACCCAAGTTCAATGAGGTAAGACATTGGTACCATGTTCGAGGGCTTTGCTCGAGACCATAGAGAGATTTGTGAAGTCTGCAGACTGCATATAGATTAGTCTTGTCTTGTAATCTAGGGGTTTGGACCATGTAAACCTCCTTATCTAAAGTTCCATTGAGGAATGCATTTTTACGTCCAACTAACGAATTGACCAATTGCGACCAACCGCAAAAGTCAACATGATGTGAATGGTGACCTGCTTGACATCTGGGTTGAATGTTTCAAAGTAGTCCTATTCTTCACTCTGATTAAACCCCTTTGCTATGAGACAAGCTTTGTACCTATCAATGCTGCCATCAAGTTTGGTCTTTACTCAGAAGACCCATTTACATCCAGTTGCCCTTCGACCCTGCGGTAGTGAAACAAGAGACCATGTGTGGTTTGTTAGTAGAGCATTAAATTTCTCGTTCATCGCAGTACGCTATTCCGGGGACTTCACAACCTGATTGTAACAAGTGGGTTCAGGTGTGAGGAGATAGGTAGGTAATGGATGCTGAGAGGTGAGGAAGGTGCAAGGCTTAAGGGAGTTGGTCATGGACCTTGTAGACATGGGATTAGTGGCATGAGGGGCACCAGGTCGAGCTCAGGTATGTAAATCTGGAACTGAGGATGGGTTGTTGGGAGTGGGACTAGCATGAGTAGTGACGGGTTGAACGACAATGGGAGTTATAGGCGAAGCGATAGTAAGAGTTTCAAGTGGAGTGACAGTGGACGGTACGTGCTGAGTTATAGTGTGAGGTATAGGAAGCAACCTGATTAGGGGTGGGTTTGAAGAAGATGAGGTTTTCGTTGTGGGAAGTATGACAAGTCTGGAGTAAGGAAAAACCATCTCGTTGAAGACCACATTGTGACTTACATAGACTTTATTTCTGGCTACATCTAAACACCTATATCCTTTGTAATTAGGATGGTAACTTAGAAAGACACATGCAATCGACCTATCTTCGAGTTTGTAAGCCTAGTAAGGTCGAAGATGTGGATAGCACAGACAACCAAACATTCGAAAGAAAGAGTAATCAGGTGGGTTTGAAGAAGATGAGGTTTTCGTTGTGGGAAGTATGACAAGTCCGGAGTAAGGAAAAACCGTCTCGTTGAAGACCACATTGCGACTTACATAGACTTTATTTCTGGCTACATCTAAACACCTATATCCTTTGTAATTAGGATGGTAACCTAGAAAGACACATGCAGTCGACCTATCTTCGAGTTTGTGAGCCGAGTAAGGTCGAAGATGTGGGTAGCACAGACAACCAAACATTCGAAACAAAGAGTAATCTGGTGGTTTACCAACAAGGATTTCAAATGGACTTTTGGAATGCAAAATTACAATGGGGAGGCGATTTATAATGTAATTGGAGTGGGGAGGAAATTTATAATGTAATTGGAGTGGGGAGGCGATTTATAATGTAATTGGAGTGGGGAGGTGACTTTTGGAACTTAGGCTTTAGATGTTAACAAAAATAGCCAAGTGAATCGTGAATAGAGATCAACAAAGGAGATATAGTACTAGTGCCCGTTTATGGAAGTGATGCGGCAAGGCCTCCAAATGTTTGCTGAAATCATGTGTAACTTGGATGGTGCGCACATTTGAGAGGAGGAGAAAGGAAGAGTTGTAGACTTGATGAGAAGACAAGCATGACATGTATTATTATTGTGAGAATATGAAACTACAATATTAAGACTTAAAAAAATATGACGCATGACAGTTGCACCAGGGTGCCCTAACATACGATGCCAGAAAGAGAAATTAGACATACATGACAATATGCAGCTTAGAGAAGCATTGTGGTTGACGACATAGAGGTCGTTCCTATTCCATCCCTGGAGCATAATTTTGCTCGAATTGGCTTTTTGTACACGAAATCCATTAGAATAAAAAATAGGATGAAAATTATGATCAAAGGTAAGTTTTGAAATAGACAAGAGTTTCTTGAGAGAAGAGGGAACACAAAGAACCCCTCAAATGGGTAAAGAAGGAATTAGATTGTGTGTACCAATGGCTGAAATAGGCAAACCTGATCCATTACCAAGCATAACTTGGTTTGGTCTAGTGTAAGCGTCATTATTAGTCAGCATTGAAGGGTCTGAGGTAATGTGGTGAGACACCCCGAAATCAGTGTACCATGCCGAATCAGTGGAGTTGTCCAACTGCGCCGAGTAAGCTTCTGGAGAGGCAGGCGGCTGATAACTTAGGTTGAACCGATTGTGGCATTGAGTGGTAGTATGACCTCTTTTGTTGCAAATCTAACATAGAGGACGGTTTGAGGAATCTCCACCGTCTTGCTAGTGTCAGCCAAAACCACGACCATTGTTTTGGCTGCGCCCCCTGAATGGCGGCCACGACCATCGCGACCACCACCATGGTGACCTCGTGCAACAACACTGAGAAAAGGTCTGGAGGATGTGTCCAAATTCTACAGTCAGGCTTGTAACCGGAGGCGATGCTCCTAAGTCAGCAACAAATATGTGAGAGTGTCAAAACTCACCGGATCAACTTGTTCAGTTTGAGAAAATGGTTCAAAATCAGCTTCGAGCACATTGACCACATAGTGCATCACAGTCTGGTCGTCGAGTGGCTGTCAAGCAGCAGCAAGGTCATCAATGATTGTTTTGACACTATCTAGATAGGCTCCCATGGACAAAGAACCTTTCTGTAGGGTCAGTAGAGTGAACCGAAGATGGTTCAACCGAGCTTGAGTGGTGGACGAATAGGCTCGTTGGAGTTTGAGCCACATCACTCAGGCACTAGTGAGGCTGATTGATTTTCCAATTGCTATGTCGGATAAGGTTGCCATGATCCAACTCTGGATCATTTGGTCGAGGGCATACAATTGGATTTATTCTGGTGTGACTGTAGAGGAGTCAATAGTGGAGTACTGGCGTGGTGGTTGAATTGAGCCATCAACAAATCCCATGAAGGATTGACAATTAAATACCAGAAGGAATTGCTGGCGGCAGAGTAAGTAGTTGTTTCGATCAAGCTTGATCGAGACATGATGTGTGATGTTATTCACGGTCACACAAAATTGGCTTAAAGCCTGGCCGAGGTCAAAGACAACGCCTCAACTTGGGGTTTGTGAGTGGGCAAGTAGGGAAACTATGGGGGTGGTGGATGATTGAGGGGAACTTTTGTCGGCCATGGTAGAGGAGGATCGAAAGCAAGATGAAGAACAGGGAAAAGGGTGCTAGGGTTTCACACGAATTAGGGTTTCACGTGGAATCGGGGATCTGACATGATACCATGTTAATGTTTAATTTCAATCGTGTCTATTAATTGTACAAAAGGTTACATATATACACTTCGAAGAGTGTTTGTTTTCTAATCTAGTTAGGAAAATTTATAGAATAAAATAAAAAAATATTGTGTTTACAATTGGACATTATTACAAAATCATTATTTGATTAGGAGTCTAATTAAAGATGAAAGATTCACATCAATTTATAAAAAATACAACCTTCTAATGAGATATTTATTATTGTTAAAATATTATTGTTAAGGTAATTTATCATTGGCTTAGAATTAGTGCTTATATTGATATATTCAAAGAACCCAAATACAACTCCATCCACCAAATGTTGACATCAATTACAAAGAATCATAAATAAAAGAAATAAAAATACTCATATTGTAAAATGATACTTTACTTACCAATCATTTTCTTAGGTAAAATGTATTGACAAAAAAGTATATAGTTTATTTATATTAAAATATTCTAAGGGGTACCCTTATAAAATGATTTCTGTTCTTTCTCTATGATATGCATATGCCACACTAAACTCATGAATGAATAGGGTTCGGATCATGTGGAGCGATGTGGAGCGTCCCAATTGGAGATCACAATGACACGGGTCGGGTTTCCTGGATTCCAAACTGAACCCGACTTTTGAATCCAAAGATCATCCCTAGAAATAGAGGTGGGTAATGACGTAGTGGGACATATTTATTAAGGAACCGCCCCGACCCGACCCAAAAATCCTGGGTTTGGATTCTCAAATCCAACCCAAGGTTTGGGTTCCTTGAACCTCACCCATGGGTTTTTAATTAATTTTTATTTTTCAATATTAATTCTTTTAGATGTTAATAAAAAATATTAGTGTAAATGGTCGAGTTTAGTCGGGTTCGGGTTAGGGTTAGGGTTCAGGTTCGGGTTTGGGTCGGGTTCTAGTCAGGTTTGAGGCAGTTTTTCACGGGTTTAGATTTCAGGTTATATAAGTAGGGTTAAGTTCGAATTTTCAAAAAGCCATATCTCAAACCCAACCCGTGCCACCCCCAGAAACACCTGATCGGGTTTAAAAAATGCACCTGCCAATGTCTTCGATATTAAGCCCATCGAAAGGTCTAAACTAGATCCAATAAGCAATATATACCTGTTTCACCAAAAATCCGCCGGTCCGCGAAGAGGCGCGACCGAGAGAGTAATTCGATTTAGAACAGAGAATTTGTGTTACAGTTGTGTTTGAAAGTCAGGAAAATGCGAGTACAATCTCCTATTCTTTCTCTGATTCGATCTCCGTGTGAATTTGATGAAGTTTAAGCTTCTGGCGAGTTGACGACGAAATCCGAGTTCTGGAACAAGTGTTCACGAACGATGACGACTTTGGTCGGTCGGACGAAAGTATTTGTATTCCGCGTGTATCAACTTGTTGACATTGCTGGTGATCGTGTAGAGCTGCTCCAGTCGAACTAGTGAATTACGACGGACTGCAAGTTGCTGAACTTCTTTGGCTCGAAAGAGTCTCTGTGCGTGAGAGTTTCTTGATGAAGGATTTTTGAACTCTTGTGACAGAGCTTTTCTGGCTATTTGTAGATGATTCTGTCAGTTGTTTGGAGTTCTTTCCCTGGAAGGAGGATCGTGATTCCCTTTTTGTTGTTGTTGTTGAGATGGGAGGAAGACCGGGAGCTCCTCCTTTGGATCCCAAGAATGAGGATCAAACTTGTCTTTTCCTGGCCTCTTCTGTTGGCGACCAGACTTGGTCATTTAACCGTTGAAGTGGCTGATTTGTAACTTGGTTGCTAACTGTTGCTGACGCGGCGGCTTATTGCTGACTGGGGCTGTGACTGTGTCGATGACACAACGACACGAATGGGCTACGATGAATGGCTTTGAAAATTGATAGAGCCTACCCACGACGATTGATTACTGTGGGCGTTTGGGCTCGTCGCATTTGGGCCGTTCACATTTTGGTGCATACAGATTGCCCCCTTCGAGACTTGATCGTTCAGAGGGAACAACCAAGTTTCGAATATGAAACACAAACGCAACACACACACATTTTTTTTTTTCGACCCTCTTACTCTTTTAGGGTCATTTATCTTTTCGTGTACGTATCCTTTTCTGTCCTCTTTCTCTTTTAGGACAATGTATATTTTTGTACACTTGTATCTTGTATGTATATATTTTTTTTCTTTCTTTTCATTTTTTTGGCTCTCTTGCTGTTTTAGTGATGTTTGCTTTTTTTGGTTTTCTCTTTTTTTTGTATACGTGTACGTATGTAGTATGTACGGTATAGAGAGATGATGAATACCTGAGCAGAGAAGTTGTTTCGATTGAGTAACGACGTCGAGTTGAAGTCGACTGAGTGACTGGCTGCACTCTGTTCGAATACTGTAGCCGAATGTCACTTCGATACTTTAGAGAAGGCAATCATGACGAATTTTGATAGCTTCTGTAAGTTTCGGCGACTCTGGCCATCGCATCGGAGAGAAGTGCAGCTCCGTTTCATCAAATTTTGGCCAATCTGATTTTGACGACACCCCTTTACGCTGCATTGAAGGATCGACGTAGGTTGAGCGAAAAGCGATGGGCCGACGCCGTTGTGTAGATCGGATTCCGGCTTCCTTAAGCTCTGCATGAGACAGTTTCTTTTCCGCACCTCTATTTGATGGGTCGGGACGAGGATGCACATAGAATTGGGCATAGCGAGACCCACCCTGACTGAGTCGAGCCTCCCGGCGAATTGGGAAGTTTCTCTCGGCTTGTTTCATCAAAACTGGCTTTATGTCACTCGTTGAAGGTTTGGCTTCAGCGCCGATCGTAGGAGGGGTGGGGAAACGTGGTTCCCACCCTCCTGCGCAGTAGTCTCCCTTTTAAATGGAGGAAACACTAATCCACTCCCCGCGAATTTGGGATAGTCAAGTTTAAGAGTTCTATCTTCTTCTTCTAGGTGCACACTGCGAATTTTGGTCCCCTTTCTTCCTGTGATTTGGTACTTCCTATCAGTCTGTGATTTTGGGAGACTTCTCTGTTTGCGAATTTGGGTTCCTACGACCTAGCTCTATTTGCGGCTTTGGCTTTGACTGAGTCTGCGAATTTGATTTGGGGGACAGCCTGCAACCGTGAAGTTGGGAGGCTGCGAATTTGGGAGGCTGCGCATTGGCTGTCTGCTAATTGGCTGTCTGTGAATTTTGGATAGAGGCTGCGATTTTGGCTTTGCAGTCTTCTCCGAGCCCCGACTTGCATCAGAACTTCCCAGGAATTAGGACTTAGAGGTACTGCAAAAAAAATTCTTTCCTCCCGGTAGTCTCTGGCTGAATTCGAGTCAGCAGGGATCCCCACTCTCTTTTCTTTCTTCTCTTCCTCCCTCTTTCTTCTTCTTTTTTTCTCCTCTCATTTTCAACTTCTCCCTCGGTCTCTCTTGTTCTTTCACGATTTTTTTTTTGTCCTCACATTTTCTCACTATATTCTTCTCTTTTTTCTATTTCTCTCAAATTTTCTCTATGTTTTCTTTTCTCTTTCTTGTCTCTCTCGAATTGTCTCTTTTTCGCAATCCAAGTGTGTATCAATTTGTCAATGTGACAGACTGACAACCTTTTGGGCCTTGTTCGGCCCAAAAGCCGAACACTGTAATCTTGTGTCGCACCTGGCTCTGTCGCTAGGTGCTGGAATTGATTTGGGTCGCACCCGACGTGGTCGCCGGATGCTGCCGTTCTGTTTTGGTTGCATCCGCCTTGGTCTCCGGGCCTGAAGTTTTTGTTTTGGTCTGCGCTCAGCTTGGTCACCGGGCGCAGTGTTTTGCTTGTTGTCTCGCGGAGATCTCAGTTCAGTTTGCTGGTTGGTCCGTCGAAGACAATCAGTGTACCCTCTCTCTCTCTTTTCTTTTTGTTTCTCCGTTCATTTTTTTTTCATCGACGACTGATTTTTTTGTCGCCCCCCCCTTTTTTTTTAGTTGTGTTTTTTTTTTGTTGCGACCTCGACTTCTCCATCCCTGGTCACAGGAGATGCATTTTTTTTTTTTGAATTGAAAGAGAATTGCGTACCTGACTTTTCCTGTCCTGTCACAAATGTCTACCATGCCACCTCTTTCTCCTTCCTCGATCTGACTATCTCGACCATGAGGACTCTCGTGAAGGGTGTCCTTCGTTACTGCCTACGAATCTGTGATTCTAAGGAGGAACAGAAGCCACTGCTATTGGTTCTCGGGGGACCGTCGGCCTACGGTGCTTGTGACGTAACCTGCGCCCACAGTCAAGGCCATCCACGACCTGTGGAGTCGCTCTGTTGTCGACGAGGACGACCAGATTTGATCTCCCGGGGGTTGATGAATCTTTATCATCTCCGCACCAAGCTGTAAGCAACATCCTGCTGAGTCCGATGCATGACCAGCTGGTTCATTTTTCGACGCCAAAACTCTCCATCGATAGTGACCGATTCGACTCTTGGGACAGTCACCCGGTTGTGAGCTCTGCCCCCTACTTTGTGCCTTTCTACTTCGAGTGGGCAGACGTCGTTCTCCGCACTTGTACCGAGTAGTTGGCGACAGCAGACCTTACTCATGCGGTCCGAGCTTCAATGTTTTCGTATCAATGCTGCATCAATGTTGTCCACTCTTTTCTGGAGGTTGGTGTTCTTCAACCAACACTATTTTCACTCGCGAGGGAGAGCTGTCGATTTCCTTGTGGGATATGCATCGTCTCGGTGGGCTGCCCATCTTTGGAAGTATTTACGATGAAGCGACTCCGACGGTTGATGATTTTACTCAAAGTCGCTCTATGCCACTACCCCAGAGTATTCGATACCTCATCCTTGCCTACTATCGACTGTTCTACCGTCCGAGGGCTTCAAATTTGGATGGAGTCTTCAGAGTTTCTATGTCAGAGTAGGCTTCCTTCTGGTTCCAATTCGAAGGGGGTGTGCGCCCTTGAGACGGGTTCTCGAAGTCACGATCGGTCGACCGTGCAGGATCAACCCCTCTCTGAACTTGGGGTCCCTGACGCCCTCACAGATGAGGTGTATCTGGCTGCCTTCATATTGCTGTGGCTCTGCTGTTTTGTCCTGCCTTTGCCAGGCAACATGTTGAGGTTAAGTGTTTTCAAGATGGCCTGTTTCATGGCCGGTGGTACTCGGTGTAGTTTAGTCGGCGCAGCCTTGGCAAACCTTTATCGAGGGCTGAACGCTTCCAAACCTGGGAGGATTTCTTGGCCGTTTGTTTATACATGGCTTGCCCAACTGTTCAGCGTCTGCGAGGTTGACTCTAGAGGTGGCGACATGCCTCTCTTGATGCTTTACCGCAATTCGGAGCTTGTTCGCGTTTGTACTCGGCAGGAGGCTCGTTCTTTGTTTTGGCGCAGCGGAGTGCGATGCTAGTACCCTTCAGAGGCTTTTCCTCCCGGTCCAATCCTTGACAAGGCTGGTCGCTTTGCTTCTCGGATTGAAGCAGAGTACTTCCGTTGCCTGCGGGCGACATCTCTGGTCTTGCGGCAACACGAGCTTCTTGTGGTGGAGCCCCATAGTCCTCACCGGTTCGATCGTCAGTTTGGATTCTGCCAAGACTTGTCGGGTGTGTTGTTCTCCGACCAATGGAATGTGGCCACGGTTAACGCACTTGTGGGGTTATGGCGAGCAGGGACTGCCTGTCCTCTTGGAAGCATGGAGGTGCCTGCCTTTGTGAGTCCAGACTCTGACCCGGGTGTCACGTCCCTTTTTTCGGAGTCCTGGCTTGAGGCAGTTGTTCCCCTCTTCGAGGTAGCAACTCTTGTTTCTCCCTGTTTTTTTTTTTCCTTTTGCACCTTCTGATTTATTTTCTCTCTTTCTTTTCAGCGTGCGTGGAGGAAGTTTACTGGAGCATCTGCGCTGGAAACAGTCTTGCCGCCTGCGCAAGGAGATGGCGACGCGGAGGGTCAGAGCCGAAGGATTTCGCGGCCAAGTTTGAAGCTTCCTGTTAAGGCGAAACAGAGCAAAGGTGGGAAGAAGCGGGCGCCTCAGCCGAAGGTCGCGAAGGATAAGTCATCGGCTCCGTCGCAAGTTGCACCGGAGCAGGGATCGTGATCCGAGAGCCTTCTTCGGCAGAATGGGATTCTCGACCAGTAGTGCTTTCTCTGCCAGTAGCCAGTGCCTCTGTAGACAAGGGGAAGGGTTTGGCTCAGTCGCTGACTTCGCCGAAGAGGACTGCTTCGAAAAGGAAGCCCACTTTTCCGCCGCCAGAACCTTTCATTTTCGTTCCACCTCCCTTCAAGAAGCAGCTGCGGACTGGTCTAGGTAAGCCTCTGACTAATTTAGCTCCTCTTACCGTTGTTCAACCTTCGGAAAGTGCTCTGTTGGGGTTAGGAAAAAAGGCCTAGGGAGCCGGCGCCTTTCGACGGGTCAGTTGTTCTGCCGACCGGAGAGGCTACTGTAGAGCCAGTGGTGTTGTCGCCTGCGCCGGCTACCTAGGATAGAGCACAGGCAATCCAGGAGTTTGTCGACTTGCCTTCTGATACGCTCGTGGTCATCGTAGCTCCTTCTATGGACCAGCCCGTCTTTCGGCAAGAGGATTTATTTGACCTCGCCGAGTTAGAGAATACTCGACAACTGGAGTGGGTCGGGGAAGAAGCACCTCCTACTGCCGTTATTGGTGGGTTTTTGACCAGCAAAACCGAGTGCCCGATGACCATCGTGAGTGATGGTGGAGCGCCCTTCCCGCCTTCGGTTGATCAAGTCACGACCGATGGACTTATGGTGAACGCCTGAGTTACTTTCGTGAGTGAATTTCAGCACCCTGTTTCTGATCCGTCCCTTCCGGTTGCTACGACCTCGAGGAGGGAAGTCTTTGTGACGTTTCCTCCTAGTAGCGGAGAGGTAACTCTTGCTGCCAAGGAAGGAGCTTTGGGTTCAGCTCGTCGACCCATTAGCGAGGATTCTTTGACTTCGCGACCTTCGTCGGTAAGTAAAAATCATCTTATTTCTTTTTTCTTTGTTCTTTTTCCTTTTCTTTCTAATCTCCCCTTCTTTTTCCTAGGCGTCGGCCTTTCGACCCTCGGCGAGATCGAGGCTACTGCTGCAACAGGCTGCTTTGGGGCTGTGGGAGAAATTCATCGAGCTGGATTTACTGCCTGCCGACGACCCATGTTCACCAGAGCTTGTAGCAGACACCCGCGTCATTCTCGACCACTTGAGAGGAGTCGGTATTGACACTTCTGTTCTGGAGCAGTGGGTGGAGGACTTTGCCTTGGAGGTGGATCGATTTCAGCAATTGCGCAACTCCTTGGCAGGGAAGCTTAGTTTTGCCGAATGGTTCGCTGCAGAAGCTGAACTCGCTCACTCTGTCCAGCGAGTGATCCGTCGGCACAACGACTTGACAGTGGAATTGGATAGGCATCAGGTGTAGCGCGAAGCTGTGGAGGCTGAACAGAAGACTCCTTGCGAGCGTCTGGCATTTGTATCGGCTCAACTTGAATCCAGAAATGTCGAGCTTGCGACCATCCAGAGGGGAATTGATGCGAGCGAGGAGGAGGCCTGGGTTGGAATTCGAAACGACGTTCTGTACGCCCATAAGGCTTCGCCGAGGTTCTCGTCCCAACTCTTTTTGTTGGCGTCGATGGTTTTCTTTAGGATCTTGTAGAGGGTTTTGTTGAATGCTTCTGCGAGTCCACTGGCTGCCGGGTTGTAAGCCGACGATGTCCGCTGTAATATACAAAATTTTTCGCAGAAGCGGTCCATGACTTTATTTCTGAACGACGTACCATTGTCCGTGACAATGTATCGAGGGACCCCGTATCGATAGATAATTTGGGTCCGAATGAAGTCGGCAACGGTGGTAGCCTTGACTTCTCGGTAGGCAGCAGCTACGGCCCATTTCGAGAAGTAATCAGTAGCCGCCAAAATGTATTGCCTGTCGGAGTCGGATTTAGGAGTGATTGGACCAATGATGTCCATCCCCCAAGCTTCAAATGGCCATGACGCGATCATCGGGTGAAGCGACTCTGGTGGCTGATGTATGTAATCGGCATGAAGTTGGCATGGTTTGCAGGTTCGACCCATTTCGGTGGTGTCCCTGAGCATCGACGACCAATAGTATCCCCGTCGTTTAACTTGTAGGTGGAGCTTCGGGCCAGCCTGGTGCGCGCCGCAAATTCCACCGTGTGTTTCTTTTAGGACTTGTAGTCCCTCTTCTTTTGAAAGACAACGGAGAAGCAGACCTTCGTACGACCTCCGATAAAGTACGTCATTGACAAAAACGTACCTTGGAGCTGCTCGGCGAATATGAACTCGCTCTCGCAGGTCGGCCGGGAGTGTGCCATATGGAAGAAAATTTGAGATGGGCTCTCGCCAATCTCCAACTTCGTTTTCGTTGGCCGAGATAGAAAATGACTCTTCCATCTCGTCTGTGTGTTCTTCTTCTGTTTCTTCTTCGGCCGGTGGAGAGACTACCCACCTTTCGCAAATGGGGACTTGGCTCGGCCATTCGTTGAATTGCGCTAGACTGGCAGCAATTCTAGCCAATGCATCGGCTGGCCATTTTTGGATCGAGGGACGTAGTGGAGCGAAGCTTCCGAAATTTGGGCCAGAAGTTCACCGGCATGTCTCAAGATCGGCACGAGCTCGAGTTTCTTTACTTTGAACTCCCTGCTAAGTTGTTTGATGACAAGAGCCGAGTCATCATTGATGTTTAGCTGCGGTAGCTTCATCTCTACCACCATGCCGAGTTCGATGAGGATAGCTGGATACTCCACTTCGTTGTTCAAACAATTTTGGGTGAGAACGAACGAATACGGGAGCAAGTCCTTTCTTGGTGATACGAATAGAACTCCCGCGCTGGCTCCGTTTCTTTGTGCGGCGCCATCGAAGTACATCTCGTAAGGGGGAAGCACCTCGACCAAGCAGATTTCTTCATCTAGGAATTCTTCCGTTAATTCCCATTCAGCCGGCACTGGATGGTCGGGCAAGAAGTTCGCCAGAGCTTGGCCTTTAATTGCGCGTTGCGGCACGAAGTTAATCTCGAACTCAGAAAGGGACAACGGCCACTTAGCCAGTCGACTAGAGAGAATTGGTCGCGACATGATGTATTTTAGCTGGTCGGCTCGCGAAATCAAGTTCGTCGAATGCGCCAGGAGGTAGTTCCGGAGCTTTTGAATTGCAAAGACAAGTGCCAGACAAGTCTTCTCGATCGGTGTGTAGTTAATTTTAACACCCACCAATGTTCGGCGCAGATAGAAGAGAGAACATTCTTTGTTGTCCTCGTCGCATTGAGCGAAGAGAGCTCCTACGGATTTTTCTTGCGCTGCAATGTAAAGCAGCAACGGCCTGTCGACAACCGGAGCGACGAGCACCGGTGGCTTGGTGAGGGATGCCTTTATGTTGTTAAAGGCGTTCCGGCTAGACTCGTCCCACTCGAATGGCGTATCCTTTTTCAATAGGTGACTGAACGGTTGGCATCTTCTGGCCAAATTCGAGATGAAGCGCCGAATATACGCTAAGTAGCCTTGAAAGCTCTTGAGTTCGGAGATGTTTCTAGGCTCCGACATCTTTTGAATTGCATCGATTTTGGATTGGTCGATTTCAATTCCTCGGTGGTGCACAATGAATTCCAGAAATTTGCCTGAAGTGACACCGAATGCGCATTTCAGTGGATTCATTTTGAGCTAAAATCGCCAAAGTCGTTCGAATACTGCCTTGAGGTGGAGAAGATGATCTGACCGCTCCTTCGTCTTTACCACCACGTCGTTGACATAGCACTCGACGCGTTTATGCAGAAAGTCATCGAAGATATTCTGCATTGCCCTCTGGTATGTCGCGCCAGCATTCTTGAGTCCGAACGACATCACCTTGTAGCAGAAAATGCCTTTGGGAGTTCAAAAAGCAGTGAGTTCCTCATTCGTCGGGTCCATCCGAATTTGATTATAACCAGATGACCCGTCCATGAAAGATAGCGCTTCATGACTCGTCGTTGCATCGAGCATGAGTTCTGTTATCGACAGAGGGAAGTCGTCTTTCAGGCAAGCCTTATTCAGGTCGCGAAAGTCAACGCAAACCCGAATTTGGCCGTTCTTTTTCTTGACCGAAATGATATTTTCTATCCAGGAAGGGTACTTCACCTCTCTTATGAAATTTGCTGCGATCAATTTGTCGACTTCCTTTTTTATTTCTGGCACGAGTTCTGGCCGAAACCGTCATTGCGACTGTTTGACTGGCCGAACAGAGGGATGAACCGCTAACTTGTGCACTGTGACTCATGGATCGAGGCCTGGCATCTGTATGTAATTCCAGGCGAATATGTCACAATATTTGCGAAATAACGACTTATATTCGACCTCTTCGTCGGCCGATAGTGACGCACTAAGAAATGTCGGCCTCAGATCCACTATTGTGCCCAGGTCGACTTTCTTTAGTTCGTCGACAGTCGACTGGCCGCCTTCCTCGAACGTAGCCGGAGCCTCATCCAAGATGAACTCGTCATCTTCTTGATTGTCGTCGGCGACGGAAATATGTTTTACCGTAACCGAATTGTATGCGCGAGCTCGTGCGATGGCTGCTCTCAAGGTGTAAATAATCACCGGGTTCGAAGCATTTTTCTTTTTCGTCGGAGTTTGGCCGACTGAAACTTGGTGTACATCTGTCGATGTCTTTCTGGTTATTTTAATTGGCTTCGTCTGAGCTCCATAGATTTTGATCGGCTTTTCTTTCTGGTAGCCGAGGCCTAAGCAACCTTGGGTAATTCGGCGACCCTCCTTTCTCAGTTTTTCTTGTTCTGGAGTGAGGACCGGCAGAGTGATGGGTGTCTTTACATGGAGCTGGTCTTTTGTGAAATTACCCCCAGCTCTAGCCATCAGTCAATATGCGTTCGGGTCGAAGCCTTCGTTCGAGCGAGTAGCTGGCAACCGCTCGAGGTTCGGGAATTGCTTCAGAATGCTTCTGTCTTCAAGCTTCAGCAGTGGGAGGGTAACCTTTTCTGCCAAAGGGGTCGGCTAGATTTTGTGGCAGACGACCAAGGGAGCTTCTCCTTTCTTTCTTTGTGACTGCGTGATGTATCGTAAGATAGGTATGTTACGCTGCGTCGGTGTTAAAGTTGTTGTGGCCGGTTTGTGGCCGTGTGCCGGCTTGTTGTTATGCGCCGGCTGTTTGGGAGACACGACTTGCGTTGTGATCTATTTTGGGGATGCGGCTTGCGTTGACTATTTGGTAGACGTGGCTTGCGTCGGCTGTTTAGACGATGCAGCTTGCGTCGGCTGTTTAGACGATGCAGCTTGCGTCGGAGTGCTCTTGGCATTTGACGCCTGGTTCGGCCATGGTGACAATTTGACTGTCGGTCTGGTCGTCAGATAGAATTTGGCGCCTGCGAATGATGCCTCTGCCTCCGTGAACGGACTTTCATCGGCGTACACCGTCTTTTGCTCGCCGTTCTCCCAGTACTTGAAGCACTGATGAAGTGTTGATGGCACAACTCCGTTCACGTGAAGCCATAGTCGAACCAAGAGCAGATTATAAGATGTTCTTGTGTCGATGACTTGGAAAGGGGTTTCGGCCACCATGTCGCCGATGTGCAATTAGAGTGAGATCATGTCGAGCGTCCTCTTGCCATCCTGATTGAAGCCTTGAATGAGGAGAGAACTCAGAGAGAGGTCGACATTCTTCATCGTGCGAATCGGCAGAATGTTGACTGCGGATCCACAATCTACAAGAATGCGATTGACTTTGTGGTCTCTAATGTAGCCAGAGAGGAACAACGGCCGGTTATGGTTCTTCGTTCCCAGTTGTGCGTCCTCCTCTCGAAAGGTGATGCACGATGGACATGAGACAGCGAGCGCTTCCTCTGACTTTGCCAGATGCGGAGAGGAGTGTGCTTCTTCCTCCTTTTGGTAAGGTGGAGTTAGCCCGACTTTTGGCAAGTTGTGCTTTCTCATGAGTAGCATCTCGACTTCGGCTTGGAGCTCCTCTGGTTTGTCGAGGATTCGAATTAAGGCCTGTCTTGACTGATTGGCCAAGTCGAGGTTGTCGTTTACCTTGTTAAGCGACGAGATTTGATTCAGTGATGTCTCTAGGTCGTCGCATTCGACGACAGGCCGTTTGCCTTTGTCTTTCAGTGTTGTTTGCTCAGGAGGAGTTGTCGAACAGGTCGCCACCATTGCTGGCGGTGCGAAGAACTCCTTTGGAAAATACTCCGCTAGTGTGACGGGTCTTCATTTCTTTTTGTTTGCTCCCTGAACGTTGGTCCCGGGAGCTTTCTTTAGACGCTTCACGACCTTTTTGTTTGGCCGCTTCGCCTAGGTTTTTGTGTTCGCCGGCCCCGGTTCGATTTCTCGAATAGGCTTTTTTCGCCAGGTGACCAGGATCCACCCCACTGCGTTGGCTGCAACAACTTCGCAGGGTGCCGGTTTTGCTGCGACCTTAGCCGGTGGTCGTCTGCAGTTGTGCGGTCGGTTGGAGGGACCGAATTTTGGACGGTACTCCTTTCTCGCGACCTTCTGTTTGTTTGGCCGAGTTCGCCTGTTTGGATCGGTTTGAATGGAAATGACATGTGAGGACGACGTTTTTTTGGCTCCTTCGATCTCGATGCGGCCTTGAGCCGCCAGTTCCATGAACCTGTCTTTCAGGACGAAGCATTTCTCAGTCGGGTGCTCGACCAAGCGGTGGTATTTGCAGAAGTTTGGCTCTTTGTTCCTGGTTAGGTCGTTAGGTCTTTCGATTTCTGGCAACTTGAGCAAGTGGTTGTCGAGTAGCTGGTCCAGCATGACAGGAACATCCGCGTCGGCAAACGGATATGTTTTGGCCTGTCGTTCCTCAAGTGAAGGTCTTTGGTACGTGCCCCCGGTTAGCTGTCGTGGGACGTAAGTTGCTTTGACCTTGCTCCCAACTTTGATTGGTTGAAGAGCGTTTGTCGCGAAGGATGTTTTTGTTTTCTCCTTCGTGTCTTTGGGTGCAGTCGCGACTGCCTTTACTTTCTTGCGAGGATCAGCCGATGACGTAGTTTCTTACCCCCGCTCCTCCATGAGGTTCTCCATGTTGTGGGCCTTAGTTGCGAGTTCTTGAAAGTCCGTCGGCCTCCATCTCTGGATGTAACACAGGAGTTCCCATCGCATCCCTCGAGCACACATTTCAATTTCGGCTTCAAGAGACAGATTCAAGCTCTCTTTACAATTTAAGCTCAGGTTCCTCCATCGATTGATATAGTCGACAACTTTCCCGCCTTTCTTTTGTTTGAGATTGGCGATCTCGACCAGAGTAACGGTGTGCCGAGTGTTGTAGAATCGGTTGAGGAACTCTCGCTCCAATTGTTCCCAGCAGCCAATCGACTTCTGAGGCAGCTCGATGTACCAGTCGAAGACATTTCTGTTCAACCACCGGGCGAACTGCTTGATCAACAAGTCACCATCTGTGCCGGCATTGTTGTAGGATTCAATGAAGTGGGCGACGTGTTGTTTGGGGTGCCCGTCGCCATTGAACTGCTGGAATTTTTGAGGATGGTAGCCGATTGGCATCGGGATGTTCTGGATCCTCTGCGTGCAAGGCCTCCGGTATGCAACGGATTTGCTGTCGCCCACACTGTTCCGTACAACGCGGTTGATCAGTTCGGTGACTGCATCGAGTGTAAGGGCAGCCGGCTCTGCTTCGACTCGACCTCTGCGGATGGCTATATGTGCCACAGCCGGCAGCTCATCGTCGGAGGCAGGATCTTTTGGCAATGGTTCGGCCAAACCACTGGTAGTCGCCCGATTTCAGTCGACCTCTTGAGAAACGCTGCCAATGTTATTTGTGGCCACGCCCATTTCGAGCCGCTCCAATATCCTTGTGATTTGGAGGTCACGAGCCGTGAGTTGCGCGTCTTTGATGCGAAGTTGTTAAATTTGCTCTTTAAGTGCAGCTTGCATTTCGACAAGCTCCACTTCGATAGTTTTGACCGATGTTGTCATTGCGGCCATCCTGACGGCCGGCGTCGACGGAGTTGTTCCCGACACGGATCAGAGTGGTGAGTTTGTTGTCGGTGACCGCGTTGGGGAGATGACCGTCGGTGTTCTTGGGTGCGGAGCGATTGCGGTGGGTGACCGGTCGGGAGAACTGGCCGCCGTCGGTTGAGCGCAGCAGAGGGTTTTGGCAGGTGACTGCCTTGTGGTGGCAACCCCCACTGAGTTTCGGTAGGATGAAATGGGCGATAGCGTAGCAGGGGAGGTCGCTGGTGTGTGTCGGCGAGGTGAACGGATGGGTGATAAACCGGCTGCTGCGGTGAGCGTGGCCAAGAGATCGTGAGATATAGTCACGATCGGAGATTTGTCCTCGGCGATCGCTCTCTGTACGGAGGAAGCCGGTGACAAATACGTTCTTGCCACGGAGGAGGAAGAGTTGCCCCCATGTTGTTCATAGCGCTGCACCAAGGCAGGGACGATGGAGCTCCTTCGCGATGGTGGCGACTGAGCCGGGCTGACAGTCGGACTGCGAGGAGGAGGAGTGGCAGCGACAGCCAAGTATGTCGGCTTGGCCATTGCTGGAATAGGTTTGGTGGAGGCTGCGGCTGGCTCGATGGAGGCTGCGACTGGCTTGATGGAGGCCGTGGTAGCCTGTGGCACGAACACGGCACTTGGACGGCGTACGTCGCGCATGAAGGGAGCATGTCCGGTGGATAAGCTCCTGGCCAAAGCCCTTGTCATCGGGTGAGTGGCCGGTGGCGGATAGGTAGGAGCGCGGAGGTCGGCCGGAGATATGACAGCTGGTCCACGAGCTCCTACGGTTGAGCTTGTTGTCGCGGCTGGGCGCGGGTGGGCAGAGCTCAATCAGGCAATTTGCTTGCCCCTGTTGTTGTTGTTGTTGCCGTTGTTGGCGTTTCTGGCCATGGCTGAGATTTTTTTTTTTTTTGAACAGACAAGGAGATGAGAGGTAGGAAATGTCCCACCGGGCGTGCCAAATCTGTTTCACCGAAAATCCGCCGGTCAGCGAAGAGGCGCGACCGAGAGAGTAATTCAATTTATAACAGAGAATTTGTGTTACAATTGTGTTTGAAAGTCAGGAAAATGCGAGTACAATCTCCTATTCTTCCTCTGATTCGATCTCTGTGTGAATTTGATGAAGTTTAAGCTCCTGGCGAGTTGACAACGAAATCCGAGTTCTGGAACGAGTGTGCACGAACGATGACGGCTTTGGTCGGTCGGACGAAAGTTTTTGTGTTTCGCGTGTATCGACTTGTTGACGTTGCCGATGATCGTGTAGAGCTGCTCCGATCGAACTTGTGAATTATGACGGACTGCAAGTTGCTGAACTTCTTTGGCTCGAAAGAGTCACTGTGTGTGAGAGTTTCTTGATGAAGGATTTTTTAACCCTTGTGACAGAGCTTTTTTTGCTATTTGTAGCCGATTCTATCAATTGTTTGGAGTTCTTTCCTTGGAAGGAGGATCGTGATTCCCTTTTTGCTGTTGTTGTTGAGATGGGAGGAAGATCGGGAGTTCATCCTTTGGATCCCAAGAATGAGGATCAAACTTGTCTTTTCCTGGCCTCTTCTGTTGGCGACCAGGCTTGGTCGTTTAACTGTTGAAGTGACTGATTTGTAACTTGGCTGCTGACTGTTGCTGACGCGGCTGCTTTTTGCTAACTGGGGCTGTGACTGTGTCGACGACGCAGCGACGCGAATGGGCTACGACGAATGGGTTTGAAAATTGATAGAGCCTACCCACGACAATCGATTACTGGATCGGTGGGCGTTTGGGCTCGTCGCATTTGGGTCGTTCACATTTTGGTGCATACAATACCTATACCCAAACCCTTTATCATAAAGCAAATTACACCTAATCACATGTTGCCTATTTACATGGTTTCGGTACCTAATGGCTAATGGATACCCTAAGCCTATTGGGTAACATTTCGGAACCCAATAGCCTTATATTTAATAGGTATCTATAACGATTTTGTTTTGGGGTAGACCTGATCTATTGACATGCAAACACCCCCAACCCAAATTTTTCAAAGAAAGATTGGGTTTTCTCCTTCCTTAGTTCGGGTTCAAGTTGGATTTGGTAAAACAAGAAATCTGATCGTGTTTTTTACTCATCTCGTCCTTTGACTTGTGGGGACCCTTACCTGCATATTTGGGGCATCTTTTTCCAACAAGAAACCTAAATTAAATCCTTGACGAAACCCACTATAGGAATTTTGTTTTAGTAACGATCCTTATTACGACCTAAATTTCTTGACAACATATCCTAATAGCGAAAAATTTAATTTCGTGCCAAGAGGGTAAACAAAGAATATAGTTTTACGAACTTCTAATCATAGCAATAAGGTCCTTTTTTTTGTCACAGTTATGTAAGTTTGTGACTATGTGGGATATTTTGAATTTATTTTCTTTTAATTACTAAAATTAGCAAAAACGTTTGTGCTTCAGAAAAAATTTTAAAAAATATAAAATATTTTGGATTAATATTTTTTAAAAATATAAAAGTGTATATTTATTATAAAATTACACTACCTCCCCCCATGACACTTTCCTAAATTCCACCCACAATACAAGCTTATAAATTCAGCCCTAGCTTCAAAAGTTAACTTAAGAGAGAGGTCAAATCCTACTTCATTGACATGTCCCCTACTCCACGGATAGGCTCGACCTTGGCCTGGTCATCCAAACCTGCCCCACTGACCGGCCTGACCCTGCCCCGCTTATAGGCTCGACCTTGCCCCGCTTATAGGCTTGACCCTACCCCGCTTATAGGCTCGACCCTGCCCCGCTTATCGACTCGACCCTGCCCCGCTTATAGGCTCTGCCCCGCTTATCGACTCGACCCTGCCCTTCTCATAGGCTCGACCCTGCCTCGTTGACAAACTCGACCCTGCCCCATTGACAAAATCGACCCTGTCCCGCTAACTGACCCAACTCTGCCCCTTCACAGGGCCGGCCCTGCCCTGCTAACAGACCCATGCCGACCCTATTGACATGCCCAACCTTTCCCCGCTGACAGGCTTGACCCTACCCCGCTGGCAGGCTTGACCCTACCCCGCTGGTAGGTCCAACCTTGCCTCACTCATAGGTCCGACTATACCCTACTGACAGGTTCAACCTTGCCCCATTGACAGGTCCGACCTTGCCCCATTGACATGTCTAACCCTACCCCACTGATAGGTCCGACTCTGCCCCACTGATAGGCCAACATGGCCCCACTGACAAGACAATCTGGCGCCATTGACAGGCCGACCTTGCCCCATTGAAAGGTCCAACCCACCCCACTAACAGGCCTAGACCTGCCCTACAGAAGCTCCCGAACCTGCCCAAATGACACCTTGCCCCACTGACAGGCCCGACCTTGCCCCACAGATAGGCGCGACCTTGCCCAACGAACAGACCCAACCCTGCCCATTGATAGGCCCAACCCTGCCCATTGATAGGCCCAACCCTGCCCATTGATAGGCCCAACCCTGCCCCACTGATAGACCCGACCCACTAACAGGCTCGACCTTGCTCCACTGATAGGCCCAACCCTACCCACTGACATGCCATACCTTGCCCCACTGACAAGCTTGACTCTGCACTAGTGATAGGCTGACTTGGCCTCATAGTGATAAGTGTCTAAAAGACACTATCTTTAGGCATGAAAATTTAGTGAAAATTCTAATTCTGAGTCAATTCTGAATATAGAAGCAACAAATATGACTCAATTTCATGTTCTGTGCCTCATGTACACAGTGGAAAAAGAAAAACTGGATTTGGAGCAAAAACGGAGGAAAAATGAGCGAATGAAGCCAAAAAAGAAGGATGGTGCGTCCGCGCCATAATCGGCGTCACCGCGTCGGGATAATATTCAAAAATTCAAAATAATAGAGAAAAATGCCCAACGACTTAACGGTCATGAAAGCCAACGGTTGGCGAATGTTAAGTGGCGCGACCACGCCTCCGAAGGGCGCTACCATGCCAAGGAATTGGCGCTACCACACACAAAGATAGCATGGACGCGCCAAAGAGCTGTTGAAGATGGAAAGAGAAGTTGCCCTTCTGGGGACCAAAGAAAAGACTAAGGAGTGGCGCTGTCGCGCCACAACAACAACATAATATGGCGCTGCCTTGCCAAGAAGTCTCCTAACTCGGCATGGGTTTGAGGACAGTTTCCAGACTTTGAAAGAACTCAGCTCCAGTGGCGCGACTACGCCATAATCAGGCACAATATCGACGCGACTGCGCCGATCACTTAGCAACGCAAAACCGTAAAATCTCGGGATCCTGACAACCAATCAAGCCCAAACTTTGGAAAAGAAGTCTTAAGTGTCTAAGGAATGTATCCACGAAGATTCTAAGGAAATTTACTTGAGTTTTAAGTGTTTTGAATGACCAAGAAGTGAAGTTCAATTCAAAGAAAGAAACTGTTGCCAAGAAGAGAAGATAAATCCGAGTTTGAAGGAGAGCATATCTGGAGTTCCCGAGTCCCAATTGAACCTTATTTTGGATTGAAGATTCCTGAGGAAATTGAGGATTATATCACAAAAATTCATGTCAATCCAATTCGGGTTTTTCAAGTTTTATATTTTCAAAGTGGTGGATACAGTGCAGAGATTGGCAGCAGAAGCAATGTCACTTCTCAACAGCATATCTCGAGTTGCCTAACTCAGATGGAAGCAAAATTTTGTACACAAGGAAGGGACCATGGAAGGAAGGTTCGTGTGCAATTTCATCCAATTCTGAGGTCAGAAAGGCATACTTTATACCCCTGGACAGAGACGAAATTACAAGGCCTGGGCAGCAGAACAACAATAAATAGAGGTCCGAGGAAGGGTGTAAGGCATTCAGTTTTCAGTTCAATTTCCTGATTTGTAGTTTATTTTAGAGAGAGGAGAAGGTACAGAGGGAGTCTTACACGACCTCTGGGTACTTTGAGGAAGAAAGGTGGAGAATTCAGCTAAGGAGCGAGGGTGACCAAGAGCAGCCTTCCAAAGGGAGTTTCTGTACTTAGTTATTTTTCTTTGTTCATGGCTGTTATGAAAACCTTGATGTGTGTTTTTATTTCCAGTATAGAGTAGTCGGTTTTAGTTGGGAGTCCATGACTCCCTAGGCATGTAATGAGATTGATATATTATATTTTAGTTGGTTTCAATTTGGTGCATGAATGAGTATTCTTAAGTTGTTTATTCTTGATTCATACTTGTTGTCCTGCGATGTACTGGCTATAAGGTGAAGCTAGACTTAAGGTAAGATATGTTGATAGGATATACAATATCTTTTTGAGTTAATGCACTACGTAGATCAACTGATCTTAGGGTTAATCCTCGGCCTTAAAGTCATACCCTGTTGGATTGGTTTGATCTACCTATGACACAAGACCTGATTCCCGACCATAGGTAAGTCAATGAGCTTCATGGTTATGCTATCAAGTAGAGTCTATTATGCTGGCTAGTTTACTCTAGGAGATAGAAAAAGGTGATGCCGATGCGGATTGTAGCCATGGTTTTATAAGCTCGTCAGAAATTGATTTCCAAAACATAATTTCTATTTAGTCTTAGAAGTGTCTAGGGAGGGAATTGGATTCCCAACGTCTTCTCTCCTCATTGAAATTCCTCAAAAGCTTTTTCTCAATAGTTTTCAAGTAATTGTTTAGTTTAATTTTCTATTTTTGATAAAGTGTTTTATCCAGGATACTCAAACTTTGAATTATAACTCATAAAGCAATTAACGACTGGCTTGGTCCTTGTGGGACGATATTCGGACTTACAAAAGTCTATATTACATTGATTAGTCCTCTTGCTAGTGATTAGCTAAGATCGCATCACATAGAGTGGCTGACCTTGTCCCATTGAAAGGCCCAACCTACCCCACTGACAGGCCCAAACCTGCCCAAATGACAGGCTTGACCCTGCTCCAATGTCCGGCCCAACCCTACATCATTGACAGATCTGACCTTGCCCCACTTATAGGCCCGACTTTGCCCCACTAATAGGCCCGACCTTGACAGGCTTAACCCTGTCCTGCTAATAAGCTCAACTTGTCCCCACAGACATGGTCTCCTTGTTATTCTTATTTTCCCTTATCTCTCCCTATCTTCCCACGTATTCTCTAATTTTCCCACTTATATGGGTATCTCCCCACTTTACTCTCCTAGTGTCCTCATAGAACTCACTTCATGTCAACTGTCCTCCCCTCTCCCTATTTTTTCTCCTGCATCCTACCCCTTAATTTTCTCCCTGGGAGGTTTTTACTGGGTTTTTGGAATTTATTTTTATTAAAATGAAAGGAAGCCATAGGATAAGCCATTTAGTTTTTTTTTGTCCCTATTTTTTCTCGACACCTATTCCTATAATATATTTACAGATGTTTTTATGATATTAATGATGCGTGACTATGATGAGTACAAATTTCCGGTCCGATAAGCAACGCAGACATTGAGTACAATTTCACAAAATATTTAAGATTTACAAGTGTTTGAGGGTCCTCTCCTCTAATGGTCCTTTCATTCGATCTCTACAAGGCTTGAGCTCCGCGTTGGCTACGATAAGGTTGATTGACCCTTACTTGAGGCTTATGGGAGAGTTTGGTCTTGAGCGCATGTGGTGCATTCACTTGGTGGAAAAACATATGTAGATTGATTTTTTGCATGTTGTGTTCTCTCTGTGGATCAATCGAGTGTCGAGTATGTTGATAGACTTTGCATAATAAACACATAATGCAATTCATATAAATAGTTTAATTGATGTGTACCTTTCACCATTGTGGAGAAGAAACAATGTATTTGTCAAATAACCTTTTACACGTGATTAGAATGCTCCTTTCTGCCAGACTGGTTCTTAGCTTGCCTCACCGAGAAGACCGTGAAGGAAATTCATAGGGAACCTCTACAAGGGATATGCTGGCCATTATTCCCATCACTAAACTCCCAATAGGACATAAACCCTAGAAGTGGACCCCACACCCATATAGTCATGAAAATTTTAATTTGATTAAAACACTATTACTCATATTGAAACCATAAAATCCAAAACGTTATCCAACTCAAAATTTTGACCAATAGAGAACAGGGATTTCCTTAAAACTCTCAATCTTTGTTCCCATTTAATATACTTGCATAACAGCCCGTGCCACGCACCAAAAAAATTAAAAAACATAAGATATTTTGGATTGATATATTTTGAAATTAGAAAATGTATATTTATTATTTTAAAAGCACATGTTTAGTAGAACACAACTTTACGATATTTAACTTTTGATATTTATTATGTTAAATAGATATTTTCCAAAAAGAAAAGTTTTATTTTTAGTTTATTATGTACAATAAAATTTAATGAGGAAATTACACAAAAAGTTTAAATTTTAATGTATTTTTAACATAAGCACCAAGGATAAAAAAAAAATATTAAAGAAAAATTATATCTTTTTGCAATAACTTCAGTAGGTTATTCTAGCCATATGTTTGATTTACATTTTATTGAATAATTGGTTATTTCAATTAGTGTAACTTCCTGTTTCATATAAGTTTTCTTCATTATATGCTTGATATTTATTTTTGATTTGTACTTTTCGCTTATTTCTTTAAATATAGAATTTCAAAATTGTATCATGTTGTATTACATCAATATAAAAAATATATGATTTGGTTTAATATATAATTTACTGAATATATGTTGTTAGGAAGCATTATATATAACATTGCTTATATAGATTCCATTAAATTAGATGAAAAATTTTAATAATCAACCTTGTCACTAATATTTAACTCCAAATCTTGTCTCACTTCAACACTAATGGTTTTCTGGGTTCATCTCCTATTAATCGATCATAGTATTCTCACCTATCTCACCTATTACTTTTCGTCCCCACCTCACCACCCTACACACCCCACCGCCCCACCCCATGACCCCCACCTCATGGTCCTGACTCTATGACCCCACCCCACAATTCCACCCCAAAACTCCATCCAATTAACCCACCCCTCCAACCCCGCCCCATGACACCTCCCCACAATTTCACCCATCACCCAAGCTTATAAATCCAACATTAGTTTGAAAATTTAACCTAACCTTGCTGAAGAGACCAAACCTTGCCCTTTTACAACCCTGTCCCCACCCCACTAATAGGCCAGACCCTGCCCCATTGATATGACCACCCATGCTCCAACAGTAGGTCCGACCCTGCCCCACTAAGAGGTTCGACCTTGCCCCATTGACAGGCTCGACCCTACCCCAATAATAGACCCGGCCTTGCCCCATTGACAAGCCCGACCTTGCCCCTTTGACAAGCCCAACCCTTCCCCACTGATAGGTCTGCACTGCCCCCAATCGACAGTTCAGATTTCTACCCCAATCGACAGTTCAGATTTTACCCCCATCGACAGCCCAAGCTTGCCCCAATCGACAAGCCCCGACCACCCGCCCCCACGCATATGCTTGACTTTGCTCCACTAACAGGTCGGACCATGTCCCATTGACAAGCTCGACGCTACCCCACTAACAAGCCCGTACATACTCCACTAACAAGTCTGACCCTATCCCATAAATAGGCTCGACTCTACCCCACTATCAGGCCCGCCCCTATCAGATTGAAAGTCCTTGCCCTTACTACATTGACAGGCCCGCCCCTACGACATTGACAGGCCCGCCCTTACCACATTAATATGCCCGCCCCTGCCACATTGACAGGCCCGAACATGCTCCATTGGCATGCCCAAACATCCTCCATTGGTGGCCCGAACATGCCTCTATAAATAGGCTCGACCTTACCCCACTAACATTTTAAAAAGTCATTTGTTTATAACATTCAAATTATTAATATTTTAAAATTTTCGAATTGAAAAATAAATTATAATTTTAAATTTATATGTAAAGTTTAAATACTCAATTTAATTAATTAAAAGTTATTATTTTATTTATGCATATTTATTTTTAGTTATTATCTTAATATTTATGATAAGAATTGTTCTCTGCTTCTTCATAGGTGTGGGCATGGTCGGATTTAAATCACAAACCGGCCCAACATACAATACACAAAACCCAAATCCAACTTGCTCTTTCAAACCCCATGCTTTATATTGTAAACCCGTACCTGACCCAATGAAAACCCAACAGTTTTCTGACAAACTTGTTAAACCTGTTTAGTCAACCACTCATAAGTCATAACCCTCCCCAAATTTGTCAAATTGAATTTACCACTAACTTTATCATGTGAAACTTACCTAGCTGGTTAAACAGGACTGTGAACCGAGGTGGATTTTACCTTGCAAACCCTCTCAACTTCTAAACACCGGCCTCCTAACCCATCATAAGACATGACCTTACCAACAACTACCCCAAGATCCCATCTACAAATCCGCCTCAAGGCCTCATCTTGTGATATTCAGTCAAGAACAGGCAGCCTTCATACCTGGAAGACAAATTATGGACGCAACCATGTTGGTCCATGAAACAATTGATAAGTTAAACAAATCTGGGTAGCCGACGGTCATTCTTAAATTAGATCTCGAAAACGCTTTTGATCGTGCAGATTGGAATTTCTTGGGGCAAATTATGCGGATCATGGACTTCCTTTTTAAATGGATCAATTAGATCAATCAATGTATATCAAAGGCGAGGTACTCCATAAATATAAATGGAAGAGAGTTCAGTTTCATAAAAGGTACCTGAGGGATTCGTCAAGGCGACCCCCTTTCTCCTCTTCTGTTCAATTTAACTGTAAAAGGTTTGAATTGGCTGATTTGATGGGCTTGTGAAACTGGGAAGCCACAAAACATTATGCCATGACATATTAAGCAAATTTTGCAATTCGCCCATAACACTATCTTATTCATCTGCTGAGAGGAGTCAAATTTAGTCTGATACACATGTTTGAAATTTGTTCGGGTAAGTAAATCAATTAGAGGAAGTTAGCAATAATGGGGACTAATGTAGATTCAGGATTAATGGAGGAACTTGTGGAAATATTGGAAAGCTCGACTGGAAACTTCCCTTCAACCTATCTGTGATTGCCACTTTTACATAGCAGAATAAACAAAAACCTATTGCATCCAATTGAGAAGTTACAAAGAAGACTGTCAACCTGGCGAGGGAAGCTTATGTCCAAAGCAGCTCGATTGACGTTAATAAAATCATGCCTTTAGGCATTCCAACATACCAATTATCTTTCCTTCATTGCCCAAATCAGGTGGTTGTCACTATTGAAAAATTGATGAGGAATTTTTTGTGGAAGAAAATGATTCCCTTGTTTCTGAAACTTAGATAGTTGACGAAGTTTCGTGTGGGCAAGGGGAACACAATGGAGTTTTGGAGAGACAAATGGTGGTCAGATGAAACTTTCAATGTTTTTTACTCTGATTTTTTTGAAGTAGCCCGACCAAAATCAATCTCAGTCGAAAAAGCTATTCCTAACAGTAATTTGACTCAGATCAATTGGCAAGCTTTAGTGGGAAGAAGGTTAAATGCAAACACTGCTATTCAATTGCAGCAACTTGATGAAAAACTTAGGCAGGGTTTCGTTCATCCTAGTTACAATGACGAGATCATTTGGACGAGGGAAGCTAATGGTTGTTACTTTGCTAAATCGGTATATAAAGAATTGCATTCACAGCTACCTGCTCACAGTGCATCATTTGCTTGGAAAATGAATGGACACCCTCACATGCTTATCCATATGGATGGTTCTCCAAAGAGACGGATGCGAAGATCCTCATAGCAAAATTAGAGAGACAAATCACAGAATGGTGTTGTCTTCAAAGGAATTTGCTACCTATAAGTCATACCAACTATTAGCGATCAGGTATGAAATAGTGATGTCATCATCACCAGGTAGAAGCCCACTCGTAGTCAATTGGAAGCCTCCAAATGTTGGTTCCATCAAATTAAATTTGGATGGTGCCTCTAAGCCCAAAGGGTATAAGAGGAGTTTTTCGAGATATGAAGGTAATGTAGATCTTGACATGCAGACCTTTGCAAGAGAGACTCCTCCAAAGCAGAGGAGCTTTATTCTGAGGACTAAAGCTTATGCAACAGAAGAATATACACTTTTCACAGGTCCAAGGCGCCTCTCTCAACGTTTTCAAATGGGTAAGCAGGAAAATTCAGCCTCCTTGGAGATGCACTTCAGTAATCAGAGAGATATGGAAGGACATGCAACATACAATATTCAGTGGATTCACATCCCTCAATCAGGAAGTGTACTTGCAAATTCATTAGCTAATCAAAGTGTCTCTAATCAATTTCTTATTGTAAGAGACTCCTAGATGCAGATGTTTTATTCTTCATAAATAAATAATACATCCCGCTTTTTTTTTTTACAAAAAAGACGTCACCTTGTGAATCTAAACTTATGAATCTGTCTCTTGATCTTACCCTCTGATCTCCTCAACCAACGCAGCATTGTCACAATGTCTTTAATTGCATTTTTGTCCTAATAAATTGTGCTTCAAACCCAACCAACAAACTTCCCTACCAAACACTCTAAAAGCGACTACCAACCCACCCCCTTATTTTGATACCAGGCCTCATCTTGGCTCACAAACCTTTGTGATAAGTATCTATAAGACATTATTTTTAGGTCCAAATTTCATTATAAAATTCATTTATGAGTCAATATTTATCATAAAATTATGAAACTTGATTCAAATTTTTCATTTTCTCTTATGCATCCAATACAGAAACCCAATTCGGAGCCAAAATGAGGATGGTATGACCAAAACAAGCCAAAAGGGTGACTAGCACTTGCGCGCCAGAAATGACGTTGTCGCACAAAAAATGACATTGTCATGCCAGAAGAAATTCCTTAAATTCAAATAAATTCTACAAAAATTCCCATAAGCTTAACGGTCATCAAAAAGCCAAGTTGGGAATGTGATTTAGCCCTGTCAGGCCAAATTGTGGCTCTATCGCGCTAGAAACATGATGCTGCTATGCTAGAAACACGACACTACTGCGCTAGAAACACGGCGCTACTGCGCTAGAAACGTGGGGCTGTCGTGCTAGAAACACGGCGCTACCGCTCTAGAATGGCAATGTCACGCGAAGGAGTTGCCTATTGCACTGGTCAAAGTTTCCATTTCATAAATTAGGAAATTTTCCTTTCAACAGGCGTTGCCGCCCCATTTCAATGCCAAATCTGGTGCTACAACACTAGTGACTCAACAAAAATGGATCAAGCATATCTTGGGATTTTGATATCTAAGCCCAAATTTGAACCAAAACACGCCCAGAGTATGTAGAATCAGTCAATGTAAATTAAGAGTAAATTAATTGGCACTTTTTATGTTATGAATTTTTGAATTAGTGAGACAGTTTCGTGTTTGGCAACAGAACTAACCCAGAATTCAGACTTCATATGTCGAGATTTCTAACTCAGAAGGAGTTCAAATCTTATAAAAAAGTCAAGGACCCTATAAGGAAAGATTTGATGTAATTTTATGGAATTTCATTGTTGGGAAGGGATGATTTTAACCCCAGAACAGAGACTAAATTTCCAAGCCTGGACAGAAGTACACCTATAAATAGGGGTCCAAAGGGAAGGCTTGACATCGAAGTTTAGTGTAAAGTTTTCTTATTTTCTTTAGTTCTGAGGGTAGATGTAGGCCAGAGGGAGTCTTGCAAAACCTCTTAGTGCTTTTGGAAGCAACAATGGAGATTCAACCATTGGGAGAAGTTTTGTTGCAAAGTGGATCCTTCTCTAAGAGAGTTTTTACTTAGTTTACTTTATCTTCTTTTCATGGTTGTAAGTAAAATAGTTCTTCTTATTTTTAAGTTCAGTATGGAGTAGTTGAACGGGAGCCCATGACTCCCTGGTTATGTAAAAAGATTGGAACTTTGTGATTAATGGGAATTCAAATTCGTGTTTGAATGAGTTTTTCATGTTTGTTGATTCTCTGAGTTTGTTCTTGCCGTCCTGACGTCGTATTGGGTGAGAAGTTAGAACTTAAGGTTTAAATGAAATATGAGATGTACAATTCTTTTATGAGTTCACACATTAGATTCATATAGGTTAGTCATAGAGAGGATTCCTTGTTATATAGTCAATTTCTTTGATTTTCTATACGTATCTAGGACATAGACCGATGACGGTTGGGCTTCATATTTATTCTATTGAATAAGGATAATCATGCTAGCTGATTAGCACTAGGAGATAGAAGGAGATGCCGGTTAAAAGCTCACCCATGGGTTTCACATAGCTTGTCAGATTTGTCTTCCTAGCCTGATTTCAGAAACTAATCTTTTGAAGTAACTAGGGAGGGATTGGATTCCCAATGTTTTTCATTACTGAGTTAAATCAGAAGTTTCATCTTGATCTCTTAGTTGGTAGTTAAATATTTAGACTTTTGTTGTTATAATTTTTTAACACCAAATTTCT
Source organism: Aristolochia fimbriata (assembly GCA_019845555.1). Classification (NCBI taxonomy): domain Eukaryota; kingdom Viridiplantae; phylum Streptophyta; class Magnoliopsida; order Piperales; family Aristolochiaceae; genus Aristolochia; species Aristolochia fimbriata. The sequence goes on from CM034079.1 coordinate 9,376,862, forward strand.
CAAAATTTAGTTTTTAAGCAAGAAAAACAATTAAGTATTAGCTTGGTCCCTTTTGGGCATAAACTAAGTCTATATTACATCAATTAGTCCTCTTTCTAGTGATAGCTGGGATCGTATCAAGTTTTTTACGCCGTTGCCGAGGACCATAGTTTCTAATAGTAATTGCTTATATTTAAAACTAGAGTTTTGAGGGTTTTTTTATTTTATTTTATTTTATTTTATTTTATTTTATTTTATTTTATTTTATTTTTTTTCTAGATGGATCATTACTGGATCTCGAGGTGGTCCATCTCAGGATCCCAAATCATGAAGGTATTCTTCAATATGAAAATCTGGTAAATGTGATCATGAAGAAGAATTTGCTCTCATTATGCTCAAAAGTCAATTCTCTCATGCTAAGGGAAATCTAGGGTTTTAAAAGTAAAAATCTAAGGGGTCCAAAGATTAGAAAGAAGTCACAACTCGTGAAAAGGAGAAGGTTCAAAGCAAGTAAGAAAAGAATGAACAAACCCCTCCTAATAAGTGGAAATAGGTATGAGCTGAAACAAAGAAGTATAGGTTAAGTTTAACAAGAAAATGATAAAATGGAACCTCCACAAACTGGTCAGAATTTAGGAATAGGTTAAGTTTTTTTATTGTATTGCGTGTGTTAGAACTAAGCTTAGTAGTTGATCTTGTTGATTTTTGTCCTTTGGTTTCTTAAATTTTTATGTTGTAGAATTAGTCTAGGAAAGTGGACTATGTCAAAGGAACCAAGAAAAAAGACAAAAAAAGGAGAAACAAAAGGAATAAAAATAGCAAACTCAAGCAGAGTTTGGCGTCACAGCCCCCGAAAGGCTCCTATGGCATCCCACTCTAGGGTCCACAACTGATTATGGGCACTTTGGCGCCCAAGCGAGTGCTAAAGGCGCATGAACACGAGGGCTCCCCGATGCCATTACTAGAGCCAAAGGCGCCCAACTCTTTGTTTCTCAACACTCTGACCCTACTCATAGCGCCATAGGCGCTTGACCCGTTTGCTATACCAACTCCTCATTGGTGCCAAACGCGCTAGATGCAGTGCCGCCTAAGGTGCTATACTTTCTTTTGAGGCATGATCAGGGCACCACAACGCTCAACCGGTGCCTATGGCTCCCAGTGATGAACATCATAGGAAAAAATTGGTCTTCTTCTTTCATTCAATGAAATTATTTGATTTCTCTACATTGTTCTTGATTGTTTTAGGCTAGATTGAACCTTGTTAGTCCCTGATTTTATTATTTGAACGAAAATCATGAGTTTCCTACTTTGAAAAGAAAAAGATAGAAAATAGCAAAGAATTGGAGCAAGAAGAAGGAGAAGGATCAAGGCTGGAATTTCAGGGAAGTTTATCTTACACCCTTAAGTTTTATTTCTTGGATTGAAGACAATGCAAGTTTTTAAGTTTGGGGTAGGGGATTCCAATTTCTCATCTATATTTTTCAATTTTTTACATAATCTTGTTTAAAAATCTTTGCATTATAAGAATTTACATTAGAATTCATCTTAGATAATGACTGAAATTGAATGAGAATGCTTGAACTGATGGTGTCTTAGCTGAAAGAGATCATTAACGAAGTAGGTTTTGTCTTTTGTCTTCATGAACACTTGGTTAAATTCTTTGATACATGAGGCAGCTACCTATGGTTTTTTGTGTGAATGGTTGATTGTCATCAAAGCATGCTTTCTTTGTTTTCTAGAACCATTCCAAGGAAAACTCAAGGCGGAACTCAATAAGGTTTTCATAATTTTTAAGATGATTTAGACCATGTTTTTAATTTGAGATTGAGCCTTTTTCTAAGCCACCTATATGGAATGCATAAGATGCATCACCTACTGTAAACCCTCTTTGAGCCAACAAGATCCTAAAACTGTTTTCATGATCCTATGCATTACATGAACCAAGTCTTTGTTATGTATACCGTATTTTATTTTGTCTCACTCTCTAAAGTCATTGAATTGTTCCTATGGATTAAGCATGATCAATCCTTAAAAAATGAAGAACACAAGGTTGGGATGGAAGTGGGTAAAGTGTTGTACAATGGCTGACGAGAAGAAAAATAAAAATAAGGAGAAAACTCTAGAAAAAGAAAAAGAAAATAAAAGGTTAAGTTAGAGAAAGACCACTCTGTGTCTACGCCGGTTTTCGGGCCTCAACAAACTTAGGGACTCTGAGCCAACTGGTAGAGTAAGCTAGAGTCGAGACAAAGCCATAGTGAAAAGAAAAGAAAAAGGAGCAGTAGGAAATGACCATCTAACAAAAAGGTCTAAAAGATTCTATGTTTGGAGTGGATATAGTGAAACAATTATAAAGAAGTGATGCATACACACAAAAGGTGACCTCACGCTAAAGGAAATAGGACATGGATATGCGTAGGAGAACTTAGCCACATTATGACCAAATCATTAATCCTCCCCATTACCCGTGCCCCATTACAACCTAATTAAAGACCTATTTATCAAAATTTTGAATTCCTTCATGTTAGTGGAGAGTGGACTTAGGTTTGGCTTATGGAGCTCAAAGGCAAATTTGTTGATCACATGGCTTTATGGTTTGGAAGGAAAGAGGTAGCTAAATTGTGTCTTAAGTCTTGAACCCATGGGGGAAGAGACTTGGACAAGCCAACTTTGGATTGAAGCTTAGATGTGAGTGCCACTGGAAATCAAGCCCTTAGAAAATAATGTCACTATTTTGAGTTTGTGCTTTTGTTTTGCTTTGGTTAAGGATGAGAAAAGGTTTAATTTTAGGGTACTTGATAAATGTCTAGGTTATAGTATTTTTTAGTATTTTTTAGTAGGTGTTGCCATTAATTTATACCTATTTTGATCTTAATTGTTAGATATTACACTAATTTGGTGCATTTTAGGTTACAAAGCAGTCCGAAGAAGAATTGGTGGAAAAAGGGTGAAAAACGAGAAAAAACAGGCCAAAACCATCAAGTCCAAGCCCCACAGGCACTAGACGCGGCGCCACAACGCCAAAGCAATCTTGCACTATACCAAGCGCCAATGAAGGGTTGCAAAATGAGGAATAATGCAGCAAGCACCACAGGCGTCAGACAAGGCGCCATGGCACCAGACTTCACCAAAACTGCAATGCTCAAGATGCCTAATACGGATCCAAATCTATAAGTACCAGTACATTATGCACCAATTAGGCGCCTATGGTGCCGAGGAACCCAAAAAAATGCTAATTGCCTAATCTAGAGACCCCAAGAAAACTGATTCTTTTGGGATTCTTCTTGGGTCAAATTGAGGTCAGATAAGGAGTTATCCTCCTCTTCAAACATGTGCACAAGAGTGGATATAAAGGAAGGGAAAATAGGGAAGAAATTAGAGAAGGAACCTTGATCCTTTCGGGAGAAGGAGACCCTAGACCCACTTGCACTAAAAGTTGGATATCTCCCTCATCTCAAGGGATATTTAAGCAAGGTCGGGGTCATAGGAAAGAAGAGGCCGAGGAGAAGATTCTGGGTAAGGTTTTGAACAAAATATTCTAGAGAACCACGTAGAGAATTGAAGCCAAATTCAATGCATGTTCAAGGGAGCAGAAGAAGGAAGCTAATTCCAAAATAGGGTTTCTCTTTCCAACTTCTTTTTGCTTAATCATGCCTGAACTATATTTTATTGATTATGTATTTATTTCAATAACAATGGAGTAATTTCCCACGGGTTGGGACTCCAAGTCATGAGTAGATATATAAAATAGTTAACTTTGTGATTTTTCCTTTTAACAAGTCGTTTTACTTAGAATTGTTATGCTTTAATCATTTTGTTTTGGTGCATGTTTACATATTTTCTAAGAGGGTTCTTGACAGAGCTTAGGGCAATGTTTATATTGAGTTTTAATGCATGTATTTACGTTCTAAGTAGCTTGTTCATCCTAAGGTTGATCCTAGATGGGAACCTAAAGGTTGTGCTTGTGGCTGAATTTATTTCTTGGTAAGAGGGGTTTGTAGAAGTCCTGTTTTATGCAATTCGAAGCACTAAAGGTTCTAGACAAGTTTAGGGTTAGATTTGAGAGGTTAATTGCTAAAGGTTCTGGTCATATTTAGTTAATTAACTAGGGTTAGAAAGGCTACCAAGGTTCATATTGATTGGAAAACTACTAAGTACTACTTAAGTAACTATGATTGGTTTGGATGTCCCAACTACTCTTTAGAATCTGATTTTCAGTATCTCACTTTTATTGCTTTCTTAAATTCTAATTTTAATCAAAATCTCATCACAATCATTCAACTTGCTCACCCAATTCATTGGTTAAATCGTAGGATAAGTGGTTGTTAGCTAATTCGCTGTGGGATTCGACTAGGGTAGTCATTTTCCCCTATATTACTTGGACCACTGCACTTGCTGGTGTTGTTGGGAACACACCAGTGATATGTACTGTAACTCTTAATGTAATCTCTTTTAATATTTATTGAAGCCTGATGTTCGTATTACCTTTCCTCAAAGTTTACAATGTGAATTGGTCAGCTATCTTTCCACTTGGTGTTTAATAAATTGTTTTAACTACGGCAGGAATAAAGGCATTGAAATCATAGATAATTCTTCCTGATGTGTCTCCTTCACATATATCTTTGAGTTCATATTCCACACAGGTTTCTACCGACACTCTTCATTGGAGAACCATTGTATCTTAAGGGAGCTTTCTCAACTCTTCTCACTTTATATTCATTCATGATCTACATTGGGGACAATGTAGAATTTAAGTTTGGGGGAGTGGTACCCTGACTCATACATTCACCAATCTTAGTTTGTAAATTAGGAAAAGTTACCTTGCTTTTTAACCCGAGATTGAAAACCCCATAAGTGGCACTCACTTGCACAGTAAGAGTAAGGGGATTGACTCACTTTCATTGCACAAAACCACCCACAAATCTTTCTCATGTAGTGAACATATCATGATTTGGGAATATGGAACGCTTGGTTGATGGACTTGAGAATTCTTTTAGAAGCTCTAGAACTGGATGTGAAAAGATTGAATTTTGCAACTCAAGGAAATGAGTTAGGAATTTTTTGATGAATTTGGGCCTTTCTAGCCAACCTTTTAAAATTCACTGGGTAACCAAGTTTGGGCTATGCTCCTATTTTTTTTGTTATCCATATTTATGAACCCATCTTGCTGCATTGATTCCATCCTTTTCAGACTATGCCTTCTTGATCTGTGGCTTAATATGAAAAGATAATGTGAAGGCCAAGGAAAAAATGTGAAAACAAAAAGAGAAAAAAAAAGAGAGCAAGGCAAAAAGAAAAAGAGGAAAGAGGTATCTATTGTAAAATCCAAAGGAGCAATGACTGCTTTACTTAGTTACCGGGACTTTGTGACACAGGAATCATAAAGTTTTGCATCAAACAGTATAACAGTTATCTCCGCCCCCACTCAAGACACATAAAACAAGAAGTAAAAGAAAGAAAAAAAGGAGAAGGGGAATTAGCTCCAAAATAGCATGAACATAAGTTTGGGAGAGAAAGAAGAGGCTAGATATCACTTTGGTGGGTTGGATCATGTATTAGAGAGGGGTCTACCATGTTATTCACTTGCAATCGTACACATATACGAATCCCCATTACAACCCAAAAGAAAGTCCTAATGATCTTGGATGCATTCTTTCATCTTGAGTGGAAGGTAGAACGACAAACTAAACTATAGAGCTCTAATATGAATTCTTAAAGTTCATGGTTTAATGGTTTGATGGAAAGGATCATGATTGTGGGGACTATTGAAATTGATAAGTTGTGGGGGAAAGCAAGTGAAGAGCAAGTTGGTCCCTTAAGAAAGACTACAAAAATGAGGACCCAAGCAACATGATTTTTCAATTCATGTGTTCAATTACATGGTTGACTACTAAAAGCATTAAGGATAGGCAGATTAGAACCCAGACCGTTGCTCGAGGATGAGCAAGATTTTAAGTTTGGGGGTATTGCATTGCACATTATATATATATATACACAATATTTCTCCAAAATGTGACTTAGTATAGTTTTTTTCTTGTAGGGGACATGTAGAAAATGATGAAAGGACAACAATGGAAGAAATCCCAAGCAATTCGGGCAAGAAACGCAAAATCTAGCCTAGAACTGGTGAAGGAATAGAGGTTGGGCGCTACAAGCTACCAGGGGACTTCATGGAGCCCAAGTTCATCTCAACGGCATGGATTGCAACCCGGCACCATATGGAGCCAGGTACTTAAAGCATGCACACGAGGCGTACTAGAGGCACTTGCAGCTGGTGCAAATGAATGTGGGCGCCACGGGAAGAGCCAGGGCGCCCCATTGCATTGGGAAGTTGCAACACACCACATGTGCAAGGCGTAAAAATAAGACACGTGTGAAATGAACGTATGAATGTGGGCGCCATGGGATGAGCGCCTTGTGGCCCTGGGTTGAAAGTGATGCTATTGTAAAACTCAAGGTAAAAAAGTCCTAGAATTGGCGTCTCTACGTTGATTTTGGCTCAATAGCGACCCAAGTCCAGCTCTACAGTGCTAGGACCAAGAAAATTGTGAAAGTCAACGTCCTTGAACTTATTTTTTGTGCAATTGCGACCTACTTGCAAAAAGCGTGGGCACCATGGATTGTTCTCGTCCCCATATGGCGTCGGCATTCCCGAGGCATATTTCCTTTTTTGTTTAAGTGACCGGGCACCATAGCGTTTCAGCCGGCACCATATGGTGCCCAGTCACTTAAAAGCTAAAAAGTAGCTTCTTTGCTCCCAGCCTCTAAACAGGAAATGTGCACTTTGTGTTTTAGGAGCTTGGAGACCTAGGCATTCGTGCCAAGTCCAGAACCAGAGCAGTTTTGGGAACTTTGGGAGTCGTACCACACGAGATCAATCTGAGAGGAGAAATCACATCATGGAGCTGTCAATCTTCCAGAGTTTGTTTGTTATTTTCTTTTATTAGTGTTTTCTAAGCATTGAAGCTAACTTAGTGCATATTCTGATGTATCTCTTTATATATTAGGTTGGAACATGCTTAGATTGATGTTTATTATAGGCTAAAACTCCTTTTGGAATGTACTTTGTGGTACTTAGTTGATATTTAATGTCATGAGTAATGTTTCATTTATTTTGATATGTACATGTGTGTAATGTACACTAAGTGTTTGATTGAATGTCTGGCCAATGTTTGTCGTAACTTAGGAACTCGTTACGACCCTGGGAGGGTAGTTCTGAGTGGACTATCCATTATAAAGCGTATGGTCCATCCAATTAGAAGTCTAGTTGGGAGATTTGTGAGTAAGTTATAGATAGCTTATTGTTGTACGTGACCATTGGGCTACGTGTCGTGGGTTCACTCTCCTGGCTCTGATCGGGAAATTGGGAGGGACTTGTGTATACTAATTTCATGGTCCACACAAGCATGGTATTAGATTCAACGTAAGGCACACATAATGCACCCCCGTAATTTAATTTGAGTGTGTTCCTTCTTCAAGTTTTAGTAATTCTTAGTTCATCAATAGGGTAAGTATAGTAATTAGATACAGTAGAGGTAATCAATCCAATCTCTCCCTTGCGTGTGTGCACCCCATTTAACTCGAGTGTGCATTCAAAACTCGCAACAAGTTTTTGGCACCGTTGCTAGGGAGAGTTTCTTAGATTGATATTAATATCAATCTGACTTAGTTGTATTTAGCTGTAGTTAGTTAGTTTGCTTTAATCTGATTTAATAGTTAGTCTATTTTATTTCAATTAGTTTCTTTTAGTTTGAATAATTTGACCATATTGTTTTTAGTGTTGGTGCATGAACCCTGGAGGAGGCTTAGCCTTAGTACCATTCAATCTAGAAATTGAAAGAACTTTTAGAGCCAATTGAAAGATGCAATAGGCAGCCCAACTACTAGCAAATGTAACAGATGAAGAAGAGAATAAGTCCCTCAGAGACTTTGCCATTCCACGATTTGAAGGATTTCCCTCATCTATTAGTAAGACCGGAAATGGGTGCAAATAAGTCGGGAGTCATTCAAATGATTCAGCCTTAAGTTTAGTTTTGGGGATTACCCTATGATGATCCCAGTGGACACATATCAAGCTTCTTGGAGATTTGTGACACGTTAAAGCAAAGGGATATATCAGATGATGCTATTTGTTTGAGGTTGTTCCCATTCTCACTCCGAGACAAAGCCAAGCACTGGTTGAATTCAATACTATTGGGGTCCATCACTATGTGGAACGAGTTAGCTCAGAACATGTTCTAAGTTACCTCAAACATGTTCTAAGGCACCTCAAACATGTTCTGAGGCACCACAGTCAGATGTAGGCGAGATACCTAAATGCTCTATTGTTGTTTCAAAGATAGTTGGAATGTATTATCAACGCAATTTGTATAATTAAAGGAAATTTATGCCTTATCTATTTCACCAATTGTATTTTTTTAATTACAAGGACTAATGCATCCATCCATAGATGGGGTTAAGGACCAAGGGGACCAAGGTGGAGGAACTTTATAGGTGTTTGGGTGGGAAGATACCTACTAAAATTTGGATAAGTAGGTGGGATGAAGAAGAATACAATCAGTATCTTACCCATGATGTGGCTAACGTAGTGAGATCACGCTTGAAGCTACAAGTAAAAAAGTTCGAAGATTTAGAGAAAAAAGACTTCGTAGATGTAAATGCCTTTATTCAGGTAAATTATAGTTGTTGACTTTTGTTTGAATTCTTTAAGTATGACACTTTTATTATCTTTTTAGGATAAGTTTGATGTTAATATGGAAAATCAAGAACATAAAGACCTTATCCGTGGGATAATGATGGATGCATATAAAAAATATAGAGGTACATTACATTTTTAGTACAAGAAGCATGGAGGCAATCCATAGGGAAAATTAACACCTTATCTTGGAGTGTCATTAAAGGACTGGGAGTACCTATGTGAGCATGTCTTCATAGATAAAGCGTTCAAGGTAATTCAAATTTAAAGGTTTAGTAGATGCATATAGTGGATAAAAAATAAAAATATTATATCTAATTCTTATTGTAGAATCTATCCGAAAAAAATCTAGTCAACATTAGGAAGAAGAAAGTGCGTCACACCACTGGTTAGATGTCGTTCCGACGAGTTTTTGTTGCTACAGTGAGGAAAACCTTGATTCAGTAATTTCTTTTTTATGAAATGTTATATTATTTGATCAATCATTTATTGGTTTTTATGTGTTTTTCAGAAGAAAACTAGTAGGATCAATCAATTCAAGTCGACCCACTATTTAGAAAAAAAGAATGGAGTGTAGGAGTTGAAGAAAAATATGTAAGTTTTATATTTAGTATATAATGCAAATTTTGTCCTCATTGCATGTAAAAATATCAATAACACTATTTTTTTTCCTAGGTGAGGTTACGTGGCAAGGCACAACACAACAAGTATTCCTAGGTCGGGTTACATGGCAAGGCACAACACAACAAGTATTCCTAGGAGATGTCGTGGGATATTTTCTTCACAACAAATTGCAGCTATAGTGATAGGGATACGTAAAGAATATGTACGAGAGATACAAAGATGAAAATGCATATATGAGGGTAGAACACAGTTAAGAGATGCAACAATTATGGGAATCAATCCATTTTTTCTCTGTGGGTTCGAGATCCGGACTCATCAGTCCGCTATATTACTTGTTTGATAGCATAAGAACTTGAGGCACATAGATGGAGAGAAACAGGAAGAGGTGGTGGTAGCATTCAGAAGCGGAACCATGAAAGTGAAGAAGAGAAATTAATCAAGAGTTATTTAAAAGGATGAGGCGATAGCCAAAACTGGAATTGATCGAAACGGTTTTCAGAATATAAACAAAATTAGGCAAAGTAAATAAACTGGTTTTGAGAGCCTAAATGATGGAACATAGAAGCAAAACATAGGGGAGCGTTGAGTTGATATAAAGGTGAACGGATAAACTTCACAGGTTATAGAACCTGGTAAACTTTAACATTATCTTTTATATTCTTTTTGAAAATCAAACGGTGACTTCAATCTTTATATCTTCTTTCTATTGAATTCAAAATAGAATCGGATGCTAATTTCCCTCCTCTAATTTCTTTTTCCCTCACAAAACTCTTCCCATCTATCCAACACCTATAAATAAAAATATTATTTTACACCTATAAATTATAACTATATCACCCAAAGTCTTTGGTTTGACTTGAGTATGTCGGAGTCCTTTTCATCTATATAAGTTCAGAAGGAAAGGAGATGTATATGTTAGGTAAATCCTGATCGAGAATTGCTTGTAGCAGTTTATATGATCTCGATAATATGCATGCAACCCCAATTGATGCATCTGATCTCACAACTCACACGTAACCGAGGCGGAAAGCCTTCCAAATATAGCTCTGTACAGTCGTGATTAACTTCAGAAACGCTGGTGACACTGCCAGACAATCAGCGTAATACGAGGAGAACACGTTTGTAATGTCATCGACGAAAGGGGGAAAAGATACAAAAATAGGTCACGCAACTTAGCCCCAAACGCCACATCCCACCTCACTCGCCTCGTGTCTCTGTAGTTGAACCCAACATCCCACCTTCCCTCGCTAGCACGCCCAAAACCTCTCTCTTCTCTTTCCTCCATTACTCCACGCTTTCGACCCTCTCTCTCTCTCTCTCTCTCTCTCTCTCTCTCTGTCAATTCCGGTCCGTAGCAAACACTTCTCTTCTTTGATTTCATGGCGAGACCGACAGTACAGAAATATTCCATGGCAGGAGCTAAAGCAATAGCGGACGCGGCTTCGTTGTACTGCGCCTTCGTCTTGGTGGGTCTCTTCTTATTCGCCTCCGTCAAGGAGAACCAAACGCTGGCGGTGCCTGCAGTCACTGCTGGGAGATTCAGTACTGAACGACCCTGCGACGAGATATACGTTGTTAATGAAGGAGAAACGCTGCATACCATCAGCGACAAGTGCGGGGATCCCTATATCGTCGAGAGGAATCCCCATATCCAAGACCCGGATGATGTTTTCCCCGGTTTAGTCATCAGAATCATTCCTTCAGTAACACAAAGGAAAGTATAGACACGAGCCCTTAATTTCTCTGTTTTGCTCTCATGTATATATATACATGTAAGTTTAAAATTTTTCTCTTCGTCTGATCAAATGTGGGTCGAGAAAATTTCTAGTTCCTGATGAAATTTCGCTGTCTAGCTATTAATCCTTGTTTGATGTTTCCATTGACCGTAAGTAAGTGTAGCTACTTGTAAGGATGTATTGTTTATACCCGCGTATTTATTCAAAAACCAGAAGAAACACTAGTCATGGAGACCCTGATCTTTCTTTCTCCAATCCAATCAATAAATTTTGCAAATTCTTCACAGATTCATTTGAGATTAGAGCAGAAATTCCAAAACCGATACATGCTACTGCTGAAGATGCACGAAATGAAACGTTTTAACTTCCGAGCTGAGCGACAAAAACAGACTAATAACGGGAATTAGTTCCTTTACTCTTGTCTTCTCTCCGCTGCTAACTTTGTCCCTGCAGCAATACTGGTGTCATACAGAAGTTAATTCTGAATCTCAGGACCCATGTCCCTCCGATCCAAGTGGTTGATTTCCGATGTTTACGAGACTGTTTGAAGGAAAGTACTCTTTATTCTAGGCATTGGAAATTGGACCGGTACTGGGTTACCTAATTCAAACTCCAAACTCTCAGCTCTGATATAATATTTTGGTTGCTTGTTCGGTCATCGAAATTGTCCGTTTCAAGGAACCGATGTCGTGATTACGAGGAAAATGGATTTTTGGTGGGAGGGTCGCCTTCAACCTCAGCTTTATATCTTTCCGTTACTAAAGAAGTTGGAATCAAACTTTCATGTTAATGGCCACGTGTTGATTCAATGGAAGAGTGTCGTTTAATTGGGTGTTTCTGTCAAGCACCTCCTCAGCCTCCGACGACCGGCCATTGCGCCTCATCCCCTGCTCTAACTCGGTTTTGATGGAAAACTCGGTTTTGATGGAAAACTCGGTTTTGATGGAAAACTGGTTTTGATGGAAAACTCGGTTTTCATGGAAAACTCGGTTTTCATGGAAAACTCGGTTTTCATGGAAAACTCGATTTTGAATCTTTTGATGGAAAAGATAAAACTGGGAGAGTTTTATTTTTTTTTTATATATTTTTTTTAACAGCGAAAATATCGGATTTTACTCCTAATTATAATTTTTTACTATAAAACTGAGAGAGTTACCGGAAGCAAATAAGATTATTATTCCAAATGAATAGGAGTGGGCATCTGACCCGGAAAATTGTGTTTGAGAATGCAAACCCGATCTTGGGTCAGGTCGGGTTTGGGTTTAGCGATACCCGACCCGTGGGTTTTTATATATTTATATTTGTTTCACTGAAAATCCGCCGGTCTGCGAAGGGGCGCGACTGAGAGAGTAAATTCGATTTATGACAGAATATTTGTGTTACAGTTGTATTTGAATATCAAGGAATGCGAGTACAATCTCCTATTCTTCCTCAGATTCGATCTCCGTGTGAATTTGATGAAGTTTCGGCTTCTGGCGAGTTGACGTCGAAACGAGCTCTGGAACGAGTGTGCACGAATGATGACGGCTTTGGTCGGTCGGATGGAAGTATTTGTGTTCCGCATGTATCGACTTGTTAACGTTGCCGACGAGCGTGTAGAACTGTTCCGGTCGAACTGTTGAATATCGACGGACTGCAAGTTGCTGAACTTCTTCGACTCGAGAGAGCTTCTGTGCGTACGATTTCTTTTTGACAAAAGGTTTTCAAACCCTTGTGACAGAATGTTTTTGGCTATTTGTAGCCAATTATGTACAGTTGTTGAGGGTCGATCCCTGGAATGGGGATCACGATCCCCTCATTGCTGTAGTTGTTGAGATTGAAGGAGGACTAGGAGCTTCTCTGTTGGATCCCTTGAAAGAGGATCGCAGTGTCTTTTCTTGGCTCCTTCGGTTAGCGACCAGACTTCGTCGGTGCTGACCGTCGTGCCGAACAAGAAAAAATTTGAACTGAAAAGGGGCTCATGAATTTCACTTGTGTTCGATGCCTTCCTCGGATTAGTTTTGGCAAATAGAGCCGGTCGCGCCGAAGAGAAGTGTAGCTTCGTTTCGACGAATTTTGGTTAACTTGATTTTAGTGACCCTCTTCACGCTGCGTCGAAGGATTGACGAGTTGCGAAATCTTTGGTGTGATGACTTCGTCGGTGCTGACCGTCGTGCCGAACAAGAAAAAATTCGAACTGAAAAGGGGCTCATGAATTTCACCTGTGTTCGATGCCTTCCTCGGATTAGTTTTGGCGAACTTCGCAATGCCGCAGTGCTTGAGAATTGCGTCGGATTAAGATGTCGATGTGAATGAATAGGGCTCAGTTGCCTTCACTTGAACTGCGTAGCTTTTGAGGGGATTCGTATTGGGTTCCCTTTCTTCTCCCGGATTCACCTTGCCTTATAGTTGGGTTTGAGTAAACGGAGACGGACTCAGCGTGGTGGGACCCGCTCTTGCCCTGTTGACAATTCCAGCGCTGCTCTTGACCGAGTCTTCATGCAGTATTCTAGCGTGAGTGATATTATGCATAGAAGCTTTGATCAAATCACTCTTGGAGGGGATTGTCGATCTCCCAAGATAAAGGAAGACCTTTAGGCTTCCTAAATAATTGTTTTCTTCTCCTCCTTTTTCAACCAAATCGTGGGCTCCAAAGTTTTCTTATTTCGATCTTGCCATTCGTGAACTTTTTTTGACTAATTACTTTCTTGTCATAGACCCAAGACCAACACGAATTGCAATCTCAAAATATTGTATTGTATTTTTTTTTTTTCGTAGGCTTCTTCTCTATTTGGCTCCCAGCGAACTTGTGTCTACGACTTGCGTGTCAGCGACTTGTGTGTTTGGGTTTAGCTATACCCGACCCGTGGGTTTTTATATATTTATATTTGTTTCACCGAAAATCCGCCGGTCCGCGAAGGGGCGCGACCGAGAGAGTAAATTAGATTTACGATAGAATATTTGTGTTACAGTTGTGTTTGAATATCAAGGAATGCGAGTACAATCTCCTATTCTTCCTCTGATTCGATCTCCGTGTGAATTTGATGAAGTTTTGGCTTCTGGCGAGTTGACGTCGAAATGAGTTCTGGAACGAGTGTGCACGAACGATGACGGCTTTGGTCGGTCGGACGAAAGTATTTGTGTTCTGCGTGTATCGACTTGTTGACGTTGTCGACGAGCTTGTAGAGCTGTTCCGTTCAAATTGTTGAATATCGATGGACTGCAAGTTACTGAACTTCTTCGGCTCGAGAGATCTTTTGTGCGTGAGATTTCTTTTCGACAAAAGGTTTTCGAACCCTAGTGACAGAATGTTTCTGGCTATTTGTAGCCGATTCTATGCAGTTGTTGAAGGTCGATCCCTGGAATGGGGATCACGATCCCCTCATTGCTGTAGTTGTTGAGATGGGAGGAGGACTAGGAGCTCCTCTGTTGGATCCCTTAGAAAGAGGATCGCGATGTCTTTTCTTGGCTCCTTCGGTTAGCGACCAGACTTGGTCGTTAAACTGCTGAGTTGAGTAGCATCGTGACACGACTGCTGGCTGGTGCTGATGCAGTGGCTCACTACTGACTGGGGCGTCGACTATATCAATGACGCGGCAGAATGAATGAATCTAGCGATGAGCTGCGACGAGTGACATTGAATATCGGCAGAGCCTACCCACGACCATCGTTTGATGGATTGATGGGCGTTTGGGCTCGTCGAAATTGGGCTAGTCGCATTTTAGTGCATACAAGAACTCTTTTGTCTTTAAAGTAACTTAAATTTCTAACATAGGCATTAAGGAATATCAAAACTTTACCCTAATTTTCTTCTTCTCGATTTTGATGGATCTTTCTTCAAATCACTTCTTCCGTCTCCCCATTTTGCCGCAAAAGACTCTCCAGTCTTCATCCTCACAGTGAGTTACTGTCACCATCACAGTGGCCGAAATCTTCCTATTCATCACCCCTCCCTCCTACAGAAGTTCTTCTCCTTCCTTTTTATTTTTATCTCTCTTTTCTTTTTCCCCTAAGTCTCTACCTGAAATCTTTCAAATTTTTTTGGTTAAGGTCATAGCTATGCTTGATTTCAGTAAGAAATCATTTATTTCAAGCACTGAATACCCCGATTATAAGTGAGAAGCTTGTATTTTAATTTTGTGAGTGGTAGATCTGCATCTCCTACCAATTGATGGAGCATATGTGGTTTTAGGCATCCAATGGTTCCAGGAATTGGGACCACTCCATTGGGATTTCTCCAGGTCCACCTTCTCGTTTGCTTACAGGGACACACGATTATATGGAAGATTGGTCTCGAACAGCCTCTTGAAGAAGCTAGGGAGATTAAATCTTACTTGATGCACCAGGATGCATCCACATTCTTCATGTGGTGCCAGATGACCAGCTCCATTGAATAGTCGACCCCACTTATTCCTCACCAACTTAACCCTCTATTAGAGGAATTTTATTTCGTTTTTCAGGTACTGAATGGACTACCTCCGGTGCGGGCTCATGAACACTTTCTCATAAAATAGAAATAGAAACATTTTTTCGTGTCATGCTGCAGTCCGAAATCATATAACCAAGCACCACCGTGTTCTCCTTTCCCATCCTCCTAATGAAAAAGAAGGATGACTCTTGGCGCTTTTGCGTTGACTACCCGTCACTGAATAATGTTATAGTAAAGGACAAATTCCCAATACTGGCAATTTGACAAATTGTTGGACAAATTACATAGAGCGGCAGTGTTCTCCAAGCTTGATCTCAGATTCGGATATCACCGGATTCACATGACACCGGCTGATGTGCACAAAACTGCTTTCAGGACTCATGACAGCCACTATGAGTTCTTAGTGATGCCCTTCGGTTGTTCAATGCGCCGAAAACCTTCCAAAGCTTGATAAATGACTTGTTCCAGCCGTTTCTCTGGCACTTTATACTTGTCTTTTTTTACTACAATCGATGCATGGAGGAGCATGTCTTTCACTTGTGCTTGATGTTTGTGGTACTAGCCACTAATGCCCTGTTTTTTAAACTAACGGTGTTTTTAACACTTCTAGGATCAGTTGTTTAGGGCATATCATACACTCCAGTGGCCTATCGACAGACCCATTGAAGTTAGAAGCAGTTGCAGCTTGGCTGACTCGACTACAAAATAGTTGCACGGTTTCTTGGGCCTTGCTGGATACTATCATCATTTTATATGAGATTTTGGGGTGCTTGGATGGGCCTTGATGGATCTACTAAAGGAAGGGGCCTTCTCAAGTCCAAAACTACAGAGAGCGCTCTTCAATCATTGAAGAACGCTTTGTTGTTAGCTTCTATACTTGCCCTCCCATATTTCTCTAAATCCTTTGTGGTGGAGTGTGATGTGTGTGCCAACGGGATGGGTGTTGTACTACAGCAAGATGGTCACCTAGTGTCCTTCTTCAGCAAGCATTTTATTGCCAAACAATCAGGTTTTTCAACATATGAAAAGGTGATGCTTGCGGCGATTTTGGCAGTACAACAGTGGCACCACTACGTCCTTGGCCGACAATTCACTATTTTGACGGATTACAAAACTCTGAAGTTCTTACATGATCAGCGGCGCCTAACACATCAACAACAAAGATGGCTAGTCATGCTCATGACTATGACTTTGAGATCGCCTACCGGAAAGGGTCCGACAACAATGCAACAAATTCACTCTACTGGCGGATGAGTGTATTTTCATTGTTTTGAAGGAGACCAACTGAGGGCTTGGAGTCATTTCCTCCCTTGGGAAGAATGGTCTTATAATACCGCCCATCATTCATCAACCAAGATGTCCCCCTTTCAGGCGGTCTATGGCCATGGTCCCTCATTATATACATGGGACTACGGCTATTGCCGATCTAAAATGCCACCTGCTACAACAAGATGATGATCTCTTGCGCTTTCTCAAGCAAAACCTAGCCTGTGCTCATAACCGAATGGAACAACAAGCTGACAAGCATCGGATTGATAGGGAATTCCGATAAGGGTAGAAGCTTCAGCCCTACCGCCAGTCTTTGGTGGTGATTTGGTGAAATCAGAAACCTTAATACCGTTATTTTGGTCCTTTTCCAGTTATAGAGCGCATGAGTTGTGTTGCTTACAGACTCCGACTCCCTGACGGTTGCAACATTAACAACGTCTTTCACATCTCACAACTGAAGTTGTGCATTGGTGATCAAATGTTCTCCTCTCCTACTCCACCCTCTTGGAGCTCTACTACTGTCATATTTTACATGAACCAGAGACTCTCCACCAACGTTGTTGTGTACGGAATAGTTGGTTCAATGGCACCATCTACCACCGTCAGATGCAACTTGGGAGGCAGAAGATGACCTCTTGCTGCGTTTTCCTTCTTTTGCGCCTTGAGGTCAAGGTCCGTCTTATAGGGGGAGAGATGTTACAACTCCTACAGTAGGGTATTTCATTTTGTTATTTTCTTTAACTTTTTTCACCTATCCTATTATTATTTTCTTTAACTTCAAACTAAGTTGCTTTATTAAATACTCTCTCTTCACCCTATCCTCTCTCTTATAAGGGGTATTGTAGTTATTTTACTTCAAACTAAGCAATATAAAGCTCTCTCCAGCCAGAGCTCTCTATCTCTCTCTCTCTCTCTCTCTCTCTCTCTCTCTCTCTCTCTTTGCTCTCTCTCTCTCTCTCTCTCATTTGCTCTCTCTCTCTCTCTCTCTCTCTCTCTCTCTCTCTCTCTCTCTCTCTCTCTCTCTCTCTCTCTCTCTCTCTCTCTCTCTCTCTCTCTCTCTCTCTCTCTCTCTCTCTCTCTCTTTCTCTCTCTCTCATTTTCTCTATCTCTCTCTCATTTGCTTTATCTCACACATTTGATTTCTCTCTTAGGGGTGGGCACGGGTCAGGTTTGGGTCGGGTTTTTGGAAACCCGAACCCGACCCGACTTAAAAACCCAAAACCCAAACCCGTTAAAAACCCGAACGGGTTTTTAAATCCGAATCCGAACCCGACCTGATCTTTCAATTTACAAACCCAAACCCAATCTGACCCGAGTAAAACCCGTTGGGTTTTGACAAACCGAACCCGACCGAAAAATTTATTTTTTATACTAAAATTTTAAATAACTAAATAAAAATAAATTGAAAATATTAAAATTAAAAACCCGCTGATCGTGTTAAGGTAAACCCAAACCCGACCTGACCCGATATCTGGTTTAGATTTCCAAGCCGGTTGGATTTGGGAATCAAGCAGAGCGAGTTTTGGTCTTGACCCAAACCCATGCCCACCCTACTGGTTCTCATGGATTTGGGAATCTCAAACTCATTTTGCTTTTCTCTCTCATTTGGTCTCTCTCTCTCTCTCTCTCATTTGCTCTCTCTCTCTCTAATTTGCTTTCTCTCTCTCTCATTTGCTCTCTCCCCATGCCCTCTCTCTCTCTCTCTTCTCATTTGATTTGCTTTCTCTCTCATTCGTTTCTCTCTCTCTTTCTCTCTCTCTCTCTCTCTCTCTCTTTTTTGCTCTCTCTCTCATTTGTTCTCTCTCTCTCTCTCTTCTCTCTCTCTCTCTTTTGCTCTCTCTCTCTGCTTTCTCTCTCTCTCTCTCTCTCTCTCTCTCTCTCTCTCTCTCTCTCTCTCTCTCTCTCTCTCTCTCTCTCTCTCTCTCTCTCTTCTCTCTCTCATTTTCTCTATCTCTCTCTCATTTGCTTTATCTCACACATTTGATTTCTCTCTCTTAGGGGTGGACCGGGTCAGGTTTGGGTGGGGTTTTGGAAACCGAACCGACCCGAAAAAAACCAAACCCAAACCCGTTAAAAACCGAGCGGGTTTTAAATCCAAATCGAACCCGACCTGATCTTTCAATTTACAAACCCAAACCCAATCTGACCCGAGTAAAACCCGTTGGGTTTTGACAAACCGAACCCGACCGAAAAATTTATTTTTTTTATACTAAAATTTTAAATAACAAAATAAAAATAAATTGAAAATATTAAAATTAAAAACCAGCTGATCGTGTTAAGGTAAACCCAAACCCGACCTGACCCGATATCTGGTTTAGATTTCCAAGCGTTACTTGACCCGGGGTTGGATTTGGGAATCAAAACGCGAGTTTTTTTGTTTGGGTCGTTTACTCAAAAACCCAACCCATAACTGGTTCTCATTTGATCTCTCTCTCTCTCTCTCTCATTTGCTCTATCTCTCTCTCTCATTTGGTCTCTCTCTCTCTCTCTCTCATTTGCTCTCTCTCTCTCTAATTTGCTTTCTCTCTCTCTCATTTTGCTCTCTCTCTCTCTCTCATTTCTCCATCTCTCTCTCATTTGCTCCTCTCTCTCTCTCTCTCTCTCTCTCATTTGCTTTTTCTCTCTCATTTGTTTATCTCTCTTCTCTCTCTCTCTCTCTATCTTCTCTCTCATTTGCTCTCTCTCTCTTTTTTTGTTCTCTCTCTCTCTCTCTCTCTCTATATTTGCTCTCTCTCTCTCTATATTTATATCTCTCTCTCTCTCTCTCTCTCTCTCTCTCTCTCTCTCTCTCTCTCTCTCTCTCTCTCTCTCTCTCATTTTCTCTCTCTCATTTACTCTATCTCTCTCTCATTTGCTTTATCTCACACATTTGATTTCTCTCTTAGGGGTGGGGCGCGGGTCAGGTTTGGGTGGGGTTTTGGAAACCGAACCCGACCCGACAAAACCAAAACCCAAACCCGTTAAAAAACGAGCGGGTTTTAAATCGAATCGAACCCGACCTGATCTTTCAATTTACAAACCCAAACCCAATCTGACCCGAGTAAAACCCGTTGGGTTTTGACAAACCCGAACCCGACCGAAAAATTTATTTTTTTTTTATACTAAAATTTTAAATAACAAAATAAAAATAAATTGAAAATATTAAAATTAAAACCATTTGATCGTGTTAAGGTAAACCCAAACCCGACCTGACCCGATATCTGGTTTAGATTTCCAAGCGGTACTTGACCCATGGGTTGGATTTGGGAAATCCAAACCCCATGCCCACCTTTTCATTTGGGGTCCAAACGTCTCTTTTTCTCTCTCTCAAACCAAACCCCATGCCCACCCTATTTGCTCCAAACCTCATTTTGCTTTCTCTCTCTCTCTCTCTCTCTCTCTCTCTCTTTCATTTTGCTCTCTATCTCTCTCTCATTTGGTCTCTCTCTCTCTCTCTCTTTCTCTCTCTCTCATTTGCTTTTTTCTCTCTCTCTCTCTCTTTTTGCTCTCTCTCTATTTTGCTTTCTCTCTCTCTCTCTCTCTCTCTCTCTCTCTCTCTTTCTCTCTCTCTTTTCTCTCTCTCTCTCTCTCTCTCTTTGCTCTCTCTCTCTCTTTCTCTCTTTTCTCTCTCTTTTTTTATCTCATTTGATTTCTCTCTCTCTTAGGGGTGGGCTCTCAGGTTTGGGTGCTTTTGGAAACTCAACCCGACCCGACAAAACAAAACCCAAACCCGTTAAAAACCGAGCGGGTTTTAAATC
Source organism: Aristolochia fimbriata (assembly GCA_019845555.1). Classification (NCBI taxonomy): domain Eukaryota; kingdom Viridiplantae; phylum Streptophyta; class Magnoliopsida; order Piperales; family Aristolochiaceae; genus Aristolochia; species Aristolochia fimbriata. The sequence goes on from CM034079.1 coordinate 9,397,307, forward strand.
GAATCGAACCGACCTGATTTTCAATTTAAAACCCAAACCCAAACTCCGTAAAACCCAAACCCCGTTAAAATTTTTTATACTAAAATTTTAAATTTTAAAATAAATCTATTAAAAACCTGATCTTTCAATTTACAAACCCAAACCCAATCTGGTTTAGATTTCCAAACCCGTTTTTTGACAAACCGAACCCGACCGAAAAATTTATTTTTTTATACTAAAATTTTAAATAACAAAATAAAAATAAATTGAAAATATTAAAATTAAAACCCTCTCTGATCTGTTAAGGTAAACCCAAACCCGACCTGACCTGATATCTCATTTTAGATTTCCAAGCTCTCTCTTGGATTTCTCTCTCTCTCTTATATCTCTCTCTCGGGTTACTCTCTCTCTCCAAACCCCATGCCCACCTCTCTTTTGATTTCTCTCTCTCTCTCTTCTCTCTCTCTCTCTCTCTCTCTCTCTCTCTCTCTCTCTCTCTCTTCTCTCTCTCTCTCTCTTTTCTCTCTCTCTCTCTCATTTGCTCTCTCTCTCATTTCTTTGATTTCTCTCTTTTTTTATCTCACATTTTGCTCTCTTAGGGGTCAGGTTTGGGTCGGGTTTTTGGAAACCCGAACCCGACCCGACTTAAAAACCCAAAACCCAAACCCGTTAAAAACCCGAACGGGTTTTTAAATCCGAATCCGAACCCGACCTGATCTTTCAATTTACAAACCCAAACCCAATCTGACCCGAGTAAAACCCGTTGGGTTTTGACAAACCCGAACCCGACCCGAAAAATTTATTTTTTTATACTAAAATTTTAAATAACTAAATAAAAATAAATTGAAAATATTAAAATTAAAAACCCGCTGATCGTGTTAAGGTAAACCCAAACCCGACCTGACCCGATATCTGGTTTAGATTTCCAAGCCGGTACTTGACCCGCAGGTTGGATTTGGGAATCCAAACGCGAGTTTTTCGGGTCGGGTCGAGTCGGGTTACTCAGAAAACCAACCCCATGCCCACCCCTACTCGTTCTCATTTTATCTCTCTCTCTCTCTCTCTCTCTCCTCTCATTTTGCTCTCTCTCTCTCTCTCATTTGGTCTCTCTCTCTCTCATTTGCTCTCTCTCTCTCTCTCTCTCTCTCTCTCTCTCTCTCTCTCTCTCTCTCTCTCTCTCTCTCTCATTTGCTTTCTCTCTCATTCGTTTTCTCTCTCTCTTTCTCTCTCTCTCTCTCTCTCTCTCTCTCTTCTTTGCTCTCTCTTTCTCTCTCTCTCTCTCTCTCTCTTTGTATTTGCTCTCTCTCTCTTTCTCTCTCTCTCTCTCTCTCTCTCATTTGCTCTCTCTCTCTTTGCTCTCTCTCTCTCTCTCTCTCTCTCTCTCTCTCTCTCTCTCTCTCTCTCTCTCTCTCTCTCTCTCTCTCTCTCTCGCACCCACATCAGCCTGCGTGAGGGGCAAGGCTTTTGCCGGCTGTGCATCTGCACCGGTGAACTGCCTCCATACACGCTGGAAACAAAGAAGCGGAGTCAAAACAAAAAAAATGAAAAGAAAAAGAAAAAAAAGCAAATATAGAGGGAGAGTCGCTACCTCAAATAGAGGAACCACCATCTCAATCCATGATTCTCGAAAAAGGGTTGTGACTCCGAGGTCAAAATCCGGACCAACAAAAGGAGGCACCTCCACGCTGCCAAGTGGACAGGCAGTCCTAGCTCGCCATAACTCCACAAGTTCGTTAACAGAAGTCGCAATTCGCTTGTCGGAGAACAACACGCCTGGCAAATCTTGGCAGAACCCAAACTGACGAGCGAACCGGTGAGGGCTGTAGGGCTCCACCACAAGGAGCTCATGCTGTCGCAAGACTAGAGAAGTCGTACGCAGGTAGCGAAAATACTCCACCTCTATCCGAGAAGCGAAACGACCAGCTTTGTCAAGCATCGGGCCTGGGGGAAGGGACTCCGTAGGGTACCAGCACCGTACTTCACCGCGTCAAAATAAAGAACGAGCCTCCTTTTGTGTGCTAACGCGGACAAGTTCGGGATTCCGATAGAGCATCATAAGGGGTCTATGCCCGCCACTGGAGTCAACTTCGTGGACACCAAGCCGCTCGCCAAGCCATGCAAAGATAAATTGCCAAGGAACCCGCCCTGGAGAGAATGCGTTCAGCCCTGAGTAGAGATTCGCCAAGGCTGCGCCGGCCAAACTGCAGCGAGTGTCGTGAGCCATGTAACAAGCCATCTTAAAAACACTCAGTCGCAACATGTTGCCCGACACCGACAGCACGAAATGGCAGAGCCACAATGACAAAAATGCAGCCAGATACACCTCATCTGCGAGAACATCTGGTACCCCAAGCTCGAAAAGGGGCTGATTCTGCACGGTCGATCGATCGCGACTCCAAGAGCCAGACAGTTTCTTGCGATCAGCCCACGGGTTCTTTGAAGGTTGCGCATCCCCTTCGGCTCGAAATCAGAAGGCTGCCCACTCTGACATAGGGACTCCAAGAGATCCTTCCAAGTTTGAACCTCTTGGACGACAGAAAGTCTGGAAGTAGGCGAGGATGAGATATCGAATACTCAAAGGCAGCGACAAAAAATGGCTCTGGGTGAAGTCTTCGATCGTCGGGGTAGTTCGTCGAAAATACTCCCTGAGATGGGCAAGCCACCGAGTCGATGCATATCCCATAGAGAGATCGACAGCTCCCCTTCACGAGTGAAAATTGTGTTGGTTGACGTGCACCCGACCCCCAAGAAAGCATTGACGGCATTGCCGCAACACCGATAAGTAAACATAGAGGCTCGCACTGCATGAATAACGTCTATCTTGGCTAATTGCTCGGAATAGGTGCGGAGAATAACATCTACCCATTCGAAGTAGAAAGGCACTAGGAAGGGACCAAAGGCTACCGCCGGTTGACTACCCCAAGAGCCAAACTGGTTGTTGTCGATGGAAAGCGTTGGCGTCGTAAAACGAACCAGTTGGTCATGCACTAGCTACAAGAAAAAAGAGTGCATCAACCTCCGACAGATAAAAAATTTGGTCGTCCTCGTCCACAAAAGGACGACTCCACAGATCATGAACAGCCTTGGCTAACGGCACGGCGACGTCACAACCATCGAAGGCCGACGGTCCCCCGAGAATCAACAACAGTGGCTTTTGTTCTCCTTTCAAATCACGAACGCGCAGGCAGTCCCGAACAAGACCTTTGACGGTGGTCCTGATGGCCGAGAGGGTCAGACCGAGGAAGGAAAACGAAGGTGGTGTGGACGACATCTGCAACAGAGCAAGTAAAGTCAAGTACGCAACCCACATCCCTCCATTCAAAAAAAAAAAGTCTCCTGCGACCAGAGATAGAGAAGTCGAAGTCGAAAACAAAAAACAAAGAAAAAAAAATGCAAGTCAGAAAAGTGATGCGATCCCAGCTAATCACTATCAAGAGGACTAATCAATGTAATATAGACTTTATTCAAGTCCGAATATCGTCCCACAAGGACCAAGCTAATAGATAATTGCTTTTCTAGTTTAAAAACCAAAGTTTGAGAAATCGATTGGAAAGGAGTGATAAAAACATAAAATAAACTAATCTACCTAATTCTATAGAAATCAAGAGAGGGCTTTTGATAAAATCAGTATGGAAAAAGGCATTGGGAATCCAATTCCCTCCATAGGTAATTCTGAGATTGAATAGAAGTTGAGCTTTGGAAATCAATTTCTGACAAGCTTATAAAACCATGGCTACAATCCGCATCGGCATCACCTGTTTCTATTTCCTAGAGTAAACCTAGCTAGCATGATTGACCCTACTTGATAGCATAAACTTGAAGCTCATTGTGTCATAGGCAGATCAACTAATCCAATAGGGTATTACTTTAAGGTCGAGGATTAACCCAAGGATTAGTAATCTTCCTAGTGCATAAACTCATAAAGATTTGTAAAATCCTGTCACCATGTCGTACCTTAAGCCTAGCGTCACCTTATAACTAGTACATAGCCAGACAGTAAGTGTGAATCAAGAATTAACAACATGGAAAACTCATTCATGCACCAAATTGAAAACCAAATACATTATAAAGTATCAATCTTATTACATGCCTAGGGAGTCATGGACTCCCAACATAAAAGACTACTCCATGCTGAAAGTTCAGGAACAAAACAAGGTCTTAAATACAACCATGAAGAATAAAAGAAAGATAAACTAAGTACAAACTTCCCTTGAGAAGGATCTACTTGTTGAACATGGCTTCCAATGGCTGCTTCTCCTCCTTGCCTCAAAAGCTACAATAGGACGTCTCCTTTGCCTCTCAAGACTCTCTCTAAACTAATATATAAAACTGAATACAAAATTGACTGTTGAATACAAAACTCGAACTAAAACTTTATCTAAAACTCAATCTAAAACAGAATGATTTGAGCTCTGCCTCGGACCCCTATTTATACTTGAAACTCTGTCCAGGACTTGTAATTCAGCCTCTGTCTAGGGGTGTGAATTGTGACTTCCCGACCTCAGAATTGGATGAAATTACATCAGAAGCTTCCTTATGTGGTGCTTCCTTGCTCACGAAGTTTGAATCCATTCTGAGTTGGGAAACTCGAGATATGAGGGAAGGAAGTTGCCTGATTTCTGCTGTCAATTTCTACTTTGGGTCCACCACTTTGGAGATATGCAACTCGAGAAGCCTGGCTTTTATTTGCCTGATTTTTCGTGACAAGGTCCTCTGTAGTACCAGGAATCTTCGTTCCAAGTTTGGCTTCAATTGGAATTGTGAAACTCCCTCCATGATCTTCACAAAATTCGGATTTATCTCCTTCCTTTAGCAGCAGATTCCTGTTTTGAGTTAACTTCTTCTCTTGGACCATTCAATGCACCTGGACTCAAGTATATTACCTTAAACTCTTCGTGGAAACCTTCCTTAGACACTTGCGAGTCCTTTTCCCAAGTTTGGACTCGATTGGATGTCAGGTTCCCGTGATTTTTGCAACTTAGTGAGGTTGAGATATCGGTGCGGTCGCGCCACTGCAGTAGTGTACTTGAATGGAAAGTGTTCTGGTCGTGTTTGGAAGCTTTCAGGGTCCATTTAGACGTGGTCGCGCCATATTCTGGCGCGGGCGCGCCATATTTTGCCTTCGAACTGGTGCGGTCGCGCTGGTCTCTGCAACATTGTACCTTTATGCACTAAAATCCTCATATCTTCTTCATTTTAGCTCCAATTTCGATGATTCTTGTTGCGTTGGACTCCTGAGAGAGAAAATATTAATCTGAGACATATTTCATGATTTTATGATGAATATTAACTCCAACATGTAATTTCTAATCCCAATTGAGGCCTAAAAATAGTGTCTTTTAGACACTTATCAAAAAGAAATGGCGGCGACAAAAAAGACCAGCCGTCAGGAAAAGAAAGGGGTCGGAGAAACAAAAAAAAAAAAAGAGTGGGCAAACCGAAGGGGCATACTGATCCTCTTATGTTCGGCGAGCAAACCTTCGCGTCTGGCGACCAAGCCAGATGCAACCAAAAGAAATTTAAAGCACTCGGTTACCGAGCCGAGTGCGATCAAAACAGGAGCGCTACACTTGGCAACCAAGCCGAGCACAATACAACACCAAACTCTCGGCCAGCAACAAAGTCGGCCGCAATCAAAATCAAAAGCAGCACCCGGCGACCGAACCGGGTGCGACCAAAACAAACAGTCTCGCGGCCAACAACTAAATTGGAGGCGAACAAAAACAAACTCCAGTGTCCGGCGACCAAGCTTGGCAAAACCAAATGGGGAATTCAGCATCTGGCGACAGAGCCAGACGCTGCACACTCGATCCCAGTGTCAAACGACTGAGTTGGACGGGAAATGAATGCTGCAACACAAAAAAAAACAAGAACTCGGCGACCGAGCCGAGCACGACTTAAAACTTCGCTACCAGCCAAACAGCCAGCCGCGATCGAAACAGCAAAATTTGCGCCCGGCGACCAAGCCAAGCGCGGTCCAAAGCTTCGCGACCAGCCAAACAGCCGGCCGCGATCAAAACAAGAGCTCAGCGAGCGAGCCGAGCATGACTTAAAACTTCGCAACTAGCCAAACAACCGGTCGCTATCAAAACAGCAAAATCTATGCCTGGCGACCGAGCCAAGCGCAGTCCAAAGCTTCGTGACCAGCCAAACTGCCGGCCGTGATCAAAACAAGAGCTCAGCGAGCGAACGGAGCACGACTTAAAACTTCGCAACCAGCCAAACAACCGGCCGCGATCAAAACAGTAAAATCTATGCCCGACGACCGAGCCAAGCGCAGTCCAAAGCTTCGCGACCAGCCTAACAGCCGGTCGCGATCAAAACAAGTGCTTGGCGACCGAGCCGAGCATAATTGAAAGCTTCGCGACCAGAAACAAAGATGGATGAAACCAAACAACACCCGATGACCAAGCCGGGTGCGACGTAAACAGGTGCAATGCACTCGATGACCAAACCGGACGCAACAAAGAATCCACGCCCGCGCGACCAAGCTGGACGTGACGAAGGAACCATCAAATGCAACATCCGACGATCGAGCCGGGTGCCGGGCAGCAAACTCCTGCGACTGGTGACCGAGCCGGACGTAACCAATCGGATTCAGGTACGTAACTCTTCTCCGAACAAAAAAAACAAGAGGCAGCGCAACAAAAAGAAGCCATCGCAAAAGAACAGCATCGTGACAAAGAAAAGCAGTCGCAAAAAAAAAAACAAACGCTGCAAAAAAAAGGAGCAGTCGCCAAGAAAAAAAAAGAAACACACAAAAAAGTTGCGACAAAAAGTAGTTGTAAAACAAAAAAAAAGGAGCTGCGACAAAAAGAAGCAGTCGCAAGAAAAATAGAAGAAGGTCGACACATACTTGCGCCTCGGCAACCCTTGCTGGCCGCGACCTCAGAACGACTCGCACCCGGTGACCAATTCGGCGGCGACCACATACAAATTTAGCACTCTGCGGCCAAGCCGGGTGCGCCAGCACAGAAATTCAGCCTAAAAAAATCCTAAAAAAAATCAAGAAAATTCAAAACTCCTACTCCTATTCCTAAACTACAGGTCTAGGTGATCTGATCCACCAGGATCGAATGGAAACTAGGACCATACATGCCTAAAGATATTTTTGGCTTTGGAATGTGCCGCATGGTGATTATGACTCTTGACCAAAGAGCTGGTCACTCGTTATCTTTCTGGTTGGCTTTGAACTGGTTTTTCTCATTTATTTTTAGCCAACTTTTCTTCACTCTACCCAGACCTAACAAAATTTTAAGTTCTTCTTTTATGGGTGGTTTATAGGGCTGGATAATGAAGAAATCAATATCTATAGAGAGGAAGGAATGTTCATTATCCTTTGTGTCATCTATCCTAACTTCTTCATGCTGTTCATGGGGTTTTTCTTCTTTTTCAACCCCATCCCCTTCTTTATCTTTTACATCTTTTTTTTTTTTTTTCTCCATGATCTTTTCATCTTCTCCCTCTTGAAGTTTTTGGAAATCACAACTTTCAGCTCTCTCCATTATATCTTCTTCTATGTGTTCTGCAATAACACATAAATTAAAACAAGAAATGCTAGCTGTGTACATCCATTCAGGTTCATCATTATCAGATAACTCAAGAAAACATGTTTCATTGTTTCTTCCATGAATTAATTCATTCTTTAGATAATTTATTAGATTATTTGACTCAGCTCTAATGGATGGATGAAAAATGTGCACCCATGGCTTAGAAACATCAATACCTTCTAAACTAGGTTGTTCCTCAGGTGGATTTAATATTGTATCTACTTTGGCACAATAGTCATCCACTAGAGTGGCCAACCTAGACAAGTCTTCTTGAGGCTGAGGGGGAGATGTAAAAGAATCCCTAAACATAGGAGAGTGCTCATACCTGAACATGGACAATTGCCCATGTGGCCAATTGACATGTGAATCATCAATGCCTTCTAAACTAGGTTGTTCCTTAGGTGGATCTAACAATGTATCTATTTGGGCACAATAGTTATCCACTAGAGTGGCCAACCTAGACAAGTCTTCTTGAGGCTGAGGGGGATATGAATGATAAAATTGATCATGATACATAGGAGGGTGCTCATACCTGAACATGGACATTTGCCCATGTGGCCATTTAATCTGCAAATCATTCTCAAAACAATGATTTTCATATTGCATAGAGAAATAATCATCATGCTCTCTTTTATAGAAATCATTAGGTTCATTTTCAAAAGAACATGATATATCAAAATCACACCTCCATGGATCATAATTAGAAGATGCATATGGTTAGGGAAATTCCCAATATGAGTTAGGACATGGACTTATCTCATTCTGCACGTAATTCCACCTCTCATTTGAGTGCTTGAAATTAGACAATTTCATTAAAGCTCACAAGCCACAAATCATGGTTACCTGAGTGCTCTTTCCGATTCCGGATCGATTTCAGCAAGTGGCTTACCACTGATTCTGATATTTATGCACAGATCCAATTCAACCTGAAAAGATAGAATAAAAAATTTAATCTCAATCAACAAATCAAAATTTACTTAAACTTACTCTCAATTCAATGGTACACGGCAACGACGCCAAAAACTTCTTGGGTGTCTAGCAAGTGCACTAGGTCAGCAAGTAATATAGATTCGAAAGTCCAGATATCGATCCCACAGAGACCTTGATGATAACTCAGTTTAAGTAAAGATTTTTCTATTGATTGAGGAAAAGAAATTTTGGTTTTTGAGAACTGGAAAAGAAAACAGAATTAGATGACTAAACCTTATGAGCTGAGATGTTGGGGAAGAGTGTCAATCCCGCCTAGTTGCTAACATGCAAAGTTCTGATTTTTATAGCTCAAGTACCTTTACCTACTTAGCTTTTGAAAACCTGGTTACCCATATACAGGAAATAACTTTCACCTATTCCTTGAACTCCATCACAATCCAGAAACATTCAAATCCTAGGTGCATAAATATAAAAGCTTAAAGATTAACTCTCTCTTATTCAGAACAAGAGTTATAAATAATCACATCGCTTTCCACTAGTCTCCATCACAATCCGGAACGATCTAGTTAAAAAAATGAATTGTTTTAGAAAACAAAGAATCAAATAACAAATCCAAATCTCTACTGAAATTCAACTTCTCTATTCGAACCTCATTAGATTCGAGAATTCAATTCAGATCAGAAATAAGCAATGAACTCAGTTTCTAAAACAAAAGTAAAGTACTTTATTGCTATAATTTCAGAACTAAAACAAATCACAACTAGGAGTTCATGACTTCCCCAATAAAGAGAGACTACTCCATGCTAATAGTATAAACACACAAAAAGGATTTAATTACAGCCATGATAATAAGAAGAAAATAAGTACAAAAAACCCCCTTGAAGGACTGCCCTTAGCTTCAACTCGTGCCTTGGCTGAAATCTCTTCCTTCTCTCTCCAAAGTGCCAAGAGGTCGTGTAAGACTCCCTCTGGACTTTCTCTCCTCTCCAAACTAACTACAAACAATAAAAACTAAACTACAAACTATCCTAAGAACTGGAACTGGATTTACACTACAAAACTGGATCCTAACCTACAAAACTGGATTTACACTACAAAACTGGATCCTAACCTACAAAACTGGATTTACACTACAAAATTGGATTCCTTGCACTCTGCCTCGGACCCCTATTTAAACTTTTCTGCAGTTCTGGCCTTGTAATTTGTCCTCTATCCAGGGTTATGAAGTATGCCTTCCCGACCTCAGAATTGAATGAAATTACATGAGAACCTTCCTTTAATGGTCCTTGCCTTGTGTACATAATTTGAGTCCATTATGAGTTGGGAAACTCGAGATATGAGGTTGAGAAGTTGGATTGCTTCAGCTGCCAATTCTAGCACTGGGTCCACCACTTTGAAAATATAAAACTCTAAAACCTCGACTTAGATTGATCTGAATTTTTGTAATATGAACTTTTATCTCCTCAGGAATCTTCAGTCCAAATTTGGGTGCAATTGGGAATATGGAACTCCAGATATGGTCTTCTCAAAACTCGGATTTTTCTTCTCTTTTGGCATCACTTTCCTTCTTTGTGTGGAACTTTATTTCTTGATCATTCAATGCATCTAGACTCGAGCCAATTTCCTTAGAATCTTCGTGGATACCTTCCTTAGGAATTTAGGACTTCTTCTCCCAATTTTGGGCTTGATTGGTAGTCAGAATCCCGAGATTTTTGCAATTAACGTTGCTGAGTCAGCGGCGCGGTCGCGCTGATAAAGTGCCTCGTTATGGCGCGGTCGCGCAACTGGAGAGCAGAGTTCTTTCTAAGTTAGGAAACAACCATTGAATCCGTGATGAGTAAGGAGACTTCTTGGCGCGGCAGCGCCATATTTAGTTGTTGTTGTGGCGCTGCAACGCTAGTCCTTAAAATCTTTGTCGACTTCCCAAACTAGCACTCTGAATTCTTTGTAAGGTAACTGTTCAGCGCGCCAACGCCAATGGTAGCGCCATCTTCTTGGCACGGTCGCGCTGTTTCACTTTCCCGAATTATCCTCTTTGAAGCCTTCCTAGCCGTTAGAAATTTCCTTCATTTATTTGAATTTTTTACCATTTTCCCGGTGCGGTGGCGCCAGAATTGGCGCAGTCGCGACGTTCCCTTTTTTGGCTCTTTTTGCTCTTTTCTGCGTCAATTTGTCTCTGAATCCAGATTTTCTTCTTCTACCAAGTACCTGAGACACAAAACATGAATTTGAGTTATATATGTCATTTTCATGCTAATAATCAACTCAAATGGAAATTTATGATCATTAATTCATGCATAAATAGTGCCTTTCAGACACTTATTAGACTGTCTCCTCCGAAGAACCGAAGCACCGCGGCCAGTTACAACGTCAATTTCAACTCGTCGTTAATGCTCAGGTACATCGTCTCTCTACATACCGTACATAATATGTATGCACACATATAACAAAAAAAAAAATTTGAAAAAAGCAAACAGCTCTAAAACAGTAAGAGAGCCAAAAAAAAGAGAAAAACAAAAAAACAAAAAAACAATACATACAAGATATAAGTGTAAAAGTAAGAGGGTCGACTAAAAAAAAAGGTGTGTGTGTGTTGTGTTTTTTCTTCTTCATATTCGAAACTTCGATCGTTCTCTCTGAATGATCAAGTCTCGAAGGGGGCAATCTGTATGCACCAAAATGCGGCTAGCCCAATTTCGACAAGCCCAAACGCCCATCAATCCATCAAACGATTGTTGTGGGTAGGCTCTGTCGATTATCGAAGTCATTCGTCGCAGCCCATCGCCAAGTCCATTCGCGTCATCGCGTCATCAGTACAGTCGGCACCCCAGTCAGCAGAAATCCTCCGAGTCAGCACCAGTCATCAAGCCTGGTCACAACTCAGCCTCCTCAACAGTTAAACGACCCAGTCTGGTCGCCAACCGAAGAACCCAATTGAGGAGTTCACGATTCTGGTTCTCCTCCCCTCTCCCAACTACAACAGCAGAAAGGGGACGCGATCCCCTTTCCGAGGAAAAATCGTCAACAACTACATGGACAGGCTATAAAGAGCCAGAAAGTCTCTGTTGCAGGGGTTGGAAAATTTCGGTTCGAAAACGGAGATCAAAATCCCTTCATAAAGATAAATTTTGTGTCGAGCCACACTCTCGTACACACTCTTTCGAGCCAGAGAAGTTCAGCATCTCACAGTTCTTCACCGTTCTACAATTCGACTGGGACAGCTCTACACGTTCTCCGGCAACGTCACAAGTCGATACATGCAGAACACAAATACTTCCATCCGACCGACCAAAGCCACAACAGTTCGTGCACACTCGTTCCTGAACTCAAACTTCGACGTCCTCGCCAGAAGCCGGAACTTCGACAATTCACACGGAGATTGAATCAGAGGAAGCCTAGAAGATTGTACTCGCAATTTTCTGATACTCAAATACAAATTGTAACACAAATTCTCTGTTCTAAATCGAATTACTCTCTCGGTCACGCCTCTTCGCAGACCGGCGGATTTTCGGTGAAACACCATGTATCAACAAAATGCCAAAAAATGGTTGTACATGAAATAATATTTTAAACTAGAACAAAATCATTGAAAGAATACACTACAAGAAATAAACTTTCTTGTCACAAACAAATTTGTGAGAAGAAGCATCATTTTCCTAACTTGAGGGTTTTGCCACAAAAATTTTTGTGACAAGAAATTCATAAAGACAAATATATTACAAGATTTTCTTGTCACGAAAAAAAAAAAATCGTAACAAAAAAAGATTTGTTGGCATGAAATTGGAGTCTCATTATAACATTTACTTTCCTCCATCGTTAAATATTCTTTTGTCACTGATTGAAAATTAGTTCCTAAAAACTATTTGTTGGCATGAAATTCGTCATTAAATCTTGTCACGAATATATGAATAAATTGTGACAAAAAACAGGTATATCCAACACAAAATAGGTCTACTCCATATCAATTCCAAATAAGATTTAGTAATTTGATAAACGGGTACTAATGAAAACGAAAAAAACTGCCCACAACCTAAAACTACTATAACAAACTAGGAAGTATATTTATGCCTCTTCTAGTTAAAGATAAGGACCGGGCTACGGTGCGCCCGCGTTCTCACTTTTTTTAACGGTGAGAACGCAGCTTCTAACGGCTGCATCGTGTTTTAGATTTTAATACCAAAATTACCCCTCAATACTATCTCCGTCACCCTTCTTCATCCCCCTCCCGACTTTCCTTCCCGTCCGGACTCACCTTCTAGTCCCGACTCTCCTTCCCGTCCCGACTCCCCTTCCCGTCCCGACTCCCCTTCCCGTCCCGAAAGATGCATACCGTACACGCAGAAATTCACTTTCGGAAAGCTCCAGTTAAAAAGGCAGAGGGGTGAATGCTATTTTTGGTGGGGAGGCTGCTCTGGTAGTGAGGAACACCGCTGGGAGAGCTCGGTTTTTGCTCCTCCGCTTCCTTTTTCACGGCGGAATAGGTACGGATTGGTGGGACAGAGAGGAGGACGAGCGGTTTTGTTCTCCTGGTGTTCCGAGAGGGGACGGGCATTGGCGGTTTGGGTGGCGCAGCGAGGAAGAGACGTACGCGAAGAGACAAATGGTAAATTCTTTTTCCAAAACCTATAGAAATGTGCGCGTTGTCTACTTTCTGCGACTTTCTTTTTGTGATGGTAGTTTGCTTTTGCTTGTCTGGCTCTTTGTTTGTTCGACGAGTCGCTTGCATTTTGCTCAATCATCGGCCACTACTTCTATATTTCATATCTGATCTTTTTAGTGTATCTTTGTTTCTCTTGATGTCATTTTGCTCCTATATACCAAATTTTTTACGGAGCTTTATGTTGTTTGTTTCTCTGTGATCTCATGCTTTACTACCTGGTTTATGATACAAATCATGGCCAAGTAAATAATCGTGGATCGAGTTCAATAACTTCGATTAATTTCTTTTGCTCCGTGAACTGTTTCGTACTACAATAGCTGCATACGTCGTCTTAAGTTTATATCCATCAATGCGAGACTTTGTTCCTCATCTGTCTTTGGAAGCCGAATCTTCTAAACTAGTTCTCCAATCAATAGGTTTATAAGTTCCATAGTACAAGTTTTAAACAACGTGTAACTTGTCTCTAAATTTCTCTATATTATGCAAGTGGTCATGTTGGTCTATTAACTCTTGAACTTCCACATTTTCGGATTAGGCTATCCTTTTTGCTCAGGAGTTTGCGTAATAAAGAATATGCATCTCCTGCAAGTTTTTTTAAATAATGAATTAATTTTCAGGAAGAAGTGTACAACATCTGTGGTGTCCCTGGCTATGCAGAATTGATGGTTCTTTGTGATGACTGCAATCAAGTGTCTGAACACATGTAAGTTTCTATGTATATCTTTAAATGTATCGGTAAATTGCTATTCAGTATGGATTATCTTGCATCGTATTAGACTGTGGAAGGTAGAAGTTGCAGCATCAACTTTGTCCTTCATAGACTATTCATGGACCTTAGTAAAATATTGATGGTGGGTTAGCAACAGATTTTAACCATTTTTATTTCAAGTGGGTTTGATTGGTGGTGTGATGTACTGATTGTAGTAGGCTTTTGTAAAGAACACTAAAAATAATGAAAATATTGCATTAAATCAAAGGAAGTCCAACTCCTAAACAACTCATATGATTGTTGTAAATTACCAAAATACCATGCTACAATTTTTCTAACAAAATTGTATAGTCAATTTGGAGAGATTGGCTAGTTTAAATGTTATTGCAGTGGTGTGACTGAAAGTCGAGAACTAGTTTGACTTCCTGAAAATCTGAGTTTGATTGGCCAAGTGAGTCGGATTGAATGCAGATGAAACATTTATCTTTTACTTCCACTCGAACGCTCTGAACTACCAGTGTATTTCATCACCCACAAAGCAAACAGGGGGTAAAAGAAATCCTTAGAGCATGTATTATACACAATCAATTGCAGGACATAGAACTGATTCAAACCTGTTCAGCATCTCATAATGCAGCTCAAAAAAGGGCAACCGCGTGACTATACAATAGCAACGAGGTGCAGAGACCAGATACTGACTTCCTCTTCCACTGACTCTAGAACTTGGTGAGCTCAAACCTAAGAAGGCAGGCGACCTTTGGACGATTTCCTGAACATGTAACCAAACACCATAAAACTCACATACCCAAAGATTGATTTATAAAGCCTACAATGGAGATAAAACTGTATATACAAAAATGGGAAGTTCAGAGTGAACAAACAAAATTACAAGAAGCAGTGAACCATGGGATGTTACCTAGTCCATATCATATTATAAGCAAATCAATTCATTTACTTTTTACACTTACAGATCAGGTACAATTATGCCAAATAAGGATCACAACCTTCCACGGTAATAGTCTCACACGTGAGCATTGCAGCCGTCACAAAATATCTTGCTCTTGCTCACACTGCATCCTGCATAATGAATAATAAAAACCGTTATAAAAACTCATTGATATTTGGTGCAAACAATAAAATTAAATTAAATAAAATATTTTTAAAGATTTTCGAAATAATGAAATACACACCTTCGAACTTTTCTTCGCACAAGTTCGAGCATTGTGAGATGGTCCTCCACAGACTGAACATGAATAAGAATTTTTTGCCTTCACCTTTTCCATAATAGATTTGAACCGTGCTGCTTTTGAAGGACGCCCCCTACTAATGACCTTGGGAGGAGCATGAACAATACCATCTCCAACAACGGTTCTATCCTCATGTGTCACAGTGTCTTTTGGAATTTCTCGTTTCATACGCAACAATTCTTCATAACATTTATCTAAATGACTACAAGCCATTTCGTAGCTTCCCTCGTCTAAAGCACCCTCCTCCACAACTCGAAGCGCTCTATTACACAAGTCTTCATATCTAAGAGTCGTTTGAGGTTTATAGTCTTTTTCCAAACCATTATGATCCTTATCTAGCGTTTCGCTTTCAACAAACTCACATCTCCACCTTTCCAAAATGTAGCTCTCGGGGATATCTAATATATTATTAGCCAAATAAATCTTTAATGCATGTCTACATAAAATCCCCTCTGACTCAAATTTCCTACATGAACATAACACGGTCTCTTCCCCTCCATCAAACATTACCAAATGTTTTCTTGAATTACATTGGTTTCTCCAAATAATGAATTTTTTAAATCTCCCATGCACCCCATCCTCTAAACAACAATAATGAATTGAATGTATCAATTGTTCTTGGAAAATTTTGAAAACTTCATTTGTATAAAGACACCGTGCAGTTTGCTCCATTGCAATCCCTATCATCAACGATGGAGTTCTATCAAGTGTTTTGAAGCACGCTTCACGTTCTTTATGATACTGATGTTCTAATGTTTTATCATATGCATAAAAAAACTCCTTCAAATTTGCCCTTTTACTAATATATGTCTTGAAAAAACCATTCAGACTTTCACTTCTTTGTGTAGTAGACATACCTGCAGTGAATACTTGACGGGTGAAAGCTGGAACCCACTTGTGACAAACTGTATAGATTGAATCCAACCAAAAACTTGTATGCTTTTCAGACATTGCTCTCCACTTTGTCTCAAATTCTTCAACAGTTTCACTAAACATGTATGCTTCATTAAATTCAGTTCTAAAACCCTTGTCCTTTGCTATAACGGATGACAATTTTTGCTCCATCTTACTAACTATATGCCACTTACACAAATGATGTTTTGCTTTGGGAAAAACCTAAAAACATACAAAACCCAAGATTTACATTATAACATAAATATAAACTAAGCTCATAAAATTAAAGAGATCAATAAAACAATGATTACTAACCTTAGCAACAGCATTCGAAATGGCTTGATCTTGATCCGTTATAATCACTCTCGGTCGTACTTTGTGCATCGCTTTCAAAAACATGTCAAATATCCATATATAGGATTCAGTTGTCTCATTGCATAACAAACCAGCACCAAAGACTACGGTTTGCCGATGGTTATTGCATCCAACAAAAATCACAAATGGCATGTCATACCGATTTGTCTTGTAAGTGGAATCAATACTTACCACATCTCCAAAATATTCATATGACATTCGCGATTTTACATCGACCCAAAAAAACTTGTTCAATCTTCCTTCATCATCAACATCAACCATGAAGAAAAACCCAGGATTCTTTTCTTTCATATCATCACAAAATTGCAGAGCAGCTCGAGCATCTCCACTTTCTAGGGATTTCTTTCTTTCATTACTTATGAAATTTTGCACATCTTTTTGAGTAAATGGAACATTTCTTTCTCCGCCCACATCTTCTGCAAAAACCTTATGTATTTTTGAAGGTCCAATTCCGACTCCATATTTCTTTTTTATTAGTCTCTTATGAATTGTGGTTAGCCTTTTATGTGACCGAACAAATTGTATTGTTGCAGAAGAATGCAACATATGGTTATGCTTGCTTATAAACTCTGTGACTTCCCATGTCTCTTCACTGCCACTTTCTCTCCTTTTCACAACAACGTGTGCTCTACACCCACATCGACTCATTGACCTTGCCTTGGTTTTATCAACCGCTTCAAAACGTTTAGGATCTCTTAAACCTTGTTTTGAGCAACAATATTTTTTTGAAATTACTGACTTATCTTTTCTAGATAACCGAGATGAGCTCTTCCTCACACCGATGCCTTTGAACTTAGCATAATCATTGTAAAACATAAATACATCGTCTAAACAATCAAATGTCATGCCAATGCAAGGAATTTTACTACCACAACCTTCGATACTTTCAACATTACCAACCCTCATACTAGTATATGTGCTTGAATTTGGCTGTTGTTCTATTTCCTTAACAGTCTCCACAACCCCAACAACAACATTATCTTTTTGTCTTGACATATCCGCTCTTCCAGAATGCACCATCTCCTGAAATTTGGGAGGGAAATTAGTTGCAAGGCCTCGGGAGGAAAATTAGTTGCAAGGCCTCGGGAGGAAAATCAGTTGCAAGGCCTCGGGAGGAAAATCAGTTGAAAGGCCTCGGGAGGAAAATCAGTTGCAAGGCTCAGGAGAAAAGTCAGTCACGAGGGATCGGGAGCAAAATCAGTCGTGAGGGCTCGGGAGCAAAATCAGTCGTGATCGCTCGGGAGCACAATCAGTCGTGAGCCCTCGGGAGCAAAATCAGTCGCGAGGGCTCAGGAGGGTAGATGATAGATATTAAAAATTAGGTTAAAAGGGAAAAAGGGGTATTATTGGAAATGAAATTTAATTAACTTACTAACTGTGCCCATCACAATTCTTACCGTTAAGAAATGTCAGAACGCTACACAAGACCGCCGCAGCCCAAATTCAAAATATCTATCAAAATGCAGGTATGCAAGTTAGAAAGAGGACTAACATAGTACATTAAAAACAGGACTAAACAAAAATTTAAGCATATTTATACTCGTTAGGTATAAACATAACCTAGACATAAATTGAAACAACAAATTTAGTACTCAGGACCATAAATGTTGAACATAAATGTAGAATTTGAGACCCCAATCACAATACAACGAACTTAATAAATATTTAAACATAATCAAAATATCCATAAACTAAACAGGAATGTAAATATAATCAAAATAGAATAAACTAAACAATTTTAAACAGAAACCCTAGTAAGCGGGAGCATGATCTTGAGGGAGGAGGGAGATCGAGAGGGAAGAGGGCCGAGGAGGGAAGGAGGGTCGGGCCGAGGGGGAAGGAGGGTCGGGCCGAGGGGGAAGGAGGATCGAGGCAGGAGGGAAAGGAGAGTCGGGCCGGGGAGGAATAACGGTTAAATGATAAAACGGGTCAGGGGTAAGTTTGCAACAAAATTACTACTAAAGCCCTTCCCGTTAGAAGTTGCGTTCTCACCGTTACAAAATGTGACAACGCGGGCGCAAGGTAGCCCAATCCTAACAATATTTCATGAAAGGTTAGGTGAAAAAGAATGAAAACCGAATGATAATTCATTTCAATTTGGTACTGAAAAAAGGGACCAAATGACTTTAATATAATGAAGTACCTTAGACTGTTTGAAATAATATTTGTTAGGTAAAACCTCACATAATGGACACAGCCAGTATTATTCCAAGAATCGTTAGTGCCAAATCACTGCCATCTACTTAAACATACTGAAAAATGTGCCAACATAAGCTTCACAATTAAGGTGCTAATGGCTAAACCTTGAAACAAGTGTGGACTCATCAAGAACTAAAATTTTCTAATGGCTAAAACTTATCCTTTTAACTAACAACAAGAACCATTGAACTACAACAGATTCCGCAATCAATGCCAGAGAACAACATATTACTTTTTGAAGATGAAGGGGCTGCTACTAAAAAAAAAAGAAATTAAGAAGAGTCAAATATATGAAGACTTAGGGGCTGCTCACCACTTGAAGTTTCTTTGGCCCAGAGTTGATCTCAAAAAGTACACAGTGCTGAACAGGTAGCTAATTAGGATTGCCTTCAGACTTTTCTCTCTTCCAAAAGTTGCACAAGACTCAGCTTAGGGTTGCCTACGGAACATACACAAAATCAAAAGTTACTTCAAATCTTGATTTAAAACCATAAGTAAATAACTTCTAAACAGAATGAGAATGCATACATCATGAAATGTGGTTTACTCTTATGACTTCATATCATTTTTTGAATCCTCCCTACTAGGATTTGCCAAATTTTTCAGAGGACAACATCCGGGGTATGGTAGCAAGCATGCTAAAACTAGTGAAGAAAAGGACCTGAGTTTATATGATTCTCAATCAACACAACCTACAACACGAAACAAAATAAAGCTTCAATTCAGAGCCCTTCTTTCAAATATTAGTAAGAGATGCCATACTCGGGCAAGTTCAAATATATAACCATTGTAACATTTGAATTTCTTCATTACAATTTGCTGAAATAAAAACTAGATGATTCAAGCAGGATAGGAAGCTAAGAAATAAAAGGTAACAAAGTACACAACAAACCATAACAGAGGTCAAGCTTGGTAATTAGACCTCCAAGCCCTACCCCATGCTACCTTCACAAAACATTAATTTCATCAATGAAAATAGTCGAAGGAGTTTTCCTATACCTTTTTGAACAAATATTTGGCTTGATTTGGATGCTCCCACAGGTACAAACAAGTTCCCACTAAAATTGAAAATCCCACTTCAAGAATGTGGCTCTGAGATTGAAATATTGACTTCATTCATGGTGAGGATATAAGAATGAAACTGCAGAAATGCTACTCAAATAACATCCAATTTATGGGGATCTAAGACCTGCTTCATAATTAACAGTCTACATGATATAGAAATAAAAATTTCAAGTCTATATGAATTATAATCTATAGTACTGTTACTTGAATGCAATTACAAACCTGTAAAAGAAAGGAGAAATCCAAGAAAACATTGCATAAATCTGAATGAAATGCAATACCTAATGGTTGAAACTCACGGACAACGGACAATACAAAACATGGCAAAACCAAATAAGCACTTGAAGGAAATATAAAACTTTGCAGCAATTTTAAAATACGGGCACGACAAACATGAGGCAGTGGCTAAAAGGGGGTGAAGGATCCAGGTTCTGTTCATGTTCAGAGCTTCGGCCAGTACCTTTCGTTAGGCTTCTTTGGAGGGAGAAACCACAGAAGAGCTCTCTTTCTCCTTCCTTGATTCTGTCTATAGGTATCTCGCCATGTCGAAATCCATTGCCGACCTCAGAGGGATGAATCTGTCGCCCACCTGCAGATAAGAAACCCCACGAACCCCTTTAGGACATTCAATAAACAAAGCTGTGAAACAAGACCCAATAGAATTCATGTACAACACACAACCACATACTGTTTTACAAGCACATGAGGGCCTTGGGACGAAATACTCCTGCAGAGGGAAACGAGCCTCTACGCGAGATTCAGATTTGGAGGAGAGCGAGGGAGAGGCTGCATCCATGGGTTAGGGCGACAAAAAAAAAATATAAATATATAAATTCGATTGAATCATCATGGGATAAATAAAGACGATGAACAGAAAGAACCTAATGTTAATAAAAGAAAGAAGACAATGGCCATATACTTACCTTTGAGTGACTGTACTTGTGCCACACGAAGGACTGCTCGAAACTAGTCAAAAGTAGGAGACCATCATTCAGGAGCAGAGCTTTTAGAGGACGTCCGGTGGCCTTGAATACTTGCTCCACCATCAAGCGGCAACAGACGAGCGGCAACAGACGAAGCAAACAGACGAAGCGCCAATAGACGAAGCGCCAACAGACGAAGCCAATGATGAGACGACGAAGCCAACCGACGAAATTAACCGACGAAATGCCCAACCGACGAAAGTGGCAACCACCAAGCGGCAACTTACGAAAGCGCAACCGAGAATCCTAGGTTGATGAACGAAGAGAAGAACGACTTCAGTCGTGAGGGCAGAAAATGAAAGAAAAAAACCTAAAGTAAAAGGATCTTTTGGGTATCGACAAGTACATACTTGACCGACGTTTGTTATCCGCGTTCACCCGTTAAAAAATGTACTGAACGCTGCCGCCGCGACGGGCCCAGGTCCTTAAAATAATATTAATGCCCTTTTTTTTGGTGGTCATTTTCTAATCGATCATGAGTATTAGCAAACAAAAGTAACCCTCTAGCTAGCTAGAACTCGTTTTCCCAAATAACTCCGGAAGATAAATTTAGAAGAAGAAAAGATGAATAAAATGAAAATGATGAAAAATTAATCACTAAGAGGAGGAGTTTATTATAAAAACAGATGAAGGAGGAAGCTGGAATGGGAAGATTGCACGAGCTATGAACTTCCATAGCCAACTACATTTTAAACCCGGATCATCCGGTACGGCACCGAGAGTTAATTTGAATGGGTGCTGACAACCAGATTAATTGCTACTAGTCATGGAGTTAAAACACCGCAAGAATAATACTGAGAAAAAAACACAGCATTTGTGTATTAATACACACAACATTTGTTCAAGCAGATCTATCTAGGCAGCTCTCAATTGTCATTCTTAAATTTTAAGAATGAACAAGAAAGAAGCGGGGCAGTTGTAAAAGAAGTACGTCTTGAAGATATATATATATATATGGAAAACCTTCCTAGTCATGTAAATAGCATCTTAGGGACCTGAGGTCAAAGATTCATATATCTTGTAATAGAGGACAACTCTAAATTAGTACACCAGAAAAACATGCATGTCTCAAAGTACAATAGGGGTGCCCACACGGTTTATCAATAACAAACAGGGACACAAAAAATTAAACAAGAAGGCCATTGCAGCCACCGCCAAGACATGACCTAAGAAAATGCGTAAGGGTCTTCAATTCCCAAACAGTCCAGCCATTGGCTCGCCCCCGCAAACATTTAAGAAAAGTTCACCCCAACATAGAACCCAAATTTGATTTCTACGTCGTGTAATTTACTAAACGTGGGGACTCCACAAATATGTAATTTTAACTATCATTTTGGCCATTGACAGCAACATCATACAAGAAACCTAAGTACTTGGAAGCAACATCATACAAGATACCCAAAACCAACAAGATTACTTGGAAGCAACAAATCAAAGTACTATATACCGTTTTCAATAAAGACCAAAACTTGAATAGGTAGAGACAAGAAAAACACTAACCGCCCCACCTAAGAGGGGACCACAATGGAAGTACATTACATGATTTAAGAGAAGTGGGACATCTGCACGCAAGAATGTCACCGGGCGATAATGAAAGCGACGCTTTTTTCAGAACAATATCTCATCTCTAGGAAACGGCAAAAATGCACTAATTTCAAAATACGAAAATGGGTTTGGAAGAAGGATAAGGTTTCAAACGATGCAAATGGGGGATAAAAAAGGAGTTTTTTTTAAAAAACTTAAATTCTGGCATACCTAATAGTACACACCTGCACGTAAAAGGTAATCACGAACCCTCTCACATGAGCAGAGAGAGATTAGAGAGGGAGAAAGAGAAGAATAAATGAAGGCATAGATCAAAGCAGAAAGCGAGAGGGAGATTGAAAGACAAAGCAGAAAAAGAAGAGAATTTCAAAATGTCCATAGAGAGTGAGTGCAAAAGAGAGAGAGCGTGAGTGAAAAGGAAAGAGACAAAGAAAGAAACGGAAAGACAGAGTTAAACAACCAGAACGAGAGAAAATAATGTAAATAAGAGCTTAACGGAAAGATCAAGAAAGAAAAACAAAACCAGAGGGAAGGAAAAAAAAATAAAAGAGACACGATTAGAGAAATAGGAGAAAACACAGAAGAAGACACGCCAGAAGAGAGAGAAGAGGAAGAAGGATGAAGATCAACGTACCTTCCACCGGCCACCCACAGTCCCACACACATCTGTTGAAGCTTCCGCGACAGACGGTCGACGGTGTTTGCAGAAGGTCCACGGTGGTTGAAGACGGAGAAGCCAAGAAGGGAAGAAGGAGAATAGGGAGGAGAGTCGGGACGGGAAGGGGTCGGGACGGGAAGGGGAGTCGAGACGGGAAGGGGAGTCGGGACGGGAAGGGGAGTCGGGATGGGGAGGAAAATCGGGACGGGGCATGAAGAAGGGTGACAGAGATTAGGGGTAATTTTGGCATTAAAATATCGAAAACGATGCAGCCGTTAGAAAGTGGGTTCTCACCGTTAAAAAAACGTGAGAACGCGGGCGCACGGAAGATTTCTCGTAAAGATAAAGGTAATTTCCATAGATGTTATTTCTTCCTCTAGTTGCAATAAAATGCCTCTCTCAAATAGAAGGTCAAGCGGGATTCATATGCCGCGTTTAGAATTTTCCTTTATAAAATTGAAGGACTTGCTAGCGCTCATTTAGTCGATGTGTCCATTGTGACACTTGCTTGGACTTTGATATCAGAGAATCGTTATCATTATCAATGATGTACAAGGTCCAATAGGATATATCCAGTTCAGGTTTCAACTTAATTAGTATAGAAGGGGGTTAAGAATCCAGATATGCAAAGCGTACATTCTTTCAATACTAATTAACCTGCGAGTATCTCCTCTAATATTTGACATCAAGAAAAAGACTTTTTTATTTCATGAATATGAAGATATCCAAATTCATACAACTTCACTATACCAACAATACAAACCCATCCTGGGTCTTGTTTCCCCCAACTACAACGGAGGAAAAAATATAGCAAGTGGAAACAAAGAATACCTACACTTACAAAAGAATACCTGGCCTGACCTCTTTTTTTACCTTCTTTCTCTCCAACCAGGAATGAAAGAATGAAAGAATATCCAACAAAACAAAAGAGACTACTCTGTATCTAAAATCTTCTTCAAAAGCTGCTATCAAAGAATGAAAAAATGGAAAAAATAAACCTCTAAACTAGAAAGAGTTTTTACTTTGGCCTATATCTGTTTCAGTATGGGTGAGAAGAAGAGAAGTCATCTGCTGGGCTGGGATATAGAGGATGAACTGCCACCGAACTCAATGGGTTCCCAGGAAGAAACAGTGTACAGAGGCTGGTCTAGCCACTTGAGCGTAACGCCACTACCACCATTCTCTCCTTGTCTCTCCACTCCGTAGTTGTCACAGCCAAACATCTTCAGCAACATCTGGCTTTGAAGAATCTCTCTGTCTTCGATGGGGACATTCCTAAATCCTCTCTCCTCCATTAATCTGCTCCACTTTCCAAAATTCTCGTGCCTTTCTACCCTTTCACTTCCTTCACATGCCAGTGTGTTCCTGATCTCCCTGGCAAACATCTCCTCTACCTTGATCCTTGCTGGGCTATCCAATGGCAGACCAGAGTCAATGGAATCAAAGATAGCGGAATAGTACTGGAGCGAGTTCAGAAACCTGTTTTCCCACCTGGGGTGGTTGTGTGCTGCTTCTTGCTCCCCGACGAGGACAACGCTCGGGTTCGTACTTCGTATCAAGCCCAGAAAATCGTTCAAGCTCCCACCCGATTCGTCGTAGATCACCTTATGCAGTTGGAGAAGGCAATTCACTGCCACGAACTCTCCTTCCTTCACATGAAGCATCCACAGCCTCACGTCCTCTAGCCTATCCACGACCGGATGGAATTCGAACGGCAGATTCAGGGCTTCAGCAAACCCTGCGAGGCGATCTCCTGTGTCCTGGAGATCCTGTTTCGATTCACCAATTCCAGTAATTCTGACGTGAGTGGGCGGATTAGGCCTGGAAGCAAGGCTCTGAAACAGACCCGTCCATTGAAGCCCCTGCTTGATATCAAAATCAATTATGTGTACCCTGTCTTTTCCTTCAAACGCTCGCAAGATGATCTCGTTCGAGGTGTAGTGAAGAAACTTGGGAATGGGATTTATATGGTTGAGAAGCCTGAAGGAGGTGGCTATGTCGTCCTGATCACCTCGCTCCATCTCTCGGGGGACGGTGATGTGGAAAATATGAGGCCACATCTTGGTTATCCTCATCGCCAACGCCTCCGTGAAATAAGCAACGACGCGATGAATTGGGGTTGCCCCTGATGGAGAAGCGAGCTCGCCTAATCTCGCCAGGTGCTGGTTTATGGCAGATAAGTTGTTGGACCTGATGGATTCTACACAGGCAACCAGAAGTGCTACAAGCTCCAAACCCGAACTCTCTGTTTGGTTTTTCTGATCTTCTTCTTCACCTGCTACTCTAGCTTCCAGGGAAGGGCGAGGCACATGTGAGGATCCATTCCCGGCCGTTTCATGTTCAGATGAGTTACTACTGTCCTTCACCTTTTGGGCGGAGCTATCGGTCTCCGACGAGGAGCTTGCCGAAGCCGGGTATTTCTTCCTGCCCTCTTCTTCAGTACTGGTGTTGACGTCTCTGTCTCCCTTAGTTTCCACCCAAGAAGTAGTGTTCGACAAAGGCAGGGGAGGAAATACGACGTCTCTGGTAACAAAACAGACTCTTTCTTCCTCAGAAGATGTCGAAAACTGAGCTGAGGGCCCAAGGCTGGTGATTCCGAGCACCGGTCTCGGGTCTCCTCCTGCCTGGTTGAACCAGTAGTGATCACCAGTACCGTATTCATTAATCTGCTGGTTAATACTGGGTCCATCCCCCTCCGAAGAATCGTCATCCGGTGACACTGTAATATTGATGCTGCTACTTCGTTTCCTCTTCGCTCTGTTAATGCATACCGTATCCTCTGACGAACTATGCTCAGAGAATCTCTTCAAGTTCTTACCCCTTCCATCCCAAAATCCGTCTTCCATCTCTCCTGCCCCCCTTCCATCCCAGAACCCGGTCTGCGTGCTCGTGATTGGAGAAGGTACCCTAACATGTTGCCTGATGGAGCAGCTTTTCTTCGTTTCTACTGGTATTTCAACGGAAAGACCCACTGGCGGCCTTGAAGACTGGGATCGTGGAATCGCTTCTTTATGGGTGAAACTGCGAGGAAGATCCAATCTTTGCGCACTATTCATGGAACCCAACTGGTAATGGCAAACTTGGAACTGTGAGGAAGCCTCGCTGCTTAGTCGATGCCTTGGGGATAACAATGTAGTGGGGCATCCAGCCAACATTCTCTATAGTACTCTTCCGATCCTCTTCTTTATTTTCTCCTCTTGATCACCTTTCACTACTTCTTTAACCTCTTTCTTTCTCCTCTAACTTTCATTTCCTTATGACTAATATTGCTCTCTCTCTCTCTCTCTCTGTTTTTCTTTTTTCTGGTCTATTCATCAATGTGCTAAGAATTTTTCACAGAGTATCTTTCATGCTCAAAGAATCATGCACAGACGGTCGAAAAGATCTTCTAAATAAGGTTACCACCAAAAGCTCAATCCAGCCATGTATGATTGAAAAAGAATATTGGAGAACTAAGGAAGAGATTAATGAACAAGGGATGGGAGTATCGACACAAAAAAGAAAAATCAATGGGTGGGTATGTGTGTGTGTATATATATATATAATCAGTTCAATCAATATAAGCTAGGTAGGTAGAAATTCGACGAATTTAAAACAAACTTCGAAGTTTTGATATGGGGAAATGAAAGAATAGTTAGAATGGAGTCAAACATGAAACAAACGAAAGAATAAAAGAATTTCCGGAAAGAGTAGTACCCTAGACCCTACCAGTCACAATCTACGACTCCAACCATGACCGGGACCTTCACTGATCAAATCCTACTTCCTTTGCAACGAGGCTTCCTCCAAATCGACGCTCGAAGGAGAACCCGAGATCGACCCACTCGCATTCACAAACTTCTGAACAAACATCGCAAAGGACGGCTTCATCGGTCTGAAAACTCTCCATCTTCACAGTACTATAGTGATATTACTTACACTCAAGCTTAATTTGGTGGACGATCGATACAAAAAAAAAAAAAATACAAAAAAAAAAAAAAAACAAAACAAAACAAGACCCCCCAAGAATTTCTGTGATGATGCCGAAGAAACGATTTCTGTGGAGGAGGGTCGGAAAACTGGAAACCGTGGCGGATTGGGTTTTCTTAAAGGAGACGACGTCTCAATCGGGCCCTCAGGCTCTCTTTTTCTGAGAACTACTGATGATTCCGCTTGCGGGGAGGGAGGAGGAAGGGAGAAAACGGGAAAGGAGTAGCAGACTTGGATCGTCAGATCTGTTTCCCACGGTTTCGATCAAAAGTCAACACGACCGTTGCTCGATGGCGGAATATGACCGTTAGAAGGCGTACGGACGAGGGGGAGGGGGGGAGGGAGGGATTCAACTTCTGCAGCAGCTTTCGTCGATGCACGTGTGAGGCACGTGAGAGTAAGTTGCTATGTCGTCGACCCTTACCCTACCGTTTTTTTTATCAATGTGACCGTTGTAACTTTCTTTCTTCCTCGTCGTTGCTCTTTTCGGATTCGACCATTCCCGTGGCTTCCATTTCATTTTGATTTTCCCCCTGCGGATTTAATTATTGGGGGCCCGGCCATGCTGATGCGGCTTGCCGAAGAGTTGGGCCCCACTATAACCCCCCACCATATTATATAGGTACCATGTCGGATGTAAATCATGTAATATTCTTTTAATTACCAACTTTTACGTTTAAAATATTGTTTTTCCTTTAACTTCTACGTTATGTTTTAAAAACCGAACCGGTCATCCAACCCGTGCTACGTCCGGTTTTGGGTGAACCCGATTAGATTGGGTTGGACCCGTTGAATATTATACACCATATGTTACATATATTTAATATTTTTATACAAACAAGACAAAAATAATGTTAATTACAATGAACCAGGCCGAATCAATAAGAACCGGAATGACCCCTTATTCTGATTCAACTAGGTCGAACTGGCTGGTTTGGTTTTTAAACTCTACTTCTACGCATAATTATCTATAAATTTTATTGTTTTACAATTTTACAAGTTCGTTTATCTCTATTTCTTTTCTTCCCCGATTATTCATTCTACCTTCTTATGGATAGATAAATGGATAAAAGCGGATGTGGAATAACTTTTTGATTGTACTCTTTATGCCCTACTTGTTGCATGACCAATTGCTGAAGGATACCCATATTCAATGTATTATATCGACACTATAATTTTTCAATTTATTAAAAAAACCCTAATTGCTATAAATGTAGTGATATAAATTTTTTATTTATTAAATATAAGTAATAATATATGTTTATACACTTATGTATATTGTTTTTCAAAATTTGTTTCCTTTTATATTTTAATGTTTAGTGCCATCTTTATTTTTTTTTCGATGTTTAATAATCATTAGTATCATAATGTCAAAATATCATTTTCTCCTACCTAGGTCAACCTTGAATTGGATGTGGAACCCAAACTCTCTCCCTCTCATGGACATGTGTTGTCAAAACACCTTGATTTAGTTTACTTAAAGTTAATAAAACAAATATTTTTGACTTTTACAAAAATATGGAATAAATGTTAGATGTCTTGAACAAGGTTGTGCAAGTAGGGACTTGAACCAACTCGGGTACTTGAAAGGGAGATTTACAACTCATAGTTCGAGTATTGGCTAAGTATCGAACCATGAATGCATGTTGGCAAAATTTAGTTTCTTTCGGTGATCTCCAGCATGCTCATCAACCAGGTAATTTACACATCTCTATTCCTCAACCATAGTTACAAATGTCATTATTGCGACAGCCTTGACGATGGGGGGAGGCCAAATGAGGAGAGCTTGTTCTTTGGGACATGGGAAAAGAGTGAGGCATAGGAGAAGCCACACTACAGTACTTCTCAAAGCGCTTGATCATAGCCAACACAAAAGGTGAAGTCCAAGGTTGTGAGCCTTTTGTTGGACTGGTCAACATGCTATGTAGAGGTGAAATAATCACAAAATTCGGGTAATTTTCTATCGGGTGGGCTCCTTTTTAGGAGAACACCATGGTTCGTCCTTGCACTTCTGTTTCAGATAGTATTGACATAGCCAATAAGGATTTTGACATAACTTGAGTGATCAGACCAGCTCGAACCATTGACGGTGCAAGAACTTGTGAAATCTCTGCAATAGATGTCATTGGCTTATTTCACATGGAATGGGGGAACGCGGCTATGAGATCCTCAACACTAGGAATTAGATGGGAAGAGCTTGAGCTCGCCACAGTAGCCTTCTTTTGTACTTGTTTATGTTGAATGAAGACATCTTGCTAAAATATGGGAGATGGAGATAGAGATGGAAAATTGAGAGGGTCCAACAGGGCATGACAAATCTAAATTGTGTTATACCTTGTTTAGATGAACGGTGTTATAGATGAAGTTCGAAGAGCTCAATACTTTGGGTCCTTTTCTGCTTTCAGCAGGCGATTAAGAAATTTCCAACTGCTCCAAACGAGCAACTGAAACTTCAAATTGCTCTTAGTCAGTAATTATGAAATATTTGAAATGCTCTTAACAAACAATTACGGAAACTTCAGATTGCTCTTAGTGAGTGATTACAGAAATATTAGATTGCCCTAAACGAGATAGAACTCTTCTCTCCCCAAAAAAATCCCAGCCTTTACTGGTGGGGGGAAGGGCTAACTTCCCCTCGCATTTGAATTTCAGCAAATGATTCAAAGAGCCACTCCAAAGTGTCCAGTGATGCAGCTATTTTTCATTAGTCCGGATGCATGGGAACTCTTCTACAATGACATAGTGTTGCTAAAGAGCTTGTTGCATATTACATCCTAAACGAGCACGTTAGCAAGGACATTGCATATTGCATGCCTAACATAGTATATTGCATATTGCTTCATTAACAAGCACATAAGAGGGTATATTGTGTATCACATCATTATCAAGCACATAGAGGATATATTGCATATTGTATCCTAACAAGCCCGCTACATATTGCGTCCTAGCAAACACATTACAGTACATATTGCATCCTAACAAGCACATAACAGAACATACTACATCCTACCGAGCACGCTACAGTGCACATTGCATCCTAAGGAGCACGTTACAGTGCACATTGCCTCCTAACGAGCACATTACAGAGCACATTACACCCTAACAAGCACGTTATAGTGCACATTGCATCCTAACAAGCACATTACACCCTAACAAGCATGTTATAGTGCACATTACACAAGCATGTTACAGTGCACATTGCATCCTAACAAAAAGGTTACACTGTAAATTGCATCCTAACAAAAAGGTTACACTGTAAATTGCATCCTAACAAAAAGGTTACACTGTAAATTGCATCCTAACGAGCACCTTACAGTGCACATTGCATCCTAATGAGCACGTTACAGTGCATTTGCATCCTAACAAGCACAGGGATACTGCATCCTAACAAGCACGTAACAGTGAATATTGCATCCAAATAAGATTGTTCCAGTATTCATCCTTAACAAGCCCCATTAAAGCATGGCGGCTAAAATTTCAAAATAATCTCAGGATATTACAGCAATAACTAGCAAACTAAGTAACATTGGTTTGAGAAACCTGAATACTTAAGAAGCTACTTTATATTACAGTTCATTTCTTGCCACAGTTTACCAGCCAACCTGTACAACCAACCAACCTTGCTCTTTGTCCAGTTTCACCCAAATACCTCCTCGTTGCAAACAGGGCATGCCTGATTCCAATATCAATTGCATTATTGTTGACATTTCCAATTAAATAATAGAAATAATATTATAGGTAAGAAATGGAAATAAAGAGGAAGATAGTCTATTTTAGGTTCAAGTAGAACCAGAAAGGAAATTCTTCAATTAGACACTCAGAAGTTACTATAAAAGAATATCTTCTCGGACCCAAAACACTTTGATTTCAGAAAGTAATTGCTAATGATGATCTGAAAATGAGAAAAAGATTTTACAAAAATGTAGTTAAAAGTAATCAATTACGGATGGTTGGCAGTCTTCATAAGGAATCAAATAATGGGAAAATCATACCCTTTTAACCAATTTTCTCATTGAAAAAAACTCCATGAGAATTGTTTTCTTGTTTTTATCATTACTAGTTTATTTTCCTCATATTTTCCTACTAGGCCATTAGAAAATCATTTTTCAAATCTCTCTTTTTTTTTTAGGACGAAAGCATCGGTGGATGAAAATTTTTCTCACTACCCAAAACCAGAATGTTTTAGAAATTTTGGCCAAACAGAAAATTTTCTTTTGCACTTTACAACGGCTTCCCCAGCTTATAAAAATGAATGTTACAAACTTTCGTCTCTGGAAAGAGTGAGAAAAGAGTCAAATAATGTGACTCCAATTGCTTTAGTGAGGCGTTTTATAGGAACAAGTGCTCCATGGCTAAATTAGTGACATTAGAGCTGGAAACGAGTGCTTCAAAAAGTGTGAAACAGAATTTATTAGATGACAGGCAATACTTTGTAGACCCGGTTGAAAAATGAAGCTGCACCACTGAGAAAACATTTGCTGAAATTGCACATTCATGGTCTTGATGATCTCGAGGAAGGTAGATGTCTTAACTCCACTGAATTTAATGACAGAAAATTATCCACTTTAAATTTACAGCAGATTGTTAGTCAGGAAGGAATCTTATGGAAACAACAGTCAAGGTATAAGTGGCAAGGACAGAGAAGCAAATACCAAATTTTCCACTATAAGCTTCTGCCCGAAGTTCTAATCAGATCAAGTCTCTAAATATCAATGGGCAATTGACTTCCGGTAGACTCCAAATCACTAATGCTATTGTGAGCTTCTTTACAGATCTTTACATGGATGATGAGAGACTGAGGCCAAGTATTAACTGTTGCCCATTCACAAAGCAGCTTAACTTTCAAAAGAATACCCTTAGCCTACCATTTTCAAGAGAGGAAAATAGTAGTGCTGTTTTAAATATGCCACCTGATCAAGCATTGGGCCTGGATGGTTTTAATGGAAAGTTTTTTAGAGTGGTGAGGAAATTCATGGTGAACGACATGGATGATTTCTACGCCCATGGAATTACACATAATAACATTGGAACCTCACTCATTGCCCTTATTCCCAAAAAGCTGGAGTGGAAGACTTAAAAGATTTCAAGCCAATAAGTCTCATTTCTAGGACTAATAACATCATATCAAGAATATTGGCTGCTAGACTTAAGGAAGTACTACATTTGGTAATTGGAAGAGAACAAAGCACTTTCATGAAAACAAGGCAGATTTTGGACTCCACCATGCTCATTCATGAGATTCTTGACTTATTTGCAAAAGAGAAGCCAAGACTAATGCTGAAATAAGATTTAGAAAAGGCCTTTGATTGTGTTCATTGGGGTTACCTAGATGACATAATGAAGGATATGACTTTTGACTCTAAATGGAGGGATTGGATAAGATCTTGTACATCTTCAGCCAAATTCTCAGCCCTCGTGAATGGAGGCTTCGGGTATTGTTCAAGCACAAAAGGCCTTAGACAAGGTGATCCAATCACCCCTTTATTATTCAACCTCATTGATTAAGGCTGACAAGCCTAGTCAAACAAAGAGTGAATATGGATGGTTCAAGGATGTGATGTGTTTGGATATTCAACCAATTATTCAATTTTCTGATGACTTATTATACATTTACTTTTACTCTTTTGTGTTGTAGTTTAAAGAATTATATTTATTGTTAAGATCCTGTCTATGATATAAAGTAACTACTAGTCAACAAGCACTTTTTTTTACTAATTCCATATATTATAATTCAGTTTCTTTGTACATCACACAAATACTTTGAAAAGAACCTAATTTCATCCCAGAATAACTAGCCACTTAGAAGATCTATCAGTCAACATTTTAGCCAATTACTTTTTCTTATTACTTTTTGATGTAGGGCTTTTCCAGTCAACACTCATTCTTACATCTAGGCTTATATATAACAGGCCTGATATATGGAGACAAACTCTCAATGGAGAATACAAACTAAGTCTCACCTCATGGAGCCCATAAACAAAATAGGCCTCCCCTAGTAGAACCCGCAAACAAACTTCAGAGCACAATAGAACTCTTACAAACATAGCTCACTCGTATACCATGTTAATGATTGAGCTCAATTCTATCCCAAAATGACCAACCACTTAGGAGGCTTACATGTAACCTTTTTAACCCCTTAGTTTTTGTAAAATATTTTTAATATAGAACTTTGTCATACTCAAAAAAAGCAAATTGTACTACGATGTTCTTGCAAATAGAGAAGTCTACGAGTCATTATAAAAAAATCAAAAGACTAACAAAACGAAAAAAAAAATCAAAAGGATTGCCTCAAAAATCTTATTAGAAGAATAATTAAGAGTGTATACTTACCTTATTGATTTTAAGCCATCGCGAGACACAATTAGAGTGATATTGATGTAGACAAGGTAAAGTGATCAGTTTGTCTCGGTTCTTGTACACCATGCAGCAGATCACACATCTGAAGATAACAATGGTAAAGGAAACAAAAAAGCAGAGAAAGGATCAATTATGCAGCACATACAATAAAATAAGTTGCATATTTGCATATTACATCAAATCGGGTGACTATCTTTTTTACCAACATCATCTTTTTTTACAAATTTTTCATACATAAGTTTTATAAGATCCATACATAATTGCTCAAAAGGATAAGACTCCAAGTGAGTTTGATACTAATCATGCAAGCTCTAAACCGGATAGCAAATCTACAATTGGCTCCAGTGCGTATCTTGGGGAAGTTTAGTCCGCCTGAAAAGCAAAAATCAGAATGTGGTGGCCCTTTCAAGTTCAGAATATGCCTCGCATCGTGAGAGAGCAACTAGGGGTTAAATCAATTCTTGGTGACTTGAAGGTTTATTTTCGGCTTCCTATGGTAATGAAGTTGACAATCAACTCTAACAACCTAAACTTCTATTGGAGGACAACATATGAGAAGTTGATTATCATTTCATTTGTGAAGCAATTATAAATGTCAAAAGTTGATATTTTGACGAAATTTTTGTTATTTACGGTTATGCATTTTCAGCAGTAAGACTTAATCAAATGCCAGGTAGAGATGTTATGCTTCAAAATATAACCTCCTTCTGACAAGGAATGAGTCATGAGATTTCAAGTAAAAGGTCATCTTCTTTCAATATAAATTCCCTTGAATAATGAATTAAAGGAGATGAGGGGTCAACTGGACTCTATTGAGAGACTGTTCCATGTGTCCTTTCAACAGCAAACCTCTCTTATGTATCTCTCAATCTGACAATCTCCTCTTGACCTCCTCTATCTTTTACAAAGATATTAACAATGGGGAGAAAGGTTCTTACTCCTCATGTTTATCCTTCTTCGAGAAAAACCCTGTTTTGTACTTCGAGGATGGCAAATAGGAAATAAGCTCATCAGATAGTCCTCTACTTTGAGTGCCAATGGCATCCCCCAAAGATTGCAACTCCTGAAACAAAGAAAATATTAAATTTTGAATGACATAATAACAACCAAAAAATAAAATGAAATAAAAATTGTTTGACTAATAAAAAACATAAGAAAAGTAATCGAAATATGCCCTCTACCTATTGGAATAAAAAAGTAACCTTAAAACCTATAGAAGGCTGCTGGAGACAAAATAGAATCCCTCTAATTTGCTAGTTTTTTAAGTCAGCCATGCTTCAAAAACTACAGGAGCTTGGAGCTGTTTTCCATAAGAAATAGGCAGCAAGTTGATCCACTGCCCCAACCAGAACAACCACAATTACTCTGTTGAATTAGGAACTACGGGTATTTTGGTGAGTTATTGGCCCTTCTTTGTAAGGGGGATTATATATCATTTTGTATAATTCACTTGAGCCATTTTGAAAAAGGCAAAAGGCCTAGGGGTCGAAGCCTAAAGCTTGTAACAGATTCTTTTGTCTCACTTGCTGCTGCACACTTCCATACTCTGCCCTTTCTCTTCGCTTCCTCTTTTGTTCAGGATTTTACGTCACCAAAGCAAGTTGCACTTTCAAGCATTACAAATTGATATCCCGTCCAACTAATAATGAGTCCCTAGAGATTCCAGCTTTTCTTAGCCTATCAGCTATTAAATTTGCAGATCTAGGCCCTTTGCTCCATGCAATACACCATTTTTTTATTGTTTCAATTTCATCAAAAGCTCCTGAGCTTCCATGGTGGGGGGTTCTTCTTGGTGCCCCAGCCAATAAGTCACCCTCAATGAATAGTGATGACGTGAAATGGGCGGTATAAACATGTAACCCCTCAAGTAGTGATGTTAATTCTACTTCACTTGAGTTTCTATGACCAGCAAGTCAAAGTCTACAAATTTTCGGGTGACTGGTTTAAATTTTCAATTTTTTACGTACTTTGTTTATCTTACCTAAGGATTAGTGGCATTTTGAAAAAGTACAGCTTTATACTGTTATGGTGACCCTAGAGCAATCTACTATCTTCCAGATAAACCTAGAACCTACACAGGCTTCAAGACTGTGTTTTTGTCCGCATCATCCACCTAGATGTTGGCATTGCCATCCAGCATGTGATTTTTTTCCGACTAAAAAAAACTAACCTTTAAAACACTTGTTTTCAAGTTCTTTAGCATAATTTCATTAACCAAGCCTTATCGCTTGATTTCAAGCATGGATACATGCACATGCTACCTTGAGTTTTTGTGCCAGAATTTACATTTGGCTGCATAACCCGCTACCTTGTTCAATGTTGTCGTTGATTATTAGCTGTCACAGATGACTCTGCAGAAGTTATTATTTCAAGGAAAGATACATGATACTTTGTGGGAAATGATGCCATCCATATCCCTCTGAAAACCTAACAAGATCCAACTATTTGAGTTGGTCCAAATCTATTCGATTTATTACAATGTCAAATGAAAGGCAGTAAAAAGAGTGAGAGGGATGGGCAACCTGAAGCCTTGGGAGAACAGCGACTATCTACCAGTACCAGAAGAAGCACATGCATCCTTTTCAGCCATCAATGGAGGTGGACGAACATACCTGGATGTAATCATGCTAAAGAGGAAGCTGGCTGTAAAGGTTGCAACCAAGAACTTAGAGCGACGAGCCTTTATCAGGATTCCGATGGAAAACCTGAGGGAGACTATAGAGTGTTTTCGGAAGGCTACACCGGCTGGAGCTCCGGGGAAGAAACAAACTACGAAGAATGCCAAACTTACCATGGAGACCATCATGATAGGAAGCAAAGTACTCTGTCGTTTGGAGGAAATGAACGTAAAAACAGGGGGGCGTAACGTGGAAATCCCGCAGGAAGAAAAGGGAGGCTGGTCCTGGTTTATTGCGAAGATGGAAACCATCCAGAAAAAACTGATGGGAAAGCGTGTTATCCTTGCCGATACGGAGAAGACCGTGCCTCTTCCAAGAACCACGGACATTGGGACAAACTCCTAGAATATTGGAAGAACCTTCAAGGAATCTTTGTTAGAAGGTGCAAAGAATATGGCCTCTCAACCAATCGCTGTTGCGTCGCAAAACGGTTTGCCATCTTTACTAGTCGACCCGCTTTTCATCATTCAATGGAGATTGGAACTAGAGAGGTGCATTGTGGGGAGAACATCTGAGCACAGGCATTGGGAAGACCTGCAAACAAAGATATACGATGGTTGGGGATTAATAGTAGCTCCGAGCCTTCATTACATGGGGGAGAAGCTTTGGCTTATCAAGCTCGTGTTGAAAGAGGAGCATGAACGAGTCTTGATGAGGCAAAACATGCTCAAAGGAACGTCTTCCACGAACTATGTGAATGGACGAACTACGATCAGATATGAGCACGATGTTTGCAGTCCTTGAGAGGGCAATTGAGAATTGAGGAGCAAGTGCCAATGGCAAAGACAAGGTGTCGGAACCAGAACACTACAAACGAGATCGAGACCCAAAGGTAATCGATAATTTCCTTTGGCAAGTAGAAGCATACATTACTGCTTCCAGAGTTAAAGACGAAGCGGTGAAGGTAAGTACAACTGCTATGTACTTGAAAGCTGATGCTATCCTATGGTGGAGAAGTTGGCTCAGTAACAATGAGAGGGTGAAATGGAGTGGAAGAAACTAGAGTTGCCATCCCCTTCCTTCACCCATCGGAATCGAGCACGCTGCTTCCAATAGATTCTCTCCGGCACAACCTTCTTCTCATATGCTTCCTTAAAATGATCCCTTTCTGCCATTTCACCAATGGATAGCTGTCCTTGCATCTCCTCCATTAGGTCAATATGCTGGATTTTCTCCATTAGCACTTTCTTCTCTTCACCCAAATTTAACCTTCTCTCTGACACCCATTGTTTTATTTTGATATTTAGCATTTTCAGTTTTTGGCTGAAAATGTAACAAGCTGTCCCCTCAGACTGAAAATCTTCTCACTAGCTCTGCAGTTCTTTACAAAGTCTGATTCCAGTAACCAAGCCTCCTCAAACCTGAAGGGAGGAGGCCCCTATGATTCCGGCTCAGTTTCTAGCATGATGGCGGAGTCGTCGGAGGCAGTGCATGGCAGGATTCTGCCCATAGTGTTGCCGAAAATGTCCAGCCAAGACTGGATTACTAAGAATCTGTCTAGCTTGGCCAATATGGGGGGGTCTCTCCCATTTGTCCATGTGCATTGCATTCCTGCCAGTTGTGGCTCAATGAGGGGCATGTCCTGAATGAGGCTGTTGAAGTTTCTCATAGCAAATGTTGTTCTTGTCCTCCCTCCTAATTTTTCAGAACTGTATCTCATGACGTTAAAATCCCCACCTAGCACCCATGGAATATCCCATAGTGTTAGTGCTGCTGAAAGTTCATCCCAGAAGTTCGTTCTGAGGAAGTTTACATTTGGCCCATAGATTGCCAGTAATCCCCAACAAGCTCCATTAATATTCGATCTCAATTTGAGCGCCAAAGAGAATTCACCTGCCTCCGATTGAATAAGCTCAACAATTCTGCTGTTCCAGAAGGCTGCTATGCCTCCTGACGAGCCACATGCCTCAATCTCAGCCCATGTTGGACGTCTTTGGTGCCAGATATCTCTGGCAAGTTGAGGTGTTATCTGCCCCTGCTTGGTTTCCTACAAGAGAACAATGTTAGCTTTGTTTCTTTAGAGTTACTCTGACAATAGCCATTTTAGCTTCAGAGCCAAGTCCTCGCACATTCCATGACATAATGTTCATGTAGGGCGAGAGCTGGCGCCTAAGCTGTTTCAGAGCTCCCGCAGTCTATCTTTACATGCTCTAATATCATCATTGCTTATCCGGAAAGCCTCCCCGAATTCCATTATAGCATTCTCAATCAACGCATCGATGCGCAGGCTATCAACCTCCCCTTTCTGCTTATAGTCCTCATCTTCCAAGTACATCAGACTGTGGGTGGTGTCTTCCAATAGATTTGAAGGCTCTCTCGTCATGGCTTTTCGTTGAGAGAATGTGAGGAGTAGAGGTGCTGCCTCCCTCTACTCGAAGACATCATTCGGGAGGGGGGGGAAGGGTCCCAATGGGGCGACAAAGTGAAGGAGACAACCCACCGTCCCTCTCACGAGCCATCCCAAGTCTTAGACTTGGTTCAGTTTGACTTAGTCCGCCATAGGTAGGGACCCAAGGTTCGATAGCTTCGGGTTACTATTCCGGTTCAGAGACGAGTCAAGACTTGACAAGGGGAGTTTACGATGCCAACTGTTTCACTGCTCCCTGTAATATTGATGGTGATCATCGTGGTACAATTTTTGTTCTCCGTACTATCCATGGTACTCATGCTTCCTTATATGGTGACCATTGATGGTACCATTTTTGCTCACTATACCATCAATGATAACATGCTTTCATAAATGGTACAGCCATTTTTCAGCTCTTCAACAAAACCAAATGTCTTGGCATCTTCAAAAAATAGCTCTTTGCCTAAAGAGTCATCCCAAATATGTAGTTAATTAAGTAAAACCACTTTTTATATGCATAAATGTCACTCAAAAATGTATCATTATTGGCTTTGTTTTTGAATATTTACATATTGACGATATCAGTACTAAAAATGAAAATCTAACGAACATCAGCATAACAGATAATACACGAACAATTAATGGAGTGAAATTTGCACAAAGAGAATTCTTATCTAACCTCATAACTCATGTTATCTGGATCAATGTTATCTTGTCTTGCCGTCTGCACATCATATCAGAGAAATTTTAAACTCAGGATACTAAAGGCAACAGGATGGGAAAAACACAAATAATTTCCAAAATTACCAATGAAGCAATTGGAGAGTTGGAGTCTCTATTGGTTGTTGGAGATGGTGGAGAACTACTCTCTGATGCACCATGCAAACAAATACATGAGAAACTGAAAACAATATGGTAGCTGGTAGTTGATCAAGTGCTGCAGTCCATTCTATACTAAGTAAATTACCAGACTCCAAGTGATGCGATAGGGACAGAGTGATGGTTGGCAATAACATCTTTATCTATTTGACAGCTCAGAAATACCATGTTTCATCTGGCTGACATTTTAGTATATGTACTTGTTCATATATTTCTTGGAGTTGACCATTAAAAGCAAGCACTTGGCATTTTTACTCAGAAAAGGGAACCCATTTTATTTGGGGTACGCTCAAAGAACTATGAGAACAAGGCTTAACAAGTATAACTGAATAAATTAGTCCACATGAAAGGCAAAATGGGGTTATAAAAATGTTTACTGAACTTTAGTTAGGTATATGAACGTGAAATTTGATCAATGCAAGCTAAAAGCAATGCACACCTGGAAAAGCCCCTAACAACATGACAGGCATAAAAATAATAGCCTAAAACAATGAACATAATATTCAACGATACCAATGCAGCTGAATTCGACAAAATTTTGACACAAACTTGAGCACAAAATAAATCAATAAAAATCTGTCAGGAAGTACTGAATATCACCTTTTTAAAAAAAAACTGCAACGCCTTTTGACTTTTTATTGATATTAATCAAGTGTTACATGGTTCATGCAATTACAATAAGTTACAACATTTACAATTCTTTCATACGTCATTGTTCCAGGCCTGAGAGAAATGAATTCTCCCAGGCCAATTCATTTTTGGTTGCTCCATGTTTTGCTAGCATGTCAGCTAGGGAGTTAGCTGATCGAGGGACTTTAGGCCATGTGATTCGCCGATCTCTTGTTATCTAAACAATTGCATCATAGTAGTGCTTCAAGCTCCATGGAGGCCTTAGATTAGAAGTGGCCCATCCGATTGCTAGTGCTTAATCCCCTTTTATGATAACTGCTTCTTGTGCAAATTGTCTAACGAATTTGATTCCAGTAAGCAATGGGTTGTTCTCTACCTGGTTTGATATACATTGTTGTAATGGTCTGGAGTAGGATAGGACTTGCCCTGCATTATTCCTGATAACGCCTCCCAATCCACCAGGTCCTGGATTACCTGTTAAAGAACCATCAAAATTGAGCTTAGTCCATCCTAGAAGGGGTGTTTTCATTCTTCATTCACAAGATCTTTATGCTGACCCAGTTTAATTACATCATCCAATGCAGATGATAGTTCTGAGGGACATTGGGGGCATTCTAATTAGGTTGACTACCCATAGAAGCGAACTATGGATTATTCTCTCTATGATACTACGGCAGAATGGGCTTTGTTTTCAAAGGTTCTGGAGTTCCTTTCCAGCCATATGAACCATGGTATAGCAACTAGAACAGATGCTCATAGGTTCTTTCCATATTTAGAAAATGAGGAAGAGATCCACTGTTGATGAACTTGTTGTAGGCCTCTTGCAAACAGGACAATCGAACTTTCTCAATAGGGCTCCCAAAATTGTTTTACTGAAAGTGCAGTGCAGCAGAACATGATCACATGTTTTTTGCTCCTTGATAAGTGTCTAAATGATACTATTTTTAGGCCTGAATTGGAATTAGAAATTACATGTAGGAGTCAATATTCATCAAAATATCACGAAATATGTCTCAGATTCATCTTCTCTCTCTCAGGAGTCCAACGCAACAAGAATCATTGAAATCGGAGATAAAATGAAGAAGATATGAGGATTTTAGTGCATAAAGGTACAATGTTGTTGTGACCGGTGCGACCGCATTAGTTTGAAGGCAAAATATAGCCCGCCCGCGCCAGAAAATGGCACGCCCGCGCCAGAAAACGGCGCGACCGCGCCAAAATGGACCCAGAAAGCTGCCAAGCACGACCAGAACTCTTTCCATTCAAGTACTCTGCTCCAGTGGCGCGACCGCACCATTTTTAAGCTTATTTTTAGCGCGACCGCGCCAATGACTCAGGAATGATATGTCGTCGCAAAAATCTCGGGATCCTGACATCCAATCGAGTCCAAACTTGGGAGAAGGAGTCCTAAGTGTCTAAGGAAGGTATCCACGAAGATCTTAAGGTAATGTGCTCAAGTCTAGATGCATTGAATGATCAAAGAGAAGAAGTTCAATTCAAAATAGGAAACTGCTGCCAAAAGAAAAGATAAATCCGAATTTTATGAAGAGCATACATGGAGTTCCCGAATTCCAATTGAAGCCAAACTTGGAAAGAAGATTCCTGATGATACTGAGGATCATGTCACGAAAATTCAGGCCAATCCAAGCCGGGCTTCTCAAGTTTTACATCTCCAAAGTGGTGGACCCAGTTCTGGAATTGGCAGCAGAATCAAGCAACTTCTTCACATCATATCTCGAGTTTCCCAACTGAGATTGGACTCAAATTTCATGAGCAAGGCAAGGACCATCTAAGGAATGTTCGTGTGTAATTTCAGCTAATTCGGAGGTTGGGAAGACATAATTCATACCCCTAGACAGAGACCAATTTACAAGGCCTGGGCAGCAGGACAAGTATAAATAGGGGTCCGAGTTTTGTATTTAACATCCAGTTTTAAGATCCAGTTTTGTATTCAATATTTAGTTTTTACATTCAGTCTGAGTTTAAGCTTTTATTTTATTCATTAGTTAGTTTAGAGAGAGTCTTGAGAGGCAGAGGAGACGTCCTATTGTAGCTTTTGAGGCAAGGAGGAGAAGCAACCATTGGAAGCCATGTTCAACAAGTAGATCCTTCTCAAGGGAAGTTTGTACTTAGTTTATCTTTCTTTTCTTCTTCATGGTTGTATTCAAGACCTTGTTTTGTTCTTTTTAACTTTCAGCATGGAGTAGTCTTTTATATTGGGAGTCCATGACTCCCTAGGCATGTAATGAGATTAATACTTTATAATCTATTTGGTTTTCAATTTGGTGCATGAATGAGTTTTTCATGTTGTTAATTCTTGATTCATACTTACCGTCCGGCTATGTAATTGGTTTATAAGGTGACGCTAGGCTTAAGGTAAGACATGGTGATAGGATTTTACAAATCTTTATGAGTTTATGCACTAGGTAGATCACTAATCCTTGGGTTAATCCTCGACCTTAAAGTAATATCCTGTTGGATTAGTTGATCTGCCCATGACACAATGAGCTTCATGTTTATGCTATTAAGTAGAGTCAATCATGCTAGCTAGGTTTACTCTAGGAGATAAAAACAGGTGATGCCGATGCGAATTGTAGCCATGGTTTATATGCTCGTCAGAAATTGATTTCCAAAATCATTTCCATTCAATCTCAGAAGTGTCTAGGGAGGGAATTGGATTCCCAACGCCTTCTCTCATCATTGAAATTCCTCAAAGCCCTTCTCTTCACTGTTTTTAAGTACTTGTTTAATATAGTTATTGTCTTTCAAATCAGATTCCTCAAACTTTAGATTTTTATCCATAAAGCAATTAACTACTGGCTTAGTCCTGGTGGGACAATATTCGGACTTGCATAAAGTCTATATTATTTTGATTAGTCCTCTTGCTAGTGATTAGCTAGAATCGCACCACTCCTCATTACATTGTTTGCATAAATCATTGATAATGACTTGTCCTTTGCTAAGCTCATCACAAGTTAACACTTTTTTGTGCACTGCTGCCCATAAGAAATGGAGAACATTCTCTGGTGTCAGCAACTTCCACACTAAGCTTGCTGTGTGAGGGACTTGCTCACTACCAATAAGGTTGGATAGTAGGATGAGACCGAGCAGAGTCCTGATGTAGTTGGTGTTCAAATAACTTCATCCATACCACAGTTTGCCAAGAAGATGGTATTTAATATGTTTAGCAAGGTGGCCATTTCATCAATCTCGTTGTCTCTTAAGTTTCTCCTTAAGTTCAAACCCCAACTCCATTATTGGCATACTCAACTCTGCTATAGATGAGCTTCTATTTCTTCCCAGAGCATATATGTTTGAAAATTTGTGCATTAATGGCATGTTTTCCAGCCAGCAATCTTCCTAGAATTTATCTTTTTCTCCTCTTGCATCGTAGCAAATATAAGGCATCATTTTCTCCTCAATTGAGACAGTTTTCCAGATTCTTGATGGGGCTTGGGCATCAGTGTTGGGTAACCAATTGTGGTTACCTTTCCAATATTTCGCCTCTTTAAGTTGTCTCCATAATGCTGTAGTATCTGTTGAGTATCGCCACAACCATTTTTCTAGAATTCATACCTCTTATCTTTTTAAAACCCAATCCCCCTTCTTTCTTGCTTTTGCAGACTTGGTTCCATTTGACAAGAGGGTACTAGAAGTGTTCTTGATTGTTGGTATACCTCCAACCACTTAATTAATATTGCTGTTCTTGCCCTTGACAGCAATTGTCCCTTCCAGCTCTCCAATCTTTTGTGGCATTGGTCAAATACTGGCTGCAATAGTAGTTTTGCTGGTCAGGCCACATAAAAGGGAAGTCCAAGGTATGTGGTAGATAATTTCATTGTTCTGCACCAAAGGAGTTTAGAGACTTTTTCTTGCCCTTCCTCGCTGTAGTTTATGCTTAGAACACCTGATTTCCTCCAATTAACATTTCAGCCTGATATATTCTGGAATAAAATAATTAGAGCTTTAATGTTTAGCAGTTTTTCATCCAATCCATCATTAAGGATTAAAGTGTCATCTACAAATTGGAAATTGGACTCCTGAGGCTATAATTAACCTTAAAATTCCGTCACCATTCTCTCTCTTGTGCTGTATGGAGGAGGCAGCATAAAACCTCCCCAATTCATGGAATGCAGTATATCACGCATGATTAACAACTTCTCTGTCAGCATTTGCAGCCATCCCCTGAGCTTATTTTCTGGATATATCGCCACTTCACCTACTACTGTAAGTTCTCTCATCTCTGAGATTTTGGAATGTACTTCTTCACTGTGCTGGCAAAGTCCGCATCTGAACTTTTCTCTGTTCGCCGGTAGGAATTTTTCGATCATCTCTCTGTGCGATAGTCATTCAAGTGCAGCTACAATGTCATTGTCATCTTCTGCGTAGACTCTCACGAAGGACTTTCTGGACAGATTTTTCATTGCTATCTTTATGACTAAGGATTTCTGGGATCGGATGATGTTCAAATAGACTTGTATCTCTCCTTCAATGGACGCAAAGGAGATACTTGCATGCCCTGAGATTTTGTTGTCTCATTCCTGGTTTCCTCCCATGGCCTTCTTCTCCCACGGGTCGCTCTGCACTCCCATGTCTGTCTCGGCTCCATCGGTCTGACTCCTATGTTCTTAGAAATCTAACAATGAAATTTTTATTATAGAATATCACCTAAGTATTTACTCTCTAAAACATAAGGTATACTGAACAAAGAACAGTTCCATAACAAGCATAA
Source organism: Aristolochia fimbriata (assembly GCA_019845555.1). Classification (NCBI taxonomy): domain Eukaryota; kingdom Viridiplantae; phylum Streptophyta; class Magnoliopsida; order Piperales; family Aristolochiaceae; genus Aristolochia; species Aristolochia fimbriata. The sequence goes on from CM034079.1 coordinate 9,441,693, forward strand.
AATCATTAAATGATTGTATCATACTTATAATAATTGTCTAGTGAGTGTCTAGTGAGTGCTCAGAGAGCATTGGAACAAAAATATCTAATTAAAAGGAATTTTAAACCATAACTTGTTGTCAAATGCCAAGAGAGCAGACAATTGCTAAAAATAGATAGATACAAGGATAAAATTTGCTACTTCAGTAGGACATCACTTTTCCAGAAATATACTTGCTTAAGAACATTATTAACCTTCTTATTTTTATGTCCAAATTGTATAAATTGCAACCCCAGGTGATAGTGCATCACTCTGAAGAAATGCAAAAAGGTCAACAACAAGACATAACCAATGTAAACAATCTCAAAAAAAATTTTAAAACAAAGAATATTGACATACAATTTTCATTAGCGGAGAAAAATAGAAAAAAGAAGAAAAAAAAGGACAAACACTCTCATACAAGTAAACCAAAAGAAACGGCATCTAAATAAGCTTACTATAGAACCAAGCGCGCAGGCTACAGGAATTAAAAAAGATACTCCAAGAGGAAATCATCTTACCAGGTTCATCAGACCCAGTATTCAAGGAAGCATCAGCAAGCTGATCCTCCATCTCCTGCAAAGCTCTCGCTAAAGCTTCATCCTCTGCCAATTGTGAGTCTCTTTCAGGCTGAGAGCAATCTCCTTTCTCTTCTGAAGTCTTTTGCTCCCCACTCTTTTTCTCATCTTCAAGACAAGAAGGGGTATTCCCAGACACGTTGGACATGTTATTCAAAGTGTTAGTTAGGAGTGACTGATGCACAATTTCCTGTAATAGAAGATGCAGAAACAAATCATTTACAGGTGAGAAGTTTGAACAGCTAAAACCAGATTTTGGCCAAAGAGCTCCTCATTAACCACGCGAACCATGTAAAAGGATCACGCCTAACAAAATCATTTCAAATTCAATAGCAAAAGGAAAAAAATCACCTGATCTTGGAGAAAATCTTCAAGCGGAAGATCTCCATGTTCAATATAATATCCCCCAACAAAAGCGCGAGATGTGCCAGTACTAACATAGCTGACACGGACGCCTTGCGTTTCTGTTAGTTCTCTCATGGTGATTGAAAGCCTTCTTGTCTCCTAAAAAATGACGGACCACTAGTAATTCAATTTACAGAAGAGAAAGACAAAACGTAAACACCTCCACTCAAATCCTATAATGTCGCCAAAGCACCTGAACCACATCGCCATTAATCCATCTGTCACTTCTTTCAGGTGGATCTTTGGCGGACGTTTTGAAGCTGATTCAAATAACTTCCGATTGCGATATATCAAGCAGAAGCAGCTCGATACAAATTACGCGCAAAGTAGAGAGGATGATGGATGAACAAGAAGGAGAATACCAGGAAACACAGAAATTAAGAAATGACAAACCACGTAAATTAGCAAAGTCGATAAGCGAAATAGTTACCACAAAAAGATTAAAGAAGTCAACAGCTAATGATGTAAAAAGATCCCCTATATCTCGGTAGATCAGTCAACCGGAGGCGCGAGGAGTGAAGCGTGAGGCGTGAGGCGTGAGGAGTGAGGAGTGAGGAGTGAGGAGTGAAGAGTGAAGAGTGAAGAGTGAGGAACAGAGGAGCAAGGCAATCGAATGGCCGTCTCCGCTTCGACAATTCTGCTACAGAGAGACGAGTTTGACGACGTAAAAGGAGAGTACCACCAACTAATCTAATCGTTTGTTTCCAGTTCCTATTCGAGAAGAAAAATGCCTTTTTGTTCCATTTCCCGAGGACCATGTCGTCACGGAAGTTTTTTTTGCAAATAATTTAAAATAAATAAATATTTACAAAATTGACACCATTCCGAAATTATTTGCAAAAATAGCATTGTTCATAGTTTGACCGAGATGGTCAACTTTGACGAATTCGGTCAAACACCATGTAGGCGACACGCTGGACGCCAGCGTGTCGCCAAATTTTTTTTAAATAAGAAAACCGTAGGCGGCATTCAAATGCCGCCTACAAAAAAATTGAATCGATGCATCTTTAAAATGCCGCCTACCGATAAAATACGAGGCGGCATTTAGATGCCGCCTCATACACGACTTAGAGAAATTTTGTTTTTTCGACTTTTGTACGATAACTTGCGAGGCGGCATAAAAATGCCGCCACTTTAAAAAACGCGAGGCAGCATTTCGATGCCGCCTCTTCATTCACTTGGTGAAATTTCGTATTTTCATACGATTCACTGTTTGTCGAGGACGCGGCATCGTGATGCCGCCTAACTTAAACGTACGTGGCATCGCGATGCCGCCTCGTCTTCTTTCTATCCTCCCCGCCCTTCTTCTTTCTCTTCTTCCTTCATTCTCCCAAATCGAACCGCGCTGAAAAAACTTTTTTTCTCTCTTCCTTTCGTACCTATTTCCGCCGAATCGAAGCAACAAATCAGCGATTGGAGGCTGTGCGATCGAAAATCTTGCGTTTCTCCCGCGGATCTTCCTCGTTTCGTTGTATAAGTTATTTTTTTCATTTTTCATGAGTTAGAATGTTTGGACGTCGTTTTGATGATTTGATGCATGTTTTTAGTTGAAATCGCTCCTATTGTAGTGTATTAACATGATTATGTAACGAATTTCATGTTTGTTGGTTGATTTAGGGTTAAATTTCATGTATTGCGTGGATTTGGGGTTTCTTGAGTTTAGGGTTTAGGGTTTTTTAGGCTAATTTTGGGGTTTTGTTGCTAATTTAGGGTTTTGATGTTAATTTAAGCGTTTTGAAGCTTATTTAGGGGTTTTTATGTTAATTTTTGTTTTGTTTGTTTTTAGTTCAAATTTATATACTTATATTTTATATAGTTTTCATTTATTTTTCATGATAGATGTGTTTATCTACTTTACAGTTATGTAGTGTGAGCTGTTTTGGATTATGATTGTTAATAGGTAATTTCAGGTTGAAAAACAAACAAAACAAAAACAAAAAAAAAATTTACAAAAAAATAAAGTAAAGGTGGAGGCGGCCTTTATATGCGGCCTACTATGTAAAACTTAAGGCGGCATCTAGATACCGCCTCCTTCTCGATTTCACAAAGTAAATACGAAATTTCTTTAAGTGATAGTCGAGGCGGCATCGAAATGCCGCCTCTCAGTTTCATTGGTGGCAACATTTTTATGCCGCCTCCCTTGTTATTGTCCAAAAAACGAAATTTCTCTAAGTCGTGTATGAGGCGGCATCTAAATGTCGCCTCGTATTTTTTTGGTAGGCAGCATTTTAAAGCCGCCTCGATTCATTTTTTTGTAGGCAGCGTTTGAATGCCGCCTACGGTTTTCTAATATAAAAAAAATTTGGCGACACGCTGGTGTCCAACGTGTCGCCTACGTGGTGTTTGACCGAGTTGGTCAAAGTTGACCATCTCGGTCAAACTATGAACAATGCCATTTTTGCAAATAATTCTGGAATAGAGTCAATTTTGTAAATTTTTTTTTTTTTTAATTATTTACAAAAAAACTTCGTCGTCTCGCCCGATAACATTTCCCGTGACAGACGATCCGGCGAAGCTTGTGAAAAAAGAGCATTTAACAGCTTTTCTGTCTACACTGCCTACAACGTACTTACAAGGTGATATCTTTTCGCAATTTTTCATATGTAATTTTAATTAAAAAGGTGATATCTTTTCGCAATCATTTAAAATTAAAGAATTAAAATAAAGTTAAAAAAAGAAATACAAATAATTAAAAAAATTATTTGAATTTAAAATAAACAGTTTTACCAATATTTTAAAAATCGAACCGACAATCAAACTGGTAGTATATCTGATTTTGGTCAAACCTGGTTAGACCGAGTTAGACCATTGGATCAAGCATTAAATATTATACTCTACTTTAATTTTAAAAAATGAATTAGTAATTTCTGAACCCAAAATAAAACTATTTCAGACAGAAATAAGATTTTTGGGTCATACTATTTTTAATGACACTCACACTCCTTTTCAAAGTTCTATTGAATTTCCCTCAAAGTTTCCTGACGAAATTACAGATCAGAAACAGTTATAGAAATCACATAGCAGATTATTACAAGGATCTGGCTACTGATATTGTTTTACTTTATGCAAGACTTAAGAAGAAACCTTTACCATGGTCTTCTGAGCATATCAAGGCAGTACAAACTGTCAAAGCTAAAGTAAAAGTTTTACCTTGGCTTTAGCCGACCCACTACTATACAAAATAGTGGAGACAGATGCCTCTGATAACGGCTATGGAGGAATCCTAAAATAAAAGCCTTTATAGGGCCAAGACCAGTTAATTTGATACTGTTCAGGCTTCTAGAATACAACCCAGAAGAATTACTCTACTATAAAAAAGGAAATGCTAGCTATACTAAAGTGCTTTTCCAAATTCCAAGATGATTTACTAAATCAGCAGTTTCTATTACGAATAGACTGCCAGGCTTGCAAGCCTATTATACAAAAGGACGTCCAGAACTTGGTATCTAAGCAGATATTTGCGCGATGGCAAGCCGAATTATCTGTTTACAACTTTACTATTGAATAAATTCCAGGAGATACTAACTCCTTACCTGATTTTCTTACTCGTGAATTTCTTACAGGAAAATAATTCCCTGGTGAAAACACCATGGTCTCCAGCGAAAGGGTCACCACCTTCGCAAGGAAATAAAGGCAAACAACTTTTCAACTGGAAACAACACAACTCCAGATCTCAAGCTACACGCTTGCAGGGACCTACGACTCCCTCCAAGGCTATTACTAAGTCGTTAGCCTTCTATACAAAAGAAGAGCTAGAACATGCATTAAAACAAAAGGAGACTACTACCTCCAATTCTACAGAGGCTACCCCCTCTAACAAAGATACGGTTTACATGCCGATTCCTTGCTACACTAAATCTCATAAATATTTAGTTGCCTTTGTTACTGATGGTCTTAACCTACAGCAGTCAGCATGGCAACTGGCATACCAGACGCTTGGCGGCACCTACCAGTTCACTCAGCGTAATGGGAAATCTCTGGAGTACTACCAGCAGATTTTATTACTTCACAACGTCCGCTTCAAATAGCAGACCCAATCAACTGAAGTCCTCAGAACGCAAGTGGTTATCGAACGCCTTCTGGCACCCTTCGAATGGCCTACAAGCCCCAACCATGCTCTGACATTCCACAACCAGACTCTTGGATTCCAGTTGTACACTTATTTGGATTACATTGACGCCTTTTACTTGGCATTTCAGTACAACAATACTGCCCGCACACATACATACTATTTCCAGATCAGACCCTCTATTCTCAACAAAACTGTGCCCACCTGGTTCTACCACTGGTGGTCTTCGATGGGGGGGGGGGAGATGAGGATATTCGATGACCCTTCGAGCAAACCATTACAAACACTTTTTACAGAATGGTGTAAACTCCACCCGGCTCTAACTAAAAGCCAGACCACAGACTTGTACGCAAATCAAGTCGAAGCTACCTTCTTCATACGATTTGAGATCCCTTGGTTATGGAGAAACCAATGGGAAGAGAACAGCTCCTGTGCCAACACTCCTGCTCTCTGGAGAAAGTACAAAATCCAGAGATGGCAGCATTACAACTCCACCAAGTTGTACGAGACATCGGTCCAGGCTATCAAAGCCGAGCTTGAAGAATGGAGGAAGCTACCTCCTCCATCATAGCCAGATTTTGATGCTTTCACTAAGGATCCAGAACAGATCAAAGCACGATTTTTAAGAAGGAATCCTCTGATGCGATCCCAGCTAATCACTAGCAAGAGGACTAATCAATGTAATATAGACTTATGTAAGTCTGAATATCGTTTCACAAGGACCAAGCTAATAGATAATTGCTTTTCTAGTTTAAAAACCAAAGTTTGAGAAATCGATTGGAAAGGAGTTATAAAAACAAAAAATAACTAATGTACTTAACCCTATAGAGATCAAAGAAAGGGCTTTTGATAAAATCAGTATGGACGAGATGTTGGGAATCCAATTTCCTCCCTAGACACTTTTGAGATTGAATGGAAATTAAGTTTTGGAAATCAATTTCTGACGAGCTTATAAAACCATGGCTACAATCCGCATCGGCATCACCTGTTTCTATCTCCTAGAGTAAACCTAGCTAGCATGATCGTCTCTACTTGATAGCATAAACATGAAGCTCATTGTGTCATAGACAAATCAATCTAATCCAACAGGGTATTACTTTAAGGTCGAGGATTAACCCAAGGATTAGTTGATCTACCTAGTGTATGAACTCATAAAGACTTGTACAACCCTATAAGCATGTCTTACCTTAAGTCTAACATCACCTTATAACCAGTACATAGCAGACAACAAGTATGAATCAAGAATTATACACATTGGAAAGCTCATTCATGCACCAAATTGAAAACCAAATAGATTATAAAGTATCAATCTCATTACATGCCTAGGGAGTCATGGACTCCCAACTAAAAATGACTACTCCATACTGAAATTAACAACACACAACAAGGTTTTGATAACAGCCATGAAAGAAAAACAACTAAGTACAGAAACTCCCTTTGGAAGGTTGTTCTTGGTCACTCTTGCTCCTTACGCTGAAATGTCCACCTTTCTCCCTCAAAGTGGCTAGAGGTTGTGTAAGACTCCTCCCCTCTCTCTAAACTAACTATAAAGATGGAAATTAAACTATGAACTGAGTGATAAAAACTTAATATTGAATACAAAACTGGATGTTCAGTGCTTTGCCTCGGACCCCTATTTATACTTGTCCTGCTGTCCTGGCCTTGTAAATTGGTCTTTGTTCAGGGGTATGAATTATGCCTTACAGACCTCAGAATTGGCTAAAATTACATACGAATCTTCCTTCTAGGGTCCTTGCCTTGTTCACGAAATTTGAGTTCAATCTGAGTTGGGAAACTCGAGATATGATGTGAAGAAGTTGCTTGATTCTGCTACCAATTCCAGCACTGGGTCCACCACTTTGAAGATATGAAACTTGAGAACCCCAACTTGGACTTGCCTGAATTTTCGTGATATGATCCTTAGTATCCTCAGGAATCTTCAGTCCAAATCTGGCTTTAATTGGAACTCGGAATCTCCAGATATGGCCTCTTCAATCTCGGACTCTAATTGCCTTTTACAGCAATCTCCTAATCAAGAATAGAATTTCATCTCTTTGAGGGTTCAAACCTCTTAGGATTTCCATCAATTTCCTCACGAGACTTCGTAGAAACCTTCCTTATACACTTAAGACTCTTCCTTCCTTGTTTCATCGTGATTACTTGTCAGAATCCCGAGATTTTAGAGATTTCGTATTTCTGAGTCCCTGGCCCGATCGCACCAAAAATATGCCTGAAACTGGCGCGGTCACGTCACTCTGGCAGAGATTCTTCTAAGTCCACATATGGAAAGAGTTCTGGTCGTGTTTGGCAACTCCATAAGCCTTCTGGCTCCATTTTGGCGCGGTCGCGCAATTTTTTGGCTCGGTCGCGCCGATCACTGCAACATTCCCAATATGTAGATGCTCTCATGCCCATAAGTGTAAAACACAAAATAAAGTTAAATATATATTTAAGTGGAATGTTTAACTTTGTATATACAATAGATACCTATAGCAAAGTGAAACACCCTCTTATCCCCACAGCTCCTAAGCGACATGCCTTACTCAACTCTCTATAGAAGAAGGCTAAGGTCACTGCTCCCCAAGAGTAACATCACGCCTGGTCAAAATCCTCCAGCAAGGACAAGTATAGGAGATGTACTCCTCGGGCACTACCATCGGAAAATATGGTGGAGCCACCTAGGAATAATAAATAGGCCCACACATACTGCTAAATTGCTACTTTGGGCACCTCGTCAGATAGATCTATAAAAGTATTTCGCAACCAATGCAGTGAAACTCTACCACCCTGAAACTTCCCCTGAGGTATGTCTACACCTAGCAACCTATCCACCATCAACATCAAATTAATCGATGTTGTCCCAGTCACAACTTTTCCATCTACTTGCAATCATAACAAAACGGACACATCCTGGAGAGTAATGGTGACCTCACCATATGCCAGGTGAAATGTGTTCATCTCTGGCCTCCATCTCTTAACCAGTGCAACGATGAGTGTGTGATATAACTTCAACCACCTCAACTTGATGAATTCACCAAAACCAGCACAGTTTATGTAAGGCATAATATGCTCGTCTATCGGCCAATGCGCAAATGCCTGGAAATACTTTGTACACTCTAAAACCAAAACCCCCTGCATCAAGTTAAAGTTAATATATAATACTAATCATATAAGAAATAAATAATAGATACACAAAAAATAAGGTGATAGGTTTAAGCTAACTTCTCCGCGCGACATAACCATGCTCCTATGGGTCTCTTGTGCATACAAAAGTGTCTCATTTCAAGGAAGCAATGGTAGGTAATGGGACACCATCTAGCACTGCAAGAACAACTTTAACTAGCTAATGTATTTGGGAATGGAACAAAAAAGTAATAGCGATAACTACAACCAATAATTAACAAAAGTTAATGTGACCACCTCCAAATTGTCTATGAGAACTTTCAAAAGTTTAAGATGGAGGATTTCTGCACCGACGGGCATTATGCCCAGGTTGTTTACACCGACTATAGATATATCTCACACGACCTTTAGAATAAACATAATTGTGGGGATGCTCCTCATCCATAGATGTTCTAATGTGAATTGAACGAGGTCATCGACTTGCCTTGTTCCTACCGGTGGTCACATTACAAAGTGATCCTGTGTCCAAAGGTTTTTTCCTATGGGAGGAACGAAACATCGTCCATACACAGATTGGTACATTGTTGAGAAGTACCATGATCCACATAACTGATGATAATCATATTGTATTCTATCACACACAACAATAGCGTGAACACATGGAATCTAAAGCATCTGGAACAAATGACAACTACATAATCTTTGACGTATATCAATTTGCTCATCACCGACTTTATATATCATTATCATATGGTATTACATCAAAGTGTCTAGCATTGTGCACACATTTTTGTAGTCGTGCATGGACTGCACTCTGTGGTCATTTGTCTTGCATCCACTCATCTCTTTACAAAAAATTGATTTAACTTTTGAAGGTAAATGATGTAAGAGCCTGCATTGGCAAAGACCTAGATCCCCTTAGAAGCCCATTGACACTCTCGAATAAGTTCATAGTAAAAATATCAAACCTTAGCCTCAGAACATAGAGCTTCAATTTGTTCCAAATTTTCATTGAATTGATGAATTATCAAACTCTTTGCACATGACCATATTAACCTTGACAATTTGTTATATTTGACCTTGAAATTTGCTATCATATAACACAACCAAAAGCGGTGATAAACATAGGGGGATGGAAATTTGCTATCATATGATGCAAGCAAAAGCGGTGATAATCTTCTACTGAATCACATACTGGTCTAGACAAGCTAAAAACCATCGCCACGTCTTTGTTTTCTCAATATCTACTACGACAAATACAAGCGGGAATAGAGTATTCTCAACATTAATGGCAATAGCTATCAATAAACTTCCTGGATACTGCCCATACAAATGTGTACCATCCAGACTTATGACTAGTATGCAAAACCTGAAGCCCGCAATTGAAAGACTAATTGCCCAAAATACTTTTACAAATGTTCTTGATCGATAAATCTCATGACAAACCAAGTCATAAATAAACTCAGGGTTAGCATCTCTCACTACATTCAAGTATTGTGGTAACAGGTTAAATAAATCCACCCAATCATCGTACACAACAGTCAACGCCAATTTCTTGATTTTCATGCCTTTTTGTACGATATCTTTATGTGGTATTTATCTTTTACAAACTAGGCAATATCGAGAGGTGTAAGCGTAAACTTTGACCTCATTGTAGGCATGATCAACTTACAAATGAACTTTATTTTGAATTGCCTATTATCATTCTGAAAGGTATAATTCATACAAACATGCTCCCCAAAATACTTTCGAATCTTAAATCTTTGGGTTGGATGATTGATTGATGCGTAAAGAAATCAATTGCACCTATGATCATCGCATTTTACCTCGTACATCAATTTGGTGGATTTTAGTACCTTAAATTTAACATGTCTCCCAATGCAGTAGTCTTGTACATAGAATTGCAATTCATCTTTACTAGCTAATATTTGTCCAACGTATAACTCTACATTTTTTACAACTTTATCTTCATCAATGTCAACCATAGTGATGCCACATACTATGTCAATGTGTATACTTTCATCAAAATTATCAGGGTGTTGAGTACCTTCTACATCCCTTGTGACTTGGTTTTCTATACCACTTCCTATAAATTCTTCATTTTGACCATAATCCTCTCCAATATCCTCTAACCCAATATTAACACCTTCATACATATTTTCTTCTTGGCCAACATCACCACAGTTTGAATTATGAATGGCATCTTCAGTTGACTCTTCTGATGTATTTAATCCCCTGAAAATGTTATCACACACTCCATTAACGCAAGGGATTTACTGTTATTTTACTATTTGAATCGACTAAGTTGGGGAGATAGAAATTTACCATCTTATGTTGTCTTGTTCATTAACCTTACAATTTATTGTCAAGGTCTCTTTGACTTAGTTGACTGCTTATGTGAATTGTCCACACATTTCATATGTATCGACTTCTTCCACATGTACATGACTTTCAATCATTGGACGTGTCTCCTGCTACACAAAAAATTCTACAAACTTGAACAACCCATTGGTGACCATATTAAGAGCCGACTGCAACATCTCATCATTACGTATGTGTGAAATACATAAATCTAGAGATGACGGGAGTTTTCAACCACATTGTTATGTCATCTCTGTCTGAGCTCCATCCAGTTACTTCATATATTTTTTAACACAATGTATGAAATGGCTTATGACAGTCAACATTCAATAAATATGTGTCACCATCATGGTAGTCAACCAAGGTATTACTTTTAGTTACAAATTGACAACCAAAATAGCACATCGCATTTACCAATGGAGGCATTCTGAATAAAATAAAAACAACCCTAAAAATATTTATAAAGAACAATTATTTCTACCAAATCTTTACAAATAAACATTATAAATTTATACAAAATAACTCATAATAGTAATTTACAAACTACTTAAGTAACAATTTACATGATAAATTGCGATGCATTGGCAACATAAAATAATAATTTACATCTATTATAGTAAACAAATAACTCTTACATAATAAGAAGATTAACTAATTCCCAAATTAATGAGGATGAAAACAGATGGATTCTCAACCTAAGAACAAGATTAACAAATTCCCAAATAAATGAGGCTACTACTTTGAGAAAGCTCCTTCAAAGTACACTCTTTGAGATTGGAAGAAAATGAAATTATAAGGAGCCCAAATTTATCGGGTTCATATACTGTTTCATCCTACTAGACTTTGATTACAAAGTCTGAGCACTTTCAAAAGCATCCAACCAACATAATTTGGATATTGTTAACCCCCAACAAAGTAAAACATTTTTTGCGGAATGCAACTCATGGCAAGATACTAACATGTGATGAATACTCCAAGAGGGGACAAATGATTATTTACTCCCTATGCAAATTATGTTGACAAAAAGAGGAGACAAGCAATCATATACTACTACATTGCACCGTAAGTTGCCTTCAGACGAGATGATTTGATACGAATGAGCTGAAATCTAATGCATTACTATAATAAAATAGCAGAATATAGTAGATTGGGTAACACAAAGTGCCATAGTTTAATGTAAAAGATCAGCTCTTACTGGTTCTCTGACCATTTGACATTATGTGAGGAAGAAAAATACTAAACACAAAAAAGAGAGTGAAAATGAGCAAAACTACATGCAAAACAAACAAACACATACAAATAAATAAATAAAAAAGAAAAATCGAGAAAAAATACAAAAATCTGGCTTGTTTTTCATGGGGAAAAGTGAAAGACATGCAATACAAGTGTAATGTAGGGCAAATAAAGCAAAAAATCTAACAAAGCGCACCTTGCAAGAAAAAAAGGCAAATTTTTTCACTCAACTGAATGCTTCATCTCCAAACCGCGCAAAATTTTGCACCGAATGGTTGTCATTCTTAAAAAAGCTTTCAATGCAGGCTGAAAAGGCACAAAATCGACTGTCTGTTGAAGATTTGAGGCAAAAAATGAAGAGAAAACGAGAGTTTGGGATTTTGGAGATAGGGTTTGTAGTTTGAAATGGAAATGCGAGGGCAAAAATGAGGGCGGGACAAGGTGATATAAAGGGGAGAAGCGATATTGTAATGCCACCCGACCCATGCCGCCCGACAGGAATTTGAGGCGCCATGAGAATGCCGCCCGACAGGAATTTAAGGCGCATGAGAATGCCGTCATCCATTTAATGTATTTCGAGAAGCTTAAAATGAGGCAGCATGAATAGACTGCCTTCACTTTTGTATTGAGGCAGCACGAAAATGCGGCCTTCCTCAACAACGGGAAACAAATTAGAGGCGGTAGGAAAATACCGCCTTCCCTTAAGATCTTATTCTTGTTGAGGCGGTATGCAAATGTTGCTTTTGTTTAAGTTAATTACCATGGTGGCAACATTATAATGCCGCCTCTCTTAATTTTTTTTAAAAAATAAAATTACAACACATTGGCGCTCATGTGACACGCGTGCCAACATGTCGCTCACATGGAGTTTGAGTTTTTAGGGTGAGAGTTGAATGTTTTATTTTGGAAAATATTTTTATCTGTCTTTTATTTTGGGTATTTTTTATTTTTTATATTTTATTTTTGTAAAAAAACCTAAATTATATGATGCGCTATGGGCCTATAGGACATCACTCAAAACTCCACTTGGATTATCACCCTATAGGTTAGTTTATGGGGAAGCACGTCACCTACTAGTTGAGTTAAGCACAAAGCTTATTGGGCAACAAAATTTTTGACACAAAATCTCTTGGGAAGAATAGGTTAATGTAGATTAATGAGTTTGAGGAGTTTAGGCATTGGTCTTATGAGAATGCAAAGATCTATCAAGAAAAGACAAAAAGTGGCAATATAGTCATATCCTAAACAAGCAATTCAAGCCTGGTCAATTACTACCAGTATTCAATAGTAGGCTGAGGCTATTTCCTGGTATCCTTAAGTCCAAGTGGACTAGTCCTTATGTGGTAGTGAGAGTATTCAAATCATGGATTGTGGAAATTGATCCCATGTACAAAACCACCTTTGTAGTGTGGTCATAGGTTGAACCAGTACATTGATAAAAACTTCTATCAAAATAAAATGTTCTTAACCCTCACAGATTGAAAAAGCCATAAAGTCTAGTTGAGGGTATAAACCAGAACTAAGTAGCTGCGTTCCAAATTTTAGGAAAACTTTTAATTTTTGTAGATTTTTTGTGAATTATTCTGAATTTTTGTGTCTGAATTGAAATTATGGACGTTTAGGTTTGAATTAGGTTAGGAAGTGTGTTTGGTTGGTTTTTGAAAAATTTTAATTGAAAAATAATAAAAAATTAAATATTCAAAAAACTATAACTGGCGCTATAGCCCTAGTTTCGTGGGTTCAGGAACTAAGTCCTGAACTGGCCCCAAGAGTTTAGTGGAGCTAAGTTGGCTCGTCCGGGGCCAACTTGGGGATTTTAAAAATATCCCTTCAACCCCACTTCTCCCATAACAAACTTCTCAACCCTAGAGAAGGAACTTAGGGATTTTAAGCCAACCATTTTCGCAGCCAAATCTTGCCGGTAAACCTGCCAGAAAGTCAACAGAAGTTTGCTGCACCCACATAATTGGCAGAAAGAAATTGCAAAATATTTACTTTTCAAGCTATTTTTCAAAAAATTTGGAATCAAAGCTCACCAAATAAAGGTATCGGGTTTTAAAGGGCACTTTCTAGTTTAATTTGGTTGTGGTTTGGGGAATTTCCAACAAGCAAATTGGGAGATACAAAGTCCCAAAGTAGGGCACTTATTTATGGAATTTTGGGGAATTCAAGCTGCAAAAAGAAAATTTTCTTGCCTTTTTCGAGGTAAATTTTAATTTTTTGGTCAGAGGTTAGAAAAAAACAGATACATATTGTTAAAATACATACTTAGAACTTTCCAATGATATCTTTTGTAGCCCAAGGAGATCACTGACCAAGGAGATATAAATTCCTCAAAAAGGCTCCAACCCCAGTTTTGACCAGATTTCTGCAATGGCTACCCAAAAAAACCTATGTGAGATCCAAGTTCAAAGTACCCAAGGTTTGGGACAAGGAGAGATTTGCCACTCCAGAAGCAAACAAAAGGTTCAATGACAACTTTTCGAAGTGCAATTTGCTTATGCACATGGGGTTTGTAATGGATGAGCTAGTCAAAGTGAAGTGTGGAGCTTCAATAGAAGAAAGGGGATGGACCCAATGGGTGGGAGCCTCCATGGCAGCAAGCATCCCACTTGTCCAGGAATTTTATGCCAATATTGCTAATTACAAGAATTGACAATTTTTTTAAAGAAGCAAGTAGATCAGCATGTTCCCCTATGAATTCAATGCCTATTTGCACACACTAGATGTATCTACCATACCACTTGACACATTAAGAGAAGAGGTGAGTGCAACAGAGGTGGCAACTAAGCTTTGCCCAAAAGGAGCTAAATGGGAGACTTGGAAGGGCTCCCTCCTTCACTTCGATAGGTTGGTCTTACTTTCTGTTCACCAAAGTAACCACCATTTCACATTACACAGAAGTCACCTTCGAGAGAGCTTACATCCTTCATGCTCTCTTCGAGAGAATTCCATTGAATGTGGGGAGAATCATATATGACCAGCTTTTAGCCATGAGACACCACAGAGGAAACTCTTATTCCACTCTCTCATCACTAGCATTTGTTTGGCCAATGGGGTAGTCTTAGGACTAGCCGAACCATTAGAGAAGGTAGCCAATGGTATCTCTGCCAGCTCAATCAAGAAGATAATGGGGGAGGACCCAGCAACAAAAGGCAAATAGGTGGCTAGGGCAAGTAGCCAAGAAGATAATGGGGGAGGACCCAGCAACAAAAGGTAAATAGGTGGCTAGGGCAAGTAGCTCAAAGAAAGAAAGACTCGACAGTCTTCTAAGTTCGAATGAGTGAGCTCGAAAAGAAGATGAGCAAGATGACCACCTATAATAAAAAGATGTGGAAGATGTAGGTCTAGCATGAAGAAATCCCAGAGGAAAACTTACCTACTGGTGACACTAATGAGGAGAAAGAAAAAGGGACAAAAGAAGAAGAAGAAGAAGAAGATTAGAGTTTTTAGGCTTTGTTTCTTTACTTTATACACGTACTCTTATCTTTCTTTGCGCTTTCTGTTTTTCTTGAGTGTGTTGAGTGTTTAAAATTCCATACTATTTGATGTATGAGAGACCTTTCAAATTTGAATTTCATTGAAATGTACTCAATCTCCTTTCATATTAATGAAATTATATTGTATCTCTCAAATTTTGACTCAAAGTGTGGATGAAAATTTGTGAAATTTTTTTCCTAACCTTCCTCTGACTCATACTAACATGCTCCAAGTGGAAGTTTTCGAGTTTGCATTTAGAATTTCAGATTATGAAGAAAAAGGCTTGTGCTATACTACCACTTGTTTGATCAATTCATGAGGATCTAAAACTCAGAATTAGCTCATTCCACCTCTGGTTATCTTGTTTAAATGAGTTCTAGATCTAGGTAAATTTTCATAAATGTCTGAATCCATTTGCAAAACTCAATTGGACCCCAAAAATAATGTCTTTTAGACACTTATCAACAACCCCAAACTTTAATCTTTGATCGTCCTCGAGCAAAACAAAACAAAACAGCCCAGATTCATGATCTATTATGGTCAACATCTCAGGGAAGTTTCTTCACCTCTATTTTATTTGATTGTTTTGAGGACAAAGTAAAATTTTAAGTTTAGGGTGGGAAATTCGAATTTTTGAATTCTTGTTTGTAGTTTTTTTTTTTGCTTTTAGTTTTTTAGTTAGATATGTAGTTTTTGTTTTAATTTTGAGTCTATACCAGAGTAGTGCTTCAAATCTGAAATGGTTTTTGAAAAAGTTAGTGGGAACTCTTCTTTGTGGATTGAGACGATAACTTCTATTCATTCTCTTGAGAAATATATTTGCTAAAATGATTGGTTTTGGCATGAGAAAGAATCTTTGAAAAATGGTTTGGTTGAATGCATAAGAGTCTGTTTTATTTTGTCTACTAGAACCAACTTGAGGGAAGCTTGAAGCGAAATGAAGAAATGTTTTTTAAATTATGAGACGATTTAAACACTTGTTAGAAATCGTTTGAGCCATTTGAAAGGTTTTTTTAATGAACCAACCTTTATGATTAAAAACTTATTTCTTACTTATCTATATTTCTATGAATTATTGGTGTTCTGATTGAATGAGCATGGACCAAAATCTCAAGTTATGGAGAAATAAGGAGGGTTTGGACGAAGGGTGTAGAAATTCTATGAGAAAAAGAGAAAGAAAGGAGAAAGATGAAGATAAAAAAAAAATGGAAAATGTGCTAGAATATCTAAGAGAAAAAGTTGAAAAAAATTAGGAGAAAGGTCACCTCGTGTGTGCACCGGGTCTCGGGCCTCAGCAAGCTTAAAGACTTTGAGTCAACCGACGAGGTAAGTTGGACTTCAGACAAAGCCAAAGACAAAAAACAAAAAAGAGAAAAAGAAAAAAAAAAAAAAAAAAAAAGAGAGATGAAGAAATAAAGAAAAAGAGTTTTCTCCTTGAAAGATGAAGTTGTGATAGGAAGATGGGGATTGAAGCAAAATGGGGCATGCTTAAGAAAATGGGACATGGATATGAGAGATGGTTCATGCTTAAGAAAATGGGGCATAGATATGAGGAGGACTAACCCTCTATGATCTATCCTTGACTTTCTTCTTACCTATTAACCACGCCCTATTACAACCTATAAACATTTTTTTATCAAAATTTTGAATTCTTTCATGTTTGTGGAGAGTAGACTGATGGTTGGCTTAAGGTTTTCAATTTAGACTGCTAAAATCTAAGGGAATGAGGAATGTATAGTTAGAGATAGCTTGATTATGCCTTACTAAGTAGGATAACCATGAAGGAAAGGGTTGAATGTTCTATTTTCAATTGATGCTTTGAAAGGGTAACCCCACTGGTTTTCTTAAACTTTGATGATTGATCATGAATCTGGCCTGTTTTGTATTATTTTGCTCGAGGACGAGATAACGTTGAAGTTTGGGGTTGTTGATAAATGTCTAAAAGACACTATTTTTAGGGTCCAATTGAGTTAGAAAATTCGTATCTGAGTCAATATTTATTAGAAAATCTTGATATTTGATTTAAATTGTGCATCTTTATCTCAGGCATACAATGCAATAAGAATCACTCAATTCAGAGTCAAAATGAGGAAGATATGACCAAAACAAGCCAAAGGGGTAGTTGGCGTTACAGTGCCAAAATAGGCGCTATACCGTCGGAGAACATACCAGAAATTCAAATAAATCTACAAAAATTACCCTTAGCCCAACGGTCATAAAAAAACCAAAGTTGGGAACGTGGTTTGGTGGAATAACACCAGATTTGGGCGCTACAGCACCAGAGAGTTGACTAAACTATTGGTAAAGTTGTCAATTCTGAACTTAGGCAAATTTCCCATTCTTCCGGCGCTATAACACTACTTCATAGCTTATTCTGGCGTTATAGCGACGACGGCCAACAAAGAATCAATTATATCTCTGGATTTTGATATCAGATTAAGCTCAAATTTGGACCTAGTCTGCCTTAATGATGGAAAATCAAACCAGGAAAAATTGGAGTAATTCAACTTACACTTTTATGTTATGAATTTTCCTAAGTGGTGGGACCCAACCTTGGACTTGGAATTAGAAGCAACTCAGCTTCCCAACTTCATACCTGGAGATTCCGAACTCATAATGATCTCAAATTTTACACAACAATTGAGGACCCTCAGAGGAAGGTCTGGACCAAATTTCATGAAATTCTGATCATGGGAAGGTATGGTTTTGATCTCAGGACGGAAACCAATTTCCAAGCCTGGACGGCAGCAACTCTATAAATAGGGGTTCCAAGGGAAGTCTTGCCATCCAGATTTTCAAAGTTTTCTTCTAATTTCCGATTTCTGAGAGTGGAGAGGCAAGAGAAAGTCTTTGGACTACTGTTTGGTGTTTTTGAAGTCAAGGTGGAGATTCAACCATTGGGAGTAACCTTCAACGAAGTGAGTTCTTCTTAAGGGAGTTTTGTTCTTGGTTAAATTTTACTTTCACTCATCGCCGTAATCAAAACTTTGATTTGTGTATTTAACTCCAACATGGAGTCGTCGTCCATGTTGGGAGTCCATGACTCCCTAATTATGAATGAGATTGATACTTATTTTTGATAATTTGGAATGCAAATATGTGTATGAGTGTTAAATTGTTGTTAGTTCCCAGGTTTTATGCTTGTTGTCTAATGAAGTATTGGATAGGGAGAAGTAATGACTTAAGGCATAACATGAATGATAGGATGTACAAGTTATTTTTTAATTCACACACTAAGTGTTTTAAGCTTGTTTTAGGATTAATTCTAGGTTATGAGGTAATATCCTTTAATTTGTTCTTATTTCATCTATGGCATAAGACCTATTCTTGGTTATGAAGTACGGTTGTTGGGCTTTTTGTTTAGGCTATCAAGTAGATTTGATCATGCTAGTTGGTTGTCTATAAGAGATAGAAGGTGATGCCAGTAAGGAGCTTTAGCCATGGGTTTAATAAGATCATCAGATTTGCTTTTTAAAACTTTAATCCAATTCAATCTATGAAATGATTAGAGAGGTAACGGATTCCGAACGTCTTTCCATACAGATTTCTATCAAAAGTAGCCTCTTGATCTTAAGTTAGTTAAATATTTTAGTCCTATTTTTGTTTTTGATACTCTTTTCAAATCGATTTATCAAACTTTGGTTTTTAAACTAGAATGACATTTACCTATTGGTTTAGTCCTTGTGAGACAATATTCGAACTCTAATTTTGAAGTCTATATTACTTTGATTAGTCCACTTGCTAGTGATAACTGGGATCGCATCAAACACAGTCTTCTCTCTCTCTCTCTCTCTCTCTCTCTCTCTCTCTCTCCCTAGTTGTCTATAATCCTACTCATCATCATCCTTTTTGCTCTCCTCTTCTAAGTCATCCATGTCCTCATCCTTGTACCCTTTGTATGCCTCGAATAGATGGTATTGGGGAAAATCTCTCATGTTCTAGTCTTGTTGGTTGGCCCACCACTAGGTCAACTTCTTGATAAAATGCCCTAGTACTTCACTAGCTATTCCAAGTGTGTAACACGCACTGCTACCACCAAAGGGATTCAATGTTGAGGTGCCTCTAGGTCCGCTCACCAATGGGGCTCCCTGAAATGTGGATGAAGGCTCAACAAATGGGCTTCAGTTTTAACCCCAACTCTTTAGTCGATGACGTTTCGATGCTAATGGCTCTACACAAGGAAATGACTAGAGACAGAAAGTATAGTCCTCGTGTGACTGTCATCTACCTCCAAGATATTGTAGTGGTAGGGATATGACTTCAAGTTGGGTGAGTGCAAAACCTCTCTTAACCACACTATATGATAATCAGTATGAAAATAGTTTCTCCCTCTAGGGGATCAAAGCATGCTTATCAGAGCTTGTCTTTCTTTTCTCAAAGAAGCATATCTTAGTGAAGTTTCCTTTGGAATGAACCTTCAACAATCATACTACTCTTTACGAGGTGGCCTCTTGGGTTCGTGAAATACATTCTTCCATCTAGCCATGACAGAGATGAACTAATACCCAAAAATAAAGGAAATGATGAGTTCCCGAACCTCAAATCATGTCCAAAAGCTCTCCAAGAGATTCTTCAAGCCAAGATTAAGCTCCCATGCAACTATTTTGAGAGTCTTGAGAGAAAATGGAGAAAAAAATGAGAGTTTGAAACCGAGGATAGGGTTTCAAAGGTTTGACGCATAGGTTTGTCAAACCTTTTTCTCAAAAGGCACTGTATGATGTCCACGATTCCTCGCATGGTGACCAAGCAAGCAATGATTAACCCTTAAACGCGGTTCACATTTTAGAACCCTGCCGCCATGAGGCACCGGTGAGATTTGTGGCGCTTAGTAAGATTTTGCAATGAGTAGCAAGATTTTGCAGTGACTAGTAAGATTTTGTAGTGACTAGTAAGATTTTGCACTAGTAAGATTTTGCGGTTCACACTCTTGGTATGTAGACATGCCCTAGTGTTGTATGGTGCCAAAGTCGGTCTATGGCAATTACGTATTGTCAAGAACTTCTTTCCTTGCCTTCTCAAAGAATTATTTGCCTTTTTTTAATTACTCGGTAAACCCCTTATCTACCTCACAAATGCACAAAATAAGTTAGAAAAAAAACAAACAGACAAAGTAGGAAATGAAATTACCAATCCGATGAGTAACGTAGATGAAGGCTTAAACATGATAAATACAAAAAGAAAGGTGCACAAAGTAAATGAACATTAGTCTAGTCTACTAATACAAACAAATGCAGCACGCAAACTACAAGTAGAAACTATCAAACTCCCAACATGAGCAAGAGCATCATAAGAATTAATAGCCTATGCTTGTGGTCAATCTACAATGTCTCGCGAAGCTGGCCATACTATCTCTCTGCTCTTCGGATCCTTCATCTTTTGTTTCATCCCCATAGGTTTTCCTCTTCTACTACTAGTGTTACACACCTAGCCGATATTCCAAAAGCTCAAGAGCTGATGGAACAAAGAAGGCTAGGCACAGAAATCAGGATCGTAATATTCCACCTCGCTTTCGTGCCGACGACCTCGGCGGCCCACTTTATAACTACTTTCACTTTGCACTAAGTAGCCCTTGTCGACGACCCACTTTATGACTACTTTCACTCTGAACTAGGTAG
The DNA here is from genome assembly GCA_019845555.1 of Aristolochia fimbriata. Lineage (NCBI taxonomy): Eukaryota > Viridiplantae > Streptophyta > Magnoliopsida > Piperales > Aristolochiaceae > Aristolochia > Aristolochia fimbriata. The sequence goes on from CM034079.1 coordinate 9,462,575, forward strand.
CCCTTTCCACCCTTGTGACGGCTGTCATTCTAGCCCAAGTAGCTATTTCCATATATCGGTCCCTTCGGGATTCGAACACATGACGTGGTGCCTACTCTGATACCAAATGTTACACACCTAGCCGATATTCCAAACACTCAAGAGCTGATGGAACAACTGGCTTCTCCCCTTAGGTCATAAAGCAAAATCTCTTCTAAGGTCAACCCTCACTTGCAAGTTATCAGATGAAACATCTCAGCCATGTACTTGCATTGGTAATCAACCACTTGCTTCAATTGCCCAAGTTAGGCTTCCACAATAGGAAGGGCTTGGGTAAGCGACAAGTGGGAGGGTGGGCTCGACGACAAACCCATTGGATGAACATGTCATGTATTGGTTAGCTGCATAGTGGATCTCCTTAGTTTCCATAACTATGACACTGGCCAACTGAACTCAAAGTAGTTATCAATGAAGGGCAGCACAAACCTTCCTTGGTGATGAAGCGGACGCAAAAATCTTTCTGCCTATAATCCTTCGTACATTGATTGTCTTCCTGTCATTATAACATAAATGAGAAATGCTCTAACCTAAGTGACCATTGTATAATGCTAACTAGGGAGGAACCTATCACTCAAAAAATAAAGCCATATTGTGGCCTCCTTGAAAGGATTCTTTTTGGGGATAGACTAGTGTTGTCCTGCTACTATTTTCCATTTTGCTCTATGGGGACACAAAACATTGCTCACCTTATATGGCTCAACTTGTTCCCTAATGTGGATTAACCATCCAAACAGTCCCACTGGTTTCTACCTTGTTAATGGTATGTCGATCAAGTTTTATTCTTAATCCTCTCACTTTTTGCTCCATTACATGGTGTTCCATTTTATTTACATAATTCCCACACTAAAAGGGACACAAGCGCCTGACAATTAGGTGGAAAACGTAACCTCTTCCTTTGGTTGATTCATCGTTTTTAACGACGTCCATTGTTACACCGCTCATTGGAATGACACGTGATTAGAGGAAATTAGGGTTAAGGAAAAAAAAAAAAAAAAAAAAGGAAGCGAAGAAGGAAAGAAACGAGGTTAAAGAGAAGATTAGGGTTTTAAGTATTTGGCCTAATTGTTTTTAATGGCGTCCTAATTAACCCTAATATATCCATAACATTCCACCCCCCATGAAATGAACCTTGTCCCTAAAGTTTAAAACTAAAACCAAAAACCAAAAACCAAGCAATTAACCATGGCATGCTGCAATCATACGATGGTAGCTGATAAGTCTGCATCAACAATAAAGATGTCATGGGAGAGCAGATGATGACAATCTATCCGACATGGCATGAAGCAAGCTGGATGGCACCCGAAATGTGGCTAATCGCGGACCGTTAGAAGTAACTACAAGAAGATTGTGGTAGAAAATAGCAGGGTTGCCAACATCAAAGCTAGACAATGGTCGATCATCTATCTGTGATAGAACTGAAGGAGAACACATAGAAAATCATGTAAGTTCGTTGTAATAATTGGAGCACGAGGAGAAAATTTGGATGACGCAATTGAAAAGTGTCGATGAAATGGTGACGGTGGATAAACCGATGTTCACAATCAAGACTTCATTAGAAATAGGCAAGTTCGTCTAAGTAGCCAATAGAGATGCAACAGTTTGGCCCAATGGTGGCGAATGATTTGATAGTGGCATATCATGAGGAAGTTTCCCACATTAAACTGTAATACAGGCAAAGGTGCACAAGGATGTTCAAGTGGAGGGGCTGACGATGGAAGTAGGATAATGTTGTAAATTAGAAAGTGGTGAAAGTGGAGGGTCCTCAACCAAGAAGATAAACGTATAGACTAGCAATGACAGCTGTACCAGTGGCCCAACCATTGACGTAGACTAGAGAAGAACTTGTAATTTTGCTTCCTCATGAGAGGCTAGATGAAAGCACCCCAATGCACGAAAAGTGTGGATTAGAAGGCTAATATGGAGTCTTTGATAGCTACCATAGTAGCCTCAAGTTGATCTAAACATCTGGAGACATCACCCATAATGCCTATCAAAAATAAAAATGTAAACGCAACCTTCTTTCTAAACTCTTTATCTTACGGTTGTCTCTATTACACCAAGTCCATTCTCTATCAAGAAAGTAGCAATCTTATACATCCAATATCAAGCATCCATAACTGTATTGATCCTTCAAACATGGAGTTCAAGAAGACAAGCACAACAGGTTGTTTCTTCAAAAAACTCCCATTACCCCCAACATGAAGTTAGCTCCTATGTTGCTTCAAACCACATACTTGGACATGATACAACAGCAGCACTTCAAAAACAACATTGATACTATGGTATGGTTCTTGCAGGAGTCTTAATGATAGCAACAACTGCTAACCAAGCAAGTAACAATAACAACTATAGAAGAAGCAAGACAACAACTGAGCATGATTAATACAAGTCCTTCATTGCCAAACTAACAAAAATTGTGCCCCACAAAAATAATAGCCGATAAGAACAAACCAGAAATAAGAGATCAACAAGGTGGCAGGATTCTTTTAGAATAATTGTCTGAAAAGAGTTGAATCCGATAGCAGCTGTTTACCTATCAACAACTCCTTTGCTATTGCAATAAATAGCCCACTGAATCCCTGCTTAAGAATGTGTGAACCCGACTGCTAACAGCATAATTCTTTCTTCCCTGCTTAAACAACAAGAAACATAGGAGGAAGATGAAGATGTCTTAAACTACTAGAAACACCTAAACATTTTCCCTCTTTGTTTAACATCTACTTCCATTAAGACCAAGCCCCTCATCATCACCGAGCTACACAAACAACAAAATTTTCTCACCACCAAATAGCAAACTAAATGCAATGATGCATCACTTCAAGCATCATTTCACCTTCTACAACAACATAGAATATGTTATCAATAATAACCACTTCAACCAACATTCGACGATCGCCATTAAACATTGCAATACAAATCAGAATTAAGTTTCACCTTCTCCAAAACACCATAATATATATGATGAAAGAGAAATTAAGTGCAAGGGGTACAATTCATAACCAGAAATAATCCAGTTGTACTTTAATAGTCTGCAATATTATATGCATCTCTAATGTATAACACCATCAGCAAATAAAATGCTAAAAAATTGACAGTTGCTGCTAACTGTGAAAGACAACATTTACTTCCAAACTGGTACTAATGCTTCCAGGTAAAAGGAACAATGGCACTAGCAGAGATTTGGCATTAGCAGTGCTGGCATTTCCCTGAGTACTCCAAGTGCAGAACCACCAAATTAATCTAGTAAAAGCAGTAAACTTCGAGACAGTTCCCAGATAACAAAGTACAGGAAGAAAATCATTCCACTGGATCAGGTGTATGGGACAGAGACTAAACAAAAAGGGATGATTAATTGGCACCTTGGCAATTTCTTGTTCTGTGTAGAAATGAAAAATCTGCAATGTAATTTGGGGTTTTCTTGTCCTGTTTCTTGCAGTGGTTTGGTTTTGCTTCTGCGGGTGTTCTGGTCATAGCCTCTCGGTCACATTTTTTGAAATCTCTAGTTGTTTGGATCATGGGAATGAGGGTTGCACCATTGACGGTCAGACTGACTTTGATCATGTAGTCAGAAGACCATTTTTGGTTCTTCATGGATGTGGAAATTTTATTTTTCTGAATCAGTTTCCCTATCATCTGAACTCTGGACTAAATTTGGATTATGTTTCCTTTCTCTGGTTTTTATTTATCAATTCTTTATTATCCTCTGACAAGAAGAAACCAAGAAGAGGTTGAGTATCTACCCATGAATCAGATTTTTAGCCTGCTTTTGGGTTTCTCTGCCACAAATTCATAATCAAGATCCTTGTATTCTTCTTTTCAGACCCTTTAGTTAAGACGCCAGTGGGAGAGAACGATCAACTATAGCTATGATTTGAAGCCAAACCCGTCTACCGTCCCCTAGAACACCATTACTACACTCCAGCCACTCTACTAATCAGAAAGCGCAATTCTGATGAATCCCACCACCCAGTAATGCTCCTTTACATCTGTTTCAGCTTCCTTCACTCCCCAACACACAGTAATGCTCCTTTTCATCAGTTTCAGCTTCCTTCACCCCCAACACATGCATAATGATGTCTCCACTCTAGTTTCCACTAAAGCCATGGGAAGAAACAGTCTGATTTGGAAGAACTGGAACGAATAATAATGGTGGATCTGGAGGAGACGAGGAAGAAGATGGAGGTCAAGAAGAACCAAGAAAGAAGCCCGTTGATGTCTATGAGATGAGAGAAACAGTTCGTTTCGTTTTAAGTTAGATGCATTTTGTAGTGTTTTTTTTCGAACAGGAGAAAGGGGGGAACAGTTTGTTTCGTTTAAGTTACTTGCTTATTGCCTTATAAAAACTGTATGTAAATCCCAATCAAAACCAGTCTTGCTAGGTGACCTTCTTTTCAGTTCCGTATTAGACTTTTGCCTACCTATTCAAAGCCCCTTCCTGTAGGATGAAGTTCGATCTATGTCAGCTCTGTACAGTCATATGCAGATGGATTGTTAGTTGTGAAGGCTACAATCAATGAAATGAAACTCTTCCTTTTCCTCTTCATGTTCCTGTTTCATGTATAAATAAACTTCGGGTGCAGCTACTATTGCATGCTAGAAGTTGGAAAGCCACTCTTTGCCTTTCCTTTTTATTAACTACAATGGCCAAATCCTTTTCTTCTTAAATTCAAACAGCATCAATCACCCACAATTTGAATTGTGGATGATATTTTATGCATAAAGCCGTCACCTCTAAATGCATTTCAACAAAGAAAACTCTCAACTCTTTGACCCCTGAACCATGGGTACACCCCTGTACTCACTTTTCTAAGAGTGAAAAATAAATTATATTGGAAAAGTTTAAAAAACTGAGAAAATAAAAACTATAAAAGGAAAAGAAATTAAATCAGAAATGCAACAAATTAAAATTCATAAAACTATATTATGTATGGCATAAGATTAGAAATAACATGGAAACTTAACAAAAAATTCAATACCAAAATTTCCAAAGGAAAAAAACTGTTCCTGTTACAAAAAAAATTGGTAACTTTTCCATTTATCACTTAAATTTAATATGTATTAGAAATAAATTTTTCATGAATAAAGAGAGATTAGAGCCTCAATGTTAAATAACATGATTTGTTATTTGGTTTTAACTTTTGTACTAGAAATTTCACATTATACTTAGGTAATTAAGTATTCACTATTGTAAAAATTACTGACTACTGTTTATTATGCTTAATTAAGTATTCACTATTGAAAAAATTACTGACTACTGTTTATTATGCTTATTACAATTTAATGATTATCCGTTTCCCCTCCACTTTCTTTTTCTATTCCTCTTTCTCCTTTGGGCAAAATCTACTGGTTAGGTGGGTTCAACGGTTGAACCATCTGCTCGGCCTAGGTTCGATTACAACCAATTTTCTTCGCTATTTAAGAATAACCACATATCTAGAAGACAATCGAAAGTTATGCGGAACAACTCTATCCCTAAAGGTAAACAGCTATAGCCACCAATATCTTCCCATATTCCTTTTCCTGATTGGGTGTTAGATCAATGTTTTCTCTTTAAAACTACACAACGCACAGATGCAACCATGCAACAATGAAGAGTGTTAGGGGATATTAAATGCAGAATTGTGAATCAGCTTTAGAAGCAAACACCCAGAAAAAAAGCAATGATATGGTACACTAAAAGTGTTTATCATATGAGAATAGAAAAAAAAATATGGAATTGAAGGAAAGCAACTCTCATGAAAACTTTCTGTATTTATTCACTCTGTGGGTGCACCGCCTGTCACATGCAAGTAGCTCTAACTTGTAATTGAGAAGCAAAAAGCAAATGAATCCTACTAGTTCTACCCAAACAAAGATGCAAATGAGGAATAGAAGATCTAAGGGAGGAACAAAAGATGCAAAGGAGGAACATAAGATCCAATGGAGGAACAACGGAGGAACAACGGAGGAACATAAGATCCAACGGAGGAACAACAGAGGAACATAAGATCCCAGTGAGGAACAAATGATGCAACAGAGGAACATAAGATCTAAGGGAGGAAACAAAAGATCGAAAGGAGAAACAAAAGAAGAAGAGGGAAAGGGAAAAAAAAAAAAAAATTACTAGTTCAGCTTGAACGGAATTGGTATAAAAAATAGAACATAGTGCAGAAAAGAAAAAAGAACTTGGATCTTGGTGGATTCGAACCACCATCCTCTCTCAAAATACGCTTTTTGAGTGCTCTTACCATTTTTGAGCTTAAAGATCCAATAGAAAGTGAAAAAGCTTTGGTGATATTGGTTAATTAAGCGAACATGTGTTTAAAACTTCTCTTGAAACACTGACTTAAACATCGTTCAAGTAATGTAAATAATGTAAAAGACAAGCAAAATGTTATCACAGTTCAGAACAATCGTTCCTAATCTGCGGGGTTGTTTAGGCCGGGATAATAGTAATCCACTAAGTTAAAAATGTTACAAACCTTTACCAAGATTATTACAAGAGTTTCAGACTCTTTGTAGAACACCGAAACAGAATAGTGGATTTTTGTCAGCACCAAGACCCACTCGTGTAATGTGAGTGATCCAGCTATTATCCCTACTGAGGCTCCCCCTTAGTTCGAGCTTCCAGTGTAGAAGACTCGATTAGTCTTTAACAAAGACTAATGCAGAGTTGCAACTCTAGGTACAACAGTGTCTTCATCTCTGCTACCGCTTCTTCAATAAGCAAGTGTATGAAGATCGAATTCACCACTAGAAGATACAGACTTTCTCACACTCTCGGAATTACACTTAAAAAGTCGTATCTTGTAAGAAGGCCTTCATGCTTTACATACTCATACGTGACAGCCTTTCACGGTAAGTGCTTAAATTATGTCACAAATATCAATCCCATCTTTTTCGTCCCAATCAATCTCAGTTCCACAATCTCTCCCATCATCTTATCAATCAGTTTGAATCCTTTCTTCTTTTATACCGATCCTTTTCCGTTTCTTTCCTTATTTGCATATTAGTTGACCGTTGTGATTTTCCATGTGCACCACGTGAGATTTTGGCAAAGAATGTCAATACGACATTTGACAAAATACTCTTCACGCTTGATTTGGCGCTACAACACCAGCAAGATGGCGCTACCACGGCCAGAATTGATGCTACCACGGCCAGAATTGACGCTGCCTCGACATGGAGTTGCCTATTACAGCAGTCAGAGTTTCCATTCCCGGAATTGGGCAAAATTCCTGAAGATCGGTGCTACCGCGCCACACCAAGGCAAAAACTGGTGCTAACGCGCCAGGGAGATGGCGTTACTGCACCAGAATGGCGCGACTGGGCCGAGAGGTTTCCGAATCCAAGCACGACAAGGTTTCCGTTTCTGGACTTAGGAAGGATTCTGTTCAACTGGCGCTGCCGCGCCATTTCAAGGCTAATTCTGGCACTGTCGCGCCAGTGACTCAGCAACATCATTAAACTCAGCATATCTCGGGATTCTAACAGCTAATTGAGCCCAAATTTGGACCACAGCACGCCCAGAGCATGGACAAATTATCTACAGAATTCAGAGCAATTTAATAAATATTTTTTATTGTATGAATTTTCCAAGAGGTGGGGCCCAGTGCTGGAATTGGCAGCAGAACCAATGCTATTGCTCAACTTCATATCTCAAGAATCCCAATTCGGATTGAACTAAAATTTCATACAGCAATCAAGAACCCTAGAAGGAAGGTCTGGATATAATTTCATACAATTCCAAGGTCGGGACGAGATGATTTCAACCCCTGGACAGAGACCAAATTACAAGGCTTGGACAAAAGTGCACTCATTAATAGGGGTCCGAGGGGAAAGGCTGGGCATCAGATTTTAGGGTATCTTTTCCTATTTTCTTTAGTTTAGAGAGAGTCTTGAGAGGCAAGAGAAGACGTCCTCTTGATGCTTTTGAGTCAAGGTAGAGATTCAACCAAAGGAGCAACTTTCAACCAAGAGCATTCTTCTTAAGGGAGTTTTGTACTTAGTTTAAATTTGTTTTCCTTTCATGGTTGTATTTAAAACTTTGATTTGTGCTGTAATCTCCAGTATGTAGTATTTCGTGTTGGGATCCATGACTCCCTAGTTATGTAGAAAGATTGGTACTTTATATTTAATTGGAAGTTAAATTTGTGTTTGAATGAGTTTTTCATGATTGTTAATTCTCTAATTTTGCTGTTGCTATCCTTATGACGGACTGGTTGAGAAGTTAGGACATAAGGCTTGAATGAATGATGAGATGTACAATTCTTTTATGAGTTCATGCACTAGATTCATGTAGATAAGTCCTAAAAAGGATTCCAGGTTATATGATCAATTTCTTTGATTTTCTATATGAATCTATGACATAGACCGAGGCAAATCAAAAGCTAGCTCGCTGGGCTTCATATTTATTTTATTGAATAGGGAGAATCATGCATGCTGATTACCCATGGATTTCACATAGCTCGTCAGATTTGTCTTCCTAACCTATTTTCTAAACCAATCTTTTGAAGTAACTAGGGAGGATTTGGATTCCCAATGCTTTCACTTACTGATTTTCATCAGAAACACTCTATTGATTTTCTATAGGTTTAAGTTAGATTTAGTTTATTTTCTGTTTTTACAACTCCTTTTAAATCAGTCTCAAACTTTGGTTTTTAAACTAGAATAACAATAATCTATTAATTTGGACCTTGTGGGACGATATTCAGACTTAACCTAAGTCTATATTACTTTGATTAGTCCTCTTGCTAGTGATAGCTGGGATCTCATCTCCCTTCTTCTTGGCACTAGTAGAATAATGCCCATAACCCCTCACCAACAATGTTGAATAAAAGGGGAGAGAGTGGGTCACCCTGCCTTAAGCCTCTTGTGCTTTTGAAATACCCTTTCGCAGTGCCATTGATTAACACCGAGAAGGATGTTGATTTAAGGCAGTTGGTGATCCAATCCCTCCATTTTGTAGGGAAGCCCATACTCTCCATCATCTTGTTCAAGAAACCCCAATTGACTTTATCTAAAGCTTTTTCAAAATCAAGCTTCATTGCTATCCCTTGCTTCCCCCTCTTTTTACAGTGATGGATCACCTCATGTAGGATTAGGGCCGAGTCCAGGATTTGCCTCCCTTTTATGAAAGCGCACTGATTCTTGCTGATGAGTTGAGGCAAGTGAACCGGTAAGTCAAATTTCTAGTATCGAAGAGCTCAATCAAACTCTTATTGGAAGGTTGAACTCACTAATTCTATGGCAGAGTTGCAAGAGGACCTGAAGGACGTTCGGGATACGCTCTTGGGTCCAATGGAGGGACTTGATGATCGGCTTAGTCTAGCAGAGAAGATTATAGTCAATAACCCATGAGACTACCAAGTGCTTCAAGTAAAGCTCTGTGTTAGATGGTGGAGGTGAAGCAAGAAGAGAGCACTCAGCCCTCTACGGTAGAGGCCAGGACCCATCCTTCCGCTGACAAAGTCAACGTGCCCAAGCCCAAATGCTACGATGGGGTGAGAGATCCCAAGGTCATAGACAACTTTTTGTGGCAGGTTGAGCAGTACCTTGAAGTTGCTAATGTGGCTGAGGATAGGAAGAAGATCAGTGCTGCCTCTATGTTTCTGATCGATGAAACTATCCTTTGGTGGAGGAGACAGTCGGCTAATGAGGAAAACGCCACTGAGGAAGTTCACACTTGGAGCCAGTTCAAGAATAAACTTAAGAGGCAATTCTTTCCCAATAACGTGGAGTATGAAGCTCGCAAGGAGTTGAGGGCTTTGAAGCACACGGGTAAGGTGAAAGAGTATGCTCCAAATTCACTTCTCTAATGTTGTGTGTAACAGATATGTCGGTCCAAGATAGGTTATTCTCTTTCCTTGCTGGTCTCAAGCCGTGGGCAGAACAAGAGTTAAGAAGGAAGGATGACAAGACTCTAACCGACGCGTTGTCTACTGCTAAGAAATTGACAGAAATTGAGAGGAGGTCGGAGGACTCCGGTTCAAATTCTGCTGGTGGAAAAAAGTTCAAGAGGAATGGAAGAAACCCGACAGAGAGGAGAAGAAAGAGGAGAAGAAGCATCATGACGGGGGTAAGTCTTCGCTCAGATGCTTTATATGTAATGGGAATCATTACATGAAGGATTGTCTTAGAAAGAAGTTTCCAAATGCCTTAACCGAGAGTGAGGTTAGGCAAATTGAGGAAACACGAGTAGGGTCATTGAAGCTAGTGACCACAATGCCAAGCCAAGGCCACATATCAAGTCGGCCAAGATCCAACAAGGATTTGTTGTATGTGACATTGTTCATCAATCACATATGGAGGAAGGCCATGGTAGATTTGGGTGCTACCCACAACTTCATATCAGCAAAGGAGGCTCTCAAGATTAGCTTAACTTAGGAGAGTGATGATAGCTTGATGAAGGCTGTTAACTCTGAAGCTAAGAGGGTCCATGGTATTGTGAAGCAAGTGCCAATTTACTGTTGGTGCAATGGAAGGTAGACTGGATTTCACTATTATTGATCTTGATGACTTTGACATTTTTCTTGGTATGGATTTCTTGTGTGGGTGCAAAAGTTTCGTGCTGCCATATCTAGGATTGTTCTGCATCTTGGACAACGGAGGACCATGTCATGCGAGTGAGTTGGGAAAGGAGGGAGTAGGAATGCCACTACTTTCTGCCATTCAACTCAAGGGTCTAAGACAAAGGGAGACTACCTACCTATCTGCTATGGTAGGCAAAGCAGAAGACAATGAGGAAGGTAGGAGTTCAAGCCTTCTACCAGAGATAGAGAAGGTGCTGCATGAGTTTAACGACGTGTTTGCCGATGAATTACCGAGGAAGCTGCCACCGAGAAGAGAGGTGGATCATGCAATTGAGTTGTTCCCGGGCAGAAGGCCACCAGCCAAGGCTGCTTACAGGATGGCACCTACCGAACTTGAAGAGTTAAAGAAGCAACTGACAGAGCTTCTTGATGCTGGGTTTATACAGCGTTCGAAAAGTCCTTATGGCACTTTCAAATGAAGAAAGATGGTTCTTTGAGGCTATGTATTGACTACCAAGCCTTGAAAAAAGTAACGATGAAGAATAGGTATCCAATTCCCTTTATCTCAGATTTGTTGATCAATAGAAGGATAACACTATTTTTACCAAGCTTGACTTGAGGTCCGGGTACTATCAAGTGAGAATAGCAGAGGGTGATGATGAGGAGAAGACCACGTGCATTACAAGGTACTGATCTTACAAATTTTTCGTTATGCCCTTTGGACTGACAAATGCTCCAGCTACTTTCTGCACTTTGATGAATAGTGTTGGGAGAGTTTTTGGACAGGTTTGTGGTCATCTATCTTGATGACATAGTGATTTATAGTCGTTCGTTGGAAGAACATCTAGAACATTTGAAAGCTGTCTTTGAGAAGCTTAGGCAGAATTTTTTGTTCGTGAAAAAGAAGTGCTCCTTTGCTTTGAAGGTGTCTTTCCTTGGACACTGGATAGGGGGTGGACACATATGGATGGATAAGAAGAAAGTTAAAGAGTATAATGGAGTGGGAGGGTCTGAGTAATGTCACTGCATGGAGGAGTTTCTTGGGGATTGCAAATTACTATAGAAGGTTTGTTAAATCTTTCTCTTTGTTGGCCAATCCTTTTTTTTTTTTTTTTTTTTGAAATGGTGAAATTTTATTGTTGTCAATAATAAAGATTACATCAATAAAACATCATAATACAATGTCAACACATCATTTTTTTTAAGAATAATGCTCTGTTTTTTCATTGTCATTTAAAAAGAATGTTACAATCTGATTTTTACATCAGCTAGCATGTTGTTGTTTACATTTTTACATCAGCTAGCTTGTTGCTTTAGAAAGATGCTTTAGGTATTACAGTTTATCATCCATAGTCAACTAGTGGAGTGGTAGTTGTTGTTCAATTGCTTGCGTAGGCCTTTCAGCTCCTTCTCTTGCTAGTTGATTTGCTTCTGAATTTGCTGATCTTGGGATTGAGCTCCATGTTATACTCCAATGTGTTGATTTCTTCTATTTCATCAAAGATGTGCTTGATCTTCCATGGAATGTTGGCTGCTCTTTTTGCCCAGTTGATAGTCAGAAGTGAGTCACCTTCAATGATTATTTGCCTTGACGAAAATGGTTTTAATAATTTAATTCCTTCTAGCAGTGCATTAGCTTCTGCTTCATTGGATGTGGCACAACCAAGAGGGCCAGAATATACCACAATGATGCCTCCATTGTGATCTCTTATTATACCACCATAACCGACTGTTCCCGGGTTGCCTTTGGAGGATCCATCAAAGTTCAACTTTAACCTGTTTGGTCGTAGTGGGGTCCATTCTACCATGGTAGGGGGTTTGTGTGTTTGAAAGAGGATGATCACCCTCCAGTGCTTCCTGAGTATAGCTCTAGGTAGGTTGGGCATTCTTCCGAAGGTTGTGGCCGAAAGAAAAGTTTGTTGAATGGATGCATTTGCTAAGTGGTTAATGGTAGTGGTAGTTGTTGTGCTGTTAAAGGTTCTTTTGTTCCTTTCAATCCATATGGTCCAAGGAATAGCAGCCATGGAGGCTTCCAATAAGGTTTTACCTATTTTAGGGAGGGGCCAAGAGGATGTTGATTGGATTAATTACGCATAGGTGCTGGGCATTGGGAAAGAGATGTTGAACTTTTGCAGGATAGCTGTCCAGATTTGCCTGCTGAATGGACAATGCAATAAGATATGGCTACTGGTTTCCTCTTCCTGCATACAAAATTTGCATAGCGATTTAATGATCATTTGTCCCCTTTTGGCTAGCTCATCACATGTCAATATTTTATCATGAGCTACTATCCACAAGAATTGTTTAACTTTGTTGGGAGCTAGGAGGGTCCAAGTTAATCTTGCTGGATGTTTGGGGGCAGTGGATGTGGTGGGATTTGGGCTAGCTATTACATTGTAGTATGAGGAGACCGTGTAGAAACCTGAGGTGGTTTGGGTCCAAATAATTTCATCATCTCCATTCCTTGAGATATATTTTGATGCTAAGAGGCCGTGTAGGGAATTTACTTCATGTTGTTGTGTTATGCTTAGCCTTCTTCTTAATTGAAGGTGCCATCTACCGTCAGTTTCTTGATACATATGTTGGATCTTGGCACATTTACTTCTGGTCATGTGGTAGATATTGGGGTATTGGTCTTTGAGTGGAAGGTCCTCTATCCAACGGTCCTCCCAGAACAAGACCTGTGAGCCATTTCTGATGTGGTATCTAATGTACGGCTCATAGGTTTCTCTTTCTTTCATACTGGCTTTCCATAAAGGTGAGAAGCATTGACCAAGTAACATATTTGGAAGTCACTCATGGATTGGTGTTTTGTATTTGGCTGTAATGAGTTCTCTCTAGAGGGCTTTTTTCTCTGTTGTGTATCTCCAAATCCATTTTGCTAGTAGTGATCTGTTCATTTCATGCATTTTCTTTATTCCTAGACCCCCCATCTCTTTTGGTTTGCATATTTGCTTCCATTTTACTAAGGAATATTTGAACTTTTCTGAGGCACCACACCATAGGAATTTTCGCTGGATTCTTTCTAGATTCTTTGCAATTGTTTTGGGACATGAGAGTAGGGATAGGTAGTAGTTAGGGATGCCGGCTAAGGTTGATTTGATTAGTATCGTTCTGCCCGCTTGAGATAGTAGCTGTCCTTTCCATGAATCGAGTCTCTTTTGACATTTTTCTATCACTGGGTACCATAACTGTTTGGTGCTTCTGTTGGAGAACATGGGTAGCCCAAGGTACATGAAGGGGAAAGTGAGGGGGCTGCACCCTAGAATGGTGGTCATGGCTTGCTGGTCAAGATCATCTCCATTGATGTTAAGTAAACCAGATTTTTCCCAGTTAATGTTTTGGCCTGAAATAGCTTCAAATATTTGGAGGAGGGCTTTAATTGAGATAATTTGCTCCTTTGCCCCCTCACATAGGATAATGGTGTCATCTGCAAATTGGAGTATGGGAACCTGGACGTGGTTTATTTTAAATCCAGTTATCCAACCTAGTTCCTGACTCCTATGTAGTAAGGCACATATGGCTTCTCCTACTATAAGGAACAGTAGGGGGGATAATGGATCACCTTGCCTTAATCCTCTTTGGCTTTGTATGTAGCCGTTAGATGTTCCATTGATTAATAGCGAGAATTTGGCTGAGGAGATGCAGCTGTATATCCATTTTCTCCATCTGCTGGTGAATCCCATTTTGGTCAGTTTGTCCAAAAAATCCAGTTGACTTTGTCAAAAGCTTTTTCGAAGTCAAGCTTTAGAAGGAATCCTCTCAGGCCTTTTTGCTTGTAGTGGTGCACTAACTCATGAACTGTTAAGGCAGAATCCAGGATTTGCCTTCCTTTGATGAATGTTGTTTGATTTCGACTTATTATTTCTGGTAAAGCTTCCTTTAGTCTATTGGCTAAAACCTTGGCAATTAACTTGTAATGGCTTGACACTAAGCTGATGGGTCTAAAGTGGGCTAGCTCATCTGCACCTTCTTTCTTTGGGATGTGTTATTAAGGTGGATCCTATGCTTGTTGTTGTGAGTCCTTCTCTATGGAATTCTGTGAACATAGCTAAGATATCATCTTTGAGGAACTCCCAGCCCTCTTTGTAGAAGTTAGAGGTGAAGCCATCGGGTCCTGGTGCTTTATCTGTGGGTAGAGATTTGATGGTATGCTCTATTTCCTCAAGAGTGAATGGCCGCTCTAGTGCATTGGCAGTTTCAGAATTAAGGCTTTTAAGGGGGAGGTATTCAGGAAAAGGTCTTGTTTTGTGCTTTTCGTCGTACAAGTTGGAGTAAAAATTGATGAACTCCTCCCTAATTTTCTGCTTTTCCTCTGTTGGTGAACCATTGATCTTGAGGGATGAGATTCTATTTCTGCATTTGTGTGCTGAGGCTATGGCATGGAAAAACTGTGTTACCGTCTCCTTCTTTCAGCCATTTATACCTGGCCCTTTTTTTTTCAGTATAATCTTTCCTGGTTCACAGTCTTTTCATACTCGTCCTTTAGGGCATCTCTTGCTCCACTGTGGACAAAGTCTCATCAACTTCTTCTCGACTGTCATACATCTGTATTTTGTCCAAAAGTAAGTTTTTCTTTTTTTCATAGTTAAACTTTCTCTTACTAACCCATTATTTTATTTTGATTTTCAATGTCTTCAGCTTTTGGCTAAAGTTGTAACAGGCTGAGCCAGTGAAATTCATTTCCTGCCACCAGGTTTTTAGTAAATTCTTGAACTCATCTTCCAATAACCAGCCATCCTCAAAGCGGAATGGAGGGGGGCCCCACACTTCTGGGTTAGTCTCAAGGATTATAGGGGCATGGTCGGATGTAGGTCTAGGGAGAATCCTTCCTGTTGTGTTGTTGTATATGTCCGGCCACTCTTGATTCACTAGGAATCTGTCAAGTTTGCTAGGATAGGATTGAGTCTCCCATTGGTCCAGGTGTACTCTGATCCTCCTAGTGTTGGCTCTATCAGGGAGAATTCTGTGATGAATTCTTCGAAATTTCTCATGGTCGGGGTTATACGCCTGTTGTGCTTGTTTTTCTCTTCTACGCGTCTAATGACATTGAAATCTCCTCCTATGATCCATGGGAGAGGCCAAAGGTTTATAATGGCAGACATTTCAGTCCAGAAGTTCTGTCTGAGGGTATTGTCCGTTGGTCCATAGACTGAAAGTATGGCCCATATTTTGTTATCCTTCTTGGAAAGAATCTGGGCAGCTAGACAATATTCTCCTTCTTCAACACTGATAAGTTCAAATTCACTGTCGTCCCAGAAAATTAGGATTCCTCCGGATGTGCCATGTGCTGATTTCTCTACCCATTTTGGTTTTTTTTGATACCATATGTTTCTGGCCATGCTTGGTGATAGCGGACCTAATTTGGTTTCCTGCAGCAAGGCAATTTTGGCTTTGTATTTTTTTAGTGACTCTCTGACTATCGCTCTTTTTGGGCAGGAGCCTAAGCCTCGTACATTCCAAGATAAGATGTTCATTGAGGGGCTTTGCTGTTGATCTCTTCTAAAGCAGAGTTCGGGTTGCTGTTTTTCTTCATATTCAGGATTGTAATGATGTCTTCAATGGAAATATTGAATGCTTCGCTAAAGTCTTGAAGTTTCTTTTCTACTGCTCGATCGATTTGGTCTTCCAGCTCGATTGAGATGTGCTGCTGTTGTCGACGGCGGTAGGTCTTTTGGAATATGCTATATCGTTGTAGTTGTATTGTGCCTGCAGAGACAGGTGAAATGTTAACTGGAAAGGCGTACCTGATTTTAGAGCTTCCGAGCGGGGAAGACAAGCCAGCATCACTTGCTTCGCGAGGGAGGCAGGCGTTAAGTGAGTTCTGGTCCGGTTCAAGGCAGTGGTCTGATTCTGACTCCGGTTCAACGATAGGATGACATAAAGCGTCCGGCTCAGGGGTTCGGTCCAGTTCGAAAACCGGTTCCGTAATAATATCTTTCCTCTTCCCCTCGACTACTGCTTTCTTTCAACGGCTTATTTCTTTCCTCATTTGGAGAGACATGCTCTGGTTCGATGGGACTTCTATTTTCGACCGTTGTGGATGAGTGCTTCGGTAGTGCAGCCATCGTCTCCGGCGCCGGTGGGATTTCCGGCGACTCACTTTGAATTCTCCGGCCTGTTTTTTGCCAGATTTTCTTGTGTCGTGTTTGCCTCTTACTCCTCATATTCTGCTTCGTCTTCCTCGTTTTTCTTGGTATTTTCTGGGTGTGCTCCTCGATCTTGGCTAGGTAGGTCTGGTCTCCCACCACGATAGGGACTTCGAGCGCGCCTGAGAAGCTTCTGTAGGCTCTAACTTTTACTTTGGCAACATCGATGCGGTTGATGAGCTTCTTGATGAGCTCCATGGTGCACGCATCTTCTCCAAGCTCGACCTCCGGTCTGGGTACCTCCAAGTCCACATGGTGGAGGACATCCCAAAGACGACCTTTCGCACTCATGACGGACATTATGAATTCCTCGTCATGCCCTTCGGTCTCACGAATGCTCCTTCAACATTTCAGAGCCTCATGAATGATCATTTGAGACCATTCTTGTGATGATTTATTTTGTCTTCTTCGACAACATTCTCATATACAGCTGGTCGATCAAAGAACATACTCGCCACCTGCGATTGGCTTTCGAGGTACTTGCTGCTCACTCGCTCTTTCTTAATTTGACGAAGTGCACTTTTGGCTCAGACAGGATTGCCTATCTGGGCCACATCATTGATAGCCACGGACTAGCAGCCGATCCTCAGAAATTGGAGGCCGTCTCCACTTGACCGACTCTGACGACTCCGACGACTCCAAAACAGTTGCGAGGGCTTTTGGGCCTTGCGGGGTACTATAGGCATTTTATACTCCACTTTGGCACTATAGCATGGCCGCTAACGGACCTCCTAAAGAAGGGAGCTTTTGATTGGGGTGCTACAATTGAGGAAGCTTTTTCGGCCTTGAAGGCAGCTCTTCTTTCAGCACCAGTACTGACCCTGCCAGATTTTTCGTTGCTATTTACGGATGCCTGAGGGAAGGGAGTTGAAGCCATCTTACAACAGCAAGGCCACCCGATCTCATTCTTTAGCAAACCTTTCTAGGGACAGCAAGAAGGTTTATCGACCTACGAGAGCGAGATGTTAGATGCGGTTCTTGCGGTCCAGCTTTGGCGCCATTACCTGATCGGTCGTCTATCGTGACCGACCATCATTCATTGAAGTATTTAGTGGATCAGGGCCTTCTAACACCACAACAACAGCTCTAGCTGGTCAAGCTGTTGGAATTCAATTTCTCGATTGCATTCTGGAAGGGAATAGAGAACAGTGCGGCAGATTCCCTGTCTCGTCGCCCTTCTGGTGATTATTCTCAGCTGGTTCTCACTTCATCGATTCCACTTGTGGTGCAAATTCGATAGGTAATTGATTCGGACCTCTCCTCCCAGTAATTTATGACTCAAGTTCGTGAGAAAGCAGTGACTGATCCGCATTTTTGTATCTCCGATGGTCTGATATTTTTCAAAAACCATCTATACATTCCTGAAGTGCAAGATTAATGGCATTCCTTGGTGGTCGACCTACACAACTCTCCGCAGGGGGGCCATGAAAGCGCCTTGCGCACATTCAAGCGACTCGGAGGTAATTTCTATTGGCCTCGTATGTTTGCGGATGTTAAAAAAGTTGTGGCTGCATCAGCACTTTCCTCAAAAAAAAAAAAAAGTTGTGGCTGCTTGTGATATTTGCCAACGGGTAAAGGTCGAGCATACGACACCGGCAGGTCTTCTGTAACTGCTGCCCATTCCGGCTCAGATTTGGGATAATCTGTCAATTGATTTTATTGATGGGTTTCCCCTATAGGGAGGTGTTTCTGCTATAAGGGTTATAGTCGATCGTCTTAGCAAGTATGCACACTGCTTGGGCATTTGGCATCCATACACGGCTGCGGAGCTAGCCGAGAATTTTGTTCGGGTGGTATACCGAGGAGCATTGTGTCAGATAGGGATCTTATGTTCCTGTCTAGGGTTAACTTTTTCTATAGGGAGCATGAATAAAACCCTTTGGCAACCAGTCATTGAACGTTGTCAGAGGAGATTGGACAATTGGAAAGGTCTTTTCCTTTCACCGGCTGGGAGAGCAACACTTATTAAGTCTACATTTGCTGGGATCCCAAATTACTACTTATCTATCATTCCTTGCCAAGGCAGCATCTTAAAAGGATTGGAAACTTTGCAACGTTCTTTTCTATGGAAAGGTGGGCAAGAAGCTTTCAAATACGCACTAACCAAGTAGGTTCAAGTCTGCAAAACCAAAGATGAAAGTGATCTGGGCATAAAGAATAAAAAATTTATGAATTCTGCACTTTTAGCCTAATGGCTACGGAGATACATGGTTGAACCAAATGCATTATGCAGACATGTTATTGATGCTAAATATGAGAAATATCCAACATCTTGGTTGCCCAAATCAAATAAAGGAGCAGTCTCAGTCATATGGAAAGCTATTCTCAAAGAGAAAACAAATTTTGAGCAGTTTATAAGGTTGCATGTGAGGAATGGACAATACACTTAGTTCTGGCAGGATATCTGGGTGGGTCGGCAGGCTTTAAAGAGCCAATTCCCAAGTCTGTATAACTTAGCATGCAACAAACAGATACTAGTAGCAGAGTCCAGAAATGTACAGGGCTGTTGGGACCTAAATTAAAGGAACCTTAAAGATGACGAAACAAACGAAGTTGCTTCCCTATTACTGAAGATAAGCTCTATCTACATCACTGGTAGAGGGGTGGATGAAATCATCTGGTCTCCATGCAGTACAGGTTGTTACTCAGTAGCATCATACTATAAAATATTGATCAAGAGGTGCAATGGTGAGAAACCAGTAGTGACACTAGTGTGGGAACTTCCTGCCCCAAAAAAAGTTCAACATTTCCTATGGTTGGCAGCTCTAAGGAATATTCTGACTTGTGAAGAACTGTCAAAAAGAGGTCAGCAGTATTAATAATTTATGTAAACTGTGTGGAGAGCAGGAAGAGAAGATCGATCACCTTTTGTTGCACTGCCCCTTTTCAAGGAAAATCTGGAATGCAATGACAAGAAAACTCTGCCTTCCAATGCGCATGCCAAAAAACTACAGCAAACTTTTACAAGTTTCCAAACACTGGCCATTACCGAAGGGGGGAAGAAGCCTATGGCAAGCAGTTTTGGCAGCTATACCTTGGGAAATTTGGTTAGAGAGGAATAGAAGAACTTTCACCAATAACAAATCTTCCCTTGGTGGAATTATTGAGAGGGTCACACAAAATACTCTTCTATGGGCAGCCACTTATAGGTACTGGCCACATTTCCCAAATGCTCTGATCAGGAAATGTTGGGGCTTAATCATCTACTCAACGGCCCATAAAAGTAAAAAGATGGAAGAATGGTCTCCACCTCCAAATGGATGGTTAAAGTTAAACACAGATGGTTCATCTCTAGGAAACCATAGAGATGCAGAAGGTAGAGTGCTGCTTGCCTTTTCAGGACCAGCTGGCTGGTCAATGTCCAATGAAGCTGAATCAAAAGCTATCTTAACAGGGGTTCGTTTTTGCAGGCAGTGGGATTTTATGCCCATTATCATTGAGGGGGATTCAAAGCTTGCCATAGATTGGGCAGCTGGTACCACCCAACCTCCTTGGCACCTCAAGCACATCTATCATGAAGTTTCAGATATCATAACCGAGTGGCGTATACCCTGGTCCCCAAGATCAGCCAACTCGGTGGCAGATACTCTCTCTAAAGAAGGAGCTAGCAGAAGTTCAATTGTCTCTGGTCAATCTACTGTTCTTTAATGTACTGGATGAACATTTTATTTCCTGTTTTTCAGAAACTCTAAAGTGCCCTTATAGGGTTGTAACCTATGTACTCTATTGATGTAATTTTGGATGAATCAATAAAACTCTGTTTTCGAAAAAAAAAAAAAAAAAACTTCCATTACAGCTTTGCTTACAAAGAATTCTAAGACATTTGTTATACTCTAACATTGTAACATTTTTTGCAATGAATACAAAAAGAGATCATTATTCTCAAAAAAAAAAAGGAAAAAGCAGACCAACTCTTGCCAAGCTGGATATGTTCTTTGTATCACAAGACTGGCTTGACGCACATAAGAACAGTACAACAGAATCCTTCTAGAGTACGTCTAATTGCTGGCCTACATAATTAGAAACTGAACATGAAATGTGGGGTGCTCCACTCTGATTTGAGGAAGTCTGGTTATTTTTTTAAAAAAACAGTGTTGCCTTATAGGCATTTTATTGATCAAAGAATTCATGGTACATCCTGTTACATCTGAATTACAATCTTAAATGAGTAATTGCAATGGTTCCTTAGTGATAAGTAAATTACAATCTGATGTAAACAATGGTTCACATTGTTGCAATACAGTTTTTAGCTATTCATACTATATGTGCTACTGATGGTCCCAATATTAGTTCACTCCTGGCAATGCCATCCTTTGCTAACTTATCAGCTAGAGAGTTGGCTGTTCTGGGGACTTTGGACCAAGCAATACGCCAGTTCTTTAGGTAGTTCAGAAATCTCATCATAATAGTGCTTCAGCTTCCATGGCTGTTGACATTTTGCACTGGCCCACCCTATTGTTAATGCTGAATCACCTTCAACAGTTGTAGGATGTTGTTGAAATTGACTGAATTACTTTAGGCCTGTTAATAAGGCTCTGGTTTCTGCTTGATTTGAAGTACACTGGCCTATAAGACCAGAAAAATTGAGCAAGGCTACTCCAATGATGTCTCTAAAAGATCCCCCTACACCTGCTGGTCCTGGGTTGCCAATAGATGAACCGTCGAAGTTTATCTTAATCCATCCCATTGGAGGGGGCTTCCACTCTTCTATCTCTTTGATTGTTTTGTCATTCCAGCTCATTTCTTCTTTCCAATGCAATCTGATTACTGTGTTTATTATAGGAGGCATCTTTGTGAGATGTATTGTCCATAATATGGAGTTGTGAATGACTTTTTCCATAGTGCTTCCTATGGAGTGAGTCCTTCTCTCGAAAATGAATGAATTCCTCTCTAGCCATATATACCAAGGGGTTGCAGCCAAGACAGCATTCCATCGGCTTCTCCCAAATTTTGTGAAAGGTGGTGAGGTACTGTGAGTAAAGCTGATTCATGCTTCTCGGCATACATATAACATAGTCAAATTTTTTAAGCAAAGCTCCCCAAATTTGTTTACTGAAACTGCAGTGTAAGAGTAAGTGATCACGCGTCTCTCTCCTCATTGCATAACCTGCATAAATCATCTGTTATGAACTGACCTCTCTTTCTCAGCTCTTCACATGTCAGTATTTTTTGTGTGGCATGCTGCCCAAAGCAAATGTAAGACATTTTTTGGAGCGGTCAACCTCCAAACATTATTTGCATAGTGGATTTCATGCTGATTAGTAGTAAAGAGGGTGTGATAACATGAGGATACTGAGAAGATTCCTGTGGTACATGGCTTCCATAAGATTTCTTCCCCTCCAGTGCTTTTCAGGAAGGTGTTTTCTAGCAAGTGGAGTAGGTTTGCTGCTTCAGTCATCTCGTTGTCCCTTAGATTCCTTCTGAGATTGAGGTCCCAATTGCCACTCATGACATTTTTTTTTTTTTTTTTTTGAGGAAAATGTTTGTTTATTGAATATATGAGAAGCTAATTTACATAAGGAGGGGACACTCTCACAATGGCAGTCGAGAGTTGAACCCCTTCTTTGGCTAAATTATCCGCCAAAGAATTGGCGGTCCTAGAAATGTAGTGCCACTCATGAACATATGTGGAAGCTAGGTGGAAGATTTCTCTAGAGATATAGAGGAATCTCCATGGGGGTGTGGAGGTCTGTTTGCACCATCCAATTACATTACTTGAGTCGCCCTCAACCACTAAGACAACATAGAATTGCCACTCATGACATTTCTCAACTCAGAAATTTTTATATCTTTATTTCTGGACAGTGCATATATCCCTGAAAACTTCAGCTTTAAGGGGGTGCTACCCAGCCAACTACCTTCCCAAAATCTGATCTTGGTACCGTCTCTTGCATAGTAGCAGAAATGAGGAGTTATCTTGACCGTTACAGCTAATACTGCTTTCCAAATTGCTGATAGAAATTAGACATTCTAATTTGGAAACCATTCATGTGAACCTTCGCCGTACTTTGCTTTTAGGACCTTTCTCCATAAGGCTGAAGGCTCAATGGTATATCTCCATATCCATTTGGCTAGGAAGGCTGTGTTCATGTTTAGGATTTTTCGAATCCCTAGCCCTCCCCCTTCTTTGGTTTTACATACTTGTTCCCATCTCACCAAAGGGTATTTGAATCTCTTGGGAGCCACACCATAGGAACTTTCTTTGTATTGTTTCTAACTTTTTTGTTACACTCATTGGGCAAGGGATTAGAGAGAGTAAATAGTTAGGAATGCCTGCCAACACTGATTTTATAAGTGTTGCCCTTCCAGCTCTTGATAACATGTTTCCTTTCCACCCATCTAATCGTTTATGACATCTTTCAATTACTGATTGCCATAGTGGTTTGGTTACTCTTCCAATGAAGAAAGGCAAACCTAAGTATTTGGAAGGTAACTCAATGATGTTACAACCCAATAACTGAGCAACTTCCTTTTGCCCTTCTTTGCTGTAGTTGATTCCTAACAGCCCTGATTTGTCCCAGTTTACGTTTTGGCCTGATATAGTCTGGAAGAGCAAGATTAAGGCTTTTATACTAAGAAGCTTTTCATCTAGATCATCACATAAAATCAACGTATCATCTGCAAATTGTAGTACAGGGACTCTGAGGTCGTCATCTACTTTAAAACCTGCAAACCAACCTCTTTCCTGTACTGTGTATAGAAGACTGAAGAGTACTTTTCCTACTATATTAAAAAGTAGGTGAGATAGTGGGTCACGCTGCCGAAGACCTCTAGTGCACTTGAAGTATCCTTTTACAGTTCCATTTATAAGAATAGAGAAGGATGCTGATGTGATGCAACTGGTGATCCACATTCTCCATCTCACCGGAAAAGCCATTTTTTCTAGTACTTGGTCTAAGAAGGCCCAATTGACCTTATCAAAGGCCTTCTCAAAGTCTAAGCTTGATCACCGCTCCTTTCATTTTCTTCATCTTATAAAGATGCAAAAACTCATGTAGCATTGTGGAGGAATCCAGAATTTGTCTTCCTGTTAAGAAAGTAGTTTGGTTATCACTTATGACTTCATGTAGCACCTTCCAGAGTCTTGTAGCTAGCACTTTTGATATTAGCTTGTAATGGCTAGAAATAAGGCTGATTGGTCTAAAATCCGCTGGGTGGGTGGATTCTTAATCAATGAAAGTTACAATTGCACTTATTCAATAAATAGAAAAGTCTTTGAAAGAGTGAATTGGAACTTGAATGGTTTATGGTACAAATGGGTTTTCCACCGCGGTGATAGCTAGTTGCATATCCTGAGCACGATACTTGGTCATCATTAATGGAACCATTCATGGATACTTCAAGGGCTCTAGAGGTAGGTAAGGCGACCCACTTTCCCATTTCTATTTAATATAGTTGGGGAAGCTCTTTGAGCTCTTCTCAGCAAAATTCAAGAGGAAGGCTGGATATTCAGGTATGGGAGAGGTGACACCAAAGTTCTTATATAACAGTTCGCGGATGACTCTCTATTCTTGGGTGAGGGCATAAATAAAGGGTCGTTGCGCACTAAAGCACTATTATCCACATATGTGATGACGTCAGGACAAAGTGTCAACTGGGAGAAATTTGGTCTCCTAAGGGTGAACTGCACAGTGGCATTGCGAGACAAAGGTGCATCTATATTAGGCAGTAATCGGATCCAATCAGCTTCAACATATCTTGGGTTGCCATTTTCCCTAGTCAGGAACAATGCCACCTTATGGCAACCATTTGTTGAGAAGTACCAAAGAAGATTTGAAACCTAGAAACACTAGCTTTTATCTCAAGTTGCTAGGGCTACTTTGATTAAAGCAACCTTAATTGGAATTCCAAACTACTAGCTTTTCATATCCCCTGTCAAGCCAATGTTGCAAAATATTTAGCGGCAATTCAGAGAAAGTTTCTTGGAGTGTGGTGTTGAACAAAATTTCAAATACCCACTGGTCAAGTGGAAAACAGTCCGTAAGCCTAAGAAGAAAAGAGGCATGGGAATTAAAGCTATCAAGAAAATGAACCAGAATTTGCTGGTCAAGTGGTGTTGGAGGTTAGTACCAGAAAGGAGTTTTTGGAGGCAACTAATTACAGTCAAATACGGCAATTGCTCGCCGAATTGTGGTAGCATCTCCTATTTGGAGAGCTATTCTCGCAGACAAGAAGAAAATTGAAGGAAGTTTTAGATACCATGTAAGGGGAGGCAACCAAGTCAGATTCTGGCAAGACAAAATGGGTTGGAAATGTGCCTCTATCCTCTGCTTACCAAAATATCTACCTGCTGTTTGGAGATAGAGATGGTACGGTTGCAGCTAGCAGGGAAGTTCACAACAAGTCATGGGATCTCAATGTAAGAAGAGCCTTAAGCGAGTGAGGCCCTTGAGGCTTCCCAGCTACTTCGTATGGACTCGTGTATATAAAGCCCCCTACAGCCAGGCTGCTTCTATGCTGCCTCATGCTACAAGCAAAATTCAGAATTAAATGTATTGCAAGAGCCCCCTACAGCTAGCCATGCTTGGAAGCTTCCGGTCCCTCCAAGATTAAGCAATTTGCCCAGGACAATAGCATAAATGAAAATTTGACCTTTGTGATGGCCAGGTGATTATAAACCTCCTTGCAATTCAGAGGATGAAGATTGTAATCACCTACTACTTTTTTTTTTTTTTTTTTTTTTTTTTAGAGAACAATAATCACCTACTACTTCACTATTAGTTCAGCCAAAATTTATGGAATTCTATCTTTAGGAAATTAGGAATTTATCTATGTATGCCCAGCATGTTCAGCCAGCTTCTCCTGCTATGGTACTCATCCCCTACCAACTTGTGGCAAGATATTAGGTAGGGCAGCTTAGCTGCAATTCCTTGGCAGCTATGGTTGGAAAGAAATGCAAGGACATTCAACAATCAGAAGGGTACTTTGGGGGAGTAATTGAAAAGGCCATTCATGATACCTTACTATGGGCAGGCACTTCTCAAAGCTTCTCACTGTTCCCAAGCTCTATAATTCGCAAATACTAGAGTACAGTGATTCACTTTAGCACAAGTGAGAAACCAAGGATAGAAGAGTGGAAACCCCCTCTAGTTGAGTGGCTAAAACTAAATTTTGATAGCTCATCTATGGGGAATCCAAGCGTAGTTGGTGTAGGGGGTTTACCAAAAAAGGTGATGGGTAATGTCTCCCGTGCTTCTTAGGCCCAGCTGACTTTTGCTCCTCTAATGAAGCTGAGGTTGTGCCGTACTGTCTGGTGCTAACCTCCTCAGCCAACAAATGGGTCCATTGCAAGTAGGTCAGTGAGCACTCGTCGTATGCTGGGCCAAGCAGACTTCTATTATGCCTTGGAAATTAAGAGCAGTTTTTGATAAACTCAAGGATGTCATAAGGGATTTGAATGTAGTTTGGCTAAGTGTACCCGGGTCAGCTAACTCAATTGCTGATAGATAAGCTAAAGGATTCTACAAGGATGAGTTTGTAACAGGCAACTACAGCTTTTTTTTTTTTCTTAATAGGTGTAATCTTTATTTCTCATTTGAAATCATTCAGAGGATGTTACATAAAGTGCAAAGAAACTATTGAGGTTACGATGACTGATTAAGTTCAACAAGAATACCATCCATTGCAACTGCTTTGGCTAACCAATCATCTTCTGAGTTTGCAGACCATGGAATTTTGTTCCATGATATATGCCAGTCAACAACGACGGTATCTATCTCACTAAACATGGCCTTTTATTTCCAAGGTGGGGGCCTTTCTTACTTCCGCAGCTAATTACTAAAGCTGAATCACCCTCAATAATTAAGGGCTCCATGAAATGGTCTTCATAGGCTTTCAATCCTTCTAGTAACACATTTTGACTCAGCATCATTTGAAGAACATTGTCCAACTGACCTTATACTTTAGGAGGAACTGACTTTCACTATTTGTTTTTGAGGAAACCTTCAGTATTTTTTCCTACAACAATCCCTGCTCTTTCAGGATTCCCTATTAAAGACACATCTAAGTTTAGCTTCAGCCAGACTTAGTGGAGCTGCCCATTCTTCTAGCAAAGGTGGTTGCAAATACTATATCCTCTTTCCAGTGGTTTTATATGATATTGGAGGGGATTGGAGGTAGTCCATACAAATTTGTAGTCCAGTCTATAATACTCTACCTATGTAAACCTATGTACTCTCTGAATCTTCCATTCCTTACATTCTTTAGCATGCAACAAAATTTAACCATTTCCAAAAAAGGGTAGATGGATTATTACAGCTGTTTGAAATCATATCTGGCCAGTCAATAAATTGGTTGAAAACAGGATTTCTTGGGATCAATTATAGAAAGAAGACTCAAGAGAGAATTGCTAGAAACTTGGGCCACAATACCATCCTCCTACCGTGGCTGCTTCTATTTGAAGGAAGAATGCTCAAAAATCTTTGGCAGTTAGTGCTGGAAAAGTGCCAAAAGAGAGTTGATATATGGAAAGGGCGTTTCTAATCTCTGGCTGATAGAACTACCTTGGTCAAAGCATCGCTCGCTAGTATACTTAATTATTATCTATCTATTCTGCATTTGTCCAGCCACTGGAGCCAATAAGATTGAAATGTTCAATAGATCTTTTGTATGGAGCAAAGACCCAAACAAGTTTAAGTATCACCATTTTGGATGAAACAAGATTGTACATCTAAGAAAGAGGGAAGCTTGGGCATAAGAAAAGCACTTCAAATAAACTCTGCGATCCTAGCAAAATGGCTGTGGAGATACACTAATGAGCCAAAAGCACTGAGGAAAAGGTAATACGTGCCAAATTTGGACAGGAAATGAATAGTGGCCACCATGTTATTATCCAAGTCGAACATTAGCAATTTAGAATGTAGTAATGACAAAAGAAAAGACATTTGAGTGCCTTATATGAATTCATGTCAGGATTGGATTAAAAGCAAAACTCTGGGAGGACTTGTGGATTGGCCCAGAAGCCTTGAAGTATTCCTATCCAAGTCTCTACAGGCTGACCAGAAATAAAAATGTTTTAGTAGCCAAGTTGAGGAAGCATCAGGAGGACTCTTGGGACCTCCAACTTAGGAGAAATCTGAAAGACAATGAAGCTTTGGAAGCTTTTAACCTCCTTCGGCACAATTCCTCTTACACGTCACCTGCTGAGAAAAATGAGTTAATTTGAGCACCAACCGAAACTTGGTATCCTCATACTAAATGCTGCACTACAAGACTTCAGAAACACACCCAGCTAGTTTGGTGTCGTTT
The DNA here is from genome assembly GCA_019845555.1 of Aristolochia fimbriata. Lineage (NCBI taxonomy): Eukaryota > Viridiplantae > Streptophyta > Magnoliopsida > Piperales > Aristolochiaceae > Aristolochia > Aristolochia fimbriata. The sequence goes on from CM034079.1 coordinate 9,490,521, forward strand.
CTCCCAGCACCAAAGAAGGTCCAGAATTTTCTATAAACAGCAGTGATAGTGAACTTCTCTGGGCCAGCTGGGAGTTGCACATCTAACAAGGTAGAGACAAAAGCCATACTTGGAGAAGTTGAGCTTTATGCGAAGAAAATGAAAGGTCCTCTTATTATTGAAGGGGATTCATATCTAGCAACTAGATGGGTATTGGCAACACCTCTTTGGCATCTAAGGCCAATGGACGATGAAGAGCGCAGGATGTAAATTTTGGGTGGCTAATAGATTGGTCCAAAGTACCTAGATCGGAAAATTTGGAAGTAGATAAGATGGCAAAGCAAGGGGTTTCAAGAGTAAATATTGCATCAAGGACATCTTAGCTTTTACCTTAATAATGTCTAAAAAAGTATGCTCTTAAAAAGTGCTCATTATGTAACCTATGCACTCTATGCAAAATATTGTAAGACTTTAAAAAATAATCGATAATGATTCACTATTTTCAGAAATAAAAATAAGAAAAAAATGAAAAAAAACTTAAAGTTGTGTAGACATACAACAATCGCCACAAGGATGCATATAATCTTTCTTCACCTTTTGTTAAAACCATTTGAGCTGCAAATGCAAGAAATAAAACATAAAATCAGGTAGAACACAAAATGAGTGGTGGAAACATAATAAAATGATCAGGTTATTACTTCCTTTTTCTCTACTTCCAGCTGAGGCTAAGTCTATCTTTTTTTCTGAAATCGAGGCTAAGTCTATCTGATCATCTGATGTAACTGAAGTTGGAAGATGGAGCAGCATTTGCAGTTTGAGCCAAATGCTTTGCCACTTGTAGTGTTCCAAATGCATTCCAGAACAGCAATTTTTTATCCCCTGCTGCAGACGCCACCGTGCACCCATCTGGGCTCTGAACCATGAACAGAGCTCTTGAGGCATGCCCCCTGAGTTCAGTCATCTTAACCATTGATTGGACTTCCATAATGTGAGTTGGTTCTCAGAATACCCATGAGAATTCAGCAACTCCACCTCAGCACCACAGCAAAGAGCAGATCTGTGAGCCCAATACACTGAGTTCAAGCACGCACCAGTCTGGATGTTCCAGAATTTGATGCACCCATCTTCAAGCTCACCGCCAGAAGCCAGTAAATTGCTCTGCGAAGGACACCATGCAAGGGCCCCTACGCCTGCCGTGTGGTCTTGCAGCATGTGCAGCAACCAAGTTTGGGAATTGAAACAAGAAGCAGATCTGTCTCAGATGTAGAGGAGGTTGTTGTTGCCTCCAGTTGCTAGCTGCCTATGTAAACCTATGTACTCTATAAATCTTCTGTAGCCTACATTCTTCACCAAGCAATAAAACTTAACCATTTCCAAAAAAAAGGGTAGATGGACTACAACAGCTCTTTGAAACCATATTTGGGCAGCCAATAAATTTGTTGAAAACAGGATTCGTGGGATCAATTATAGCAGGAAGACTCTAGGGAGAATTGCTAGAAACTTGGTCTATAATTCCATCCTCCTAAAGTGGTAGCCTCTATTTGAAGGAAGAAGGCTCAAAAGTCTTTGGCGGCTAGTGCTGGAAAAGTGCCAAAAGAGACTCGATATATGGAAAAGGCGTTGCTAATCTCTGGCTGATAGAACTGCCATGGTCAAAACAGCACTTGCTGGTATACCTAATTATTATCTCTCTGTTCTGCCTTGTCCAGTCAGTGTAGCCAATAAGATTGAAACATTGCATAGATCTTTTATATGGAGCAAAGACCCAAACAAGTTTAAGTATCACTGTGTTGGACAGAACAAGACTGTACATCTAAGAAAGAGGGAAACTTAGGCATAAGAAAAACACATAAAATAAACTCTGCCATCCTAGCAAAAGGGCTGTGGAGATACACTAATGAGCCAAAGGCACTGTGGGAAAGGTAATAGATGCCAAATTTGGACAGGAAAAGAACAGTTGGCCACCATGGTATTATTCAAGTCGAACATCGGCAATTTGGAAAGCAGTAATGGCAAAAGAAAAGACATTTGAGTGCCTTATATGAATTCGTGTTAGGATTGGATTAAAAGAAAATTTCTGGGAGAACTTGTGGATTGGCCCAGAAGCCTTGAAGTATCCCTATCCAAGTCTCTACAGGCTGACCAGAGATAAAAATGCTTTAGTTGCCAAGTTGAGGAACCATCAAGAGATCAAGAGGACTCTTGGGACCTTCAACTTAGGAGAAATCTGAAAGACAATGAAGCTTTGGAAGCTGTTAAACTCCTTCAGCTCTTTAATTCCTCTTACATGTCACCTGCTAACAACAATGAGTTAATTTGACTCCATGTGAAACAGGGACTTATTTGCTATCCTCACTTTTTTTAGAAACACAACCAGCTAGCTTTGTGTGACAGCACCAAAGAAGGTCCAGCATTTCTATAAACAGCAGTACACTCAAAAATCATGACATGTGATCAGCTTGCCAAAAGAGGGAAAATGATAGTGAAATCCTTTAGTAAAAGAAAACTACCCCAGCTCCCCAATGTATTCATAAGGAAACTTGGGTAAAGTTATACATTAAGTTCCCTAATAATTACAGCAGTGGAGGAATGGAGTCCCCCACAAATAGGATGGTTCAAACTCAATGTTGATGGTTCATCTTTAGGCAATCTCTGAAGGCAGGGTTTGGAGGACTTCTTAGGGACAGCAAGGAGCAAGTGCTACTAGCCTTCTATAGGCCAGCTGGGAGTTGCACGTCTAATGAGGCAGAGACAAAAGCCATACTTGAAGGAGTTGAGCTTTATGCCAAGAATATGAAAGGTCCTCCTATTATTGGAGAGGATTTATATCTAGCAATTAGATGGGGTAGACATTTGGCAACACCTTGGCATCAAAGACCTATGTATGATGAAGTGCAGGATGTAACTCTTGGGTGGCTAATAGCTTGGTCCAAAGTACCTAGATCGGCAAATTTGGAAGCAGATAAGTTAGCAAAGCAAGGGATCCCAAGAGTAAACATTGCATCAGGGACATCTTAGTCTTTACCTTTATAATGTCTAGAAAGTTTAAAAGGTGTTCTCCATGTAACCTAGGCACTCTATGCAAAACCATTGCAAGACTTCAGAAAATAATCAATAAAGATTCACTATTTTCAGAAAAAAATAATAATAAACTAAAATAAGATAAAAAATGGAAATAAAACTAAAGTTGTGTAGACATACAGCAACTGCCACAAGGATGCATATAACCTTTCCTTCACCTTTTCTGAAAGCCATTTGAGCTGCAAATGCAAGAAATAAAACATTAAATAAGGTAAACACAAAACGAATGATGGAAGCATAGTAAATGATGCATGAAAATGCTTCTCACATTAAAGCTAAATTAAAACATGAAAATGTTAAAGAGAAATGGGACAAATGATGAAAAAAAAAAACCAGAACACTGAGGAGAAAATTATGAAGAAAGATCAAATTTTAAGGTGTAAACTGCTACATTGTTCAAAGAGAATTCTTACCTGAAGATAATGGCGCAGTTAATTAATAAGTACAATGGGAGACACTTACCTGAGAAGAAGACCTACAAGATCTATTAATGAACCCCAACTAGGAAAATAGATGGAAAACAACCACAAAGATGCACTTACCAACAGTAGAACTAGGAATGTAGAAAACCTCACACGCAGTCTGGTCAACATCAGAAGATTTATCAAACACATTCCTTCCGCACTCTCACTTCCAACTGAGTCTAAGTCTATCTGATCATCTGATGTAACTGTAGTTGGAAAATGGACCAGCATTTGCAGTTTTAGCCGAACGCTTTGGCTCTTGTGGAGTACCAAACACATTCCAGAACAGCAATCTTTCATCCCCTGCCGCAGACGCCACCGTGCACCCATCTGGGCTCTGAGCCATGAACAGAGGTCTCGAGGCATGCCCCCTGAGTTCGGTCATCTTAACCATAGATGGGTACTTCCATAATGTGAGTTGGTTCTCGGAATACCCATGAGAGCTCAGCAACTCTGCCTCCTCCTTGCTCCACAGCAAAGAGCAGATCTGCGAGTCCGTATACACCGAGTTCAAGCACGCACCAGTCCGGATGTTCCAGAACTTGATGCACCCATCTTCAAGCCCACCGCCAGAAACTAGTAAATTGCTCTGCAAAGGACACCATGCAAGGGCCCTGACGCATGCCGTGTGGTCTTGCAGCCTGTGCAGCCACCGAGTTTTGGAACTCAAAGAAGAAGCAGATCTGTCCCAGATGTAGAGGAGGTTGTCGTTGCCTCCACTTGCAAGATGTTGTCCAGAAGAAGACCACTTAAGTCCGCAGACCGCTTCTCGGTGTCCCCTGTATATATCAATGATGGAGTTTCTGACTCTCATGTCGCTGTTGATTATCAAACCATCCATTTCTCCCGTGGTTAGAATGTGTTTGTTCCAAGAGAGTGCGCAGATTCGAGATGGATACTCATCTTGCAGTGTTCTCAACTGTAATAAAAAAAATGACCAACAAGAAAAACCTCAGCATATAAAGTTAAAACATCCATAATGAAGGTCGGGAGCAGTATTGTAGAACTGAAACAAAAACTGTAAAATCAAAATGATAGAGGAAGAGGGACAAGCACCTGTTTATTAGTTATCGAGTCCCACAGCTGAACATCGCCGTTGTTAAACCCCACGGCGATGTGCTGGTCTTTGGGAGCCCAACTGAGACTTGTAATAGGGCCATCATCTTCATCTACTGTCAACAGCTCAGAGCTAGAGCCAGTCGAACCATCCCATAGGTAAACAGTATTTCCGAGTGCTATGGCCAAAACATTGCTGCTACTCCAATCCAGAACATTTGTATAATAATCATCTATAATGTCAGACGCATAGAGAGCCCTGTCCGGTGTCTGTAAGAGGAATAAAAAATTCAAGAATTAGAAAAGAACAACAATTGGAAAGGGGATCGGAGGAACAGTACCCACCCGAGGAATGTATCTGCGGCGCTTTGTCAATTTGCAATCGACACTGTCCCAACAGCTTTGTTGTGATAATTCGTCGTCGGGGGTGTATGGTTTGGTCTTGAAAGCGAGTATACGAGAACAATTCATGTTGCAAATTTCAGCTAGACGCTTGCGATAGGCTTTATGAGCGAGAGAAACTACAGAACAGTCATCTTTCTTGTCTCTTGCGTCGGCTATCAAGCATCTAGCCGCGTCGAAATCCATTGCGGACCTGACAGGTATGAACCTATCGCCCACCTGCAGCCGACAAAACCATCAGAACATAAAATCGAAATCTAAGAATTAAAGTAATGAAATCACCACGTACCGTTGGACGCCGGTAGCGCGGGGCAACGTAGTCCTGAGAGCGGCGAGCCTCAAGGGATACGAATAACGGAGAGGAAGATCTTGCGTCCATAGATTACCGGAAAAGAAAGAAAAACAGATAACAAAGAAACAAAAGTTCCGGAAGAAAACAGAGGAGGATTGGAAAACTTCCAGAAGAAAAACAGAGGAGGAACGAAGGAAAGATTCTCCTTTCACTGAGTGCTTTCTTGTTTCGAGTTGTGAGAGCAATGAAGGACCTTTCACCGTATGCTTTCTTGTTTCGAGTTGTGAGAGCAACCAAGGACCTTTCACCGAGCGTTGTGTTTTCTTGTTTCGCGTTGTGAGAAAAGCAATGAAGGAAGCAGAAATTCGTTTCGGAGACAAACAGAGGAGGATTGGAAAACTTTCAGAAGAAAAACAGAGGAGGAATGAAGGAAAGATTCTCGTTTCACTGAGTGCTTTCTTGTTTCGAGTTGTGAGAGAAATGAAGGACTTTTCACCGTGAGTTTTCTTGTTTCGAGTTGTAAGAAAAGAAATGAAGGAAGCAGAAATTCGTTTCGGTGACAAATGGCGGGAATAAATAGAACCCATGGAAAGCTTCTGCCGGGTTTGGTAGACGTTGCGCTTGGCGGTCACCCCTTTCCTGCCGTAGCTTTTTGGCTTCGCGGGTTAGGGGCTTCGCGGGTTAGGGGCTTCGCGGGTTAGGGGCGTCGTGGGTTGGTAGAAACTGAACCGGCCATCAAAATGGCAATATGTCTGGCTTTGTTTGAACCCAATTAGACTGGGTTGGACCTATGGTTCAACCCTTGAATATTATACTCTATATTTTATATATATTTAATATTTTTATAGGAAAAAACACAAATATAATACTGGTTATAGTGAACCCATCCAAGTCATGAATAACAATTGGATTGGTTGCCAATTCTGGTTCAATCGGGTTGGACCGGACGATTCGATTCAATTTTTAAACCACTGCTTTAGATACTTTTAAGAGATTGAATAATTTGTAAGTAACTTTTAATATTTTTAATAATTATAATTGTTTCGATGAAAAACCTCTGGTCCGCAAAGCTGCGTGACTGATTAATTAATCGACTGAAATAATAGAGAAATTACAATTTTAATGTTTAAAATTTTAAAAATTTTGTGGGTGCAATCTCCTAGCTTTCCTCTAATTCGATCTTCGTGTTTTAACAAAGTTACTGCTTCCTGTGAGCGCGACGAAGAATTCGGAGCCTTCGGTTGAATGTACACGATCTGTGATAGATTTAATCAGCTGGACGGGAGTTGGACAAAAGGGCACTTGAGTGTCAAAACTGGCACTTGTATATCAAACAATTCCAGCATATCTCTATATGGATGTTGACCAAAGTAGTCAAAGTTAAATCATTTCGAAAAATACTTTTCTATTTGATTACAGTGTTTTAAAAACCAAACTAGCAAATTTGAACCGGTTGAACCAAAATAGGAGGTCATTTTGGTTCTTATTAACTCGGCCCCGTTTACTATATCTAGCACTATTTTTGTCATTTTCCTTATAGAAATATTATATATATATATATATATATATATATATATATATATATATATATATATATATATATATATATATATATATATATATATATATATATATATATATATATATATATATAAATATAATATAGATTATAATATTCACTAAACCATTTCTTCAACCCTATTTAATTGGGTTCAACTAAAATCGAACATATTGTCAGTTTGATGGGTGGTTCAATTTATGTATGCGCAAAAATCGTATGGTCCGTGAAGTGGCGTGATCGATTAATTAAATCGACTGAGGTATAGGGAAAATTATAAGTTTTGTGTTGTTAATTAGGAAATTGTGGGGATGCGATCTGCTAGCCATCATCTGATTTGATCTCCGTGTATTTTTTGCAAAGTTATTACCTCCTGCAAGTTGACATGAGCTGCAAGCCTTTGAGCCAAGTGCATGAACAACGACGATTGTAGTCGGCCGGACAAAACTATTTGTTTTTCATGTGTTTTTAGTATTGTTGATGTCACTGGTGAACGTATAGAGTGCTTACGGGCGAACTACATGAGCTTCGACGAACTTGAGGGTTAAGCAAGTAAACTTCTTGATCGAGAATGTCTCTACTTTTTATGAGAGAACGACTTTTTACCCTTTTAGTGTAACGCTTCTGGCAATTTGTAGTCGGTCAAGTGTTGTTTGTAGGAGGTTGATCCTCTTTTGCTGGTAGAGTGAGAAGAGGGAGAAATACTATGACGCTTCTTCTTTTTCTTTGTCAATCCTCAATGGAGACTTTTGCCATTTAAGGTTCACCACATTTTGACATCTACAATAACATTGCTTGATTCTTATAGTTAATATTTTTTAATATTTTATTTTTAGAAAAACCCAAGTTTTAAATAAGATGAAGACTTCATATTTTATTCCCTCCTTCGAAATTCCTACCGTCACCGTTGTTTGATATCCATGATTAATCCAACCCCCTTATTTCGTCTTTATTCGATATCCAATAAACTGGTAAACGATTAAAGTTTAACACATGATATTGGACAGTACAATGACTTTGATACATGTCAAAGTTGGATTCTATCCAAAAATTGCTAACTGCAGTTAGGATACACGACCTTTATTCTCGATTCATGTAACAATTAGGATGCGTGACTTTTTTATTCTTGATTCGTGTTAATAATATATTAAACAACTTTCAAAGAGCACTTCGTAAGTTGTTGCCGTTACAGCATGTGTGAGATTCTCCAGTTGGACTCTCTAGATAACTCACTATTATATTGCTACAAACAGACGTTAGAGGATACATAGCAGAGAACAAGCGGCCCTAACAAGCATCAAGCAAATGATCTAGATCACCTTGAGTAATTCAAGACAAAGCAGCTTTAACTAGTACTTCAACCATGTAATAAATAAGCTGTAAATCAAGCAGCAAAACTTTTCAACATATAATCGGTTCAATTAATTCTATGACATACGACTAAATCGATGACCTAAATATTGCACATAGTTACATGGACGAAAATGACAGTACCACTAGCAATCAGGTAATTCACAGCTTCAATATATGAACTATACAACCAGCACTAACAGTAGCAAAGGCATTAATTCAACACAAATTTGAGGTTCATAGAGACTTCGTATGGACTGAAATCCTTAGACAGCACAAAGCCACATTTTGAGGCACTAAAGAACCACATGTAAGGATTCACACCCCCCTAAAACACCAATCTATGGTTGTGCCACAAAGAGTAGCGGCTGAGCAACACGACTCTGCAGAACAAAGAAAAGAAAATATATTGGCTTTAAGATCACTATGATAACATAAAGAATCTTGAAAATAAAGGTTAAATAAAAAAAAAAACAAAAGAACTAGAGAGATGGAAAAGCAGAGTTGCCACACACGCATTCTCACTGTCACAAGTAAAGCTTGAGCACTAACTCTCTTTATTCTATCAATACAAAATTTTACATAGTATGATCAAATTATCTTTCAGATAACTTCAAACAATAAATATTCTTGCATAGTGGAACAAAGTATTCAGTTTGCAATTGTTTATGATGTTTGTTGTACAGCTGAGTAGGTCCAGTGAATAGTGATGTCCAGGCACCAATTGACCTTGTTGAGGTAGTTTCATGATGATCAACATCGAAGTTGCAGCTAACTGTTTATGTTCCAAACAACTTCACAATCACCTGGATGCTGCAAGAATAAGACACTCAAAAAGCATGTCCCCAGGAAAGTCCAGCATTTCTTATGGCTTGCGGCTCAAGACAGGATATTGACTTGTGATCAGTTAGAAAGAAGAGGTCAGATTATGATTGACAACTTATGCAAATTTTCTAAAGACGAAGAGGAGACCTGTAGCCATATTATGTTGCACAGTCCTCTCAGTAGGAAGATATGGGGAGCCATCATGAAAAATTTTAACATACACTTGTGTTTCCCGAGAATTGGTTAGTTCTTGCAGCAGGCACTGAGATGCCCACTCCCAGCTTGTGGGAAAACCTTACGGAAGATATCAATTACTGGTATTATATGGCATCTCTGGAAGGAAAGCAATTCACTAACTTTTGAACAGTAGGAAAAAACAGTGGGAGCACTGATTGAAAGATCCACCAGAAGCATACTGTTCTGGGCCAAGGGTATAAGCAAAATGCCACCACATCCCTTGGCCATCATAAGAAGTATTGGGGCAAAATCATATTACTTACAGATCATAAAATATTGACTATGGAGATATGGAAGCCACCTCCAAATGGCTGGAAGTCACTTAATTTTGACGGCTCATCACAAGGGAACCTGGGGCCAGCAGGTCTTGGTGGAATAATTCGAGATCATGATGAAAAAACCATCCCAAAATTTGTTGGGCCAATGGGGATTGGCACATCAAACAAAGCTGAATCCACTGCCCTCCTTACAGGCCTGAAATTATTTCAGCAGCACTTTGTGGGGCCATTACAAATACAGGGAGACTTGCAACTAGCCATAAACTAATTCATCACAAGTTAAGACTTTTTTGTGGGCCGCAGCCCATAGGAAATGAAGAACATTCTTTGGTGCTGGTAGGCTCCATATGATACTTGCTACATGTGGTTCCCCAATTCCGCTTATGAGGATTTGGTAATATGATGAAACCAAGAATTGTCCAGCTGTGTCTAGCTGCCAGCTTAATTTCATCCAAGGCATGATTAAACATGTAAGTGTTGCCTAGTGAAGTTTGATTACTCAGTGTGCATGCCTAAAAATCTGCAACAGGTATACCAATAATGGAGCTCTCCTCCTCTTGCAAAATGTAGAAAGAACCTATGGGAATCAGTACTTGCAGCTATTTCATGGTTTCTGTGGTTAGAAAGGAACTCCAGGCTATTCGAAAGCAAAGCCCATTCAGCTGGGAGCATTATAGAGAGAGTAGTTCATAACTCAATCTCATGGGCAACTACGTTGACAAATATGCCTCCACTGCCCACCTCAGTGATCAGAACCCACTGGAGGGATGTCATTAAATTAAGTCACCCCAAAAACTATACCATTCAGGAATGGAAACCCCCTCCAATGGGCTGGATAAAACTAAAGTTTGATGGATCTTCAATGGGTAATCCGGGATTAAAAATGATAGAGGCCAAATCATTCTTGCCTACTCGGGACCAGTGCAACAATGTACCTCAAATCAGGCAGAGATGAAGGCCCTACTGACCGGGGTGAAGCTATTCAGACAGTTACTACCAGGACCGGTGATCATGGAAGGGGACTCAGCGCTAGCAATTGGTTGGGCCTCATGTAAAACAAAGTCTCCATGGAGTTTAAAGCATTATTATGATGAAATCGCTGAGACAACAAGAAAATGGAGAATTGCATGGTCAAAGGTTCCTAGATCAGGCAACTCCTTGGCTGATAGACTAGCTAAACATGGAGTGACCAGGGATGAATTGACATGGGGAAACTCCCTTCACACAATCCAGGAACAAGCTGAACTTAGTGAAATCACATGAAAGACTTGTACTCTATGTTGTAATACATTGTGCTCACATGATCCATGTACAATAAAATGCCTAAAAGGCAACACAGTTTAAAAAAACAAACTAGCCATATACTTGGTCAGTGGCAAGAGCTCACCCCCGTGGAAACTAAAGCAGTTGTTTGATGAGATATCGAGCATAATAGTAGACTGGAGAATTGCATGGTCCAAGATCCCGAGGTCTGCCAATTCAGTGGCTGACAAATTAGCTAAGGACGGTATATCAAAAGCTGGGCTAATTGTAGAAACTACATAATCCTGTTGAACTTCTGTATATTATTGTTTGATGCTCTTCATGTGACATCCTACAATATGTAACCTTCATAAATAAAACTATCGCAAGTTCAAAAAAAAAAATATTTGAAGTCATCTCTGGTCAAAATATCAACTGGGGAAAATCTGGATTACTTAGCATCAATGGAGATGACCTAGACCAGCAAGCATTGACCACCATCCTTGGATGCAGCCCCATTGCAACCCTATTCACATGCCTCGGGCTGCCAATGTTTTCCGGTAGAATCACCAAGCAACTATGGCATCCAGTGTTAGAAAAATACCAAAAAGGACTTGACTCATGGAAAAGACAACTATTATCTCAAGCGGGCATGGTAATACTAATCAAATCAACCCTATCTGGAATACCTAACTACTACTTATCCCTACTCCCTTGCCCAAAGGCTATTACGAAAAGGCTAGAGAAGATCCAAAGAAGATTCTTGTGGTGTGGAGCCTCCGACAAATTCAAGTACCCATTAGTGAAATGGAATCATATATGCAAAAAAAAGAGATGGGTGGCCTTGGAATTATGAAATTACATGAAATGAATAGAGCACTGCTAGCAAAAAGGATTTGGAGATTTTTTTTTTTTTTTTGAATGTAGTGAACTTTTATTGCTGAATGAAAGAATACATCATGTTACAACATTATGCTTCAACATCTCTAATTTAGCTTTACAACGCTTTCTATCATGGTAGAGGTAGTGTAGGACCAGTGGCTAGGTGGTTTCTGTTGGCTCCTTCTCTTGCTAAACTGTCAGCAATGGAGTTGGCAGACCTGGGAATATTTGCCTCCACTGTATTTGCTTCATGCGTGTGAGGAAATGAATCTCATCATACGAGTGTCTAAGCTTCCAAGGGAAGCGAGCTCCCCTCGCCCAGAGGAGGGCTAGCATGGAGTTCTAATGGTTCATTGAATTGCTGGAAAAACAGTCTGAGACCAGTTAGTAAAGCCATGGTCTCAGCCTCATTTGATAAGCAGTGGCCAGCAGGGCCTGAGTAATACAATAAGGCTTGACCTGCATGGTTAGTGATGACACCCCCAACCCCAGCTGGCCCTTGGTTGCCCTTTGAAGATCCATCAAAGTTGAGTGCTAGCCAGCCTGCTGGGAGAGGGGACCAAGCTTCCATAGTTGGGTGTATTGGTGGGCTGAAGTGCACAATTAGGCTCCAGAATTTTTTCATAATAGCAGCAGGCAGTTGTAGTAGCTTCTAAGTGCATTTAGCCCAAAATATTGAGCTATGTATACACTTCTCCCCCAGCCTCCCAGAGGAGCATATTTTGTCTACAAAGATTCAGGAGTTCCTTTCTGTCCATATGTGCCAAAGGATAGAGGCAATAGCAGTCCTCCACAAGATCTTACCACATGCTGGTAGGGGACATGAAGGCCACTGCTGGATAAACTCATTGAGGTCTTTTGGCATGCAGTAGGAAATATTGAAGATTTTTAGTATTACACCCCATAGGCCTCAGGCAATTCTACAGTGCTGCAGTAAGTGATTAACAGTTTCTTCTTGATCTCCACGTAACTTCCAAAGGCCATCAATTACTGGTTGTCCCCTCTTAGTCAGCTGCTCACAAGTCAGTAATTTCTCGTGTGTTGCCACCCACAAGAATTGTAGCACTCTCCACGGTACTGGGTTTTTTTTTTAATGAAATGGCGATATTTTATTGATAATTAAAGAATCATAGTGTTACAATGGCTTTTTGAAGGCTTTACATCTGGCTATAACAGAGGTACAGTCTTTTACAACATCAAGGTAGTAGCAAAGAAAGTCCTGTTGTTAGGTTCGGCCTATGAACTCCTTCCCAAGCTAGTGCATCAGCAATTGAATTAGCTAATCTTCGTATATGTGTCCAGTCCAATTGAGTTCCTTGCATCAGGTTTCTGAGCTCATCGTATAGCCCTTTTAGCTTCCATGGTGGTGAGGCTCCTCTACCTCCATGATATTGCTAGGGTCGAGTCACCTTGTACATGTAGAGGTCTGTCCATGTGCTGCTTAAATAATTTCAGCCCTGTCAGGAGGGCTAAAGATTCTGCTTCATTAGAAGTACAGAATCAGCTGGCCTGAGTAAAGGAGAACAATATGACCATTGCAATCACGTAAGACACCACCAACACCTGTTGGGCCTGGGTTTCCTAGTGAGGAACCATCGAAATTTAAGGCAATCCAGCCCACAAAGGGGGGTTGGGGGGTTCCATACTGCCATTTTGGCGGGCTTTGGAGTGAAGAACAGTATTACTTTATCCCAATGTTTTACCAAGATGGAGTATGGGAGTCTTGGAAGTTTATTCGTACTTGATGCCCATGGTATTATGTTGTGGATGCATTTTTCTGTGACCTGATCCATAGTGCTTATCTTTCCTTCAAAGATATGAGCGTTCCTCTCCAACCATAAGTGCCGTGGAATGGCAGCAATAGTAGCCTTCCAAAGAGTTGTACCACGGTACTGGGTATGACCAAACAAGATTAGCTGGTGGTTTGCTGACCATTGACTCACTTTTTGTGAGGAGCTTGTAATATGAAGAGACTGAGTACATTCGTGAGGGGCACAGGCTCCACACTATTTCATCCTCCTCATAGTCTAGAAAGGTGGTGCAAGTAGTTGGAGCAGCTCTGCCATATCAGCAGCTTCTGTGTCATTTAGATTTCTTCTCAAAACTAGGCTCCAAGAGTCCCTTTCACCTAATCTGATTTCAGAGATTTGCACCAGAGGCTGTCTGGCTAAGGTATATAATCTTGGGAAGTCTGCTTTTAATGGACTGTCCCCTATCCAGCAGTCTGTCCAGAACTTTGTCTTTCTCCCACTTCTGACATGATATCTTATATGAGGTTCCAACTGATTAATCTCAGCTGTGATAGCTCACCAAATTGAGGAAGAGGTCTTAGGGATGGATTGGGGAAGCCAACTATTTGGATTGTAGCCATATTTCTCCCTCACTAGAGCTTTCCATAGTGTTCCATCTTCCACAGCATTCCTCCATACCCATTTAGCTAGCAGGCCAGAATTCATTTGCTTAATCTTTTTAATGCCTAATCCCCCCTCATCTTTTGGTGTACAAACTGTGCTCCATTTAACTAATGGGTACTCGAAGGTATTCAATCCACCACACCACAAGAATTTCCTTTGCATAGCTTCCAAGCGTTTTGCTACCAATGCTGGACAAGGAATCAGTGAGAGGAAATAATTTGGTATACCTGCAAGGGTTTCTTTTATTAAGGTGACCCTTCTTGCTTGTGAGAAGAGCTGGCTCTTCCAAGAGTCTAATCTTTTCTGGTATTTTTCCAAGATTGGGCACCAAAAGGATGTAGTACTCCTGCCTAAGAAGAGAGGAAGGCCAAGATATGTTGATGGGAGAGCAATGGGTTTGCAGCCTGATAAGTGTCTGAAAGGCACTATCTTTAGGCATGAAAATTGATTGAAAAATATAATTCTGAGTCAATTCTAAGTATAAAAGTAACAAATATGACTCAATTTCATGTTTTGTGCCTCAGGTACCCAGTGGAAGAAGAAAAATTGGATTTGCAGCAAAAACAAAGGAAAAATGAGCAAAAGGAGCCAAAAAGAAGGATGGCGCGTCTGCGCCATAATCGGCGCCACCTCGCCGGGAAAAGGGGCAAAAATTCAAAATAAAGGATAAAAATGCCCAACAACTTAACGGACATGAAAGCCAATAGTTGGGGAATGTGAAGTGGCGAGACCGCGCCAAGGAACTGACGCTACCTCACACAGAGACAGCATGGACGCGCAAAGGAGATGCTAAATATAGAAAGAGGAGTTGTCATTCTGGTGACCAATGAAAAAGTCTAAGGAGTGTCGCTACCGCGCCGCTACGACAGCAAAATTTGGCGCTACCACGCTATAAAGTCTCCTAACACAACGCGGATTCTGTTGTCGTTTCCAGACTTAGAAAGGATTCTGCTCGAGTGGCGCGACCACGCCATTATCAGACACATCATAGGTGCGATTGCGCCAATGACTCAGCAGCACAAAGTCGCAAAAATCTCGGGATCCTGACAACCAATCAAGCCCAGACTTGGGAAAAGAAGTCCTAAGTGCCTAAGGAAGGTATCCATGAAGACTTTAGAGGGATTGGGTCGAGTCCTAGGTGTTCTAAATGTCCAAGAAGTAAAGTTCAATACGAATAAGGAAGCTGCTGAAAGAAGAGAAGGAAAAATTTGAGTTTGAAGAGATCAAATCTAGAGTTCCCGAGTTCCAATGGAGTTCAAATTTGGACTGAAGATTCTTGAGAGGATTTAGGATCATTCCACGAAAAATCAGGTCAATCCAAGTCGTGCTTCTCAGGTCTTATACTTTCAATGTGGTGGACCCAGTGCAGAAATTGGCAGCAGAGCAACCCAACTTCTCAACATCATATGTCAAGTTTCCTAACTCAGATTGAACTCAAATTTCGTGTACAAGGCAATGACTATGGAAGGAAGGTTCTCATATAATTTCATCTAATTTTGAGGTCGGGAAGGCATATTTTAGATCCCTGGACAGAGACCAAATTACAAGGTCTGGACAGAACTTCAACTATAAATAGGGGTCCAAGAAAGAGTGTAAATCATCCATTTTTTAGTTCAATTTCCTGCTTTGTTCATTAGTTTAGAGAAGAGAAGGTCCAGAGAAAGTCTTGCACGATCTCCTGGTTAAGGGTGTTCATTAGTTTAGAGAAGAGAAGGTCCAGAGAAAGTCTTGCACGATCTCCTGGTTAAGGGTGTCAATTTTACTCGATTACCCGATTACCCGATTTACTCGAATGGTAATCGGATGGATAAGGAATAAAATTATCTATTTCGATTACCCGATTACCCAATTACCCGCCTCTTAATCGAAACGGATATGGATAATGGGTATTTTTTACCCGATTACCCGATTACCCGAATGGCAATTTAGTAAATTTTAAAAACTGTATGCCCTTATTCATATTACATATACCTTTATTAATTTCTTTCCCCGATTTTTCATTCCCCGACTCCCCCTTTCCCGACTTCCCCTCTCTCGCGACTCCCCCTCTCTCTCTCCCGACTCCCCCTCTCTCTCCCGACTCCCCCTCTCTCTCCCGACTCCCCCTCTCTCTCCTTTGCAACTCTCATGAAGGATTTTCTAATCGGATTTTTCATAGCAATCTTTATCACTAGGGAGTCTCAGAGCAGTGTGGCGTCCAGATAGAGGCGCTTTTCCCCTTCGATGGATGCAAAGGAGATACGCGACTGTTCTGGCACTCCGCCTAGTCACTCCTGATTCTCCCATGGTTTCCTTTGTTCTTGGCATTCCCGGCGCTCTCGCAGCTCTGGCACAGTTCTTGAGCAGTCTTCCTTCTTCAATTTTCACTCCCAGCCCGATTGGGAGGACCTAGAACAACAAAAGTGGGTTGAGAGGAGCAGGAACGAGGAGGAATCAAGCTCTCGTTGTTGTACATGCTCTTTCCCAGAACTCGCCAAGAGTGAGGACGCAGAAGTAGGATTGAGGCTTGAAGAAAAGCTTTGATTTTTTTTTTGTATCTGGCTGTTGAAGCTCGCCGAGGCGAGGACGCACCAGGTATAAAGTACAATGTTACTCAATAACTTCAAACAACTCACTTTTCTTACAATGGTAATTAGGATTAAGTCGTGTGGATAATCTCCTTAAGGAGAAAGCTGTAGTGTTTGGTGTATTTGTATAATACAAAATGAAAAAAAAAAGTTGGTGTTCACATGAATTCTTGCAAACTGATAATGGTTCAGAGTTTGTCAACAAAGACTGAATCTGCTTTTTTTCTGATCATGCATTCCGTATTAGATATCATGTCCATTTAAAAAAGAAAAGGTACAGAAGAAGATTGGGCTACTTTAATCATGAATACTTACTTGAAAGTCAATCTAACATGGCTCTCATTTGGTCAAGGTCAGTAGCCCTCTCATCATAGTTAAACTGCAAGCTAGCTCTCATTTGGTCAAGATCAGTAGCCCTCTCATCATAGTCCAACTGCAAGCTAACTTCTCACTGATCTTTAATCTTTTACCTAGTAGTACTGTTCTGCAAATACTCCTGACCATAAACTAAGTTAGTTTTCTGAAGAAGAAGATGCAACAGACATCCACATTTCATCAAGAATTAGCTCAAATTTAAATCAAGTTCAAGAATCATCCCTCGGCTAATCCTTTAAACATCTTGACGTGAATTAAGGCAAGGTGAAATAGAATAAGGGAAAACAAAACTTCAGCAACTTTAATAAACAAAACTGAAACAAAACAACAACATGACCTACGTCTCGTGTAAACGAACCCTGAATCAATAGAACAAATAGAGGTATGGATACCTGTAAACTTTTTAACAACTGCTTTTATCCATGCCCTGTCTCTTTCACTATATGAATAACTTGCGTTTGATGCCAAAAAGATAAATCCCGTATTCTTCATAGCCTCAGCTGAACCAGAAAAAGACACACCAGGACAAAGCATAGGAGATTCAAGCACAGGCTGTATTAGAATGGATAGTGCCCCTGCTGGCAGCATCTCCCAGTCCCCAACTTCCACTGATACACAAAAAGAAAATTCTAACCAGTGGAACAGAATAATATTAGTGCTATAAGATTAGAAAGGACCTGGCTAGTTCAACCATATGTAATGGACCTAAGGCCTTTGCTACATCTTACTCCAAAATCAGGATTTTTCTCTAGGAGTTACAGCACACCAATATCTGACCCATCTTGAGAAAGGTGGCCGATATTTTTTATCAAGAATAGAAGAGAAAAAGAACTGAAGTTTTGTTGTAAACTACCTTGGCATAACCAAAACATTTCATTAGCTCATAGACAATTGTTCTCAGAAAGGAAAAAATGTACCTGAGAATTTAGGAAAATATAATGCTTCTTCAAGTTGAGAAAGCCCGATTTGCCGAATTTGCATGCTGAACATATGAAATAAGTCAGCTTTTGAAGAATCTTCTGGCATATCCCAGTATCCACGAACACATAATTCATCTCGTAGTGAAATAAGCTAGAATAGAAAAGATAAGATTAGGTATTATCCAGTAAAACCAAACGATACTTACATTCCAAAGTGAAATTATCATTGTTTACAAGCCAGAGCTCTCAAGAAAGTAGTGCACAGCACAAATGCCAACGATATCGGTCCTTGAATGCAACACAACAAATACCAAATAAAGGAAAGTTGTAAATCAAACATTTGACCAACTTTTACAATTATGTTATATTAGCAGATGACTGATTTATGCACATTTAACCAGCAAAAGTAAGATTTAACAGTTGGTGCCGATTGTCAAATAGGATCAAACCGAAGTTGGTAGCCCTAATCTCCCAATTTTCACGTAGTTGGGTACATAGTTTTACTATCTGCAGGATGCAACCAAAACCGTTCTCAACCACATTCCCAATTAGAATTAAGAGTATAAGTTCATTTTCTCCTGGAAATACGAGTAAGAGCCCATACCACAGACATAGTATTTGTGTTTTTCAACAAAACATAGGAAGCCCAAGCCAAATCCTCCTTCTCAGATTCTGATAGACCTTCAGACAAGAAAAATATTTGCCGATATCCTTCAGGCTCTGCTACACGGTCCACAAGCTTTGCACCCTGCACAGGTTTTAATTACCGAGTAGGATTATTTGAGAAGCCTTAACCTAGCGAAGGAAGGATGACATATCCTCTTAGTAAATTACTTTTATTCTCAAGTTCGAAAATAAAAAATAAATACTTTCATTCTCTTCCTTAGAACAAGAATACGAAACTGCAGAAAACGGTTGAAGAACAAGAAACAGATACTTGTACCTTCAAAAACTTTCCAAGATAAGGAACTGTTACTGAAAATCCTGCCAAACAAATACCCAACAACTCCGACCTCTGGAGAAGAAACAAATTCACATCAAAGCTGCCACAGTGTAAAGACAAAGTGAAAGAGTTCAACCTACACACAATTTGAGCAGGAGTGACGACATTGGAGCCCACAAAGTGGTTTAAGAGAAGAAGGGAACCAAAGATGACCCCAATCCATCTGGGTAAGTAGGATTCGTCAAAACCAGGAATGCCTAAGACAGATAGAAGATAGTCATCATTTGGGTGCCCTTAGGATAGAAGTGCATATATCGAAGAGAATCGAGTAATTAACCGAGGGTGAAGCGCAGAACAGAGAGGCTGAGGAGCTGTTGTTGCTGCGTATCCTCCGAGTTGTTCAGACTCGCAGAGATGGATTTCCATCTTGTTCTCGCTCTTGAGCTTTTTTTCGAAGCAACTGTACGAACAGAAAGAGGAATCTGGGAAGAAAGCATTGTACACTGGTTACAATGGAAGCTCGGGGTCAACCAAACACTTGCCATTCTGTTTGGGCTTATTCGTGAACGGACCGATGTACCACTGAGAACAGATACGCTAACATTTGAGAAAAGTTATCACAACCAGCGGCCAATCAAAGACGGAAATAGTAACGTTATCCCCGATGGATTAATGACTAGTGAGATCCATGTACCGAACAAACGGTTACCAAAAAACAAAAAAAGTTTTTTTTTATGTTTTTTTCCAGTCTATATTATATATCACTGTAGGCAAAAAAGTAAGATCTTGTGTGTGTGTGTATTATTTTATCTATTTTTTTACTTGTATTAATATTAATTATAAAAATTAATAAAATTAATGAACTCAAATATACAAAAATTGGGAAAAAACTAATTTTTTTATAAATTAAACAACATAATGTTTCTAAACATAAATAACGCGTCAATACTATAGTAAGCATGACAAAAAAAAATACATTTCAAGTTTCTTTGCCCTTCACATAACTATTGTATCATCTCTAATATCTCTTGCATTTGTCTATTGTTATCATCTCAGAGCATCTGCATCTCTTGAGAACATTCTCCTCTAATGTCTATATTTCATGAGAATACTCAGACATCTTTTCTTCTTCAAAGCGTTGTGAAGAAGGACCTCGAGTTCCTCTAGTAATGTGAGGTTGGGCTGTTCCCTGACCTTTGATATAGCCTGACCTATAGCCAAGAACATCCTGCATAATTTATGCCTCATCACGAGAACCAGTTTCAGATGCAGAGTCTTTAGCTTGCATCATTTCGTTATGAAAGAATAACACAAGTATTGTTACATGACATTTATAAAAACTCAAGGAAAAAAAATTAAAGCAAGGATTTCAAATAAAAGAAACATAAACTAACATATTTTTCTTCGGCACCAAGCCCCCATACACCTTTTCTTGAAAAGTATGTGGTTTTGAATTGATTAATAGGGCTTTTATCTTGCCCCTACAAGATATATGAACAGAAAAATCTTAAATTAATAGTATATATATATTTTTTTCACAAACATAGAAACTTAAATTAAGGGTATATATGTTACCGTTCCCTGAATAATGGACTGAAATGACATTTGTCCAGTTGTATGCCAAACTATCTTATTTTGTATGTTGATTTTATTCTTTTCATATTGGTTCTGCAATTATAAATAAATTTAGGAAAATTTATATCTATCATTAAAATCTCACATTATAACAAAACTTTCAAGCTACCTTGTACTGCTCAAATGTGAAGACATTGTCACAAATGTCCTTCCAAACATTTGCAGAATTACGTGGATAAGGAGTCAACCCACCTCCTTCTTGTACCACACTGCCAATTAGCTCCTATATCTTCAAAAAATTGCTTGCATGGTGTCTTGTATGATTATCTTATGATCCTTATTTGTTATGTCGACATCAAATTTATCCTACAAAGAATAATTTACTTAATTTAATAAGTTATAAATCACTAAAAATCAAAAGAATATATATTTAAAATTACCTGAATATATGCATATTCATTCGTAAAATCTTCATCCTTCAAATCTTTAAATTTGTTAACAACAAGTGGTAACAAGGTTCTCGGTGTAGTACTCAAATGATGGGAAAACTAGGAAGTGTATTCACCTTCATCTCTCAGAGTAGCATCGAAGTTCGCAGGTTTTTTTTCCCCGTCCATAGACTTGAATACCTTTTCCACTGTGGGTCCATTACTAGGGTCTCTTCCTCATCTTCGAATAGGTACAGATGCACTTGTTTATGAAAATATTAGAATCTTTCACTAAGAAAATAAAATTTTTAAATAGACAATGATAATAAAGTATTTAATTATTTACATACCCTCACTCCTCGAGACAACATCAACACATTCAAGTACCTAACTTCCTTTTGTACGCATCTGATGTACAGAAGGTCCCTCATAGCATACTAAATCTAGGTCCGAAAGCGTCACAGGTGGTGTTGTTGAAGTACATTCTACATTCAATGATTCTTTGTCCACATTCTTACCATGTAATTCACGTGGTTCATGTGGAGTCATTTTGGATCTACAAAATGAGGAAGCAATTAATTTTACGTGAAAAGTACCAATAGATCACAATATCTATGTTGCAAGTCTTAAAAAGGCCCCCCAAAATGAGTAGATTAAGTGTATGCTAAAGTTTTAGTACTATTGAAGTTTTCTTCAAAACAAACCCAAAATGAGTAAATGAAATTAAGATAAAACATCAAACCTCCACACCCCATCACCCCCTCCTTGCCACCCAACAGGACCCCACCCCCCTCCCTCCCAACAAACAATACCCCCTCCCTCCCAACTAACAACACCCCCTCCTTCCCAACTAGGGGTGGGCATCGGGTTGGGTTTTCCAGGTAACCCGACCCAACCCGACCTAAAAAACCCAGTTTTGGATTCCCAAGTCCAACCTACGTGTCGGGTTCGAGTTTGGAAATCCAAACCCAACCTCGGGGCGGGTCGGGTTCGGGTTTACCCAAACCCGACCCGCTAGTTTTTTATTTTTTATTTTTGTATATTTTTTTCTTTAGTTATTTAAAAAATTAGTTTTTTTGGGGTCGGGTTCAGATTTTGTGAAAACCCGACGATTTTAGTCGGGTCAGGTTTGGGTTTGTAAAATGATGGATCAGGTCAGATTCAGGTTCAGATTTTAAAACCCGTTCGGGTTTTGGGTTTTTAAGTCGGGTTGGGTTTGGGTTTTCAAAACCCCCAAACAAACCCACCAATACCCCACTTACCTCCCTACCAACAACACCCAACCAACCAAACACCCACTCCCTCCCTACCAACAACCCCCCTCCCTCCCACCAACCCCCCCCCTCCCTCCAACAACCCAACAACACCCCCTCCCTCCCACCAACAACACCCCTCCCTCCCAACCAACAACACCCCCACCCCCTCCCCCCCAATCCCTTCCATTCCACCCTCCCAACCAATAGAACCCCTTCCCTCCCTCATCCCCATCCCTTTCCAGCCAACACCCCTCCCCAATGGCACCCCCTCCCCTTCCAATGGCCCCCAATTTTTTTTCTTCTTCTTCTTCTTCTTCTTCTTCTTCTTCTTCTTCTTCTTCTTCTTCTTCTTCTTCTTCTTCTTCTTCTTCTTCTTCTTCTTCTTCTTCTTCTTCTTCTTCTTCTTCTTCTTCTTCTTCTTCTTCTTCTTCTTCTTCTTCTTCTTCTTCTTCTTCTTCTTCTTCTTCTTCTTCTTCTTCTTCTTCTTCTTCTTCTTCTTCTTCTTCTTCTTCTTCTTCTTCTTCTTCTTCTTCTTCTTCTTCTTCTTCTTCTTCTTCTTCTTCTTCTTCTTCTTCTTCTTCTTCTTCTTCTTCTTCTTCTTCTTCTTCTTCTTCTTCTTCTTCTTCTTCTTTGACCAACATTTTTTGGGTCATCAATATAATAAACTTGGTTTTCTAAATAAGCTAAAGTGAATGGGTCGTCATTGCACCAAGTCTTGGAGGGTATTAATGCTAATAAACCATTCATCATATTTTAAACCTCTTTACCAACATCATACCATTTATGCTTTAAAACATATACCGTATTGTTCCCCAAGTATCTTGACCAACATTTTTTGGGTCATCAATATAATAAACTTGGTTTTCTAAATAAGCTAAAGTGAATGGGTCGTCATTGCACCAAGTCCTGGAGGGTATTAATGCTAGTAAACCATTCATCATATTTTAAACTTCTTTACCAACATCATACCATTTATGCTTTAAAACATATACCGTATTGTTCCCCAAGTATCTTGACCAACATTTTTTGGGTCATCAATATAATAAACTTGGTTTTCTAAATAAGCTAAAGTGAATGGGTCGTCATTGCACCAAGTCCTGGAGGGTATTAATGCTAGTAAACCATTCATCATATTTTAAACCTCTTTACCAACATCATACCATTTATGCTTTAAAACATATACCGTATTGTTCCCCAAGTATCGTAGCTTGATTATGTCCGTCACCACACCATAATAGTCAATGTAATTATTATTATAGTAGCCTTTAACAACAACACCATTGTTCTGTGTTCGTCAACAACCCTCAACTTGTTCTGTGTGAATTTGCATCCCAGTGGTAATTGCTTGAAGTCGATCCAAAACCAAGATTGTATATCTCACTATATATATGAAGCTTCCCCTTTGTTGATAAGATTCTTCACACACATATATATATATATATATATATATATATATGGAAACTCTATTCAACAAATTAGAGTTGTTGGACATTTAAGTAAATAAAAATTGGTAGGTAATTCTAACCTTTACATTAAACTAGTCCACAAACTGGTTTTCATGTCGTTCCTCTAAATTAGAGGTGTCTGATTGTTGTAGGAGACTCTTATGCTCACTATTAAACATAGATTTAGAGCAAGTCACAATACATGGTGAGACATTATAACTAATGGACTAGAATAGAATGCATGAGGTAGTTTTCAATTTTGTCGTAATTGTTTAGTACGGCCACAACAATTTTTTATACAAAGTGGGCTGTGGGCCAACTTATTCCTTCCACTTAACTCACAAGCTGTGTGTGAAAATACAAAAATCTTATTTTTGAGACTCACCAGGTCTCCATCAAAGTTCTAATCTACCTGATTGAATCTCGTCTCAACCCCATTTATATACATAGAATAATAAGTGAGAGTTTTATTATTTATATATGCTTCCAAATTGAACCTTCAGGTCATGCTTTGTTTTGCATAATTATCTTCAATTTACAAAGGAACCTATTGACCAAATGAAGTTAAGTCAATTCTAAAGTAATTTTACATATATGACTTTATACCAAATCTAAAAGAATATACCTTTCAATTGGATACATCCAGCGGTATTGGACAGGACCACAAAGTAATGCCTCACGCAAAAAATGAACGGCTAGATGGACCATGACATAAAAAAATGCAGGTGGGAAAATCTGTATCAGCTTACATAATATGAGTATAATGTCTGCTTCAACCTTTTTAACATATTCATATTAAGAGTTTTTTAACACAACTTTTTAAAAAATAATCCTAACTCAATGATTGGAGTGGTCACATTCCTACTCAAAAAGCCAAGTACTACCACCAAAAATAAACGTTGGATCATCACATGGAAATCATGACTCTTCAAACCGAATAATGATGCCGCTCTTGTGTTTACACGTCTTGAAATATAAGAAGCATATCCATTAGGAAATTTTATTTTTGATAACCACTCACAAAACCATTTTCTTTCGGTTGGTGACAAAGTATACGAAGCATGAGGCATACTGACCGAGTCACCGTCTCTCCTTAAATGAAGCTCTCTTTTTTCCTCATTTTTTCAAGGTCTAACCTTGCATTCAATGAGGCTTGGGACTTCTCAGGTATATTCAATATTGTGCCCAAAAGATTGTGACATATATTTTTCTCAATGTGCATCACTTCCAAATTATGCCTCAACTTCAACTTGGACCAATAACTCAGCTCAAAGAATATACTCTTCTTCCTCCAATTTAATGTTGTAGGAGTATGTTTTTTTTTTCTTGCCATTTTAATTTTTCCAAAAGGGAAGAAGGACAACTCATTCAACTCTCTCAATGTCACTACCAATCTTGGGAATGGGTGCAATGAGATGCTCATGTTTTCCATCAAACTTTTTGTCTTTCAGATCTCTAGGTAAGTAACATCGATGACCCATATTACATTTTTTCATCCATGTCTCAATCTAAAAGAAGATGAGTGTTATGCATACACGTCGGACATGCTAATTTACCTTTGGTGCTCCAGCTAGATAATGACCCGTACGTAGGGAAGTCATTAATTGTCCACAATACTGCAGCATGCATTGTGAAGACTTCCCCTTTATGAGCATTAAAAGTTTGGACACCCTCTTTCCATAGTTCATTCAACTCATCAACTACTGAATGTAAAAAGACATCAATGTCATTGCCAGGTGATGTGGGCCCTGGGATAAGTAAACTCAACAGAAAGTAATGATCTTTCATATATTTCCGTGGCGGTAAATTGTAAGGCATCAAGACCTCTGACCATAAGCTATAAGATGTACTCGTATTACTGAATCGATTGAAGCCATCGCTTGCCAAACCGAGTCTTACATTTTGGGGATTTGCAGCAAACCACACGTAGTCATTATTAAATTCCACCCATTGTTCTGAATCTACTGGATGCCTCAAAACATTGGGTTTCCCTACTCGCTCTTCAGCATACAAACGCATATCCTTTGCTTCAAGGAAAAATGATGCAACACTTTCTGTGGGATTGATTTGCCTTTTGTGTTTGACTGAATATACCTTAGTTCAAATCATTCCATAGTTCAAATCATTCCATAGTTCAAATCATTCTAGCATGCATCTCTTTTCTAGTAAAAAAATCCCAACTTCTGGAAAAGTGTTTTAGCCGCATAGTAGTTATGGGGCAATGACTCACCAATAGGCAAAGCCACTTTTATGAGACCTATCGAATCATTCATTGCTTTATTACTTAACTTTTTGGTAGTCTTAATGTGGAGCAATTGGATGAGGAACTTCATTTTAGAGAAACTTTGGCACCTAGGATATAACTCTCTGTTAGCATCTATAAATATATTATTGAATTCCTTGCCACCACTTGTATCTTGTTCGGATTGTCTTTCATCCCCACCAAATTTCTCAACATTTCCATGAGCTACAATTTGATCCACTTCTATATCATGTAGTAGTTCGTGAATCCTAATGTTGTTGGTTTCAATAGTATGAGGCCACGTTTATCGAAAAAATTCTTCAATTGTGTAGCTTTCATCCTAGCCATTCCAGTAAAACTGCATGTAAGCTATTATTTGAAACTCAATCCAACGTGCGAGAGGAAAAGAGAGTGAGGAAGAGCAGAAAGAGGAAAAGAGAGTGAGGAATAGCAGAAAGAGGAAAAGAGAGTGAGGAAGAGCAGAAAGAGGAAAAGAGAGTGAGGAAGAGCAGAAAGAGGAAAAGAGAGTGAGGAAGAGCAGAAAGAGGAAAAGAGAGTGAGGAAGAGCAGAAAGGGGAAAAGAGAGTGAGGAAGAGCAGAAAGAGGAAAAGAGAGTGAGGAAGAGCAGAAAGAGGAAAAGAGAGTGAGGAAGAGCAGAAAGAGGAAAAGAGAGTGAGGAAGAGCAGAAAGAGGAAAAGAGAGTGAGGAGGAGCAGAAAGAGGAAAAGAAGAAAAAGGAAGAGAAGGAAGGAGGAAGAAAAGGGAGAAGGAAGAGAAGGTGGAGAAAGAAGGGTGCCGAAGAGAAGAAAGAGGAATCAGGAAGATCTAAGGGAGAAAAAAGGGTGTGAAAGAGAAGAAAGAGGAAGGTAAGAGTCTCCGCCATATAGAAATACTTCACCAGAGGTCAGCTTTCAATTTTTCAGTTCAAATAAGAGTTAATTTGGATTTGTCCCTGGCCTCAGGTGCAAAACAAACACCCAAAATTTTAAAACGTCGTCTTTTGCATTTTAGTTCGAATAAGAGGTTTGCTTTCTTATTTTTTGCTGTAAGTTTTTTAGCCTCCGTCTCTCTAATTTCTTTCACTCATTATATAAGTTGTTGTCTTTATTTTTTATTTTTATTTGTAGCAATGTACTTATATAATTTATTGTCTTCTTATATTTTTTCTATAAAAAGGTTATGTTGCTATTTTTTTTTTTAAACTACTTACATTTTACAATGTATTGCTCCATGGGCCTCTGAGCGAACTTCCAATCGTGTGACTTCCATCACGCTGATTCACTCCCTCTATGTGCCACGCTGACTCTTGATCATGCAATATCCATTGTGCACTGGCTCCCTGTCGTGTAATTCCTATCGCTGCCATGAAGACTCAAACCTGAGACCTCCCGCAACGATGACCTGGATGAGACCACCTGTGCTATCACTGAGGGCTCAAAAGGTTATGTTGCTGTTGTTGTTGTTATGTTGTTATCTTTCAGTAAAAAGTTATGTTGTTATCTTTCAGTAAAAAGTTATGTTGTTGTTGTTATTTTTTGTTGTAAAAGGTTATGTTGTTGTTTTGTAAAAAGGTTATGTTACAGTGAATTTTAAGATAAATCCATGATATATAACAAACGCTATGACATATAAATCCACTCTTCATGATGATAGTTGCTTTTTTTTTTAAATTTTTTTTGAAGAGTAAAATACCAAGTAGTGGTTCTTTTCATCCCTTTGAAGGACTTCAGAATGTATCTTCTAGAACATAAAGGGAAAGTATTTCAAAGTTACCTATTCTTTTATGAAAATGTTTTTTAAAAGATCTGTTGTCTTGTGAATCAAAAACGAACATTTGGGTTCAAAAGAAACAAAAAATTCTGTATATGCAACTTGTTGAACTCTATGGGTATACATAGAAGCTCAAAGTACAGAGCAGAATAGAATAAAATTTTTGCTTTGTTACTACTCATATATCCTTGTTTTTGACTTCGATTGACTAATTACCTACTCTTTGTGTCTCCCTACAACACAAATCTTCCACTGATTTTGCGTTGAGCCTGAAAAGAGCACGTCTGCTTCCAGGTACATTAATTTATTGAGCTGCAACTGGTCAGGTACTTGCAGATTTATGAGTAGATAAGGTTGGTAGAGGACAATAGATGAAGACAGAGAAATCATATAAAATGAACTAGTAAAATTAGTAATAAGTTTCCAATAACAGTACATGGTGGGAAATGTCTGAAAGGACAACCTAGTTAGCTTACCATTTTTGTCATAGATTTTGACCTTTGTCCTTGGAGCTTCTTCTGAGAGACCCTTAAGTGACTGGAGTTAGCTTAGCATTCTAATATCTTGCTTTTTTTTGTTCACTCTATAGCTCATTTTCTGAAGTAAAAATTATTAGTCATGTATATTTTCAAAAGAAGTTTTTCGGAAGCTGATTAATCACTTTTAATGCATGTTGTATCAGGTTTTTTTGTGACAAAGGGGTAGAGTAATTATGACTCACTCTGATCGAGAAGACGAGGTACTTCTAAAAATTGTTTGGTTGTTTTGTTTTCACCATTTCTCCATTCCAAGAAAAAATTGGTCTATGTTATATGATAAGTGTCCAAAAGACACTTATTTATGCATGAATTATTGATCTTAAATTCCTAATTTGAGTTGATTATGAGCATGAAAGTGACAAATATAACTTAAATACATGTTTTGTGTCTCAGGTACCCTGTAAAAGAAGAAAATCTAAATTCTGAGGAAAAATGAAGGAAAAAGGAGCAAAATCAAGCAAAAAAGGGAATGGCGCGACAGCGCCGGAAAAATGTTCGAAAATTCAAAGAAATCCAGAAAATTCCCAACGGCTAGTGAGGTTGAAAGGAGGACAGTTCGGGAATGTGAAATGGCGCGACCGCGCCCCACAAGGGCGCTATCGCGTCATGAAGATGGCGCTACCAAGAGATGGCCACCACAAGACCGTTTCCTTACAAAGATGCCATGTTCTATTTCGGGAAGTCGGCAAAGCATCTAAGGAGTGCCGCGACCGCGCCAGTTCTACAGCATAAAGTGGCGCGACCGAGCCATGAAGAATCATTCCTCATATTGGACCCGAAGGCCGTGCTCCAGACTTAAACAAAATTTCTGCTCCAGTGGCGCGATCGCGCTAAAACAAAGAACTATTCGGCGCGACCGCGCCGCTAACTCAGCTTCGTGACTTACGGAAATCTTGGGATTCTGACTACAAATCAAGCCCAGACTTGAAAGAAGAAGTCCTAATTGGCTAAGGAAGGTATCCACGAAGATTTTATGATATATTTCCAGAGTCTAGGTGCATTGAATGGTCAAGAAGAGAAGTCCAAGACAAAGAAGGAAACTGCAGCCATAAAAGGAAAGTACAAGTTCGAGATTGAAGAGTCCATATATGGAGATTCCGACCTCCAATTTGATCCAAATTTGGACCACAGCTTCCTGAGAGGATTTAGAATCATGACACGGAAAATCAGCCCAATCAAAGTCGGGGTTGTGGAGTTTTATATTTTCAAAGTGGTGGACCCAGTGCTGGAATTGGCAACAGAAGCAGTTCAACTTCTCACGGTGATATTTCAAGTTTCCCAACTCAGAATGACTTCAAATTTCGTAAACAAGTCAAGGACTATGTAAGGAAGGTTAGGATGTAATTTAAGAAAATTCTGAGGTGGGGAAGTCACAATTCATACCCCTGGACAGAGGCCAAAATTACAAGTTCTGGGCAAAGCTTCAAGTATAAATAGACATCCGAGGCAGAGCGGAAGGCATCCAGTTTTCTACAGTTCTAATTCTTGTTTTTAGTTTAATTTCGTATTCTTTTAGTAGTGTGGAGTTGAGAGAGAGAGAGAGAAGGAAGAGATTTCAGTCAAGGAGGAGTTGAAGCTAAAGGCAGTCCTCAAAAGGGGATTTTCCGTACTTAATTTTCTTCTTGGTTTCATGGCTGTAATTAATTCCTCTTTGTGTGTTTATTCTATTAGCATGGAGTAGTCTCTCTTTGTTGGGGAAGTCATGAACTCCTAGCTATTTTATGTTTGAATTTTGAAGTTTATTGCAATAAAATATCCTGCTTTTGTTTTAGAAATTGAGTTCATTGCTTATTTCTGATCTGAATTAATATTTGAAGTTTAATGAGGTTTGAATAGAGAAGTTAAATTTCAGTAAAGATTTGGGTTAGTCATCTGATTCTTTGTTTTCTAAAATAACTCGCTTTTCTAACTAGTTGTTTCCGGATTGTGATGGAGACTAGTGGAAAAGTGATGTGACTTTTTATAACCCTTGTTCTGATAAGAGAGTTGATATTTATGCACTTAGGATTTGAATATTTTCGGATTATGATGGAGTTCAAAGAATGAGTGAAAGTTAACTTGTTTTTCTCACTGGTTGTTTTCGGATTGTGATGGAGATTAGTGGAGAGCAATTTGACTCATTAAACACTTTTGTTTTGAAAAAGAGTTGATCTTCAAGCTTTTATATTTATGCACCTAGGATCTGAATGTTTTCGGATTGTGATGGAGTTCAGAGATTAGGTGAAAGTTATTTCGTGTATATGGGTAACCGGGTTTTCAAAAGCTAAGTCAAGGTAAGGATACTTGAGCTATAAAATCAGAATTCTGCATATTAACAGCTAGGAGGAATTGACACCTTTCCCCAACATCTCATCTTCATAAGTTTTTCCAAAAGTTTCAAATTCTATTTTTTTTAGTTTTCAACAAAAATCCAAATTCTCTTCACCTCAATCAATAGGAAAATTTTTACTTAGATTAGGCTCTCATCAAGGTCCCTGTGGGATCGATATCTGGACTCTAGAAGTCTATATTACTTGCTGACCTAGTGCACTTGCTAGACACCCAACATTATACCAGGTTGGGAATTGTGGGCTAACCACACGTTGCAGCCCTTCTTATTTCTTGAAGAGATTGAAAGACATTGGCCTTAAAGAGAGACACACTGAAGCGGTGAGGAACACTCCTTTTGCCCACTTCTTCAACCTCCAAGATGGCCATGTGGAGGCCACTTTAGTAACTACATTGGCTTGCCATTACAATCCGAGACATAAAACCTTTCTTATTGGGAGAGAGCATAAACTTTTCTCAGTAGAAGAGGTTTCAAAATATTATGGGCCTGAGACTTTTAGGAGACGAGGTTGAGCTGTCTCAGTCCTATAGTGGGTTTGGTTTAGTGGTCAAATATTTTAAGAATAAATTGCCCAAAAGAAAAGAAATTATAGAAAATTTAAAAATATTTGTTGGAGCAGACAAGGACATAAAAAGTATCACTAAACTTGTGGTACTTTTTATATTCGTCTGTATTCTTTTCCCACAAACAAACTATTATCTACCCCTAAGCATGTATAAGTACATTGATGACATTGAGGGGTTGAGGAAGTATGCTTGGGGGCTGCTATGTATAACTATGTTGTGGCTCAATTGGTGAAGAAAAAAGATGACCCTAAAGGATATTTTGGCAGTTGTGCTTTGGCTGTCACAGTGAGTGTTTTTTTTAATGTGCTTTTAATTAGTTATGTCTATAATAGGTATAGTCTAATGTCTAATTATTTTATTTCAATAGGCCTGGTATTATGAGACAGTGTTTGGAATTATTCCTGCATGTGACTCATAGTTGGCTAACAGAGATGCGACTACCTGAGTTCTCAAATGGGGAACAAAATCATACAAGTGTGTCGGGACATATGATAAAATGCACCAACAACTATCTTCAACAGGTATGTCTTTGTACTAGAGAGTTTAATTAAGTTTTAGAGTGACTATTAATTCATATATCTTATTTTTTGTGTAGGATGACTAGGAAGAAACAGAGATTGGGGAGGAAGCTTAGGGAGGGGCTTCCTACTGAACTGAGGTATCAGGTCTTACATATCAGTAATTGTGGGGTGAGATTGTACAATTGAAGGACAAACATGGAGCTCTAGAGCACAAACATGGAGCTCTAGAGAGCAAGTTTGACCAACAAAATGAAGAAAATACTGCCATAAGATTCAAAATTGAGCAGCTAGAGCACAAAATGGCTAAAGAAGTACATCATATTATGGAGACCGTTAGGCAAGGTGGGAAAGATTTTGTGAAAAATTGGCTTAATGAAACTGACCATGATGAGGTTGGGTGAAATTTAGATTGATGTTTGCTTGCATAGTACTTTTTAAATTGCACAATTGATGGAGATGTTTGATAATTGTAGGGACATGCTGCTTTTGAAGATGAGCCACATGTGCAGCCTCCTTCTGGACAATCATTAACTGAGGTGCCTATGGTGGTGATGGAGGACATGGGTGAACCACCCCTCCTGGCAAAAAGGATCTCAAAACCAAGTACTAGGTTCGGGCCCAAATTTGTGAAAGATATAAACGAGGAGAAAGGGGAACAAGAATTAAAAGAAGGTAAAATATTTAGGTTGTGAAATACTAATGACTGCTTTTGATGCATGTTGTATTAGGTTATGTTAATCACTTTCGATGCATGTTGTATTAGGTTGTGTAATACTAATCACTTTTGATGCGCGTTGTATTAGGAAGGAAATAGGCTGAAGTCTTACTGCAGTCATATATCTTGGATCTTGCAACTGATATGAACTCCGAAATCGGGAAGATCAGGGCCCTTCCGTTTGGAAAAGAGCCAATGGGTTTTGAAAGATTATGCTGAGAGCTTATTGTGACAACAACCTGAGATTGTATTTGTTTTTTATATATATGCTTGCCATCAAGATGACTGTGTACCAGTGCTTTAATTCAATGCTATATATATACCTAATGATGATATAGTTCAAAAAGAGTTTTCTATTCTATTTTATGTTTTCTTCTGTTTGGTGCTCTTGTAGTTTAAACGGGGAGATAAGAGAGATAGGGAGAAAGAGGGAGAGAGAGGGAGAGAGAGAGAGAGAGAGAGAGAGAGAGAGAGAGAGAGAGAGAGAGAGAGAGAGAGAGAAAGGTCGGGAGGGAAAAAGAGTTTGTGCAAGGAGTAGTTATGTTCGTTGGGGATCTCTTTCATCATCCCTCCTTTGTTTTATTAAGAAGATGCCTTTGTTTCAGCCTTCTAACAAT
The DNA here is from genome assembly GCA_019845555.1 of Aristolochia fimbriata. Classification (NCBI taxonomy): domain Eukaryota; kingdom Viridiplantae; phylum Streptophyta; class Magnoliopsida; order Piperales; family Aristolochiaceae; genus Aristolochia; species Aristolochia fimbriata. The sequence continues at coordinate 9,523,388 of CM034079.1, forward strand.
GTATTGGGTGCCATTTTGATAGATAAATGTGGAAGAAAATCTCTAATAATGGTAAGTGGAGGGACCACGAAATGTATTGCCTTAAATATATACTACCCCATCATAATTAATTTCATTGGAGTAGAAAACTCTCTTTTCCATCTCAGTTTTCTGCAACAGGGACATGCCTAGGCAGCATTCTTACTGAAGCAGCATTCTTTTGGAAGGTAGCTACCACATTGTAACATTCTCAAAGATTATACTCTTTCAAATGCCAGATTGTTATCTTGCTATGACATTATCATCTTCTTTTATTTTCTCATTATATCTTTAACATGGAATTGGGGCATGAATTGTCAATGGACTGGGTTCCTGGACTAGTCTTCACTGGACTGTTGGTAATTGTCCGTTTATGGTTTTTTTTTTTACCAAAACAGATCTAGAGCCTAAGATGAACATGAGATTGTAATTGGTACCTTTAATAGCACAAAAAAAACCACATCTTTAAGAAAAATCACCACACGGGATTTTTTTTTCATATCACATTTCTAGAAAGAATGAAACATAAAAAAACAAGGGTGAAAACAAATAGATGATAAAAATGAAAACTTTGACAAAATAGCTAGATAAAAAATTCATGAAAACAAATAAATCATACTATGGACAATTTTAAATACTGTATAAGGATTTAAAAAATTCGTACAATCAAATAAATAAAATATAATAAAAAAAAACCTACTTCTGACATTTTCTTCTTAATAGCTAACACCCTTTTTCCTCTTCCTTCCTTCCCATGCTTTTCTCTTTGTTCCTCTTTTTTCCTCTTCCTTCCTGTGCTTCTCTCTTTTTTCTTCTTTTTTCCACTTTCTTACTTAGCTTCTCTTTGGTCTTTTCTGGCGGGAGTATTTGAAGGTCAAGGCTGAACAAAAAGGTCTAGTTTTATTTATGGTTTGGGGCTAGTTTAAATAAAAATAAAGGGGTTTAATTTTAAGGGGTTGGGTATGGGTTTTATATTTCAAAGGTTCAAGGTTTTATATGATGAATGGGTTTAAGTGGCTTAAAGTCGTGAAACCGGGGGATGGGAGGCCGCACGAGCTCTACATGCAAGGGTGGCCTCCCATTGGCTCTGCACAGAGCTGGCCAAATAGCCATTTGGTCAGCTGATCTGGGGCTTGCAAAAGCCACCTCTGTATTTTTTAAAATCTGGGTGCCACTTCCTTGGGAATTAAAACTTTACCATAGATTAAATATTTTTTTAGTAATAAGATAACCATAATTTCTAAGTCATTTACCTTATTTCTAACAAAAAAAATAAGCGAATAAAATATTTTAAATGGTTGTTTTGAAATTTTTTTTGGTTAATAACAATTTAAGAAATATCTAAATAAAAAATATTATTTTAAAAACTATTTAGATAAAAATTTTATAAATTTTTATAATTTTTAAAAAATATATAATAAAATAACATAAAAAAACTAGGGCTTGTTTCCAAAATAAAATATAAAAAAAAAAATAAAAAAATTACTAATATAGAAGAGAGACAAAAATATTTTCCAAAATGAAATATTCAACCCTAACCCTAAAAAGTCAAACACCACATGGGAGACACGTTGGCGCGCATGCCACTTGGGTGCCAACTGTGTCACATTTTTTTTTTAAATGAAGTTTTAGGGACGCAACATGAAAATGCCGCTTCCAACTTAATTAACTTAAGTGAAAGCGGCATGTTGATGCCGCCTTAAGTTTTTTACGTAAAACACTTAAGGTGGTATTTTCATGCCACCTTAAGCTTGAATTCGGTTTAAGGCGTAAGGTGGTATGAAAATGCTGCTTCACTTGTTCGAAGATAAGGTGACATTTACATCCCGCCTCATTTATATCCTCATTTTCATGCCGCCTCATGTTTTGTATTTTGGTCTAATTTCGATGGTAGGCATCATGATAATGCCGCCTCCTTTGTTTATATGTACTCCGCCTGCCCTCATTTCTTCCTTCGCTTTCGGTTTCAAACCCCAAACCCTACCTCCAAAATCCCCAAATCCTCGATTTCTCTTTATTTTGTGCCTTAAATCTTCAATTGTTAGTCGTTTTAGTGCCGTTTGAGCCTGCATTGAAGGCCTTTAGATGAATTACAACCATTCAGTGCAGATTTTTGCATGATTTGGAGACTAAGCATTCGATCACCTTGGATAGTTTCTCATTTTTCTCTTGGAAGGTGCGTTTTGTTTGTGTTTTTCTTTTTTTTCCCTACATTATAGTTGTTTTGCATGTCTTTCGCTTTTTCCCATGAAAAATAATCCAGATGTGTGTATTTGTGCTCGATTTTGTCTTTATTTTTGATTTATTTGTATTTATTTGTTTGTTTTGCATGTATTTTTGCTTGCTTTTCACTATTTTTTGTGTTTAGTGTTTTATTTTTTGTTTGAAATGGCGATTGTATTATCAGTCAGGATGTTGACCGTGACTCTGGGTTTGTCAGAAAACACACTCCTTAACTCTGGAACATTATTTAGTAGTTTGAACTAGGTCATCCTAGGTCTGGCACGTGCTCTACTTTATAACCTGTTGTGTTGTCTACGTTCTGGCTCTATATTTGCTTGGAATTGAGGGAGAGTTTTGTGGAAGTAATAATCTCATGCAGGTTAATGTTAGATAAAATCTCGTTGGTATTAGTTTGGAAATACCTTGTGAGTTTAGCTAGAAGAATGCTCTCACATTGTCACATTTGGAAATTGATCCTTTATTGGTTGATCTTCAATCCAACAATCTTCCCAAAACATGACTTGTTGTCATTTCTTTACGTGAAATCTGATGTATTGTTCAAAAGTTGGATTTTTTTGGTGTCATTCACTGTAATTTATTAGGTATTTTTCAAAATTGATTCTTGGTTGTCTTTATTTTACTCAAAATGCCTCCGTTGGTAAATGCAATGTGCTACTTTGGTGGTCAATTTGTTATTGAAGGTAATACCTTGGTTGACTACCACGGTAGTGACACATATTTATTGAATGACTGCTAATGGTCATTTCATTCATTGTGTTAAAAAATATATGAAGTAACTGGATGCAGCCCAGACAGAGATAACATGACAATGTGGTTAAAAATTCTCGTCATCTCTAGTTTTATGCATTTCACTCATATACAAAATGATGAGACGTTGAAGTCGGCTCTTAGTATGGTCACCAATGGGTTGTGCAAATTTATGGAATTTTTTGTGAAGCGGGAGACTCATCCAATGATTGAAAGTCCAATGTACGTGGAAGAAGTCCAAGTCGAAGAGACCCCGACAATGAATTGCGAGGTTAATGAAGAAGATAACATAAGATGGTAAATTTTTATATCTCTAACTTTAGTTGGTACAAGTAGTTAAATAACTGTAAATTCCTCCATTAACGGAGTGTGTGATATCATTTTCAAGGAATTAAATACATGAGAAGAATCAGATGAAGATGACACTCTTGAATCAAATTGTGGTGACTTTCACCAAGAAGAAAATGTGTATGACAGTGCTAATATTGGGTTAGATATTATTGGAGAGGATTATTGTCAAAATGAAGAATTTATAGGCGGTGGTACAAAAATAATTGTCACAAGGGACAGAAGGTACTCAGTACCCTGACAATTTTGATGAAAGTATACCCATTAACACTGTATGTGGCATCACCATGGATGGCATGGATGAAGATGAAGATGCCAACAATGCAGCGTTATACGTTGGACAAATATTTGCCAGTAAAAAGGAGTTGCAATTCTACGTACAAGACTATTGCATTGAGAGACGTGTTGAATTCAAGGTATTGAAATCCACCAAATTGGTGTATGAGGTGAAATACGATGATCATAGGTGTACTTGGACCCTGTACGCATCAATCAACCGTTGAGGTTTAATATTCGAAAGTATTTTGGGGAGCACGTTTGTATGAATTCTACCTTCCAGAATGACAATAGGCAGTGCAAAACAAAGTTTATTTGTAAGTTGATCATGTCTACAATGAGGTCAAAGTTTATGCTTACACCTCTTGATATTGTCCAGTTTGTGAAAGACAAATACCACATACAGATATCATACAAAAATGCATGAAAAACAAAAAGCTTGGCGTTGACTGTTGCATATGGTGACTGGGCAGATTCATATAACATGTTACCACAATACTTGAATGCAGTGAGAGATGCAAACCCTGGGTTTGTTTATGACTTGCTTTGTGATGAGATTTGCTGATCAAGAAAATTTGTAAGAGTATTTTGGGCATTTGGTCATTTAGTTGCGGGCTTTAGATTTTTTAGACCTATCATAAGTCTAGATGGTACACATTTGTATGGGCAGTATCCAGGATGTTTGTTGATAGCTACGACAATTGACGGTGAGAACGGTCTATTCCCGCTTGCATTTGCCATAGTAGAGATTGAGAAGACAAACATGACAATGGTTTTTAGTTTGTTTAGACCTGTATGTGATTCAACAAATGACTCCTTTGACATTGCTATCTGATTGTAAAAAAAGATTACTTCGGGTTGTTGGTGAGCAATTTTCATTCCCCTATGTTTATCACCGTTACGTGATATGATAGCAAATTTGAAGGTCAAAAATAACAGTCCTAGATTTGTCAAGATTAGTTTGGTCATGTGCAAAGAGCTTGACAAATCATGAATTCAACGAAAATTTGGATAAATATGAAGCTCTATGTCCTTAGGCTAAGGTTGAGCTAATGGAAGACATAGAGGCAGAGCGATGGTCACTTGCGCATGATGGGAATGTGCGGTTCGGTATTCTTACTACGAACCTATCTGAGAGCGTCAATGGCCTTCTAAGAGGAGCTAGATCTTTGCCCATACAAGCTCTTGCATCATTTACTTTTTAGAAGTTTAATCAATTTTTTGTGAAGACGAGATGATGCACGACTACGCAGACGTGTGGACAGTGCTAGACACTTTGATGTAATACCATATGACAATGATATATATGGAGTGGGTGTGGAGCAGGTTGATTTACGTATGAGATTATGTAGTTGCAATTCGTTCCAAATGCTTCAGATTCCATGTGTTCACGCTATTGCAGTGAGTGACAGAATACGGTATGATTATTATTAGTGATGTGGATCATGGTACTTCTCAACGACGTATCAATGTGTATGGACGGTGTTTCGTTCCTCCTGCAGGAAAAAGTCTTTGGACACAGGATGACTTTGTAGTGCGACCATCGATAGGGAAGAGGCAAGCCGATCGACCTCGTTCAGTTTGCATTAGAACATCTATGGATGAGGAAGGTCCTCGCAATTATGTTTATTCTGAAGGTCGTGCGAGATATATCTGTAGTCGGTGTAAACAAGCTGGGCATAGTTCCTGTAGGTACAGAAATCCTCTATCTAAACAATTTAGAGGCGGTCACGTTAAATTTTATTAATGATTGGGTGTAGTTATGGTAATTACATTTGTTTCAATTCTCAAATACTTTAGCTAATTAAAGTTGTTCTTGCAGTGCTAGATGACGTCCTATTACCTACCACCGTACTCTTGAGATGAGATACTTTTGTATGCTCAGGAGGCCCATAGGAGCGAGTTGGTGTCGCGCAGAGAGATTAGTTTAAACATGTCACCTTATTTTTTGTTAATCTATTTTTTTAAAATAATTAGTACTATTTACTAACTTTAACTTGATGCAGGGGCCTTTGGTTTTAGAGTGTACCGAGCATTTTTTAGGCATTTATGCATTGGCCCATAGACAAGCGTATGACAACTTACGTAGAGTGGGCTAGTTTTGGTGAATTTGTCAAGTTAAGGTGGTTGAAGTTAGATCATACACTCATAACTGCCCTAGTTGAGATATGAAGGCTCGAGACGAACATATTTCACCTGTGAGATTACTATCACTCTCCAAAAAGCACGTGTTGCTGCCCAGTCTAGCATTGAGCCCATTTTGTATGTATTACCTTATATGGCATTCAGCCCATTGGAATTTTAACCTTATCTCTTCTAGTTTAGTAAATTTTTATTTTTATGTTTTATTTTAAAAAAAACCCTTAAAAATATAGAAGATACCTTCTCTCTCTTTCTATCTTAGTAAAGAAAAATTATTGATCCCGGCGGTAAACGGGGTCAGCAGATTTTAGCACATATTTTTTTTACGTTATATTGGTAAGTATTTTTTTTTAAAAACTCTGGTAAACAAAACTCCTAATGGATTGAAAAACGTCTATCTCACTCTTCCCATGGAAAACCAGGAGCCACGTCAACCAGGTGAGGTTTCTTCCAATTATTATTCAGCTGAGGAAAGACAGCAAGAATATCATAGAATTGCGATGTCTGCAGCCTTGGCCTGCCGGTTTCAGTTTGCAATATACGAGACGCGGAAGAATGTGAAGACCAGTTCTGTTTCTTCCATGATGCGGTCTTCTGAAAACAATATCAAGGTGTTTATAGTTGAAACTACAATTTCTGGCAGAGCCCTTCTTCGTCCGCCGTCACTGTAATAGTGGGATTAGACAGGATGTCGATTTTTCTCTTTTCCTCGATAGAATGTTTTAATGGGATCAAAATTGCGTACAGGTGATAATCAACGGCGTGACAAAGGATATCGGCAAGGCTGCTATTGTCGCTGTAACAAAAGCGAGAGGGATGGAGATTGCTGGGGCTGTGGACTCCCTTCACGTTGGGGAAGACGCCGGCAAGGTGCGGTCCTGTTCATTGATGCACTTGGTTTACTAGATTTGATTTCATAGGAATGCTTCAGTGCGACCTAAACATTAAAAAGAGATAAGATAATACTCCCCCTTGGCACAGATTTGCGGCATGGAAGAAGCTCTGGAGATCCCCGTAGTTAATGACTTGACAATGGTTTTAGGCTCGATATCTCAGGTCCTGCTTCCAAAAATATTTTCCTCTGTTTTCTCCCAGAAGCAAAATACTGAAATTTTTCTTTCCCTTTCCGCACGCCAGTCCAGAGCTAACGGCGTCGTTGTAGACTTCACCGACCCTTCTACTGTTTACGACAATGTCAAGCAGGTTTGAAATCTGAATTTATTAAATTTAATTTGGTGAAGATGAATCATGTAAACAAGAAATTTTCTAGTGAAACAGGCAACAGCATTTGGAATGAGGAGCGTAGTCTATGTGCCGAGTATAAAGATGGATACGGTTGTGGCACTATCAGGTTTCTGTGAGAAGGCCAGCATGGTGAGCTTGGGTGAGATTTTATTTCATCTGATTCTCAGAGAGATACAAGAAAATCCTGTCTCGGCCAGATCTAATCTTCTATCTGCAGGTTCTTTGCCTTTTAATTGTACTTCTTTGATGTGTAATTAGGGTTGTCTTGTGGCTCCTACGCTCTCCATTGGTTCAGTTCTTCTTCAACAGGCAGCCATTTCAGCTTGTTTCCACTACGGTAACGTAGAAATTGTCGAATCAAGGCCCAATGCATCTGTAAGAAGAAACTGATCTGTTTTATAAATTGCAGAAAATCTGTTATTATTACTTTTACTTGTTGCCAATTCACAACAGGAATATTAATGTAAGCCTCCAATTTCACAGGACCTTCCTACTGATGATGCAACCCAAATAGCCAACAATCTCTCCAATCTGGGACGAATGTACAACAGGGAAGATCTTTCAACAAATGTCTTGGTAAGAAATTGAAACACACTTCCCACTGCATTTACAGTCAAGTCACTTATTGCAAAATTGTACAAAGGCGTAACACTCCATCTTGGCCTAAAGGCAAGAGGTCAAATCCTTGGTGAAGACGGTGTCCGTCTGCACAGCATGGTGCTCCCCGGTCTCCTCTCCAGCACAGCAGTTCACTTCTCTGGTCCAGGGGAGGTAACCATGACTTCATACTGCAGCACGTCTTTTGTTCTTTTGACTCTCATGTAGCATTCATTGAAGTTTCTGAAGTATGACCAAATTCACTTCAGATATACACTATCAGACATGATGTTACAGATGTGAGGTGTCTCATGCCAGGCCTACTCCTGGCTATTAGAAAGGTTGTTCGCCTCAAGGTAACAACCTTCAGAAATTTTCTCTTCAGAAATTTTCTCTTCAGAAATTTTCTCTTCAGAAATTTACTCTTCAGAAATTTACTTATCTAGTGATGTTTGGGCACAGTACTAGTTCTAGCTTGCTAAAATAATTCGCTTGTTTGCAGAATTTGGTTTATGGATTAGAGAAATTTTTGTAGAGCAAATTCAATGGTAGATCCTGACACCACCTGGTGAGCCTCTTATGGACTAACTTACAAGGTTGACTGGTGACTGAAATTCCCGCAGGGAGATTTTAAACTTATGAAACACTTTCGGTCTGGACAGAGAAACAGAGCAAATTCACTTCTCTTTCTTTTGATTTGTTTCGTTTATCATTTATGTCTATATTCAAAGAACAAAAAGCATCCAGTTATGGTTCAAAAAGAGAGTATATTACTGGACTCAAAAGAGATCAAAAAGTATAAGAGCTCTGGCCCGTGTGAGCGCAGGTAAATGTTTCACAAAATCCCAATGTAGGTGCTGAGATCTGTGATGCATGTTTGGTGAGCGCGTCTGCTACTTCATTTGGAGCATTCTCGGTGTCGATGCTGTATCCGTAGTCTCCGGTCCTTCTTTAACGACTGGGAACACTGATGGAATACCGTCAATAGTCTCCACTGTGGGTTGACGCATCCATGCATAGCATAGAGTCCCCCACCAGCTGTGCGGGTGTTGTTACGGAAGAATTTGGATAATAATAGCAGGGCAAGATATAAGCGAGAAACTCGCGCGGTTTTTGTTTTTGGTTTTGTTTTTGTGGGACCAGTTTGCAGCTAATAAAGGTTTTATCTTGGATCATAACTACACAACCACAGTTTTGAGGAGGATTTACCGGAACCCTCAAAGTTTATTTTTAGAACTGTTTGTGGTGTCCAAGACTTGATGCGGGGAGGGTGTGTTTATAAATGCATAACATATTAAAGGAGTATAGAATGTTTGATATGATTTTGGATGGATCTGTGGAGGAGTTTTGGAAAAGGTGTTTATTCCTCTCTCTGCAAATTAAGTTCCCAAAGGGGATGGATCTGTAATGAGAACGTGGGTTCGTGGTTTATCTTTGTAATCTTGGGATGGGAAGCAAAACCATAAAAGACTTGTGACGGATAAGCAGTTGGTTTTGAGGGTTACGTATTGCTGAGTTAGGACCGTTTGCCATAAAAGTTGTGTGGCTGCAATGTAAGAATATGTGGTTGACAATTTCGACGGTTGAACTTAAATGCCAAAATAAATATGTGGTTGTTGGAATTCGTAGGAAGTTGAGGCATTGCAAGGATTCTGTTGTGGGTAATCTATCCAGCAAAAGAAGCCACAGAAATGTTTTCTAATCTAGGTTGTATTTTCTATGTATATTGGAACGAATTTTTGGATCTGTTTCAAGAGTACGGATTGACCTCACGGTTTATGCTGCAGGGTTAAATGTGGGCTGCTGCCGTATCGTTGTCTTCTGTACGTAGCCCACAGAGAGTTCGTCGAGTAAATCCTGCTCAATAGTTTAACATACAGACATAAGGTCTGTAAATCTACTATCCCTAAGCCTCCCCATTGGTGTGCAGTGATAGACAAATTCTGGACCAATTTCAATTTACTAGGTGCATCTTATGTTTATCTTTATATGACCACATAAATTGCCTAAAGAATTTTTCTAGTTTTTGTTTTGCCCCTTTCGGTAGTCTGAAGCGGGATAAGAGGTGTATTGATCTACTAGTTAGAAGATAAGGACTTTCCCGTCCAGCCCTGTAATCTGTTATTAATTTTTTCAAATACCGGTTTGTAAGTACTATGTGCGACTCTTGTGATAGATATTCCCACGCCTAAATAATTACGGACGGTGCTTTTTTGGGTATATGGTAGGATTTGTAATATTTGTCACTTAGTGTTTTGAGGTACTTATTTGGAAGATAAAATCTCTGATTTTTCTTGGTTTAGTTTTTGGCCTAGAGTTGTGACTGAGTTGATATCTAATGCGATCTCAGCTATCACTAGCAAGTGAACTAATCAATATATTATAGACTTAAAAAAATGGAGTTCAAAAGTCGTCCCACAAAGACCAAATTGACAAATAATTGCTCTTCAAGTTTAAAAACAAGATTTTGACAAACCGAATTGAAAGAGTTGTAAAAGCAAAATATAAACTAATCTAGCTAGTTTACTTGAGATCAAGAGATGGTTTTTGATAAAATCACTAAGGAAAGGCGGTAGGAATTTATTACCTCCCTAGTTACATCAGAGATTGATTTGAATTAGAGTTTTAGAAAACAAATCTGACGGGCTAGTTAAACCCATGACTAAAGTTTATAATCGACATCACCTTCTATCAATTGTATTTACAAAGTTAAACATCTCCTCCTAAGTTTAGATTTAACTTTATTTTTTGTTTAACAGTTATGAGCTTGGGAGCAACTATATATTGGGTGACCTTAGCTGTTGCAGGATCAGGCAATCCTCAACTATGGCCCACTAGGTGTGAGGTACACTTTAACAATTGTAAAGTCATAATTTACATGTATGTTCATTTGTATTTATAGTAACTCGATCTTCACTTTTAGGTGGAATGGTCACCAACGGACAAAGTTTAACTTGTACTAGACAGTTTGATCACCAGGGGGTCTATCAGGTAATGATTAGTAACTTCATCTTCGTAGTCATTACATTTGTTTTTCATTGAATTAGTTACATGATAAGACTTAGTTTTAGGTCAACTAGGAGTAAATTGGAGTGGAAAGAGCCTTCAAAGGAGCTTCGTTTGGCACCAAAACCACATCAAAATGAGCATTCCCCCATCCTGTGCAAACTCCCAAAGTAGCCACTTCACCAAATTTCTGCCATGTCTTCTTCAAGTGCAAATCGAGGAAAGAAAACTGAGAAGTTCAACTGAAAGCATTTCAGAAGTGGGGAATGCCAAGGAAAGTATGAGGATACCATAGAAAACCTAGGAATCACACAACAGAGGTTTCCAAATAGAGGGCATCAATAGGCGAGCTTTTGGCCGAATGGTTAGTACTAGGAATTGGCTTTTCTTTTGCCAACAACCTACAAGTACCTTCATTCCCATGGTAAAATAACTCCATGTCAACCTCCTAGAAGCCCAAGATAACTCTTGCTTTGTAAGAGGGAAATGGATTCCCTTCTCCCCCGAAACCATCAATGCCTACTACCAAATTCAAGAAGTATATGACTTTTCCTTTCAAAACACAGAAGAAACAAAGAAGATTAGGAACAAAGCCGACGCCTTATATCCAGATGGGGTAGATTGGGTTGAGAGAAGATGAAAACCCATTCATTTTCCCAATAAATTCATGAAGGCTGATGCGTGGCTTTGGGCTCACTTTCTTTTCCTTAGAGTTCGAGAAACTTCCCACCTCACCGAAATCACATATGACAAGGGAAGAATCCTCTATGCCTTTCTCGAGGGAATACATATCAATGTGAAGGGAGTTATCCATGCTTCCATTATGAAGCAAAAAGAACGCCCAACTACCCTACCTTTCCCTCACCTTATCTCCGGGTTGTGCATTGAGGCAAGCATTATTCAAGACAAGGATGAAGTTATGGTGCCACCAGAGAAGCCAATTACCCCTTACACTTACAGTAGAATATTCAGACCACAAAAGCATGTTTCCACTTCAAGAGACAAGGCTGAAGATAGTAAAAGACTAAGGATTGAGGCTGAACTCAAATCCTTGAGGGATGAGGAGTATAAGTTCTCTGAGAAAAACAGGTTGATATGGAGATGTGGGCAGAGATGAATGACATTGACAAGAAAGATCTTCCTTCTATGATGAGTTTCGAAAAGAAGAAGAGGAAGATTAACTTTGTTTACTTTTTTATGTCGTGTCTTTGCCTTATGTTGTTCTTGTTTCCTTTTCCTAAATTTGAGTATCTCTTTTGATGAAAATTTCAGTAATTTTCACGCTTCTTCCAAGGATAAGAACATACTCAACAAAAAGGCTTACCAATGACTGATTTCAATTCTAAGTTCATGTAAAATTTTTTAGTTTCAGTTATATTTTTAAAATTTTCTTTAAGCGTAAGCACGAATTAAGTAAAAGGAATCAAATTCAAAAGAGAAAAGAGAAAGAAAAAGAAGAAAAATGATGGGCTCCATGAAACATAGCCATGCCACGACACCAAAAGAGCGCCAAAGGCACCCAACTCTTTGTATCCATGAAACATAGCCATGCCACGACACCAAAAGAGCGCCAAAGGCACCCAACTCTTTGTATCTCAGCGCTACGACGCCCATCATGCGCCAAAGGTGCCCCAGCACACTCTTGCTACCCTCCAAGGCACTAAAACACACTGGCGCGCATTGCTCTTTGTTTCTCAGCGCTAAAGCACTATCTTGGCGCCATAAACGCCACCATCTGCAAGTCTATAGTAAGGCATAAGAACGGGGCCAAAGTGCCCAAACAGCGCTAAAGTGCCCAAACGGGGCCAAAGTGCCCAAACGGGGCCAAAGTGCCCAAATGGCACCAAAGTGTCCAAACGGCACCAAAGTGCCCAAATGGGGGCAAAGTGCCCAAATGGGGGCAAAGTGCCCAAACGACGCCATGGGGCCCAGACCTGATCTTAGAAAGCGAAATTGGCCCTCTCTTCTACTACAATTCTTTCAAATTTTGGTTCCTTTGCTCTTGTCCTTTGGTTGATTTAGGTAGATTGATCCTAATCAGGCCCTAACTGTATTATTTTGAGCAAATTAATGTGTTTTTCTTTTGTGAAAAAAAAGAAAGAAAAGAGCAACATTGGAGCATGGAGGAAGAGAAGAATCAGAAACTAAAATTAACAAGGAAGTTTCTCTTACACCCTTTAATTTTATTTTCTTGTATTGAGAAAAATGTAATTTTTTAAAGTTTGGGGTAGGGATTCGAATTTCTCATCCTTATTTTTCGTTTTTTTTCTCATCTTCTTGTTTAAAATTTTTTGCATCTTAAGGAATGGCATTAGAATTCATCTTAGATAGTGACTGAAATTGTATGAGAATGCTTGAACTGATGGTGGCTCACCAGAATGAGTTGATTGATGAAGTAGGTTTTTTCTTTTACCTTGATGAAAACTTGGTGAAAATCTATAGTACGTGAGGCAGCTAACTTTGGTTTATGGTATGAATGGTTAATGTGATCAAAGCATGATTTCTTTTTTTTTCAAAAACCTTTCCAAAGAAAAATCAAGGCGAAACTCAATAAGGTTTTTCAAAAATTTTGAGATGATTTAGGCCATGTTTAAATTGAGATTGAGCATTTTCTAAGCCACCTATATAGAATGCACAAGATGCATCACCCTTTATAGTTAGTGTTTCGATGAGAGAATTTGAGGAATTCATAAATGAACATGCTTTGATAGAGCTAACTCTCTCGGGAGGATGCTTTACTTGGACTAATGGAAGAGAACAACCAATATTGGCTAAGCTGGATCGCTTCTTAGTAACACAATCATAGCTTGACCTCAATGTCAATGCAACAGCCAAAACCCTACCCAAAAGTGCATCAGACCATTCACCAATATTACTGGCGCAATCACCAGAGGAATGGGGACCACTCCCCTTCCGATTTGAGGAGAGCAGGTTATTAGAAAAAGGTTTCATAGAAAACCGAAAAGGATGGTGGCAAGAGATATATCTTGAAGGGACAACATGTTTAAGAGTAAGTAAAAAATTAATGATTTTAAAAAGTAAGATCAAGCAATGGGCAATGGAAAGGAAAATAAACTTTGAAAAAGAGAAGAATTTTCTGTTAGAAGAGATACAATCCCTGCATAAAAAAGAAGAACAACTGGGATTCCTGCAAATGACAAAGCATTTTGAGAGAGATACATACAAGAAAGAACAAGAAAACATAGTACAAGAAAGAATGCATTGGAGCCAACGAGCTCACTATAAGAGGCTAAGGGAAGGAGACGACAATACTAAGTTCTTCCCTGCTATTGCATCAACACATAAGAGAAGGAACAACATCACATCATGAAACCTAGAAGGACAGGTTACATTACATAAAGAGGACATCAACAAGGGTTTCGTCAACTTATTTGAAATATTATACAAAGACGAACAAGAAGTATGACCTTTCCCCGAACATCTACAGTTGAAATGCCTTTCTGAAAATTCCAGCAGTCAAAGAGCTCCCATTGGAAAGAGCACAAGGCCTTGATGGGTTCACATCTAGTTTCTAAAAGACCAGAGTGAGCTTCATGCAGCAAGACATACTAAGCATGTTTCATGATTTTTATGAAAAAGGAATAAAAGTGAAAAGTATGGGATCCTCCTTTATTTCACTAATCCCAAAAAAGGAAGAAGCCTCTCACCCTACAGACTTTAGACCGATGAGCCTACTTTTCCAGCCATTACAAGCTGATTTCCAAGGTATTGGAGCCTACTTTTCCAGCCATTACAAGCTGATTTCCAAGGTATTGGCTTCTAGACTCAGAGTAGTGCTACCTGAGGTAATCAACTGTAATCAATCAGCTTTTCTAAAAGGAAGGCAAATTTTAGATTCAGCCATTACGCTGCATGAGTTTTCACACTTATATCTAAAAAAGAAAAGGAGTAGTCAAAATTGACTTTGAAAAATCATTTGATAAAGTAAAACCTGGATAGATTCCTGGTAAGTCAAACCTATATTAACCAAGTTAGATAGATTCCTAGTAAGTCAAACTTGGTTGGATATATTCACAAACACAATGAGTAGAGTGTTGCCAAAAACAATATCAGATCATTATTGCTCATTAAATGTAAGTAACTTTCTTAATAAATAAAATTACTTTAGTACGCAAGTGCACATGTCGTGCAAGTAATAAAGTAGACCCACGAGTCCGGATGTCGAACCTACAGGGCCATGTGTAGACTAAGTACTAAACATGCATCCTGATAGTTATATCTAACCAAACAAAAAATAATCATCGAAATTAAAAAAGATATACACACTAACTAGGACCCGGACAAGGGATAAGTAAGAGAATCTATTTAAGATAGAGGTAGGGGTGTGATTTCACGTCCCCGTGCTCCTTATCTAACATATTTAAGCATTCAAGACTTTCATTAAACACTTGGTGGACACAGGAATTTGGTATGCACAGGTCTCTTTTGAGATCACCACAACCGTATCCTCTATTTCGACCCTCTAATCTTTCAATTGAAGTTCTAGAAAGAGAAACCACTACACGTAGCCTATAGGGCACATACGGTGGTGGGTTTTTCCTAACCTCACACCTGAATTCCTTAGCTAAACCTCCTAACTAGGTGGACGCACATTGCCAAATGCAAGTCTACCCAAATCTACCCTCCCAGGATCGAATCGGGTTCCTAAATATCGCTTAATAGCTAGCTAGGCAATTAATTGAACACCAAGTATGTATTAGACATGCCACAATATAGAATCATGCTCAAAACACTAATATAACCAAATACGTCGCATAAGTACGTTGCATCACACCCAAAACAAGGGTCTAAATACACATCATGTCAAAAGACAAACACAATCTCAAATTCAAACATAATACCATACTCAACGTAGACACAAATGAAAGAAAAATGAGAAAGAAAGACAAATTAGGAGTGTATACCACTTCTTGGAGGTTGAATCCTCCTCCCGGATGGAAATCTCCCCAAGAAATAGCCCCAAAATCCTCTCTTGAAGCTCTGGCATGAACCCTAGATGAGCCTAGGTCGACTCCCCAAGTTCCAAGTCTGAATCCCTGAGTTTTTCCCTAAAACTTATATTTGTAGCGTTTAGTACAGTCCTTGACACCATATGGCCCCGGGGGGATCGCTACGATGCCGAGTCACTTAAACTAGGCAACAACCAACATAGGCCTCAGCGCCATAAGACGTTGTGTACTTTCATGTTGCTTAGCCCGTGTGTGCCATGGCGCAGAAATCTTGGACTGGGGCGGTGGGAGTCGCACTTCTTTGCCATGGCGTTTGCCAAAGAGCAGAGTCATAGCGCCGAACACCGTCTCGGCGCCCAAACCCTACACCTCCTTTGAATTGGAGTAAAAATTCTATTTTTGCCCGATTTGCTTGGAACTTCTTCTGCTGTTCTTCATTTTGCATTTTCTTCGTGTTACCTTTAATAAAAAAGCAAGACTAAGTCAAATTGCCCTGATTTGGGGCAATTTCAGGTATATAAAATATTAGACAAATACATGCATTCAATCATTCTCCTATTTTGGTTGAACGTATATGGAATCATGGGGCCCTCCCTCTTTCAAACTTGAAGAAAGTTGGTTAGTTGAAAAAGGATTTATAGAACAACTGAAGAACTAGTGGGAAAATATCATAGTTCAAGCTAATCCTTGCTATGTTTGCAGCCAAAACCTAAAATTGTTAAAGGTTAAAATTAAAGGTTGGGGTGCTGACAGAAAAATGAACTTCGGGAAAGAGCAGGCTCTATTGTTGCAAAGGATACAAGAGTATGATGAGAAAGAAGAAAATGCTGGTTCACTGTCGAGAGAAATGACCAAAAAAGAGTACGAATTAAAGGTTGTACAGGAGAGAATTCATTGGAAACAAAAGTCCCGCTTTAAATGGTATAAGGAGGGTGATGTCAGTACAAAATAAACCGGATTTCTTTCTTGCTTGTAGATGGATCCATTACAACGAACAAAGAGAGCATCATAAAAACCTTCATACAGTACTATAAAGATTTGTACAAAGACAGCTTGGCCAATAGATCTTCCCGGAGGGACTGTCCCTAAAACAAATCTCATCCATAAGCCAAAGAAAGCTGCAAGAACCTTTTACTGTTGAAGAAATTAAAAGAGCGGTTGACACGATACCATCACATAAGGCCCCAGGCCCAGACGGGAACACTGCTGATTTTACAAAAAATGCTGGGACTTGATGAAGGATGAATTGATGCTTAGCTCAAGTTGAAAAGAAGGGGAAAATCAGCCAACAAATTTTAGGCCAATCAGCCTAATTTCCAGTCATTATAAACTCATATCCAAGGTTTTATCTAACAGACTAAAAGAGGTGCCATCAGAGGTGATAAGCCGCAGTCAATCAGCCTTTCTAAAAGGATGGGAAATTATGGATTTGGCACTCCTAGCCCATGAGCTGATTCATCATTACAAGAAAAAAAAAGAAAAAGGGTGTCGTGATAAAATTGGATTTTGAAAAGTCATTTGATAAGGTCAATTGGAACTTCCTTGATACTATCCTAGAAAGAATGGATTTCCCAATGAAGTAGAGGAAGTGGATGAGTAGTTGTATCTCCTCCAAAATCTCGGTGATTATAAATGGCACAGTGCATGGCTATTTTAAAAGTAGCTGTGAATTGCGATAAGGTGACCCTTTGTCTCCCCTACTGTTTAACATTATAGGTGAGGCACTCAGAGCTCTATACTACAAAGGACAAGATGAAGGGTAGATTGCTGGATTTAACATCAAAGATATGGTGAGAGTCCCAATTTTGCAGTATGCTGATGATGCTATCATTTTCAGTGAAGGCATTGATGAACAAGCAGTACATATGAAGGCTCTTCTACATTTATTCGAGATCATGTCAGGGCAAACCATAAATTAGGCAAAGACTGGTTTTCTCGGTATAAATTGTAGTCAAAATGTGCATAACTTAGTTGCCAAATACCTTGGCTGCCAAAGAATCAATCTTCCTTCCATATATCTGGGGTTACCGTTTGCTACAGGCAGCATGAATAAAACCCTTTGGCAGCCAGTCGTTGAACACTGTCAGAGGAGATTGAACAATTGGAAAAGGTCTTTTCCTTTCACCGGCCGGGAGAGCAACACTTATTAAGTCTCCATTGGCTGGGATCCCAAATTACTACTTATCTATCCTTGCTGCCCAAGCAGCATCTTAAAAAGATTGGAAACTTTGCAACGTTCCTTTCTATGGAAAGGTGGGCTGAAGCTTTCAAATACCCACTAGTCAAGTCGGCTCAAGTCTGCAAAACCAGAGATGAAGGTGGTCTGGGCATAAAGAATACAAAATTTATGAATTCTGCACTTTTAGCCAAATGACTATGGAGATACATGGTTGAACCAAATGCATTATGGAGACATGTTATTGATGCTAAAAATGGGAAAGATCCAACATCTTGGTTGCCCAAATTAAATAAAGGGGCAGTCTCGATCATATGGCTATTCTCAAAGAGAAAACAAATTTTGAGAATTTTATAAGGTTGCATGTGAGGAATGGACAACACACTAGGTTCTGTCAGGATATCTGGGTGGGACAGCAGGCTTTAAAGAACCAATTCCCAAGTCTATACAACTTTGCATGCAACAAACGGATACTAGTAGCAGAGTCCAGAAATGCACATGGCTGTTGGGACCTAAATTTTCGATGAAACCTTAAAGATGACGAAGCTAACGAAGTTGCTTCCCCATTACAGAAGATAAACTCTACCTACATCACTGGTAGAGGGGTGGATGAAATCATCTGGTCTCCAAGCACAGGTTGTTACTCAATGACATCATACTATAAAATATGGATTAAGAGATGTAGTTGTGAGAAACCAGCAGAGACTCTAGTGTGGGAACTTCCTGCCCCAAAGAAAGTTCAACATTTCCTATGGTTGGCAGCTCTAAGGAAGATTCTGACTTGTGAAGAACTGTCAAAAAGAGGTTAGCCGATTATTAATAATTTATGCAAACTGAGTGGAGATCAGGAAGAGAAGATTGATCACCTTTTGTTGCACTGCCCCTTTTCATGGAAAATCTGGGATGCAATGATAAGAAAATTCTGCCTGCCAATGTGCATGCCACAAAACTACAGCAAACTTTTACTAGTTTTCAAACACTGGCCATTACCGAAGGTGGGTAGAACCCTATGGCAAGCAGTTTTGGCAGCTATACCTTGGGAAATTTGGTTAGAGAGGAATAGAACTTTCATCAATAACAAATCCTCCCTTGGTGGAATTATCGAGAGGGTCACACAAAATACTCTTCTATGGGCAGCCACTTATAGGTACTTGCCACATTTCCCAAATGCTCTGATCAGGAAATATTGGGACTTAATCATCAACATTACAGCCCAAAAAAATAAGAAGATGGAAGAATAATCTCCACCTCGAAATGGATGGTTAAAGCTAAACACAGATGGTTCATCTCTAGGAAACCCTGGTCAAGCCGGTGTGGGAGGGGTCATTAGAGATCCAGAAGGTAAAGTGCTGCTTGCCTTTTCAGGACCAGCTGGCTGGGCAACATCCAATGAAGCTGAATCAAAAGCTATCTTAACTGGGGTTCGTTTCTGCAGGCAATGGGATTTTATGCCCATTGTCATTGAGGGGGAATCGAAGCTTGTCATAGATTGGGCAGCTGGTATCACCCAACTTCTTTGGCACCTCAAGCACATCTATGATGAAGTTTCAGATATCATAACCGAGTGGCGTATAGCCTGGTCCCATCTACCAAGATCAGCCAACTCAGAAGCAGATACTCTCTCTAAATAAGGAGATAACAGAAGTTTAATTGTTTGGAGTCAATCTATTGTTCTTTAATGTATTGGATGGACATTTGATTACCTGTTTTTCAGAAACACTGAAGTGCCCTTACAGGGTTGTAACCTATGTGCTCTATTGATGTAATTTTGAATGAATCAATAAAACTCATGTGTTTTAAAAAAAATTGATATCAGAAATGAGATGCCCCAATAACAGAGGATGGGATCTACAATTACGAAGAACCTAAGAGAAAGAGAAATTGAGGAGATGGCAATGCTGCTAAACATTCTTGACACCACTTTTCACTAAATCATGGTAGGGATGAACTCATTTGGAAGCCAACTTCATCAGGTTTGTTCTTGATTGCTTCCGCTCCAAGCATTGTGGATACTGTCAGCACCTAAAAATGTACAACATTTCCTATGGGCAGCAACAGAAAAAAATCTTAACCTGTGATGAACTCCAAAGAAAAGGTTTGGTCATAATCAATGACTAGTGCAAATTATGCAATGAGCAAGAAACAAGCGATCATGTCTTACTACACTGTACATACAATAGGATAATTTGGGGAGCATTATTAAAAAAAAATTAAATACCATGTATGTATACCAAAGGACTTACAACAAGTTTATCAACAGCGGCTGTCCCCTCCTGTAGCAAAATGTGGGAAGGCCTTATGGGCATCCATTGTAGTAGCTATACCATGGTTCATATGGCTCGAAAGGAACGCCAGAATTTTTTAGAACAAAACTCACTTAGCTGGAAATGTCATAGAAAGGATAATACACAGCTCACTGCTATGGGTAGTTAACTTAGCAAAAATGCCCTCACTGCCGACAACAGTCATGAGTCTTCATTGGGAGGATGTGATCAAATTGGGCCACATAAAGAACATCGTGACTGAGGAATGGAAACCACCCCCATAACAATTTGAAACTTGCATTTATAATAAGATAAATTAAATAAACTTCTATTACAACTTTCTGTAGGAAGTAAAATCCAAGGAAAGTTTAGAAGTGACTGTAACCGCTTCTCTTCATTCCATTGGAAAATTAAATAGTCGGGATGAGATACACAGTTTATCATGCAAACCAGGTATCATGGAAATAAAACAATAAGTAATTATGGGACAACAAATGAACCCCTTAACGATTCTTTTGTTTGTTGCTTACATTGTTATGCGTCTGTTGTATACAAAAGAAACATTTCAGTGGATGCAAAAAAAAAATCAGTCCAAATATTTAACATTTAACAAACCAACATTTATAGCATGCTATTATACAAGTTATCTCGGAATATTATACAGACCAACAAGAAGAAACAAATAATTTTCTTTTTTTTTTTTTTAAGGAAATTCTGTATATTTACAACTACAATTTAAACCCAATACCCCCAATGCCTCCAAAGAGACTTGAATTTAAGACCTCCAATTACAGCTCCACATGTGACAAGAATTCTGAAATGAATGAAACATGGGCCTTCAAACAACAACAACTAGCATCAGCTTGGCTTTCCTTTACACAATTCCTCACGAAATGCATTTTCCAGATCAGGTGAAATTTGCTTCGCAGCACCCGTAACACACTTAATATACGAGAAATCTTCTTCAGTGCCATCTTTCCGCACAATCATGAAACATTTTGACCTATGTAAGGGGTGGCGTCCAACCTGGTATAGAAAGCTAAAATCAACATGATGCACAATGAAGCTTATAACTTCGCCCTTCAAAAGATGTATATTTCACTATTTGATGAATGTCACTCTTCAGAAGGTGTTATGCACACAAAAGAACAGATTGTCCTACAAATATCATTCAGCCTTCAAAAACTAACATTATTGTGAGTTATGTGGTCTTAGGTAAATTTTATTTAATACAACAGTTTCATGTATATCCTCCATAGATTACCTTAATTGATTTTACCCCAGCTCCTATCTTTGCCTTTCCTTGGGGATGGTAGAATAAAGCATCTGTCAGTAAGGATCTATGACTTCTGCTCAGATGGCCATTCTCAGGATACCTGCAACCAGAGCGAGTACAATATGTAAGGATAACAGTAATTGCCAGCAATCCTTCATAAAATAATTACCAGAAGTTTACCAGAAAAAGTATTAAATGATTCGGGCAGTTAGCAGATATACCTAACAAACATAAGAGATGACACCATAATTTTCAATAAATAATGGCAGAGAGTCAGCAAATCATAAATATGTTCATCCCAATCACCACAATACAAACACCAAAGAGAAGGAAAAGTTGCAACATCCACGATATCCAAAAGTGTCTAGTAAATAAACTGGGATAGCAGCTGCTGCAGGATGTCATGAGATATACATATGCAGAACATTAATCACATTTTTCAACATAGGAAAGATCACTTCAAGTGCAACAGTTCAAATGAGAGACAGAGAAAGCAGAAAGTTCATAGTTTAAATGATACAAAAAATATATCAACAACTTAGAAGTTGGAGAATTACAAAAACTGGAACAGTGTTTTAACTTACTTCTGTAGCAACTCTCTGAACTTGCTGTACATGCCCAAAACATGTACTGGAGAAGAAATACTTCCTAAAGGAGAACCTTCATCACATTTTAAATGTGAAGTTGCTTCTTCATATGAAATATTATCCTCTGGACCCATTACTTTGTCTCCATAACTCGATGCTATATTTTGAGAAGAAGCCAATGTGTTTAACAACATATCATACACTCCAAAATCACTGATAAGATTTTGTCCCTGGAAATAGATAACACATCATTGAGTATGTGAAATTGGAGAAGAGAGAGAAATGAGAGAGGAAGAGAGAAAAAAGGATGAAGAGAATGGCAGACGCCCTATCAACAGTGTAGTCAATCTTAGGGATTAAAACAATCCCTAGCCTCTCTTTATTAATCACTTAAGCAACAATTGATATAATTAGAAAAATGGCATAAACAGAATATGACAATTAGGCAAAAAATAAACAAAAGAATAAAATAGAATTACATTAATCAACTCCAAGATTCCTAACCCTCCCCCCCCCGGGTCGGTCTTCCCCCTGCCCCGTCACACTACAAAACGTTTTCTGCCTCTGTTTAGGTAACTATTCCAGCACGTCATAGTAATGAAGACTAGTGATCAAGATCCATTATCCCAAGTAAGGTGATGGTGTCTACCTTTCCAGAATATAAAATTTCAAATGGCCCTCCACACCCTAGAGCGCTCTCTTTCCCCCATGCTGCAGCCTCAAGTGGCCCCAGAAGATCATCCTTTGCCCGTTTTTTGGCAGATTCAATGAACTGTTTGCTTGGATTCTGCCATAATTTTTAAGAGGCAGAGAAGAGTTGCAACAAAAAAAGAAAAAGAAAAGAGGTAAGTAACATTTAAAATAAAATAACAACATTCCAATTTCTGATATGAAAAAAGCAAGTGAAATATACTAACTGAAAAGCATGCTTGCATAAAGGGTGATGAGATAGTCATTTGTTCCATTCGCTTGTCAATGCCTTTTGCTTTTAATCCATGAAACTCTCCTGTGACTGAAAGGGAATCTGCAATGAGAAGCAAATGGTCCTGGCAGATTGTCCTCCCTATGTCTGAAATTGTGGACTTCATGGTCTGTAGTTTCAATGTCAAAAGAGTGTTACAAATAGAGCTACGTGCAATTCTTTCACTAAGTTTAAGAGAAGGATAAAATTCTCACTCCAAAAAAATATTTCCAAGCAGAATCTACTCCAAAGACACGAAATGTATCTGTGAGATTGTCAGGATGACTTCGCTCCCAATTAATCAAGTCATATATTGGCAGACTTGCATCCACGAGAGAACTCCAGAACTTTGCCGGGTCACAATATTCTGACTTGTGAATTTTAAGAAAAAGTTCGCCAGTAGAATCATTCGCAAACTTAGATGACTGACAGTGATCATCCCACAGAATCTCCACTTTCTTGAATTCGGGAAAACCTGAAAAGATGAAGTTTATTTTACTATCAGTTATAAAAGATAAAACTCTACCCCGAATGTGCCAAACCTTATCATGCTTCACAAGGGTGGCAAAATCAATGAGATAAAAATCATTTTCTGAAAAATCCTTTTGTAGGTAGAATGTTTAGTTTAAAATATGGGTAGAACACCATTTGTTAGAAGAAGAGAAAAAAAAGAGGTTCCACTGATGCACTGCATCCGTCGCCACTTCTAGCAAAACAACCCACTGCATCAAACACCCCCATAAAAAATACTTGTCCTAGAGATCGCTGATGCATGTTCTCCACGTAAGGATGCATATCTGTCGAACATGTCATGTATATTCTATCCTTCTGGAAGGTGAATATGATAATTGTTGCAGCCAAACTTCTCCATAACTTTTTTTTGAGAATAATGATCTCTTTTTTGTATTCATTGCAAAGAATGTTACAACGGTACCATGTTACAATATTCTTTCTGTCTTGAAAATAATTCTTGGTTACAACTTGAAATCAGTTTACATATTATTTCCAATCAGGATTGCTACTGTAGGGGTAAGTGTTGCCCTGTTACTGTAGTTGTTCTTTCAGCTCCATCTTTTGCTAACTGATCTGCAATTGTATTAGATGATCTTGGACTTGATTTCCATGCGATGCGCCATTCCATGGTGATATCCTTGATTTCATCAAAAATTTGTTTGAACTTCCATGGAATGTTTGCCTTTTGTGTTACCCATTTGATGGTAAGGGCTGAATCTCCTTCAATGATTATAGGTTTTGTTGACAAAGGTTTTAGCATGTTAACTCCTTTGAAGAGGGATTCAACCTCAGCTTCATTTGATGTTGCAATACCTAGGGGCCCTAAGTAAGCTAGTAGTATACTCCCATTGTGATCCCTTACCACTCCACCAATTCCAGCTTGCCCCGGATTTCCTTTTGATGATCCGTCAAAATTTAGTTTGATCCAGCCGTTAGGGGGGGCTGACCATTCTACCATGGTAGGGGGTTTATGGAGTTTGAAATGGATGATGGTTTGCCAATGTCTTGTGAGAATGGACCTAGGCAGAGGAGGCATTTTGCTATATGTTTCAGCCCATAAGAAGGTGGTCTGAATTGAGTAGTTTAATAGTCTTGTGATGGTGTTGTTCTTGTTGTTGAAGGTTCTATTGTTTCTTTCCTTCCAGAGTATCCAAGGAATGGCAGCCATTGAAGCCTTCCATAGGGTTTTTCCTATTTTTGGTAGTGGCCAGCATGAGCCTGATTGAATTAACTGAGAATAAGTGTTAGGCATTGTGAAGGATATGTTAAATTTCTGTAAGGTGGCTGCCCAAAGCTCTCTGCTGAAGGGACAATGTAGTAAGATATGATCACTGGTTTCCTCTTGCTTCCCACAAAATTTGCAAAGTGAGTCAATTATCATTTGTCCCCTTTTGGCTAATTCATTACACGTTAGTATTTTTCCGTGAGTTGCTGTCCACAGAAATTGTTTGACTCTGTTTGTGGTAGGCAGGGCCCATATTAATCTCGCTGGGTGTTGTTCCATCGTCTCGGTTTTGGTTAGAAGACTATAGCATGAGGAGACTGTAAAGGAACCCAAGGAGCTCAAGCTCCATATGATTTCATCCTCTCCCGTTCTAGGGATATATTTAGAGTCCAAGAGTGCTTTGACTGGGGGATAATCTTCTTCTTAAATTTACGTTCCAACTTCTTTCCTCAAGTTGGTATATTTGGTGGACAGTAGCTTGTTTGTCTCGTGCCATAAGGTAGAGGTTGGGATATTGGTTTCTAAGTGAGTGATTCCCTATCCAGCAGTCATCCCAAAATTTAACTAGGCTTCCGTTCCTCACATGGAATCTTAAGTATTGTTCTATTATAGGTTTCCTCTTCATGATGGTTCTCCATATTCTCGAGTAGTGGACGCTATTGGCTGTTTTTGGAAGCCAACTATGGGATGAAATTCCGTATTTAGCTTCAATTAATCTTCTCCATAGAGCTTCTTTCTCATTTCCATATCTCCATATCCACTTTATGAGCATTGCTGAGTTCACTTCATGGAGTTTTCGTATGCCAAGGTGCTACGGCGGCCTTTCTCCTCTAGAACTTCAGCCAGAGAGTTAGAACTGTCGCTGGCCTACAAGGCAGTCCGTCGCTATGTAGTCAGCCAAACTCCTCCCAAGATCACACGCACCTGCTCAAGAACCTCGCTAAAGAGAGAGAGAAAGAGAGGGAGAGCACACGGAGTAGGGGAAACCTTACTTGAGTATTCACTTGAGAAATCCAACTTACAATGAGGGAGGAGAGCCCCCCTATTTATACCCAAAAGGATTAAAACCCCCATTAATTACACGCCCCTGAGTGTAATTTACACATACATGTATCCCAGCCCAATACATCCCCTAGCCCCCTGAACTCGAACCCTGTTCACACGAAGTGGCTCTTCACTTCAGTCTCAGCCGCCATGATCCGGTTGCATTGTACGGTAGGGTTACTTTACATGTCTTGAGTAAAGGCATGGCATGTATGCATATGCGGCCAGCTGCTAGCCCTAAGCATCTAAGCGTATCCCACTAAGCCCGATTCGACACCTAGGTTAGCCTTGCCGGCAGCCAGCTCTTATTACGGACCCTGGCCAGCCATTCATCCATAGATTGTTTCTTGTATTTTACTGTGACCGGTCTTGTGGCTCCGGCAGAGCATTACCTTTGCTACTGGATCCATCTTGTTCTTGGCTCTCGGCGTAACGTTCAACCGCACTGCAGCTCACCGGCGTCCTCGGCAGCCCCGCGCTGTTTGCCGTGAGACCCCATCGTTCCGGTAAAGGCCGGCATCCAACGTGGGTTATTTGTCTTGGGTTAAGCCCCATCTTCTTGGCCCCTTTCCAGCATGGCTGTTTGTGGTATCATCCCTTTCTGGCGTATCCTGACGTTCTTGTCAGGGTTCTTTGGTCGCTGCCTGCCTGCGTGAGTGCAACCCCATGTGCACTTGTGCGTCTGCAGTCCGCACTGTTTGACACTTTGACCTCGTGTCAGGACACCCATCCTCGCTAGCGCCCCCATGCATAAGCTGCCTTACACATGTACATGCTTTTATCTCGCATGCAAGTACAAGCCCACCGTGTACTAAGTTACATAACCCATCCCAGTCATGTATAATTGATCTCTCTAGGCGGTGCGTCCACCTCCCAGACTCCGTGAGACCTATCTGCCGCCCCATTCTTGCAAGATCCTCCCTTGCAAGTACTGACTCCGTCACATTCTCCCACACCGATCATGTTGACGCCCTCGTCAACTTCCGATCATACTCCATCACCTCGGTAATCCATCTGTACAACTCTGGTAGATCACACCAAGTTGCCTCCTCCTCCGGTTCGTTCTTCCACTTCACTAAGTATTGACTCTTAGTGCCTTGACCTTTGTACACAACTACACGCCGATGTGTAATTATGTAGTCGAACTCTGGACCAGGTTCTTGGTCGAACGTCATGACGGTTCCTCGAGAAGTAGATGCTCGGTTCGGATCTGGATCTTTGTGATACGGCTTCAGTTGGCTTACATGGAAAACATTGTGTACTTTCCAAGTTGCCGACAGTTGCAACTTGTACGCAAGTTCTCCCACCCTTTTCAACACTCTAAATGGTCCCTCATACCGGCGAATTAGCCCCTGCTTTCTCGCCTTGAGCATTGAAAATTGCTCGGGTCGTATCCTGAGCATGACTTGGTCCCCAACTTGGAACGTGACTGGCCTTCGATGTTGATCGGCTGCTTTCTTCATCCTCCGTGCCGCCTTGTGCAAGTACACCCTTGCAAGGTCCTGTGTCTCTTTCCACCTCTTCAACATGAAGTGGGCAGGAGCACTCTTCTTGGACTGCTTCGGTAGCACCTCGATAGGAAGAGAAGGTTGTCTCCCCAGCACGATCTCAAATGGACTGTGTCCCGTGGCTTCGCTCTTCTGAAGGTTGAAACTAAATTGAGCAATGTCCAGCAAGTTCGGCCAATCCCTCTGGTTGGCTGAAACAAAGTGTCTCAAATAGTCCTCTAGGATCTGATTGACCCTTTCTGTCTGTCCATCGGTCTGTGGGTGAAAACTCAAGGACATGTTGAGAGAAGTTCCCAACATACCAAAGAGTTCAGTCCAAAACTGACTTGTGAACTTAGAGTCCCTATCAGAAATGATACTAGAGGGTACTCCCCAGTACTTTACAACATTCGAAAAGAAAGCTTTAGCCACCTCCGACGCAATACATTTCTTAGAGAGAGCGACAAATGTAGTATATTTGGAAAATCGATCCACTACTACATAAATTGCACTCAGCCCTCCACTCTCCTTGATGCCGAGTATGAAGTCCATCGAGACCAAATCCCATGGCCTCTCAGCAATAGGTAAGGGTTGAAGCAATCCTCCCGGTCGCCTCCTTTCAGCCTTGTCTTGTTGACAAACAAGACACGTCCGCACATAAGCCTCCACATCCATAGCTAAACCTGGCCAATAAAACTTTTCACTTACCAGGGCAATGGTGCGTTTCTGGCCTGGATGTCCAGCCCATAGTGTATTATGGCACTCCTTCATGATATCCTTTCGCAACCCTCCATGCCTTGGAACATACACCCGACCTCCCTTTGTACACAAAAGATCGTTCTCCATCCAAAAGCGTTTAGTCTCACCGAGTGAAACGGCTTTTGTCAGCCCTAGCACGTCCGGATCATGCTGCATGGCCTCCCGAATCCTTTGAGTAAGAGGGCTGTCCGGTTGTGAAACAACACTCAGAAATGGCCTTATGTGTAAAGGATCAGCCTCCTGCTGGTCGCTTACACTTGCTGCTGAATTGGCTTGTGCGTTACCCCCTGTCTTGTCAGTGTCCACCTTGAAACCCCTCATGGCTCCTATGTAGCAAGTCTGTACTCCAGAATACATACCTCTTGAGCCTCGGTTTGAAACCTCCGCCAATGTGGCTTTTTGCGCATTTTGGCCCAACACCCGATGTTGTGGCCTGGCGCCTCCAGCGCCCGTTGTGGTCGGCCTTAAACGCCCGGCGGTTTCAACGCACTGCGTTGCCTGGATTGGCGCCTCCGCCCGAAGTTCAACGCCTCCCGCGTTGCGGCCTGGTGCCTCGCAGCGTTGGTGAAAGCCCCACAGCGCCATGTTCCAGCGTCCCAGCGTTGCGACCATCGCATCCCTCAGCTGCTGTTCGCCAGTATTTGGGTGCTAGCCTCCTCGTAGAAGGACTCTCTGGCGTGCGGTGGCGTCTGTCTGGCGCCGTCTTGTGATTGATTCGTCTTGGCGTGCGTCGCTCCACCCGTGCCTGCTTGGGTTGGGCGTAGGGGCTCTGCTGCCCCAACACCACGCCCGTGGAAAATCGCACCGACGACCCACTGCTACCTGCAGTGAGCCTCTGTGGCCTCATACCTCCTCATTGAAGCAATTTGACCAGCCGACTCCCCCTTGAGAAGAGCATTCAACGTGTGTCTCTTAGGACAGTCCCTCATCATGTGATCCCCATCACAGATGAAGCAGGTTCGTTTCGAACCCTTCTCCTCCTGTCCTTACCTCCCCACTTCTTCTCCCTCTGCCGTGTATCAGCCTTCTTTTCTCCCTCCATGTCCTCGGTGGTCTTCTGCTCAGGTTTCTTCCCCTTGTCTTTTGAATCTGAGTTTTGGCCCTCCGACCTCTTCTCAAATTCAGTAAGCCTCTCAGCAGCGGACAAAGCCTCAGCAAGGGTCTTTACTTCCCTCCGCCTTATCTCATGCACCGCCCATGGTTTGAGACCATCAAGAAACAAGAAAAGTCTATCCGTATCGGACATATCATTAATACACAACATCAAAGAAGTGAACTGGGAGATATACTCACGGATCTTCCTACTGTGCTTGAGCAAACGTAATTTCTTACGCGCCTCGTGCTCCACATTTGTAGGATAGAACCGTCTCCTCAATTCAGTCTTGAACTCGCTCCAAGTCTGAATAGAAGAAGTGCCAGTCCCTCCCTCTAGCGCATTCCGTCTCCACCATAGGAGTGCGTCCCCAGCGAGCGCATTCACCTTCCTTGCCTCATCCTCAACACAAAAGGCCTTCAAGTGTTGCTCAACCTGCCAAAGGAAATTATCAATTACCTTTGCATCTCTGACGCCATCATACGCCTTCGGTTTTGGCACCTTGACTCGTATTGGCTTGGACTCTCGAGGCTCCCTTGGCTGCTTGCTTACGGCCACCGCCGTAGTGAACTCCTCACTTGCACTAACGCCCCTCTCGTGCTCCTCTTTCGCCAAAGAGAAGTCTTGCATGACAGGGCTTGCAGCCAATAACTTCTCAATGCCCACTACCCGGATGCGTATTGCCTCTAGTGCTTCCATGCACTCGTTGGCCCTCGTACGCATTGTAGATGCTGCACCGAAAACATTAGCCTCCAACTCGATCGCCCATGATGGGGGATCAGACCTCAGTTCCTCATAAACCTCAGCCTTCCAAGCCTCAAAGCCTTGGGTTAGATTCTCAATGGAAAAAGAAGGCTCCTTACCCGACATGGTACTCCTTTCTTTCTCGCTTCTCTTCTCTTCTTGCAGCAGAGTGTGTGACGCTCTAATACCACTGCTACGGCGGCCTTTCTCCTCTAGAACTTCAGCCAGAGAGTTAGAACCATCGCTGGCCTACAAGGCAGTCCGTCGCTATGTAGTCAGCCAAACTCCTCCCAAGATCACACGCACCTGCTCAAGAACCTCGCCAAAGAGAGAGAGAAAGAGAGGGAGAGCACACGGAGTAGGGGAAACCTTACTTGAGTATTCACTTGAGAAATCCAACTTACAATGAGGAAGGAGAGCCCCCCTATTTATACCCAAAAGGATTAAAACCCCCATTAATTACACGCCCCTGAGTGTAATTTACACATGTATCCCAGCCCAATACATCCCCTAGCCCCCTGAACTCGAACCCTGTTCACACGAAGTGGCTCTTCACTTCGGTCTCAGCTGCCATGTCCAGGTGCATTGTACTGGCCGGGTGCACTGCATGTGGGTATAAGCAATGGCAATCGCCGCGATAGGGCTTTTTTTTATACCGCATGCCGCCCTTCCGCCTGGTCATGCCTGGAAGGCCTATGCTCGTCTCATTGTATGCCATTGTTTCTTCATCAGTTAAAGGTGCGCCGTTAGCTCAGACTGTGGTCTTGCGCCCCGCGCTCCAGACGCTTCTCTGCCACAGATTTGCTACCAAGATGTTTTCTGCCACAGACGCCCTGGCCTCCAGATGTTTTTGCATCACGCTGCCGTCTCCCCATAAGCATTTCGCGCTCCCTCCTCCCATACCAGATAATTTTGCTTTGCCATTATGGCCAGATGACTGTTTGTGGTTATGCCCCATAGCGGCCCACCCAGGTTCCTGCATGGCTGTTGTCTTGGCCTTCGTTATCGCTGGCCGGTCGCGCCATGGCCCTTGGTCATGCCCCACTGTGTGAGTGCAACCCCATGTGCACTTGTGCGTCTGCAGTCCGCACTGTTTGACACTTTGACCTCGTGTCAGGACACCCATCCTCGCTAGCGCCCCCATGCATAAGCTCCCTTACACATGTACATGCTTTTATCTCGCATGCAAGTACAAGCCCACCTTGTACTAAGTTACATAACCCATCCCGGTCATGTACAATTGATCTCTCTAGGCTGTGCGTCCACCTCCCAGACTCCGTGAGACCTATCTGCCGCCCCATTCTTGCAAGATCCTCCCTTGCAAGTACTGACTCAGTCACACAAGGCCACCATTCTCTTTGGGTTCACAAACTTGCTTCCATTTGACTAGAGGGTATTTGAATTGATCGGTTGTGCCACACAATATAAATTTTCTTTGGAGTCCTAATCTATTTGATATGCCTTTTGGGCAAGGAAGTAAGGATAGAAGGTAGTTAGGGATTCCAGCTAGAGTGGACTTGATTAATATTACTCTACCTACCTGGGAAAGTAGTTGGCCCTTCCAAGAATCCAATCTATTTGGACATTTTTCTACAATTGGGTGCCATAGGTGTTTGGTTGTTCTTCCCGTGTAAATTGGGAATCCTAGGTAGGAGAATGGGGTTGATATAGGGCTACAACCTAGGATATGGAGCATTACTTGCTGGTCTATCTCTTCATAATTTAAGCTAAGCAAGCCTGATTTTTCCCAGTTAATGTTTTGTCCCGAGATGGCTTCAAATAGCTGAAGTAGTGCTTTAATAGCAATGGTCTGGCTTTGTTCTCCTTCGCTTAAGATGATGGTATCATCTGCAAATTGCAGTATGGGTATTTGAATGTGATTTATTGTAAAACCCGTGATCCATCCTTGCTCTTGACTCTTATGAATTAGAGAGTTTAAAGCTTCTCTCACTATTAGGAACAATAGAGGAGAGAGAAGATCTCCTTGCCTTAATCCTCTCTGACTTTGAAAGAAGCCATTTGTTGTGCCATTGATTAATAAGGAGAATTTGGCTGATGATATGCAGCTAAGGATCCAGTTCCTTTATCTACTTGGGAAACCCATTTGGGTCATTAGCCTTTCTAGAAATTTCCAGTTTACTTTATCAAATGCCTTTTCAAAGTCTAATTTCAGCAGTACTCCTTTTGAGCCTTTTCTCTTATATAAATGAACTAGCTCGTGCACTTTCAGGGCCGAGTCTAGAATTTGTCTTCCTTTAAGAAATGCTGATTGGTTACCACTGATTACCTCAGGGAGAGCTGATCTGAGTCTATTGGATAAAACTTTAGCTATCAACTTATAATGATTTGAAATTAGGCTAATGGGTCTGAGTTGAGATGGTTCGTTTGCACCCTCTTTTTTGGGGATAAGCGCAATGAAGGTTGAACCCATGCTCTGTGCCGTAATCCCTCTATTATAGAATTCATTGAACATTTGGTGCACATCAATTTTGATGAAGTCCCAACATTCCTTGTAGAAGCTTGATGTGAACCCATCAGGACCAGGTGCTTTATCTGTTGGGAGGGAGTTTACCGCTGTTTCTATTTCTTCTAGTGAAAAGGGTCTTTCAATATTTGTGGCTGTTATAGGGTTAATTCTTTTGAGTTGTAGGCTGCTTGGGAATGGCCTGTTGGCTGCTTCTTCTTTGTATAGGGTGGACTTCACATATCAATCTTATGTGTTTTGAACTTGGTGATATCTTTTTTAAGACGAGATTACCAAGTTGAAAGGAGATTGCTCGCCGATGTCTGTGAAAGAATTCTTTACACCTTTTTGTAAAGTAGGGTCCAAGGTTAATGCACCGGTTAACACAAGATACGATTTAGAACAAAGAAGGCTGAACTCGGAGGGGACCGGATCAAGACTACACCAAGAAGAGGGTGGCGTGAGCCTCCTCAAAGTAGTGGCAAGGTAAGATGTTAATCTAAACCCTACTTGCTAGTAATGGGGTATTTAGAAGGGGATCTAATACCTCACACAAACCAGCCAAAAAGTAATAAAAGAAGACAAGCAAACAAAGGACAACGACTCTAAAGTAGGAGGAAAACAATAGCTTTCATTTGATAGGAGTGATGCCAAACAAGGGCAAATTACATTGTATTTATAGGCTGGTGATCCTCCTCTTTGCATGCTTAAAGTAACACTTGTCTAAAAATAAAGAGTTATATAACTCCTAATACAAGAAAAATTCCAAGAATATAAAAATAGCAGAGTTCAACATGTCCACTAACTCCAAGTGTGTGGTGTGAAGTGGTACATGTATGGCTTTTCTAGAAAATAAAAACCCCACTAATAGCTCATTAAAATAAAATAACATAAAATTACCAGCACTAAAAGACTTTAATTTCTCTTCTTTTTCCTCTCATAAGTCTTCTCAAATCGATCAACCATTTCATCCACATTAACCCTAGATGGGGATGATGTAGGGGATGCTATTGCATCAGTCCCCTCTTCTTCAAAAGGACTCGACCTCGAGTTCGCATCTTCAAACTCTCCAAAGTAAAGTTGCAAATGAGACACATTGAAGGTGTCATGAATGTTCCATCCATCTGGTAGTTGAACTTTATAAGCGTTGGTCCCAAACTTTTTCAATATAGCACATGGTCCAATCTTCTTAGGCTTCAATTTGTTGTACTCGCCTTGAGGGTAACGAGTTTTGGAAAGATAGACCCATACCAGGTCACCCACTTCAAAAGAAACCTCTCGTCTGTGACGATCAGCATAGGCCTTGTATTTGTTATAAGCTTCATTTAAGTTAGCAACCACCTGTTCATGAAAAGTCTTCAACCTGTCAATCTATTTTTCAATAATATCGGGCACATCAGAAATTGTCGGCAAAGTAACAAGTTGTAATGGACCCCGAGGATTAGCTCCAAACACCACTTCAAAAGGAGAAAACCCTGTGTTTCGATTCTTAGAGCAATTGAATTCAAACTCAATTTTTGGCAAGTAAGAATCCCAACGCCCAAAATTCTTTACTTGAGTGCGAAGCATATTCCCGAGGGATCGATTCACCACTTCTGTTTGTCCATCAGTCTGGGGGTGATAAGGGCTACTAAACTTCAAAGTGGTACCCATTCGAGTCCACAAGTTCTTCCAAAATATACTCATAAACTTTGTATTTCTATCAGACGTAATAGAACTAGGAAGTCCATGGTATCGCACCACTTCTTTGAAGAAGATGTCTGCCACCTTTGCTGCATCAAAAGATACTTTACAGGGAAAAAAGTGAGCCATCTTGCTAAATCGGTTGACTACCACAAATATAGAATCCCATCCATGTAAGCATCTAGGTAAGCCCACCACAAAATCCATTGAAATGTCCACCCAAGGTGCCATAGGTATAGGTAGAGGAGTGTAAAGGCCGACATTAGAAGCAGCCCTTTTACCCCGTTGGCATATGTTACACCGCTTCACAAAATAGGAGACATCTCTATTAATAGTCGGCCAGAAGAATCTATCTCGAAAAAGAGCTAGAGTCTTGTCAATGCCAAAGTGTCCACTGTTATGTGCTTCTGTCATCACCAACATACGCATGGATCCAGCAGGTAGACATAAACATACACCATGAAATAGAAAACCATCATGTATAGAGTAGGGAGGCTTCTCTTCACCAGCTTCCAACGCCATAAAGACAGGGCTGAAAGTAGGATCAGTCCGTTGCACTTCCTTGAGAGTATCAAATCCTAAAACTTCCACCTTCATGGCAGTCAACATGGCATATCTTCGGCTTAGGGCATCAGTGACTTTGTTGTTGGTGTCAGACTTGTGATGCAGTGTAAAAGTGAATTCTTGTAAAGAAGCAATCCACTTAGCATGTCGCGAACTCAACTTGTGTTGGCCATGTATATATTTGAGAGCTTCATGATCAGAATAAAGAACAAACTCTTTATGTAGCAAATAATGTCGCCAGAATTATAGAGCTCTCGCAACTGCATACAACTCAACAGAATACCTAGCAGGAGCTCTAGATAACTTCTCCCTGTAGAAAGAAACGGGTCTCTTCGCTTGGCTTAGGACGGCCCATACTCCTGTTTTGGAAGCATCACACTCCACCTCAAATAGTTTACCAAAATCAGGTAGGGCCAAGCAAGGGGCATTGGTGAGCAACCCCTTAATTAATTGGAAGGCACGATCAGCTTCAGTGGTCTAAGTAAACTCACTCTGTTTCAATAGGTCAGTAATTGGTGCCATAATAGCACTGAAGTTTCGAATAAACCTTCTATAAAAATTGGCGAGACCATGAAAACTCTGGACTTGAAAGATGGTGCTAGGGGGCGGCCAATCTCGAATGGCCTTAATCTTCTCTTCATCCGGTGCTAATCCTGCACTAGAGACAACATAGCCAAGGAAGATGACTTTTTTGGACAAAGAAAGAACATTTAGTTGCGTTACCAAACAACTTCTCTTCACGTAGCTTCATCAATACGCTCCGCAAATGTTCCAAGTGGCTAGGAACATCCTTACTGTACACAAGGATATCATCAAAGTACACCACGACACAAGACCCAATGAAAGGGCGAAGTGTCTCATTTATGAGTCGCATGAAAGTGCTAGGTGCATTGGAGAGGCCAAAGGGCATAACTAACCACTCATAAAGACCCTCCCTGGTCTTAAAAGCAGTCTTCCATTCGTCTCCAGCCCTAATCCGAATTTGGTGGTAGCCACTCAAATCAATTTTAGAGAATACGACCGAACCTGCTAAACTTTCCAATATATCATCTAGACGAGGGATAGGTAAACTATAC
Source organism: Aristolochia fimbriata (assembly GCA_019845555.1). Lineage (NCBI taxonomy): Eukaryota > Viridiplantae > Streptophyta > Magnoliopsida > Piperales > Aristolochiaceae > Aristolochia > Aristolochia fimbriata. Next base: position 9,558,897 of record CM034079.1, read on the forward strand.
CTCACCGTTATCATGTTCACGGCACGACTATCAATACACATTCTCCAAGACCCATCCTTCTTTGGCACAAGGAGGGCTGGTACTGCACATGGGATAGTGCTCTCCTTTACATACCCCTTAATGAGTAGCTCTTCCACTTGTCGCCGTAACTCCTCATGTTGTGCAGGAGTCATTCAGTAGTGTGGCCTGTTCGGAATAGCGGCTGAAGGAACTAGATCAATCTGGAGTTGACCAGAGCGGTTAGGAGGTAACCCTGGGGGTAACTCAACAGGGAATACATCTTCAAATTCCTCAAGTAATGCTTGACCTTCAGGGGAAATAATCTGATCCTCAGTTGGGGTGGTGAGTTACCCCTTAGCTACCACAGCATAACACACGTCTGCGTGTTCGAGTTCATAATCCATCTCTGTGAGGCTAAGGCATGCTGAATGTTTAAGGACACCAGATTCCAAGGGTTGCGAAAGGAAATTGTACTTCTTGTGCTGCAAAACAAGAGAGTAAACATTACTACGACCATCCCAAGCGACACTACGGCCGTACTGCCAAGGGCGCCCCAATAATATGTGACAAGCGTCCATAGGCACCACATCACACCACACTTCATCTTTGAAGGATCCAATGGAGAATCCAACAAGACACCTTCGAGTAACAGTGACTTTATTTGAATCGGAAAGCCACGCTAGTTTATAGGGGTGAGAATGTGGTTCAGTCTTCATGTTAAGTTTTTGGACAGCCCTCTTAGCAATAATGTTCTCACTGGCAGCATGATCAATAATGAGCTTTGCCTTAAAACCACCCAATAGGCAAGTGGTCATAAAGATAGTCTTTCGCCTCCAGTCTTCATCATCAACCCTAGGTGTCAGAAACAAGTGTCTAGCCACAAGACAATTACCCTCAACTCTGCATAGATCCTCTGCATAGATCCTCTTCATCTCCCTCTTTAGCTCTTCCCATGTGGCAATAAGGGGCTCACCACTTGTGCCCTCCTAGCGGTCGTGGCTCTCCACCAAGCCAAAGCACCACCGCGGAACCTTGTAACAGCCAATCCCACACATACATAATTGGGAACACCTGTAGATTGAAAAACTATTTCAATATTACTTAGTCTAAGAACTCATCTGCATTGTGGTGTCCATGGAATTCTGTGATCTCCATCTTAAAGCAGTTCTCCCATCTTCACGCATTTGGTGGTTCATCACGTTCGACGCGTCGATTCATTAGGGGAAGAGTATCTTCCAAATTGTTATCCCACTCATCAGTTCCATAGAATGGAATATGATCACCATATGGATTGGTTTGCACTGGAAGAGGAAGACGGTGTGGAGGATAGTCTTCACGAGCATTATGAGGTCGAAAACCACCTTGGTGATGTGGACCCCTAGGAGCCCTGGCATGCGGCTGCCTATAGGGAGCCTCTTGTGGATCCATGTGGGGAGCTATAGGTTGTGAATCGTAGCCTCTCACTTCAGCTCGAGGTTCACCTCTAGGGGCGCTGCCCTGTTGTGGAGGTGGGTGGTCACTCTTCCCTGGAACAGGTAGTGCAGGGCCTGCTCCCATAAGCATCACCAATTGCTTCACTTGGTCGACAAGGTCTCCGATTTTTTGATTGAGATCTTGGCTTTGTTCCAGGAGTTTTTGATTAACATACTCCTGGATATCTTCTTTGTCGGCGGGTGGATTGTTGGATGATATTAGAGTTTACACAAGATTGGTGGGGTAGCTCCAAAGGTAGGACTTTGATTGCTCTGGTACCAGTTTAATGCACCAGTTAACACAAGATACGATTTAGAACAAAGAAGGCTGAACTCGGAGGGGACCAGATGAAGCCTACACCAAGAAGAGAGTGGTGTGAGCCTCCTCAAAGTAGTGGCAAGGTAAGATGTTAATCTAAACCCTACTTGCTAGTGAATGGGGTATTTAGAAGGGGATCTAATACCTCACACAAACCAGCCAAAAAGTAATAAAAGAAGACAAACAAACAAAGGGCAACGACTCTGAAGTAGGAGGAAAATAATAGCTTTCATTCGATAGGAGTGATGCCAAACAAGGGCAAATTACATTGTATTTATAGGCTGGTGATCTTCCTCTTTACATGCTTAAAGTAACACTTGTCTAAAAATAAAGAGTTCTATAACTCCTAATACAAGAAAAATTCTAAGAATCTAAAAATAGCAGAGTTCAACATGTCCACTAACTCCAAGTGTGTGGTGTGAAGTGGTACACGTGTGGCTTTTCTAGAAAATAAAAACCCCACTAATAGCTCATTAAAATAAAATAACATAAAATTACCAGCACTAAAAGGCTTTAATTTCTCTTCTTTTTCCTCTCATAAGTCTTCTCAAATCGATCGACCATTTCATCCACATTAACCCTAGATGGGGATGATGTAGGGGATGCTATTGCATCAAAGGTCTATGAAGAAATCACTAGCAAAGTTATGAAGCTCATTTACCATTTAAAATATCTAAGAATAACACTCTTTTCAATGTGGCCTATCTCTAACACTCCCTCATGTGTGAGCCTCCCTTTCTGGAATCCCACATGTGCACAATATGGATGGAGCACACGATCAAGTACCTGCTCTCATACAATGTAAAGTCGGGCAAGAGAGTTATCCAAAATGACTAGCCAAATTCATGAAGCCCTTTCCCTTATAATAAACACTGGAACTTTGTTGCTCTGTTTTAATGTGCAACTATTTCTAATGCGACTTGCTCTTTATGCAGATTTTTCCAATGCTGGAAACTATCATGTCACCAAGCCCTCAGACCCCACAGGAGCCCATCCCTCATCAAGCCTCAGCCCTCCCAAGCCAGTCACCTCCTCGGTGCAGTCTCTATTAATCCAGAAGTGTGTTCTCGTTAAACAGCTAGTGTTCTGGTATTGACAATTCCATCAGCCTCATGTGGAGACTTCAAAGAAACTCCACCAAAATTACTTAATGGCCACAGGCTGCAGATTATCTATTAGGCTGTTTTTGGTAGCTTCTTATAAAAATACTAGGTTTGCTGGCCAGTCCTCTTGAACACCCACTGGCCTAGATGAGCTTGTTTTCGAAGATTGTCCTATTCTACCTTTGGCCAGATGTGGTACTCATTGTACTTGTTCCGTGCTTCTGCTTCTATGGCATATTTGAAAGTGTAATCACTTTTGGGCCTTGCTTCATTGGTAGAGTTGGCAGCAACACGTCAAAGTTATAATCTTGTGTGTCACTTCTCCCATCATCTCCCAATATAGTAGGGGCAAAACTGGTACTCGCGCTCACCCAGAAGGTGTAGAATAGTTAGAGTGGACGTATCAACAGCAATAGAGAAGAAGGAATAAAAGGGGGAGTTTGCAGAAGTAATTTGTAAGTGTTATGACTGTCCACCAAAACAGCATGAAAAACTTCTGCCAACATATATTCATTGACCAGCAATAATAAAGGATATTTATTGTACTGAGACTTGAGTCCAGAAAGACAGATGTGAGGATGACTCTTCCTCAACTACCTTAGACGATGTCTTTTTTTAAATAGAAACTCAGTGAAATCCAGAGTCTATTAGTAGCTGAACATATACCGGTTCATTCAGGGGGGAACAGTTGGACACAGTAAACCATGCAGCGTCTACTCGCATCTTCATCAAGTTATTATCTGCATCTCAGATTAATGGTCCAGATTGAACTAAATGCATTATCTAGTCCTTCTCATCCATGATCCATTAATCAAATGGAAGGCCACATATCTTGATACACAATTATTTTTTTCCAGTCAGTGAACTCATTGACCAGTGTAAAACTTCCGATGCTGAATATAAAAATTATTTTTTTCCAAGAAAAGCCACATCTGGACACTAGGGTAGTTTCCGATATGATTGAACTCATGCTTGCAAAGAAGCTTGCTGGCAGCATTCAATGCATAAGGAAACAGTCCTCATGTGTCGCCTGAACTGCTTACCTTCCTCCCAGACATTTACTGGAATAGAAATATATGGAATTGAAGTCCACCACAGGGGACTGTAGGAGGCAAAGCATTGGAGAAGGCGCCTGAACTGCTTACCTTCCTCCCAGACATTTACTGGAATAGAAATATATGGAATTGAAGTCCAGCACAGGGGACTGTAGGAAGCAAAGCATTGGAGAATGAACTAAGTTTGATGTGTCTTCTGGGAAAGGCTGATAATAGGGAGGGCGGGAGGGAGCAGCCACAATCTCTACAAAATTTCCAGACTTCCACCTTGAGAACAAGATGGCTCTCATTGGGGGCAGGGGGCAACCTATTAGGGACCACTACTGGAACAGGTGGCACACTCAAAGATCCTGCACAAAAAATAAGACTAGATTTTGTTAGACAGTTACAAGGAGGAAGGAGTGTAATTGGCCAAATAGGGGAAAGAGGAGTAATAAGTAGCAAGAGAAGGGTGGCGGAGAAGTAAGAAGACAAAAGTAGAAGCTTGGGATTATAATTGAATCAATAAGCTGCCTCGGAACAAGAGGTTCAAGCCTAACCTTCTCTCTAGGTATTGAATCTGCAACACCTTCAGCTAATCTGTTTACATGACTTCAAAAGGCATCTAAAACTTTCAGCCAGAAGGACAACCTCATTGAAGGAATTAAGAAGCAGCGGAAGACCAACCAGTTATACATGCGGAATCACCTTCAACGATCAAATGAAGGGACAAGAAGTCCAGACTATTTGTACCGCTACTAGTTCGGCATGTGGATTTGGTGAGTCCAGCAGGACTGGAAAATGAAGCAAGACTAAACCATCATGAAAATGAAATACTCTTTAAAATCCCAATGTCCTGGATTACCGTGAGTAGAATAATAAAATGTTAATATCAGCACTAGGGACACGGGGGGCAACCATGCAATATTTTATTGGAATCTTTGGGAAAGCAAGCTGCACAAGAATCTTCCTACCAACCCCAGAGTAGAGGGCAAGGCTGTACCGTTAAGCAAAGTTAGCAACCAATGGATGATCCTGTAAGTAATTTTGTGAATGACAGAAATAGCTGAGGACAGTGAATTCTAGAAGTAGTGTCTATTGTACTTTCACTAGGAAAGTCTGAAATGCCATGATAAGAAAATTCAGAATACCACTAGTCCTTCCAAAAACCAATGGATAACTCCTGCAGCTCTATCTTGTCTGGCCGCAACCAAAAGTGGGAAAGAAATGTGGAAAGCTACAACTGCAGCAGTGCCAAGGGAGACATGGCTGGAAAGAAATAGAAGAACTTTCATGAAAATGAACAGCTCCTTGGGATCCATCATTGAAAAAGTGACTCAAAATGTAATCTTATGGTTCTCCACTTTTAGAACACTTCTGCCATTCCCAAACATTCTGATAAGAAAATACTGGGACCAAATCATCTATTTCCACCCCCCTAAACACAAACAGATGGAGGAATGGGGCCCCCTTCCAAATGGCTGGCTGAAACTAAATGTAGATGGTTCATCCAGGGCCAGCTGGCATCGGAGGCACTATAAAAAATCACTTGGGCCAGACTCTACTTGTTTTCTCTGGACCTATGGGGCAATGTACATCAAATGAGGCTGAATCAAAAGCAGTGAGCAAAATTTTACTAGTGGGCTCATGTACCAGTAATAATAGGAGACTCAAAACTGATGATATCCTAGGCTGCAGGGAAGGCTGAAACCCCATGGCATTTAATGGCTACTTTTGAAGAACTCCATGACATCATTACAGAATGGCACATTGTTTGGTCGAATGTACCTAAATCTGCAAATGCTGAGGCAGATGTCTTAGCAAAAAACGGTGTTAACAGAAGACCACTTGTCTCGTGCAGTACACTGCAACTAGGCTGATACCCTACTTGTACTGTTTTGTCCCCTAAAGAATTTGTAACCTATGTACTCTATGTACCACAATTGTAAACTCATTTGAAAGCAACAAAAATCACTGTTTTAAAAAAAAACAGCACTCCACAACAATTTTCCTGAGGGTACAAAGGAAATCCAAAACAAGTATGCCAAAATAATAGCAAAGAGAATTAAAATTATTTTAATGGGGCTCCTAGAAACATGCTCTAAAAGATTCTAATATATTTAGCATAAACTAGTAAAAAGAACTAAAATACAAAAATATACAAGGGTAATTTTATTGTAAGTTTCGTTTAAGTAATTATTTCAAGCACAAATTCAAGATCAAGGCATACACAAACTAACAACATTACAAGATAATAAACACTCAGATAAGGATTATGCATGTTAATCTCAATTATGAAAAAACAAAAACAAAATATCAGCGAATACCTTTGATAGTTGTTTGCAGAAGGTTTGGTAGCACCTCATTTTCTATATTGTCCAATGTAATATTGTTCTTTGAGATTTCTACTGCCACCGAGATACAAGTATGCCTATCATTACCTATTGACGAATCGATCAAGGAACATTTCCTGTGGTTGGACATTTTAAACCACAAGCGTTCATTAGATAGATTACATTGACAAGCAACATGTCAGAAGCAGGACTTCTTTTACTATTTTGGATCGACAGAAGTAGAATACGAGCAAATAGAAAAATAAAATGACACTTAATGTTTAAGTACAAATATGTTTTATGCAATGCAATATTATGGCATTGAGGATTTTCATTCTTCAAAACAGTGAGCTTTTACTGACTTAGGCAGATGGTACAATCATCATAGAGTACATTAGCTACATCCCTTGAAGGATGAATGGTCTTCACACATGCTGTTCTTACTTAAAAGAATGCTTAAGATAGTACAATTGATGGACTTGAGATTGGAAGCTCCTTCTTTTGAGGCAAGATCAGCCATGAAGTTTGTTGACCTTGCTACTTGGGACCAGGCTACGTGCCATTCCTTGATGATATCAACAATTTCATCAAAGATATATCTGAGATGCGAAGGGGGCTTTAGGTGGCCAGCTGCCTAGTTTATAGCCAGCTTAGAGTCACCCTCAATGATAACAGGTGTTTTTTTCCACTGCCTATAGAATCTGATCCCAGATAAAAGGCCTTGGACTCAGCTACATTTGAAGCAGCACAACCTGCTAGCCCTGAAAATGCAAGTATACTATTTCCTTCTCTGTCTCTTACAACTCCTCCGATCCTTTGGGTCTTGAGTTGCCTAAAGAGGATCCATGAGTATTCATCTTCAACCAGCCTTTGGGGGAGGGGGGATCACTCCTTTTGCTTTTTGGAGTTCTTAAAATGCACAATCATAGTCCACAATTTTTTTTATTATTTGGGAATGGTGGCAGCTATCTGAAAACTGATGTCCATAACAATACATTCTGAATTGCCTTTTCAATAACTCCACCTAACGAGGTCTTGCTACTTAAAAAGGTCCTATTCCTCTCCAACAGCACTTCAAGTTTCACAGATTCTGAAATGAAGAAATATAGAATAGGCTTTGTCAAAAACCTTGAAGTGATTTTGGTCACTTCTATATCTGGTCTAGCCCAACCAGTGTCTAGTATAGAGAGGAAAATTATAGACCTCTTATGTTTCAATTTTTGTTTTACTCTTATACACATCGAGAAACACATGGAGCTGCACATGTAAATGCCTTTACATGTACAAGTGGAAATTCATGGAGAAGGCTTTTGACAGTTGGATGGGACCTTTTTGACAAACATGATGTGAAGAAAAGGATTTGGGTCTAAGTGGATTCATTGGATTCAATCTTGTGTCACAAGTGAATCATTCTCATTGGTTATTAATGGTGAAGTGTACGGGTAAGAGTACGAGCAAGGTGATCTACTTTCCCTTCTTCTTTCCATTATTTTGGGGGAAGTTGGGGATCGTCAAGCAAGCATTGTAATTGAATTGGTTGATTTATCCACTTTCTGACACAATTCTCCCCATGGCCCAATTTACGGATGACACTGCATTCTTTGGAGAGGGCACGGCACACTTGAGCAGATGGTCCAATGGAAGGTAGTCATTAGTTATTTGAGTTAGCTTCAGGTCAGAAGGTGAATTGGCAAAAAACAGAAATATATGTATGTCATGAGGATCTTGGAAGGATGGCTAGTAAGTTGGGCTGTGCATTCGGCTTTCTCCTTGGCATTTGCTTGGGACTAAACCTTTTTCAACAGTGAATTACAAGAAATCTTTGGAACCACCTCTCACTTATCCTCTTTGCACTTTCTGATTGGAGCGGCCAAGAACATTGAAAGATTATTCAGGAACTTCCTTTGGAGGGGCTAGAATCAGCTGGTGAGAGAAAATTTTGGGGTACATAGGGATGGTTGGCTTTTGGGTTGGGACTCCCCATGGCATCTGTCAGTCATTTGGAGGTACATATACAAGTTACTGCATGGATCCCATTCTAGACTCAGGTGGGCAATGGGAACTGGGTGTCACGCACAGTTTTGGCTTGACCCGTGGTAGAGTGAGAGACTATGAAAGAGGATAGTGAGAGGTTGCTCTCCCTTACCACATTGCCAGAGGCTTCAGTTGAAGAGGTGATGGCTAATAGTCTTGTAGATGGCATTGACTGGTTTTTAGGAGGGAGCTCAGAGATTTGGAAGCAGTGGACTTTAGTAATTTCAACTCAGCAAACTTTGACAGGCATGTGGCTCCAGTCGTTGTCAACCAAGATAGGTGAAACAATGATTGGATAGGGTGGACAAGAAGAGGAGGATATCTCACTTAACACAAAAAATCCAGGGGAACCTTATCTTGAAGAAACACCAAAGTAAAAAATAAGCAGGTCCACAGATTTTGAGACAGGGAACAACTCACAACCAGGTTTGAGTATGTGATCAAACATCTGTCAAGACTTGCCAAGAGCATATGGATTGTAAGATAGCATCTTGCAACAACAGCACCAACCTAATATGATTTAGGAACATACTCACCATCATAGTGGGTGCAAATGTTAATTTTCTACTAAACTGGCATGAGGCTCTATTGAAATAATTTATATAGCAACAAAATCACAGGAACGAAAGCTTCCTATAAGACAATATCAAGTATACATCAAAGGAATCCCCTTAGACCGCCAATGTTGCTCAAAGGAATCTCCTTAGACCGCCAATGTTGCTCAAAGGAATCTCCTTAGACCGCCTATGTTGCTCAAAGGAATCTCCTTAGACCGCCAATGTTGCTCAAAGGAATCTCCTTAGACTGCAAGTTGATGCTCTGGACATTGGAGGAAGGTAGATCCCTCACCCTTGAAGAATTTGTAGACCGTACCACAGCTTCTAGGGAATTACGTTCCCTAGTTGCACATGATTGTAAACATAGGGCTAGATACAAAAGGTTAAAGGAAGGGGATGCAAATTCCTGGTACTTCATGCCATTGCATCGGCTCGAAGACATGCTAACAGAGTGAATTCCTTGCAAATCAATGGGGAACTCACTTCTGATAGGACGTCTATTACTAACAATCTTGTGGATTACTATGCAGTTTTAAATACGGCTAGTGCAAGGAAAAGACATTCCATGGAGGGAGTTCCTTTACCTCGGCTTTCTATAGACCAAGCTAATCAATTGGAAGCCCCTGTTTTTATTGAAGAGATTGAAGCAGCAGTAAAAGGTTTGCCACTAGATAAAGCACAGGGGTCACATGGTTTCAATGCAGAATTTTTCATAGCAACTTGGGGGTTCATGAAGCAAGACATCATTGATATTCTAAATGACTTTTATATGAGGGGTATTGTCTATAGGAGCATGGGAGCATCGCTCATTGCTTTGCTGCCCAAAAGGAAGGAGTTGAGGATGCTAGAGATTTCCGGCCTATTAGTTTGATTTTGGGACCATATAAAATCATTGCAAGGGTACTAGCTACAAGGGTCAAGGGAGTGCTACCAAACCTCATCAATAAAGTTCAGTGTGGGTTCATATATTCGAGACAACTACTTGATGCCACTATGTTTGCTCATGAGGTGGCTGCCATGTTTAGAAAAGTTAATTATCCAAGGGTCATACTTAAACTTGATATGGAAAAAACATTTGATAGAGTGGATTGGGATTACTTGGAGGCTACTATGGAAAGGATGGGGTTCGGGCATAGATGGTTGCAGTGGATTTGATCATGTATATCAAATGTCTCATTCTTGCTACTCAGCAATTGAGGAATTGGATCTTTTAAAAGTACTAGAGGGTTAAGACAAGGAGATCCACTATCTCATCTACTCTTCAACTTAGCAGGAGAGGGGCAGGTGGGAATCATTAAATTAGCCCTCTCAATCGGATGGGTAAACAATATGCTGCCAGAGGGATTGCTACCACTAACTCAATTTGCAAATGACATAACTCTGTTTGGAGATGGGTCCTTGGAACAGATAAAAAGATGAAAAGCAGAGATTAGTTTATACGAAACGACCTCGGGGAAGAAAGTAAATTGGAGTGAAACAGAAGTTTTTGGGTTCAACATGGATTCCTCTGCACTTAATGAGATTGCTACTACTTTAGGATGCTCTGTGGGGAGTTTTCCAAGTATATATCTCGGGTTACCTTTATTCAATGGCCGCATCACCAAACCTCTTCGGGCCCGGTTATTGAGAAGATTCAAAGGCGTCTATCCTAGTGAAAAGGTAGAATGTTGTCAAAAGCAAGTAGACTGGTTCTCATCAAGTCATGTTTAAGTGCCATTCCCATGAACTACTTATCCTTCATGCACTGCCCGGCTAAAGTAGCGTGTAGCCAAGAACATGAAGATGTTCAAAAATTTCCTATAGAGAGGCAACAAAAAGCTTGAAATACCATCTGGTAAATTGGAAAAAAGTTTCCCTTCGTAGCTAATGGAGGATTGGGCATTAGAAAGATATTGCTTGTGAAGAAAGCTTTTATGTTGAAATGGTGTTGGAAAATAAAATATGGAGAGGCATGCACCTTGGCGCAAAATTGTAGTGGCTAATCTTGGAGTGGAGGAAGATTCATGGATTATGGGCTGGAACTCACCTAGGCTCTTATCAGTTATTGGGAGACACATTTATTAGTATTTCCAAAATTTCATATTGCTTATAGATGGGCAGTAGGTGAGGGGTGAAGTACATTGTTTTGGGAAGGCACAAGGATAGAAGAAGAGTCTTTGAAACAAAAATTTAATAGTTTTATACAAGCTCATATGGACACCTTCAGCCACGGTTGATGATATCATGGCATTAGACAGACCAGCAAGTATAAATTAGAGTACAATCTTTCGGAGTTGGCATTAGACAGACCAGCAAGTATAAATTGGAGTACAATCTTTCGGAGTTGGCATTAGGCAGACCAGCAAGTATAAATTGGAGTACAATCTTTCGGAGGAACTAAGGGATGATGAAGCAACATGCCTAAGCATTTTAGACTCTACACTGAGCAAATTTTACTGGGATACTTCAAAACAGGACACCTTATTGTGGACACCAGCAGTGGATGGCTTCTTCTCAGTTGCTTCAGCTTATAACTTACTTCAACTTGCAAGCAACTTACATGATAGTCGAGTAGCTTGGCAGCTCAATGCCCCAATGAAAATTAGGTTCTTTGTTTGGAGTGTGCTGCACAACAGAATATTAACCAGAGATGTCTTGCTTAGAAGAGGAAACCCTATACCCTCTCCTCTCTGCACATTATGCAACACGCATGATGAAACCACAAATCATTTACTCCTACATTGTGAGTACTCTTGGACTTTTTTTTTTTTTTGAGAATAGTGCTCTGTTTTTCATTGCCATGTAAAAAGAATGTTACAATCTGATTTTTACATCAGCTAGCATGTTGTTGTTTACATTTTTACATCAGCTAGCTTGTTGCTTTGGAAAGATGCTTTAAATATTACAGTTTATCATCCGTGGTCAACTAGTGGAGTGGTAGTTGTTGTCCAATTGCTTGCGTAGGCCTTTCAGCTCCTTCTTTTGCTAGTTGATCTGCCTCTGAATTTGCTGATCTTGGGATTGAGCTCCAAGTTATATTCCAATTTGCTGAGATTTCTTCTATTTCATCGAAGATGTATTTGATCTTCCATGGAATGTTGGCTGCTCTTTTTGCCCAGTTTATAGTCAGAAGTGAGTCACCTTCAATGATTAATTGCCCTGCCGAAAATGGTTTTAACAACTTAATTCCTTCTAACAGTGCATTAGCTTCTGCTTCATTGGAAGTGGCACAACCAAGAGGGCCAGAATATACCACCAGAATTTCTCCGTTGTGATCTCTTATAATACCACCATAACCGGCTGTTCCCGGGTTGCCTTTAGAAGATCCGTCGAAGTTTAACTTTATCCTGTCTGGTGGTGGTGGTGTCCATTCTACCATGGTAGGGGGTTTGTGTGATTGAAAAAGGATGATCACCCTCCAATGTTTCCTAAGTAAAGCTCTAGGTAAGTTGGGCATTCTACCGAAGGTTGTGGCCCAAAGGAAAGTCTGTTGAATGGCTGTGTTTGCTAAATGGTTAATGGTAAAGGAGGTTGTTGTGCTGTTAAAGGTTCTTTTGTTCCTTTCAATCCATATGGTCCAAGGAATAGCAGCCATGGAGGCTTCCCATAAGGTTTTACCTGTTTTAGGGAGGGGCCAGGAGGATGTTGATTGTACTAATTACGCATAGGTGCTGGGCATTGGGAAAGAGATGTTGAACTTTTGTACGATAGCTGTCCAGATTTGCCTGCTGGATGGACAGTGTAATAAGATATGGCTGCCGGTTTCCTCTTCCTGCATACAAAATTTGCATAGCGAGTTAATGATCATTTGTCCCCTTTTGGTTAGCTCATCACATGTCAATATTTTATTATGAGCTACTATCCACAAGAATTGCTTAACTTTGTTGGGAGCTGGGAGGGTCCAAGCTAATCTTGCTGGATGCTTGGGTGTAGTGGATGTGGTGGGATTTGGACTAGCAATTGCCTTGTAGTATGAGGAGACCGTGTAGAAACCTGAGGTGGTTTGTGTCCAAACAATTTCATCATCTCCAATCCTTGAGATATATTTCGATGTTAGCAGGCCGTGTAGGGAATTTACTTCATGTTGTTGTGCTGGGTTTAGCCTTCTTCTTAATTGGAGATTCCATCTACCATCATTTTCTTGATACATTTGTTGGATCTTGGCATTTTTACTTCTGGTCATGTGGTAGATATTGGGGTATTGGTCTTTGAGTGGAAGGTCCTTTATCCATCGGTCCTCCCAGAACAAAACTTGAGAGCCATTCCTGATGTGGAATCTGATGTGCGACTCAAAGGTTTCTTTTTCTTTCATAACTGCTTTCCATAAAGGTGAGAAGTAGTGACCAGGTAACATAGTTGGAAGCCACTCATGGATTGGTGTTTTGTACTTGGCTGTAATGATATCTCTCCAGAGGGCTTTCTTCTCTATTGCATATCTCCAAATCCATTTTGCTAGTAGTGCTTTGTTCATGTCATGCATTTTCTTTATTCCTAGACCCCCCATCTCTTTTGGTTTGCATATTTACTTCCATTTCACTAAGGGATATTTGAACTTTTCTGAGGCACCACACCATAGGAATTTTCTTTGGATTCTTTCTAGATTCTTTGCAATTGATTTGGGACATGAGAGTAGGGATAGGTAGTAGTTGGGGATGCCGGCTAAGGTTGATTTGATTAGTACCGTTCTGCCCGCTTGAGATAATAGCTGTCCTTTCCATGAATCGAGTCTCTTTTGACATTTTTCTATCACTGGGTGCCATAACTGTTTAGTGCTTCTATCGGAGAACATGGGTAGCCCCAAGTACGTGAAGGGGGATGTGAGGGGGCTGCACCCTAGAATGGTGGTCATGGCTTGCTGGTCAAGATCATCTCCATTGATGTTAAGTAAACCAGATTTTTCCCAGTTAATGTTTTGGCCTGAAACAACTTCAAATATTTGGAGGAGGGCTTTAATTGAGATAATTTGCTCTTTTGATCCTTCACATAGGATAATGGTGTCATCTGCAAATTGAAGTATAGGAACCTGGACGTGGTTTATTTTGAATCCAGTTATCCAACCTAGTTCCTGACTCCTATGCATTAAGGCACATAAGGCTTCTCCTATTATAAGGAACAATAGGGGGGATAATGGATCACCTTGCCTTAATCCTCTTTGGCTTTGTATGTAGCCATTAGATGTTCCATTGATTAAAAGCGAGAATTTGGCTGAGGAGATGCAGTTGTATATCCATTTTCTTCATCTGCTGGTGAATCCCATTTGGGTCATTAGTTTGTCCAAAAAATCCAGTTGACTTTATCAAAAGCTTTTTCAAAATCAAGCTTTAGAAGAAATCCTCTCAGGCCTTTTTGTTTATAATGGTGTACTAATTCATGAACTGTTAAGGCAGAATCCAAGATTTATCTTCCTTTGATGAATGCTGTCTGATTTCGACTTATTATTTCTGGTAAGGCTTCCTTTAGTCTATTGGCTAAAACCTTGGCAATTAACTTGTAGTGGCTTGATACTAAGCTGATGGGTCTAAAGTGGGCTGGCTCATCTGCACCTAGTTTCTTTGGGATGAGTGCTATGAAGGTGGATCCTATGCTTGTTGTTGTGAGGCCTTCTCTGTGGAATTCTATGAACATAGATAAAATATCATCCTTGAGGAACGCCCAGCCCTCTTTGTAGAAGTTAGAGGTGAAGCCATCGGGACCTGGTGCTCTATCCGTGGGCAAAGATTTAATGGTATGTTCAATTTCCTCAAGAGTGAATGGTCGCTCTAGTGCATTGGCCGTTTCAGAATTAAGGCTTTTAAGGGGGAGGTAATCAGGAAAAGGTCTTGCTTTGTGCTTTTCATCGTATAAATTGGAGTAAAAATTGATGAACTCCTTAATTATCTGCTTTTCCTCTGTTAGTGAACCATTGATCTTGAGGGACGAGATTCTATTTCTGCGTTTGTGTGCTGAGGCTATGGCATGGAAAAATTTTGTGTTTCCATCTCCCTCTTTCAGCCATTTATACCTAGCCCTTTGTTTCCAGTACAATCTTTCCTGGCTCACAGTCTTTTCATATTCATCCTTCAGGGCATCTCTCTCGACTTGCTCTACTGTGGACCTCTCATCAACTTCTTCTCGACTGTCATATATCTGGATTTTCTATAAAAGTAGGTTTTTCTTTTTCTCATAGTCAAACTTTCTCTTGCTAACCCATTCTTTTATTTTGATTTTCAATGTCTTCAGCTTTTGGCTAAAGTTGTAGCAGGCTGAGTCAGTGAAATTCATATCCTGCCACCAGGTTTTTAGCAATTTCTTGAACTCATCTTCCAATAGCCAGCCATCCTCAAATCGAATGGAGGGGGCCCCACACTACGGGTTGGTCTCAAGGATTATGGGGGCATGGTGGGATGTAGGTCTAGGGAGAATCCTACCTTTGTGTTGTTGTATATGTCTAACCACTCTTGATTCACTAGGAATCTCTCAAGTTTGGCCAGGATAGGGTTGAGTCTCCCATTGGTCCAGGTGTACTCTGCTCCTAATGTTGGTTCTATTAGGGAGAACTCAGTAATGAATTCTTCGAAATTCCTCATGGTCGGGGTTATAGATCTGTTGTGTTTATTTTTCTCTTCTAATCGTCTGATGACATTGAAGTCTCCTCCAATGATCCATGGGAGAGGCCAAAGGTTTATAATGGCAGACATTTCAGTCCAGAAGTTCTACCTGAGGGTGTTGTCCGTTGGTCCGTAGACTGAAAGTATGGCCCATATTTTGTTATCCTTCTTGGAAAGGATCTGGGCAGCTAGACAGTATTCTCCTTCTTCAACAGTGATAAGCTCAAATTCACTGTCATCCCAGAAAATTAGGATTCCTCCGGATGTGCCATGTGCTGGTTGCTCTACCCATTTTGGTTTTTTTTTATACCATATGTCTCTGGCCATGCTTGGTGATAGCGGACCTAATTTGGTTTCCTGCAGCAAGGCAATTTTAGTGACTCTTTGACTATCGCTCTTTTAGGGCAGGAGCCTAAGCCTCGTACATTCCAAGATAAGATGTTCATTGAGGGGCTTCGCTGTTGATGTCATCTAAATCAGAGTTCGGTTTGTTGTTCTTCTTCATATTCAGGATTGTTAGGATGTCTTCGGTGGGGATGTTGAATGCTTCGCTGAATTCTTGAAGTTTCTTTTCTACTGCACGATTGATTTGGTCTTCCAGTTCGATTGAGATATGCTGTTGTTGCCGTCGGTGGTAGGTCTTTTGGAATAAGCGGTACCGTTGTAACTGTATTGTGCCTGTAGAGACAGGTGAAATGTTTACTGGAAAAGCGTACCTGATTTTTGAGTTGCCGAGTGGAGAAGACAGGCCAGCGTCGCTTATTTCGCGAGGGAGGCAAGAGTTAAGTGAATTCTGGTCCGGTTCAAGGTGGTGGTCTGATTCTGCTCCGATTCAGCGGTAAGATGGTATAACTCGTTTGGCTCCGGTTCAGCAGTAATAGGATGACTTAACGCGGTCGGCTCGGGGGATTGGTCCGGTTCGAGACCCGGTTCCGTAATGAGATATCTTTCTTCTTCCCCTCGATTATTTCTATCATTAGATGTCTTTTTTCTTTCTTCTTCTTCCCCTCGATTTTTGTCTTTGTTCAACGGCATATTTCTTCCCTCATTTGGAGAGACAGGCTCTGCTGCGATGGGACATCGATTTCCGACCGTTGTGGAGAAGTGTTTCGGTAGTGCAGCCATCGTCTCTGGCGCCGGTGGAAGCTCCGGCGACTCACTGGGAATTTTTCGGCCAGTTTGTCGCCAGATTTTCTTGTGTCATGTTGGCCTCGCTCTCCTTGTTTTTTGTTTCGTCTTACTTGTTTTTGGTGTTTTCCGGGTGTGCTCCTCAATCTTGGTTAGGTAGATCTGGTCTCCCACCACGATAGGGATTTCGAGCGTGCCTGAGAAGCTTTTGTAGGCTTTAACTTTTACTTTAGCAACATCGATGCGGTCACCCGTTATCGTCTTTTCGTCTATGTGGATCACTGTTCCGACTTGTTCTGCTAAGATTTGGAAAACTTCCTTTGTCCAGAGGTGGATAGGAACTCCACGGATTTGCAACCAAAGTTCTTGTTTGCTTGTTCCATGGGAGGCGTTCCATTCCATTAAAGCTTCAAAAGTCTCTCCTTCCAGGTCATGTCGTAACCGTATAATTCTCTTCACTTCATCGGCTGAGTCTAGTTGGATTAACCATTGGTACTTATCTATTTTACGCAGTATTGGAGCTGATGCTAGCATCCATGATGATCTGATAAATTCTTGGAGCGTGGATGCTTTCCAAACTTCTACTGTGAATGCGACAAGGCATTTCTCCAATTGTTTCTTCGCCTGAATTGTGAAGCTGGGATCGACGATTAAGTGTGCTTCTCTGTTACGGGACTCCATTGAGAGTGGGGGTGTTGGATGATGGGGCTTAACCAGTGCTTCCCGATATGTCATTCTGTCCTTTCGTCCAGCCTCTAGCGCTCTGCCTTCCTCCTGTCCACCCCGTACTCCCAGCTTCTTCCCGATTTCTTCTAGCTTCTCCAGTAGCCATCGCCAACTCGTTCCATTCTTAAAGCTTTTTGAAATTTCGATGGAGCCAACTGTGGTCGCGTGACGTTTTTCCGTGATTCGGAAGGCTTGCGATTCTCCTTCCAGATTGATGCCAAGGTGATATTTGCCGTTGCAGAGGATGGAGAGCTTCCTGGACGTTGCAGACAAGGTATGTTGAACTCCTTTGATTAACTCACTCAAATCTCTCACAGGGGCACGTATTTAGGACTTCTTCTCAGAGCTCTTGCAAGAGATTTTCACAACAACTTCATCG
This sequence comes from Aristolochia fimbriata, assembly GCA_019845555.1. Classification (NCBI taxonomy): domain Eukaryota; kingdom Viridiplantae; phylum Streptophyta; class Magnoliopsida; order Piperales; family Aristolochiaceae; genus Aristolochia; species Aristolochia fimbriata. Next base: position 9,576,548 of record CM034079.1, read on the forward strand.
TACAGCGAGATTGTGTCCAGGTAGATACGCTTTCCTCCGTCAATGGCCGCATAAGCGATCTGCATCTCCGACGGGAGAGGTTTCAGAGTGGTGGTCTCCCATGGCTTTCGAGACGTTGAGCTTTCGTGTTCTCCAGGGGATCGCCTGAGAGTCGCGGGAGTCGCGTGCTTCATCTTCACTCTTCTCTTGGACTATATGAACATGGTTTAATTCACTCTTTGGCATTATTTGGTGCATCCCGGGGTCAGTTCAAGAGATAGTAACTGCTAAACATGGCCACTTATCTAAGGTGGGCCGGGAACTTTGTAATGCTCTTATAGCTTTTCTCCCTTGGGCATTATGGGAGGAGAGGAATAGGAGAATATTCCAAGGTAAAGACATGTATTGGAGGGACTTGGCAGAAATTATACAAATAGGAAATCTTTGCAACAGCTTTCAAGGTCAGCACAGTTTCGTATGGAGTTCCAGACGCCAGGCGGCAGCAAATGAACCATGGAAGACCAAAACCAAAATCATACCGGAGGATCTAAAGCTGGCTTCAACAGCAATGAAGGACGGAGCTCACTGCTATATGGATACAATAATTTTGGGGGAGGAAATCGCTATCAAAATAGTTGAAAAGAGAAGCACATACCAATCTCAAAAGATGGTTCATTGACCTACAAGAAGCAACCAAAACAGTGGAGAAGATAACCAAAGGAAATACAGTAGGAAAAATATGTAAGTGTGCGCATAACAGACTGAGAGTGGGCATTTACGAAGGAGAGAAAATATGCACAATCTCAGAGATGTGTGGACTTACAGTAGCCGGTTCGGTTCGCATTCCTCTGAAGAATCTGCAAATCATGTGCTCAATGAAAGCCAAGGAAGACGAGAAAAAGAACAACCTTCAAATGAGAATAGGAGAAGGACCAGAAATAAAAAATCATTCCGGGATGCTCTGGTCCAAATATTGGAGCCATCAACCCTGGAGCAAGACTCAGAAGGAATTAAAATAGAAGGAGAAGGTGTAGTGAAAGTCATTGTTGGAAACTCTTTTCCGAACAAAAAAGGCGAGAGATGAAAAACCGTGCCATACTGAGTATGCAAAGAAGCAAGATGGATGAAGAAGAATTAAAGCAATAGCAGAATGGCGACTGGCCTCACAGCCCTCAATCGCAACTCTAGGACAGAGAAGATGGCTAATAAACTTTGGCTCGTGGGAGGAAGAAAAAAGAATAATGTTGTTAAATGAGGAGCTGAGAGGGGATTTAGTTGAAAAGTACTGGAATGGGATGAAGGGAGCAAAAAAGAGGAAAAAAAGAAGATATTAATGATAAAAAATGTTCCTCTCCACCTATGGAACCACGATATTTTACATGCAGTCGCAAAAAGGGTAGACCAAGTTGTTGACTACGATGAAGAGGCTTTTGCAGGTCTTCGCAAAGTAAAGCTTGGGTAAAAGTAAAAACAGCGAGCTCCATATCCAAGAATATGAGGGTTATTTTTATGGAGCAAGGGAAAATGCTTGAAGCCTCGATCAAAGTTGCAAAGGAGAGAGAAGAAGGGAAGAAAAGCCGAAGGCAATCATTCGAAGAGTCCAATCTTGAAGAAGATTTGGCGGCCCAAAAACCAGAACGTCGACGCCAGAGTTGAGGAAGACCACCGGTGTCTAACGTAAGGCATCGCAAACAAGGAGAGTCAAAACCTGGAAGCTTTCTAGAACGTCCAAACCCAAAAATGGCAAGAGGTTGAAAGGAAGAGAAGACCTTTCACGGAAATAGAAAAGAAGGGAAAAAAAAGAAAGTCAAAGCAGAACCGAAGACACCTAATCAAAGGCAGAGCCGAGTTAGTTGACTAAGCCGGACCATGCTGAGTTGGGTAGTAACTTAAATCTGAGAGGAACCATACATGCACGATGAGGCATGCTAGCTCAACGTCTCCACACGGTCCTTCACATGCAAAACAAGAGTCCACTGAGAGGGAAGCAATGCCAGACACCGGCTGTACTAACATACAGAAGGCGATCATCCAGAATGGCATCTCGCACGCGGAAGGCCATCATGGAAGATAAAGAAGAGGAACAACAAGAAAACAGGCACGATGCTGACGATATGCATAAACACAAAATGGACAGCTACATAGATACAATCATCCAAGCTAAAATGCAGGAATAGGTGAAATCCCTTGGGATGAATGAGGAAGAAATCAAAGCGTGATGGAGCTATATAAAGAAAACGATGAAAGCCTGCAAAAGTTCTATAAATATCCAATGAAAATTATCTCATGGAACGTGCGTGGTTTAGGATCGCCTACCAAAAGAGCCGCTGTTAAAGAACTCCTGCGCAAAAATAAAGTAACAGTCAATGTATTACAAGAAACAAAAATGCAAAAGATAAAAGGAGAAGTCGCTAGGGAAGTCTGGTACAGAAAGAGACCATCGTGGAAAGAGCTGAAAGCTGCAGGTGCATCAGGGGGTACAATTGCCTTATGGGATGCAAGAAAAATTGAACTGATTGACTCTGAGTCAGGGCAATATACTCTATCATTGAAATTCAAAACAGTGGACGAAGGTGCAATCTAGGTAATGCTGACTTGTGCTCAGCTCTCAGCGGGAGAACTATGGTCAAAAACTCAGCAATCATAAGTGTATGGGACATCCCATGGGTAATAGGGGGAGATTTTTACACAATCAGATTTTCCTCATAGAAGAAAGGAGGAAGGCCAGAATCACAACATCCATGCAAGATCTCAACAACTTAATCCAGGACCACTCTATCTGGAACAGCTTGCTTCCGATTCAGCAAAAAGCTAAAGATATTGAAGGGGAAAATACCTGGGCAAAGGAAAAAGGGCATAATTATGAACAACAGAAGAACCAAATACTAGAGAAAATACAGAACCTTGACACTAAGGAAGAACAACAAGACTGACTAGGTCTACAAGAGGAGTTATAGAGCGATGACTTGAAGCAAGATTTTGAGAAAAGGACTAACCAGGAAAGAGTCTATTGGAAACAAAGAGCTAGATACAAATGGCTCAAGGAAGGTAGGTGTCTTTCATGCTATAGCGTCGACACATAAAAGGAGACACACAATATCATCTATTACAGTTGGGGGCAGAACAATTACGCCAAAAAGAAGCCATTGCTGAAGAATTTGTTCAATTCTACTCGGAACTTTACAAAGAAGAAAGGCAGCCAAAATCATTACCCCCGGAGTTAGATTTCAAAAGCATTTCTCAAGCCTCGGCTGCATCACTAGTGAGACCATTCTCTTTATAAGAAATTGAAAGGGCAGTAAACGCGTTGCTGAATGATAAAGCACCGGGGCCAGATGGCTTTACAGCTAAATTTTATAAGATGTGCTGGCCTTACCACAAGGAAGATGTGTTAAACATGTTCGAGGATTTCTATACTAATGGACTAACAGCCAATAGCATGGGAGCATCCTTTATAGCCCTGGTCCCAAAAAAGGAAGGAGTAAAGAAGCTATCAGATTTCATTGCCACAACAAAGATAAAGATAAAAGTACAACAAAACACACCTTCCGCATTATATCGACTGCACGTGTATGGTCCACTCTCAGAGCCAGAACATTGCGACGGTCATTTATGAGGTCTGGGTGCTCCTAGAAATAGAAGTGGACAGCCTTGTAGTAAAGCTCCACGTTTGCAACCTTGACGACCACATCCTTGAACTGCATATGGTCCCACGCCTCTAGCGAGTGGTTACCAACAGAAAGTTGCGATGAAGTTTACTAACTGCAGGGCATGGTGTTCGGGAAGGATGGAAAGGAACGCGACTCTCAGGCAATTCTCCAGAGAACACGAGAACACATCGCACACGACTGTCCGGCAAGCCTCGGAAGCCATGGGAAGACAAGACTCTAAAGCCTGTCCCGACGGAGATGCAGGTCGCATATGCAGCTATTGACGAAGAAAACAGAATCTATCTAGATACAATCTCATTACACGACGGCATAGCCGTGAAAATCTCTCGTAAAAGTCCAAAGAAGAAGTCCTACATACGAGTCCTTGCGGAAGATTTGAATGAGTTAGTGGAAGGAGTTCAACATGCCTTATCTACAGCATCTCGAAAGCTTTCTATCCTCTGTAACGGCAAATACCATCTTGGCATCTACCTAGAAGGAGAAACACAAGTTTTCAGAATTACAGAAAAGCGCCATGCGACAACGGTTGGCTCCATCGAAATCTCTAAAAGCTTCAAGAATGGAGCAGGATGGAAATGGCTATTGGAGAAATTGAAAGGAATAATCGAAAAGTTGAGAGTACGGGATGAGCATAAGCGAAAGGAACCTCCGACATACCGAGATATGTTGACCAAGCCCCGACACCCCACATACCCATTCCTAATGGAATCCCGTAACGGAACAGTATGCTTACTCGTTGACCCCAACTTCACGATCCCGGCAAAGAAAAAGTTGGAGAAATGTCTTGTTGCATACACAACAGAAATGTGGAAATCAGCCACGCTCCAAGAGTATGTCAGATCGTCTTGGATGCTAGCATCTACTCCGCTACTGCGAAAGATGGATAAATATCAATGGTTAATCCAATTGGATTCAACCGAAGAAGTAAAAAGAATTTTGCGACTACGGAACGACCTGGAAGGAGAGACCTTTGAATCCTTACTGGAATGGAACGCTTCCCTCAGAACATGCGAGCAAGAAAAATGGATACAAATCCGTGGAGTTCCTATACATCTCTAGACAAAGGAAATCTTCCAGATCTTAGCAGAACAAGTAGGATCTGTGATACACAGACGAAAAGACGACAATGGGGGACCGAATAGACGTTGCCAAAATAAGAGTTAGGGCTTTTAAAAACTTCTCAGGCACCCTTGAAATCCCCATCGTGGTGGGAGACTAGACCTATCTAGCCATGAATGAAGAGCACACTGAAAAAGTACCAAACAAGAAGAGGAAGCCGAAGCAAAAGATTAAGAGCAAAGAACAAAAAAGGCATCGAAAAATCTGGCAAAAAACAGGCCAGCGAATACAACGTGAGTCGCCAGAAGCTCCACCGGCGCCAGAGAAGATTTCAGCTCCCCTGAAGCAGCCATCCACAACGGTCGAAAACCACCACTCGACTGAAGCAAAACTTTCCTCGCCAAATGAGAAAAGAAACAGACCGTTTAACTTCACTCCTGAAAGCAGCAGTCGAGCGGAATAAATAAGACTTAGCGACAAGGAATTGGAACCAGTTTTTAAATTGAACCGAGCCCCTGAACCGAATACTTTACGTAGCTCTATGGCTGAACCAGACCACCGTCTCGAACCGGACCAGACCCCACTTAATGCCTGCCTCCCTCGCGAAGCAAGCAATGCTGGCTTGTCTTCCCCACTTGAAAGCTCTAAAATCAGGTACGCTTTCCCAGTTAACGTTTCACCTCTCTCGAGGCACAATACAACAACAACGATATCGCACATTCAGAAAGACTTACCGCCGTTGACATCAGCAAAACATCCCAATCGAGCTAGAAGACCAGATCGATCGAGCAGTAGAAAAGAAACTCTATCTTCAGCGAAGCATTCAGTATCTCAATCGAAGACATCAAAACAATCCTAAGCATGAAGAAAAGCAGCAACTCGAGTTCTGCTCTAGATGGAACCAACAGTGAAGCCCCTCAATGAACATCATATCCTGGAATGTACGAGGCTTAGGCTCTTGCCCAAAAAGAGCGATAGTAAGAGAATCGCTGAAAAAATACAAAGTTAAAATTGCCTTACTACAGGAAACTAAACTAGGTAAGCTACAACCAAGCATGGCCAGAGACATATGGTACTAGAAAAAACCTAATGGGTAGAGCAGTCAGCACATGGCACATCCGGGGGAATTCTAATTTTCTGGGACGATAGTGAATTCAAACTTATCAGTGCTGAAGAAGGTGAATATTGTCTAGCTGCCCAGGTTCGATCTAAGAAGGATAACAAGATATGGGCCATACTATCAG